>OY740820.1:18878183-19475754 GCA_963514005.1 Raja brachyura
TGGGGCCGACCTGTTGTAGCCGGTGGAGGGATCAATCCCCCTGTTTATTGGCATCTGAGCGATGTTGACCTTTCTGCCTGTGTTTGTCTCTTTCCTCCCTCTCCCCCCCCCTCCTCCACCCCCCCCCACCTCCCTCGACTCCCAGCCACACTCCAGCATCCCATCTGGCGTTCGATTATATGCCACCGTCGTTCGAAAGGGCAGCGTTATTCCGCGACAGGAAGGCTTCGCTTTCACCGGATTCGAGGTAGGCCGAGAAAAATGCGTGAAGAGAGGCAGACATTGAACGAATTCTGATATCAATCTCGGGGAACCCCTGCGGTTATGAGCATTTCACCACTGCTGCATAATAGCACTCATGTAGAAAATCGACCTTACTTACAGATATAATGACCCTAAGTGTGTATTTGGAGGCTGAAAAGAGCACCTGCCACTCAAGGGGTATTAATATTAATGAATGCAAATGTTAAGTTTTTCAATGCAACAAAAATTCCTAATTGCTCTGATTCTGAAAATACACTTTGGATTAGTGTAACCTGGTCTTTACAATGTGCTGGTTGTGATTCGTTCCTTTAGTTTACCGATGGTTTTTATCCGGTTTCAGACAAATGCATTAACGTGTCTCGAATCCGGCTCCCCCCCCCATCTTCTCCCCCACCCCAGCTTGCCTGTTGCCATGGTATCCACGGCATTTGAAACATTATGGATTCAGCTGATAACTGCACTCTTGCGGAGAACCAAAGGGGCGGTCTGGAACAGCTCGCCTCACCTGGCATTGCTGGCTTGTCCCGACCAACGGTGATGGGAATCTGACCTCAAGCTTTCTTCCCCCCCCCCCCCCCCCCCACGCCCCCACAACCCTTCAATAAATCTGAAGAAAGGTCCCGACCCGAAACGTCACTTATCTATGTTCTCCAGAGATGCTGCCGGACCCGCTGTGTTACTCCAGCACTTTTTTTGTTGGATTTGGGGCATCGGGAAGACTAGTCCCCTCGGCTTTGTTTCAGATCACATCACGTTGACCACTTTAACTTCCTTAAAATGGCCGCCCTTGTGAAGAGAGCCAAGAGTGGTGAATTGTGATAGACACAAAATGCTGGAGTAACTCAGCGGGTCAGCCAGCATCTCTGGAGAGAAGGAGCAAGTGACGTTTCGGATCCATTCCCTTTCACAGATGAAGAAGGGTCATAGACATAGACATAGAAAATAGGTGCAGGAGGAGGCCATTCGGCCCTTCGAGCCAGCACCGCCATTCATTGCGATCATGGCTGATCATCCAACTCAGTATCCTGTACCTGCCTTAGAAACATAGAAACATAGAAAATAGGTGCAGGAGTAGGCCATTCGGCCCTTCGAGCCTGCACCGCCATTCAATATGATCATGGCTGATCATCCAACTCAGTATCCTGTACCTGCCTTCTCTCCATAGCCCCTGATCCCTTTAGCCACGAGGGCCACATCTAACTCCCTCTTAAATATAGCCAACAAACTGGCCTCAACTACCTTCTGTGGCAGAGAATTCCACAGATTCACCACTCTCTGTGTGAAAAATGATTTTCTCATGTCGATCGTAAAAGACTTCCATCTTATCCTTAAACAGTGACCCCCTTGTTCTGGACTTCCCCGACATCGGGAACAATCTTCCTGCATCTAGCCTGCCCAACCCTTTAAGAATTTTGTAAGTCTCTATGAGATCCCCCCTCAATCTTCTAAATTCCAGTGAGTACAAGCCAAGTCTATCCAGTCTTTCTTCATGTGGAAGTCCTGCCGTCCCAGGAATCAGTCTGGTGAACCTTCTCTGTACTCCCTCTATGGCAAGAATGTCTTTCCTCAGATTAGGGTCAGTGTGTCCATATACCATTATATAAATATATACACACATGAATAAATAAACTGATAAAGTGCAAATAACAGATAATGGGCTATTAATGTTCAGAGTTTTGTTTCATTTGAGTTTAATAGCCTGATGGCTGTGGGGAAGTAGCTATTCCTGAACCTGGACGTTGCAGTCTTCAGGCTCCTGTACCTTCTACCTGCAGGCTCCTGTACCATTCGGCCCTTCGAGCCTGCACCGCCATTCAATATGATCATGGCTGATCATCAGTATCCTGTACCTGCCTTCTCTCCATACCTCCTGATCCCTTTAGCCACAAGGGCCACATCTAACTCCCTCTTAAATGTAGCCAATTAACTGGCCCCAACTACCTTCTGTGGCAGAGAATTCCACAGATTCACCACTCTCTGTGTGAAAAATGTTTTTCTCATCTCGGTCAAAAGACTTCCCCCTTGTCCTTCAACTGTGACCCCTTGTCCTGGACTTCCCCAACATCGGGAACAATCAATAACCCGGTCTCGACCTAAAGTGTCACCCATTGCTTCTATCCAGAGATGCTGCCTGTCCCGCTGAGTTACTCCACCATTTTGTGTAAACCAGATTCTGCAGTTCCTTCCTACCCAGTTTCCCGTATTTCCTGTTTTTATTTCAGATTTCCCCCACAAGCACTTCTTTTGATTTCCATCTCTGTAACTTTCCCACCACAACGGCGGTCTCAGAGCCAAGCGCACATCTCCACCAAAGGAGGCTCTTAAGTACATTGTGATGTGCACTGGCAACAGAGCAATGACATCCTCACTTAACAGGCCCATAAATGAAATAACACAAGGACTGTGAGCCAACACGGTGGGGCAGTGGTAGAGTTACTGCCTCACAGCGCCAGGGTCCCGGGTTCGATCCTGACAACGGAGGCTGTCTGTACGGAGTTTGTACGTTCTCCCTGTGACTGAGTAGATGCTTTCAGGGTGCTCCTGTTTCAGCCCACATCCCACAATGGTGCAAGTTTGTAGTTTAAGAAACATAGAAATATAGAAAATAGATGCAGGAGTAGGCCATTCAGCCCTTCGAGCCAGCACTGCCATTCATTGTGATCATGGCTGATCATCCAAAATCAGTAACTCGTGCCTGCCTTCTCCCCACATCCCTTGACTCCACCAGCCCCTAGAGCTCAACCTAACTCTCTCTTAAATGCATCCAGTGACTTGGCCTCCACTGCCCTCTGTGGCAGCGAGTTCCACAAATTCACAACTCTCTGGGCGAAAAAGTTTTTGAAGGGCCTCCCCTTTATTCGTAGACTGTGGCCCCTGGTTCTCGACCTGTAAATTGTCCCCAGTGTCCAGTGTGTGAGTGATTGTGGGCGGTGCGGACTTGGTGGGCGAAGGGCCTGTTTCCATGCTGTACCTCTAATTTCTAAACTCTAGACGTATGAAAGTCTTCAGGCAGTGATGAGCTGACAGGGTTGTGGTGTCCTGGAGTGTAAGATGGGTCTGGGTATGAGGAGTGCCCCCACTAGGGTTGCCAACTTTCTCACTCTCAAATAAGGGACGAAAGATCAAAATACGGGACAAATTCCCGACGGCAATTCGTTGACCGACTGGGCCGTGGCTGGGTGGGTGAATGATGCGTTGGCCCGGGTGTTGGACTGCACACAAAGCCCAGCCGGCGGGCCAGCTGAGGGGTTTTGGCCCCGGGGGGCCTCGCGCAAGGTCCGGCGCCCCGTCCAACTCATGAACCGATGATCAGCCGTGAGAAGGAGGGGTGGTGGCGGTGTGGGCGGTAAGCGAAGGTCCGAAGGTCGGACAGCTGGCCGGGCTGCCGACCGACCGACGGGGCCACGGGCGAGGCGCTGCTGCTGCTGCACTCCACGGGCTGCACTACGTCGGGACGGGTGAGGCAGGGCCGGAAGCGGCGCTCCGACCCGACAGTCCCCTCGATCCGAGTAGTAGCAGCGGTCTCATACAGGACAAGGGTGGTTCCATGCGGAACACACCAAATTAGTCCAATATACGGGTTGTCCCGGCTAATACGGGACAGTTGGCAACCCTAGCCTCCACCTTTGTTTAACTTGGTAACATTAATCCACAGCCAGTGACTAACCAGATACACGTTGCTCTCCAGGTTCTGCTTCGAGCTTTGGAGCACCCATTGCAGGACCCTTCAGGCCCACTCCTCGCAGTGGCCAGGATAGTTCCTGACTACCAATCGTACAAGTAAGTGGCTGGGCGACTACAATTGTTTGACGGATTCATAAATTAAATTGCCATTGGAGCCTTCGAGAAATTCACATAACCACCACAGATCAATCTGACCAACACGCAAATGTGAAGGTAGACAAAAATGCTGGAGAAACTCAGCGGGTGAGGCGGCATCTATGGAACAAAGGAATAGGTGACGTTTCGGGTCAAGATCCATCTATGGAACGAAGGAATAGGTGACGTTTCGGGTCGACTGCGATCTCGGTGACACTGCGATCGTGCTTTATGTGAAAGTGTTTTCGTCGCCACCCTGCGTACGGACTTCTCTCAAGAAAGACGGGGAAGGGATTTTGGATAATCGCTCCAATCAGTCCCTCATGCAGCATCATTCCAGGCACATGATGTCCAAAATATTCAATTATTGATCACTTGTATCCCTTAGGTTATTCCGAGAGCTCGGCTTTAAAATTCTCATTCTTGCTGTCAAATCCCACCGGAGACTCAACCCTCATGACCTCCGCCTGTTCTATAATCATAGCACATCGAAGACAGAACAGGACAGCATAGGAACAGGCCATTTGGCCCACGTCTGTGCTGAACATAATGTCAAAATAGACTCCTTCATCTTCTGAAGAAGGGTCTCGACCCGAAACGTCACCTATTCCTTCGCTCCATAGATGCTGCCTCCCCCGCTGAGTTTCTCCAGCATTTTTGTCCACCTTCGATTTTTCAAGCATCTGCAATTCCTTCTTAAACACTCAAATGTGAAATAATCTGTGACATCTGGGCTTAATGCTAGAGTTTCTGCCTTACATCGCCGGAGACCTGGGTTCAATGTTTCAAGGTCAGTTTATTGTCACATGTACCAATTAAGATACAGGTAAGGTACCCCTTGGGCAGTCTGCACCCTTGTGGCATAAACATCGAATTCTCCCAATTCCGTTAGCCCTTGCTGCCTCCTCCCCTTCCTAGCTCTCCCTCAGCCCTCGGGCTCCTCCGCCTCCTTTTTCCTTTCTTCTCCCCCCCCCCCCCCCCCATCAGTCTGAAGAAGGGTTTCAGCCCGAATCGTTGCCTATTTCCTTCGCTCCATAGATGCTGCTGCACCCACTGCGTTTCTCCAGCACTTTTGTCTACCAAGGTACAGTGAAATTTGAGTTAGATCCTGACTGTGTGTGGCAGCCTATACGGAGTTTGCGCGTTCTCCCTGTGACCACGTGGGTTTTCTCCGGGTGCTCCGGTTTCCTCCCACACCCCAAAGGCTTACTGGTTCGTAGGTCAATTGGCTTCTGTCAATTGTAAATTGCCCCGAGTGTGTAGGGTAGTGCTAGTGTACAAGATGATCGGTGGTCGGCACGGACGCGATTGGCCGAAGGGCCTGCTTCGTCGCTGTATCTCGAAAGTCTAAAGTGAATTGTGGAAAACGCTGGAGGTAGTCAGCGGTTGTAGAGTATGAAGAGTAAAGACCCTGTCCCACTTTCAGGACCAAATTCACAACCTCTGCCGAGTTTGCCCTTGACTCATACTCGCAGCATGGTCGCCACAAGGTCGGTCGTGATGCTAGTCGTTGGTACTCGTGGCATCAAGTAGGTCGGGGCCTTTTTTCAACGTGACGAAAAATGTCCACGAGTAAAAAAGGTCGTGAATTAGGTTGTGAAAGTGGGACAGACCCTTTAATGTTTCACGTCCATAACTTTCCATTTGAACTGGGAAAAATTAGAAATATATCAAGCTTTTCAATGCCTCATATGGCATCGATGTTTAAAATCTTTTCTTCCCACTTGCTCCTTCCCTACCCCTTAAATATAACTGTAGACACCTCCATATCAGGCCCCTGAATTTATGCAGATCATTCTTTTAATAGCTAATACTCACACCAATATACATAGGTATACAATGGTAGGGAATTGAGGAACGCTGTGGAACAGGGGGATCTAGGAATAACTGTGCATCGTTTCCTGAAGGTGGAATCGCATGTAGATAGGGTGGTAAAGAAAGCTTTTGGTGTGCTGGCCTTTATAAATCAGAGCATTTAATGTAGGAGTAGGGAAGTAATGTTAAAATTGTACAAGGCATTGGTGAGACCAATTCTGGAGTATGGTGTACAATTTTGGTCGGCTAATTATAGGAAGGATGTCAACAAAATAGAGAGAGTACAGAGGAGATTTACTAGAATGTTGCCTGGGTTCCAGCAACTAAGTTACAGAGAAAGGTTGAACAAGTTAGGTCTTTATTCTTTGGAGCGCAGAAGGTTAAGGGGGGACTTGATTGAGGTCTTTAAAATGATGAAAGGGATAGACAGAGTTGACGTGGATAAGCTTTTCCCATTGAGGGTAGGGAAGATTCAAACAAGAGGGCATGACATGAGAATTAAGGGACAGACGTTTAGGGGTAACATGAGGGGGAACTTCTTTACTCAGAGAGTGGTGGCTGTGTGGAAAGATCTTCCAGCAGAAGTGGTGGAGGCAGGATCGATTTTAACATTTAAAAGTAAAGTGGATAGGTATATGGACGGGAAGGGAATGGAGGGGTATGGTCTGAGTGCAGGTAGATGGGACTAGGGGAAAATAAATGGTCGGCACGGACTGGAAGGGCCGAGAAGGCCTGTTTCCGTGCTGTAATTGTTATATGGTTATATGGTTATACATGGTATATTGTGTCCCCATACTCACCTATATACATCAAAATGGGCAAACTAGACATGGGATCCTGACTGGATTATATCTGTTGCTAAAGATATTTTCTTCATCCCTTTATCATAGCAAGGATTGCATTGGGAGAATTTTACTCTCCATTTCCCCCCAACCCTCCCTTATTCAGTCTTTCTATCATCTATCCCTGTCTCTTTGCTCCTCACCATTTTTATTTCATTATCTCCTGGTCTTTCTCTTTTCACCCCCTCACTTAGTTAACTATCGTTCTCATCGTTTACTTAACTGTAACATTCTCTCTACATCTTTGCGCCTATTCCTCTGTCACGATCCTTGTATTTTCTCTCAGCTTTTCATTTCCCCCTCCTTCCTTCCATCCATCCATCCATCCATCCATCCCTCCTTCCATCTTGTTCTCCTTCTCTCCCCTTCTGTGCTTCTCCCTCTCTCTGTCGCTGAAGGAAGACACAAAACGCCCGAGTAAAGGGCATGTCCAACTTGGGCGTAATGCGCACCATTCGTGCGTAATGCACACCAAAGCGGAGCTCTATGATCTTTGCTGCGCACCATGCGTCCATCACGTTTGCGTCACGACGCTCAAATGACCCCCAAGTGGGACAGGCCCTTAACTCAGCGGGACAGGCAGTATCTCTGGAGAGAAGGAATGGGGGACGTTTGAATCACAAACTCTTTGAATCACTTCCCTCTGGAAGGCGACTCCGGACTGTCAAAGCTGACACAGCCAGACATAAAAACAGTTTTTAAGTTGCTCTACTCAACAGCCAAAAATCTGTAGCCTCCCTTTGATCTGGTATTTTGTTGGGTCACATGCTTGATCAATGGTGTTTTATCATTAATGGTTTATTATTATTAATGTTTAGTGTTTTCTGAGTCATTCATAACTGTCACCGTATGTCATGTTGTTACTTGTGGGTGGAGCACCAAGGCAAATTCCTTGTATGTGAATATATGGCCAATAAACTTACTTACTTTCTGAAGAAGAGTCTCGACCCAGCATTTTGTGTCTGTCTTCGGTTTAAACCAGCATCTGCAGTTCCCTCCTACACATCTCTCTATCGCTGTGTATCTTGATGGCTGTGCTTAGCTGGGGAGCCCTGCTGGGAGGTGAGGTCTGGGCATTAATTATTAACACTGCCCCTTGTTCTTTATTACTCCCCACACCTTTGATGCTCTTCAGCGATCATCGCTTCCTCAATTAACATCAATGCAGGCATTGTAGCTTTGTTGGTGGAATGCCATTATACATTTATAACAAAGTCCTGAGGATTGCAACCAACTAATTGGGGAGGTTTGCTGAAGGGTCAGCGCTAATTCCCCCCCACTGGCTGTGAAGTCATGGTTGAAGGGAAATTGCAGGCAGGGTACCTGAGTGGAACCTATGGGCCTGTCCCACTGAGGTGATTTTTTTAGTCACTACAGGCGACTAGTTTGTCGCCACATGTTCGCCAGTGCTCGCCGGGAGTCGTCTCCTCAGTCGCGCAAAAAGTCGTAGCGTCGTTCTAGTCGCTACCAAATTTCCAACATGTTGAAACATTTTTCGGCAACAGTGGGTTTGACGCCAATGAGCGTAGCTTGACTTCTCCTGACGTAGGTGCTGTCGTAGGTTGTCGCCAGGATGACATCGGTTCCCGCCGGGTTTTCTGCGACCTGCTACGACTATGACAGTTGCCGGAAGTTGCCTATATATCGGCAAGTGGGACAGGCCCATTGCAGCCCAGCGGTATGAAATATTGAGTAGGGAAGGAACTGCACATGCTGGTTTACACCAAAGATAGACACAAAATTCTGGACTAACTCAGCGGGACAGGCAGCATCTCTGGATAGAAGGAACTCCATGGTGGGCGGTAGATTGGCCGGGGAACCGTGCAGGATGCAACGAAAATTGTTCCCGATGTTGGGGAAGTCCAGGACAAGGGGTCACAGTTTGAGGATAAGGGGGAGGCCTTTTAGGACCGAGATGAGAAAATCATTTTTCACACAGAGAGTGGTGAATCTGTGGAATTCTCTGCCACAGAAGGTAGTTGAGGCCAGTTCATTGGCTATATTTAAGAGGGAGTTAGATGTGGCCCTTGTGGCTAAAGGGATCAGGGGGTATGGAGAGAAGGCAGGTACGGGATACTGAGTTGGATGATCAGCCATGATCATATTGAATGGCGGTGCAGGCTCGAAGGGCCGAATGGCCTACTCCTGCACCTATTTTCTATGTTTCTAGGATGCAACTGTACTGGCACACGGTTACAGGTGCACGGGTATTGACGTATATTCTCCACACAGGTCCACAATGTTGATGAAAACCCCCAGACTGGCCGGCATTAATGTCACCACTGTGAGGTGCCCAGGCCCACCACCATCATCCTTCACTGCCCCCCATCACAACAGCCCAGGACATCCACAGGTAGGTTTCAAGAGTCACGCGTGTTTAAATGTCATATGTACCGGACAAGGGAGCAATGAACCAGCACGGACAGCCCTGTAAACACGATACACGTCGAACAAAATATCAAACTCTTACAGCGGTCACGGTGGCACAGCGGTAGAGTTACTGCCTTACGGCAAAATGCAACGCCAGAGAACTGGGTTCGATCCCAACTACAGGTACAGAGTTTGTACGTTCTCCCCGTGACCTGCGTGGGTTTTCTCCGAGATCTTCGGTTTCCTCCCACACTCCAAAGACGTACAGGTTTGTAGGTTAATTGGCTTGATAAAAAAATGTAACAATTGTCCAAGTTGGCGATATGCAGAGTATCGAGGACCAGAGGACGTAGGTTTAAGGTGAAGGGGAAGATATTTTTTAGGAATATGAGCGTTACCTTTTACACACAAAGGGTGGTGGGTGTATGGAACAAGCTGCCAGAGGAGGTAGTTGAGGCTGGGACTGCCCCGACATTTAAGAAACAGTTAGACAGGTACATGGATAGGACAGGTTTGGAGGGATATGGACCAAACGCAGGCAGGTGGGACTAGTGTAGCTGGGACATGTTGGCTGGTGTGGACAAGCCTGTTTCCACACTGTATCACTCTATGAAAAGTGGTTGGCGCACATGAACCACTGCTATTATAGCTCTGGGAAGGTTTACAGTCCACCCTTTGCCTGGTATTTAGACCAGAAGTCTTAATTAGTAAGAACTGCAGGCAGCCGCTCACCCCAGTTAGTTTTAGCGTTGCAGCTGTCTAATCTGAACACAGATGCTCCTGATTATTCTCTCCCCTCTCTCGCACGCTCTCCACGTGCAAGAGCCTTTTCCGCGCTGGTACCCGCTCAGCGTGTGCTGGGGATTAAAGTTTCATCCTGTCGCTCCCGGTTACTGTCCCGCGCGTCTTTCCCAAGGAGCAGATTGATGGCAGGCGGCAGCAGAGGCAGTGGAGACCACGTCCATTAGCAGCCTCCAGTGTTTCAGTCCAGAGCTCCTGGCACTTTTACCCGCTGTCAATTCCGCGTGTAACACCCATATCGGATTCAAGGACACAAAGCGGCTGAGGTAACTGGATGGCACGGTGGCGCTGCGGGAGAGTTTCCGCCTTAAGGCCCTGTCCCACTTTGCGATTTTTTTCGGCGACTGCGAACGCCAGTGACTGACGCCCTAAACACCGTCAAGTTTTACGACACTCCGCGCCACCGCCACGTCCAGCTACGACACGCCGCGTCGCCCGCCTTCACAACACAAGAAGGTGACATCGAAGTATAATAATCACATTGGAAATTAACTTATCTACAATAAATCTAAGGACCGATAACTGTTTAATGGATAAGTCGGCGCTTTATATACCCGCGTCACCCGGGCGTCACCCTCAGGGCAGCGTACGTCAGCGCGTGACAGGGCGCACGACATGATGAGACGCCCAGATGTCGCCGGAAGATTTTGAACATTCCAAAATCCAGGGGCGACAGGGAGACACCGAGCGTCACTACATGCGTCACCCAGCGTCACGCCCCGACCACCCCGCGTCACGCCCCGACCACCCCGCGTCACGCCCCAACCACGCCGCGACAACCTCCTTTCAGGCTGTCGCCGAAAATGTCGCCCAAGTGGGAGCGGCCCTTAACAGCGTCAAATTCCCGGGTTCGATCCTGACTACAAGTCCTGTCCGTACGGAGTTTGTATGTTCTTCCCCGTGACCGCATGGGTTTTCCCCAGGTGCTCCGGTTTCCTCCCACGCTCGAAAGACGTACAGGTTTGTAGGTTAATTGGTTCTGGTAAAATACTGTAAATTGTCCCCAGTGTGTAGGATGGTGTTAGTGTGCGGAGATCGCTGGTCGACACGGACCCGGAGGGCCGAAGAGCCTGTTTCTGCGCTGTATCTCTTAAACTGAACCAAACTACACTCAGAGGGTCAGGCAACATCTCGGGAAAACATGGATAGATGACGTTTCGGGTTGAAACCTTCTGTCTGAAGAAGTGTCTCATCCCGAAATCCCGAGACAAAGAGATGGGGTGTGTGGGAGAGAAAGAGAGGGGGGGGGGGGGCAGAGAGAGAGTGGAGGCGTGCATGTGTGAGAGAGACAGCGAGGGGATAGTGCATGCCAGGCGGAGAGAAGGGGAGCGTGGAAGGGGACGAGAGGATGTTTAGGAAGGAACTGCCGATGCTGGTTTGCACCAAATTCTGGAGTAACTCAGCGGGACAGGCAACATCAAAGATCCTATAGCAGAGCCAGATAGACCACTCCTGCTAAATACAATGGGCTGACGTGTAGTACGCAACGGAGCGGAATGTGGGCCTTTTTTTCATCCATTTCCGTAACCCGACCCGACCCGACCCGCAGTGTAATCAACGTTGCGGGGGAACAGTTTGTGTTAATAAATTATAATTCTGAAAATGAGGAGAAGATTTTTACCAATGACCTTTTATGTTTACGAGGATGTTTCCGTAACCGGCTTCCGTCTCCGCACTAGTATCTTCGCTCCGCTATGACGGGATCTTTGGTGCGGAGACGGAAGCCGGTTACGGAAATGGGGCCGAAAATTACCCACGAATCTGCCCATGACCGTACTACGACTTTTTCGTCAAGTGGTCTATCGTGCTCGCTGTAGGGTCTTTGGGCAGCATCTCTGGAGAGAAGGAACGGGTGACCTTTCGGGTCGAGACTCCGAGAGGGAGACGGATATGGAAGGGTGAGGTGTGAAACCACATATCAAATGGAACGATGATCAAGGAAATGGAGAATGGTAGATTGGTAGCTGAGGGGGAGGTGACAAGGAGGCATAAAATCTGTAGTATTTAGTGGAACTAATTGGAGAACTAGGATGGGGGTGGGACGGAGTGAGAGGGAAAGCAAGGGTTGCTTAAAGATAGTGGAATCAATGTTCACACGGCTGGGGTGGAAGCTGCCCAAGCAAAATATGAGGTGTTATGCCCCCAATTCGAAGGTCAGTAGGAGAATTGGGAGGGGGAGTTAAAGTGTTCAGGAACCAGGAGATCACGGAGGCTTAGGTGGACTGAGCGGAGGTGTTCAGTGAACCCTGGGCTTGGTACTGCCGATATACAGGACGATATATAGGAGGTTTCCATACAGGGGATGTGGAGAGGATGCTTCCACTTGTGGGGGAGTCTAGGACTAGAGGTCACAGCCTCCGAATTAAAGGATGTTTCTTTTGGAAGGAGATGAGGAGGAATATCTTTAGTCAGATGGTGGTGAATCTGTGGAATTCTTTGGCACAGAAGGCAAGTCAACGGATATCTTTAAGGCAGGGATAGATAGGTTCTTGATTGCTACGGGTGCCAGGGGTTATGGGGAGAAGGCAGGAGATTGGGGTTAGGAGGGCGAGATAGATCAGCCATGATTGAATGGCGGAGTAGACTTGATGGGCCGAATGGCCTAATTCTGCTCCTATCACATGACCTTATGCCCCATCCCTGCTAGTCCCACCACCAGTGCTTTGATAGGGCTCTTTTTGGACGGCAGTCAACTAGTCTGCCTGCCCAGTTTAAAGACAGACGACTTGATGGGCCGAATGGCCTAATTCTGCTCCTATTCGCTTATGACCTTATGTAAATAGAGGGGAAGTGTGGGAAAGGGATAGAGAGGGGGAAGGAGAAAGGGTTGGACAAGGAGAGTGGGATAAAGGACGCTGTTCGGAGCGAGAGGAGGAGATGAAGGAATGATAGAAGGAGGTGCGGGAAGGAAGCCTTCACTCTCCACCTTCTAGCTGTGTTTAGTTTGGTTTAGGGATACAGCGCCGAAACAGGCCCTTCGGCCCATCGGGTCCAGGCCGACCAGCGATCCCGGCACATTTACACCAATCCTACACCCACTCGGGACAATTTTTACATTTACACCAATCCAATTAACCTACAAACCTGAACGTTTTTGGAGTGTGGGAGGAAAGCAAAGATCTCGGAGAAAACCCACGCAGATCACTTGGGGAGAACGTACAAATTCCGTACAGACAGCACCCGTAGTTGGGATCGAACCCGGGTCTCCGCCGCTGCATTCGCTGTAAATGGCCTGTCCCACTTATGCGACCTTGGCTCGCAAATTACGTGACCTTGTGGTCGCGTATGGGCCGGTCCCACTTAGAAGTGCGGAGTTGTGCGGGGCTGGTCCCGACATCGCGCGGGGCTCCGAAATTCAGGCAGTGGCCGAAATCCTCGCGGGCCAATGGCTTGTCCACTTACAGATCCATTGCACTTTATCCTACCGCTGTGCCACCGTGACTGCCCTGGCCGTTGCGATGACGAGCAGCTCTCTGCGGCCATGTTGGACCTGTTAGCTCAGGATCGCCTCCTCGTCACTGCAGGAGAGGTGATTAAAACAAACGGAAAGAAAAAGTCACGGGACACCCACAAACAAACCATCTATCAAAGGACCAACATGGTTAAGCCTTTTTTATTGGGAATGATTCCTGTTTTACTGCATCCCGAGTCAGCATTTATACTCCAGTGAAATACACCCGTTGCTCCAGAGGTCAACACCTCACAGTAATTATCAGGGCAAGATTGATTTCCTGGTGCTTTAGCCGTGCCTTTTCACTGTCGTTTCTCCGAAAGACTGACGATGCCTGATTTCTTTTCCGAAAAGATTTTATGCAGATTGTATTCATTAATCTGTGCCCCGCTCATTATTTACCAAATGTCACGAGACGATCGTGTTGGGCAGGGGAGCTGAGCCGCTCAATAAATTGATTTTCCCCGCACCACTGTTTATCCGTCTGCTCAGTCCGGGAAATAGAGTCCCAGCGTCAGGTAGCAAGGAAGCAGTCCCTTCAGCTCAATTCGTTCAGTCTTAAGTGCTTAGTGTACAGATACAGCAGGGAAGCAGGCAATTCGGCCCATCGAGTCCACACCGGCCATTGGTCACACTAGTTCTATGTTATCCCACTTTCCCATCTGTGCGGTGGTGGAGTTGCTGCCTTGTCCCATTGGCCGTCATTTACGCGACCGGCCGGTAGTGGCTGACGTGCGACGGTCGCGAGCATCATCGTGCGTCCGCACAGCCGCCTGGAGCGCGTGACGTCATTTGAAGATGGACACAAAATGCTGGAGTAACTCAGCGGGACCGGCAGCATCTCTGGAGGGAAGGAATGGATGATGTTTCTGGTCGAGACTCTTCTTCAGTCTGACCCGAAACGTCACCCATTCCTTCTCTCCAGAGATGCTGCCGGTCCCGCTGAGTTACTCCAGCATTTTGTGTCCATCTCCAATTTTCTTGGCCCCGCTCTGGGAGTAGAAGTGGGGGCGGATCCGGATCCGCAACGGCCGTGAGCCCCAGGCCGAGCTCGGCGATCGTTTGCCCGCTTCTGCTGCTTTTGGAGGTGAGACGTTGCGTTGTGCCAGGGTGTCGCACTTTGGCCGTCCGTTACGCGACAGGCCGGTGGCGCGCGAAGATTTCGTGCAGAACGAAATCACGGAGCGCTGCCGCGATACCGCGCGCAACTCCACACTCCTCCACGCCACTCCATGCGCCCGTCCCGCGCTACCCACACGTTACCCACACGCTACCAGGTCACGTAAATGGCGCTCAAATGGGACAGGCCCTTTACAGCACCAGGGACCCGGGTTCGATCCCGACTACGGGTGCTGTCTGTACAGAGTTTGTACGTTCTCCCCGTGACCGCATGATCTTCGGTTTCCTCCCACGCTCCAAAGACGTACAGGTTTGCAGGTTAATTAGTTTGGTATAAATGTAAAATTGTCCCTAGTGTGTGCAGCGTAGTTTTAGTGTGCGGGGATCGCTGGTCAGTGCGGACTCGGTGGGCCAAAGGGCCTGTTTCTGCGCTGTATCTTTAAACTAAACACTCCCTACACACTACAGGCAATGCTAAGAAGCCAATGAACCTATTCCCTACCCTCACACGAGTTCTATGTTATCCCACTGTCTCATCCACTCTCTACACTAAAGGCAGTTCACTTACAAACCCGCACGTCTTTGCAATGTGGGAGGAAACCGGAGCACCTGGAGGAAACCCACGTGGTCAAGGTGGGAACGTACAAACTCCGCACAGACATGGTCGGGATCGAACCGGCCACTCTGGCGCTGTGAGGCTGCTTTCCTACTGGTCGGCACGGTGATGGATGCCACAGAAGGCTGTGGAGGCCAAGTCAGTGGATATCCTTAACGCAGAGTTTGACAGATTCTTGATTAGTGCGGGTGTCGGAGGTTATGGGGAGAAGGCAGGGGAATGGGGTTAGGAGGGAGAGACAGATCAGCCGTGATTGAATGGCGGAGTAGACCTGACGGACCGAATGGCCTAATTCTGCTCCTATCACTTATGGCCTTATGAGTGCTGGATATCCGTGCCGACACACTCCTGCGGACTGTGATAAAGACTCGAGCAAATTGACAAAACAAATTGACTTTTATGATGCTTCAGAGAGAAGCAGCCCATATTCATCAGTCAAGTGTGTGTGAATAGTGCTCTGGGTGCAGTATAAGGATGACAAATGGAGCCAGAGGGAAACATTGAGCAGATATCCCTGTCCTGGGGCTCCTTCTGGCTGAGTCAACTGACAGCTACTCACACAGTCTCCCTTCCCTCGGGCATCCCACTGGCCAGTGACAGAGCTTCCCCACTCTTTAAAGGACTATTCCCTCCCGCACTGCGTTTTAGTTTTCAGCCACAGGGTGGCAACAGGCCCTTCGGCCCATTGAGTCCGTGCAGACCGACGATAACCCGTACACTAGTTTACCCTGCACACTAGGCGGTCCCGGTGGCCCAGCGGTAGAGTTGCTGCCTTACGGCGAATGCAGCGCCGGAGACCCTGGTTCGATCCCGACTACGGGCGCTGTCTGTATGGAGTTTGTACGTTCTCCCCGTGACCTGCATGGGTTTTGTCCGAGATCTTCGGTTTCCTCCCACATTTCAGAGACGTGCAGGTTTGTAGGTTAATTGGCTTGGTGTAAATGTAAATATTGTCCCGAGTGGGTGTAGGATGGTGTTGATGTGCGGGGAACGCTGGTCGGCGCGGACCCGGTGGGCTGAAGGGCCTGTTTCCGTACTGTATTTCTTAAAGAAACTAAAGACCCGGGACAATTTACAAAAGGCAGTTAACCGACAAACCTGCGTGTCTTTGGAGTGTGGGAGGAAACCGCAGCACCCAGAGAAAACCCACGCAGTGACAGGGGGCACGTGCAAATACCGCACAGACAGCACCCATAGTCAGGATCGAACCCGGGTCTCGGGCGCTGTGAGGCAGCAACTCTACCGCTGCGCCACTGTGCCACCCTAAACTTAGTGACCAATCAGATGCTAATTGAATAAGTAAGTAAGTTTATTGGCCAAGTATTCACATACAAGGAATTTGCCTTGGTGCTCCGCCCACAAGTAACAACTAATTGCTAGTAACAGTTCATTTAAGAATGAACTAATTTCAAGAAATGGTACAACGTTCAATTGAAATGTAATAATCTGGTATTTAACATTTTCTTAGAGACACAGTGTGTAAACAGGCCCTTCGGCCCACAGAGTCCATGCTAACCAACGATCACCCTTACACTAGTCCCATGTTATCCCAGTTTTGCATCCCACACACTGGGGGCAATTAACCTACAAACCTGCAGGCCGTTGGAATGTGGTAGCAAACTGTAAAGCACGTGTAAAAAGCCCAGGGAGAACGTACAAGATAGCTCCGATAGTCAGGATCGAACACGGGTCTCGGGCGCTGTGAGGCAGCAACGCTATTCTGCGCCACGCGGCGATCGCATTTCAACCCTTCTGTATAATAAACGTTAGACACGTTATGCCCAAAGGTTTCTGTCAAGTCAAGTCAGGAGAGCTTATTGTCGTGTGTCCCCGATAGGACAATGACATTCTTGCTTTGCTTCAGCACGATAATACAGAACAGATACGTGTGTCCATGTATCATTGAATATATATATATACACACATAAGTGTTCATTAAGACAAATCTTAATCCTTCCAAATATAGAGTCTCCGTCATTTCTGTAGTCCACATTTTAATTGTGGGGGTTATAGGTCCTTTATTTTAATATTAATTTTTTCCCAATTATTAAACTATAATCAATAAAAGTTCTTTGAATTGGTTTTGTTCTGCTATTCCTAATATTACTAATTTTGACTCGGGAACCAGTTTGGTATTGACGACTTCCGAGATGATCTTAAAAATTTCCATCCAAAAATGATTAATTTGTATACAACTTACGAATGTGTGCGTCAGGTTAGCCTCTAAGTGTTGACATTGATCACAAATAGGGGAAACACTTGGAAAAATTCTATTCAGTTTGGTTTTTGAGTAATGCAATCTGTGTAATACTTTAAATTGTATTAAAGAACTATTTGAAATAATATGGCGTCCATTTATTGAATATTTGACGGGGCAAACTGGTTCGGCACGAGAACCCGACTGAAACCGGAATCAAAAGAATAGATGAAGTAGTACATTTCATAAAACGCGGATATATCTCTAACGATGCGTAATCTGTAGAACATTCCATTAATTCTCAACTTTTTACCCTTTTTTTTGTTTAACCTTTCTCTATTAATTTCTATCTTTATAAAAAATGGAAAAATATATATATAGAAGTACAATTATTATGCAATTGTTAATATAAATAATTCTGATAATGTATAGATAATGTATATCTACAAAGAACAAAATGCTTTTTATTATGTAGACAACGAACAATCTGCTTTATATTATGTAGTTGTTTCTAATTAATAAAGAAATTTAACAAAAAAAAACAACAAAAAAAAGTGCAATGGGCTATTAATGTTCAGAGTTTTGTTTGAGGAATTTAATACCCTGATGGCTGTGGGGAAGCAGCTATTCCTGAACCTGGTCGTTGCAGTCTTCAGGCTCCTGTACCTTCTACCTGAAGGCAGCGGGGAGATGAGTGTGTGGCCAGGATGGTGTGGGTCCTTGATGATGCTGCCAGCCTTTTTGAGCCAGCGACTGTGATAGATCCCCTCGATGGTAGGGAGGTCAAAGCCGATGATGGACTGGGCAGTGTTTACAGCTTTTTGTTGCTTATGCCCCTGTCCCACTTAGGAAACCTGAACGGAAACCTCTGGAGACTTTGAGCCCCACCCAAGGTTTCCATGCGGTTCCCGGAAGTTCCCGGAGGTTTTTTGTCAGTTTCGACCATTAGGGAGACTGACCAAAACCTCCGGGAACCTCCAGGAACCGCACGTAAACCTTGGGTGGGGCGCAAAGTCTGCAGAGGTTTCCGTTCTGGTTTCCTAAGTGGGACAGGGGCAGTACAATCATCGCTTGCGGTGATTGAGTGGCCAGTTTAAGATTGAATATTATCATATCACTGGCGGCTGTGGGGGATGCAGGAAATAAGATAGCCTTTAATTGAAGGGATCGCTGCGACATCTGCGTTTAATAATACACTTTGGCAGAGGAAGATGAAAAAGGAAGAGGAAAAGGAAAAATTCAGCATTTAATTTTAAGCTGTGTTATTGTAACCAGCGCACAATGATGGGTGGTGAAACTTCCAAGCCATCGGCCTGAGGATAACTCGCCTGGATAGGGTGGATGTGGAGAGGAAGCTTCCACTTGTGGGAGAGTCTAGGACCAGAGGCCAGAGCCTCGGAATAAAAGTTCAAAGGAGATGAGGAGGAATTTCTTTAAGCGGCACGGTGGCGCAGCAGTAGAGTTGTTGCCTTCCAGCGCTTGCAGAGCCTGAGACCCAGGTTCGATCCTGACTACCGCTGCTGTCTGTGCGGAGTTTGCACGTTCACCCTGTGACCACGTGGGTTTTCTCTGAGATCCTTGGTTTCCTCCCACACCAGTATGTGTGTATGTATGTAGGTCAATTGGCTTGGTACAAGTGTAACTTGTCCCTAGTGTGTGTAGGACAGTGTTAATGTGTGGGGATCGCTGGTCGGTGCGAACTCGGTGGATTGAAAGGCCTGTTTCCATGCTGTATCTCTAGACTAAACTAAACTAATGTGCTCACGTGCTGTATGATTTGCCTGGATAGCACGCAAAATAAAATGTTTTCACTGTAAAAAATGCTGTGAATGCTGCTGTTTATGGAGAAGCATTTCACTGAAGCTCTTGGGTAGCAAGGAACTGCAGATGTTGGTTTAAATCGAAGGTAGACACAAGATGCTGTAGCAGCTCAGCAGGACAGGCAGCATCTCTGGAGTGAAGGAATGGGTGACGTTTCGGGTCAAGACCATCTATCGTCACTGAAGCTCTTGTTCTCTCTCCCCTAGGTGTCCCCTGCGGCCTTACCCCCGGAGCAGCCGGTTTGGGATCATTCCTTCCTTTTCCAGGGCCGGGATTGTGCCACCATCTTCACCGCGGGAGCGGCACTCGTCCTCGAGTACTACTGTGTCTCCTCTGGTACGTGATCATGTTTCCCGGGGCACAACAGGGTCAAGACGGGAGATTGTACAGAGCTATTTCCAGCCAAGGACCTCATCCAAACAACTGTGACCTCTCTCTGTATCACCGTCCATATCTCCCGTCTCCCTTTCCCCTAATGCCCCTGTCCCACTTAGGAAACCTGAACGGAAACCTCTGGAGACTTTGCGCCCCACCCAAGGTTTCCGTGCGGTTCCCGGAGGTTTGTGTCAGTCTCCCTAATGGTCGAAAGTGGTTTCCGCTCCTTCTATGTTCCAGCGAAGAAGCGGAAACCACTTTCAACCATTAGGGAGACTGACAAAAACCTACGGGAACCTCCGGGAACCTCCAGAAAACCTTGGGTGGGGCGCAAAGTCTCCAGAGGTTTCCGTTCAGGTTTGCTAAGTGGGACAGGGGCGTAACTCTCAGCCTGAAGAAGGGTCTCGACCCCAAACATCACCGATGTTGGGGGAAGTCCAGAACCAGGGGCCACAGTTTAAGAATAAGGGATAAGCCATTTAGAAGGGGGAGGAAGAAAAACTTTTTCACACAGGGAGTTGTGAACCTGTGGAATTCTCTGCCTCAGAAGGCAAGGGAGGCCAAGTCTCCGGATTCTTTCAAGGGAGAGTTAGATAGAGCTCTTAAAGGTAGCGGAGTCAGGGGATATGGGGAGAAGGCAGGAACGGGGTACTGATTGTGGATGATCAGCCATGGTCACAGTGAATGGCGGTGCTGGCTCGAAGGGCCGAATGGCCTACTCTTATTGTCTAATCATTTTCTCCTGAGATGCTGCGTGACCCGCAGAGTCACTGCAGCATTTTGTGACTATCTAATGGTGGCCAGGTTGGCTTATCACGCGTGGGCTTTTGTCCTTCCTCTCCTCTCCCAGCCTTCTCCCCCACCTCTCCCCTCCTCACCACTCTCGGCCTGAAGAAGGGTCCCGAACTGAAACATCACCTGTCCACGTTCTCCAGAGATGCTGGCTCGATCGTCTATCTCCTGTGACGAATGAAGAAGGGTCTCGACCCGAAACGTCACCCATTCCTTCTCTCCAGAGATGCTGCCTGTCCCTCTGACTTACTCCACAACCTTGTGCCTATCTCCGATTTAAACCAGCACCTGCAGTTCTTTCCTACGCATTTTGTCCGCTCCACACTGCAAAATCTCCTCAAGGCGAGTCTACTTTGAGGAAGTCCTCCTCCTCTCTGCATCGAGAGTTCAGCAACATAATCTCTTGCTTCTCCACCTCTTGTGATTCCTTCTTCCCTCCGACCCTACGACCGCGTTTTAACCCAGACTCGCACAGCCACAGCCACGTGTGCTCTCTCGTTGCTTGCCTGCATCCCCATCTTCAAAATCAGTCTGAGGAAGTTAAGCCAAGCCAAGTCACTTTTATTTCTATAGCACATTTAAAAAACAACTCTCGTTGGCGAAAATGCTTTACATTGATATAAGAATGATATAACATAGAAACATAGAAAATAGATGCAGGAGTAGGCCATTCGGCCCTTCGAGCCTGCACCGCCATTCAATATGATCATGGCTGATCATACAACTCAGTATCCTGTACCTGCCTTCTCTTCATACCCCCTGATCCCTTTAGCCACAAGGGCCACATCTAACTCCCTCTAAAATATAGCCAATGAACTGGCCTCAACTACCTTCTGTGGCAGAGAATTCCAGAGACTCACCACTCTCTGTGTGAACAATGTTTTTCTCATCTTGGTCCTAAAAGATTTCCCCCTTATCCTTAAACTGTGACCCCTTGTCCTGGACTTCCCCAACATCGGGAACAATCCTCCTGCATCTAGCCTGTCCAACCCCTTAAGAATTTTGTAAGTTTCTATAAGATCCCCCCTCATTCTTCCAACAAACAACAGTGGTTCATAGATTGAATACAAACATCACTACATAGAAACATAGAAATTAGGTGCAGGAGTAGGCCATTCGGCCCTTCGAGCCTGCACCACCATTCAATATGATCATGGCTGATCATCCAACTCAGTATCCTGTACCTGCCTTCTCTCCATACCCCCTGATCCCTTTAGCCACAAGGGCCACATCTAACTCCCTCTTAAATATAGCCAATGAACTGGCCTCAACTACCCTCTGTGGCAGAGAATTCCAGAGACTCACCACTCTCTGTGTGAAAACTACATACATATAGCCCTCGCTCGGAGGACGTCAAGAAAGGCTTGGGTGTAGAGATGAGTTTTTAGTCTCGACTTAGAGGAGTCGATGGGGGAAGGGTCTTGACCGGAAACGTCACACATTCCTTCTCTCCAGAGATGCTGCCCGTCCCGCTGAGTTACTCCAGCTTTTTGTGTCTACCTTCTGTGGTGAATGTTGAGTCAGACTCGAGGGTCTACATGAGGGGCCACCTGCTGTGGTTCTACTCTGCCTCGACTCTGAGGTGGTGACCAACACATCTCACCGCTCCACTCTCACCGGCAGTGATGAACACCGTCAGCTGGTTTGGCCGCAGTCCCGTGGGCTTCTCCGGCGTGCCCCTGAGCCAGGACGTCTACCACAAGCTGATGACGGAGAACGGAGGCCGAGGACTGAAGGTGGACAGCCTACCTGTTCAGGTGAGCTCCCTCCCATCTCAAACCTGTCCTGCTCGCTTCCCAGACCCTCAGGTGTCTAAACTGTGCCATCTTAGACCCCGCTCTCACCCAGAGCTACTGTCTATCGTTGGCGTAAACCAGCATCTGCGGTTCATTCCCGCACATTACGTCCGCTCCAATGTGAGATCTCAAGGTGTGCCTTCCGTGAAGAAGTTCTTCTCCTCTCTCCGACGAGATTTCTGCAACATCCTCTCTCGCTGCTCCCCCTCTGTGATTCCTCCTTCTCTTCGACTCTACGAGCAATGGGCCTGAAGAAGGGTCTCAACCTGAACCATCACCCATTCCTTCTCCCCAGAGATGCTGCCTGTCGTAGAAACATAGAAACATAGAAAATAGGTGCAGGAGGTATCATTCGGCCCTTCGAGCCAGCACCGCCATTCATTGTGATCATGGCTGATCGTCCCTTATCAATAACCCGTGCCTGCCTTCTCCCCATATCCCTTGACTCCACTAGCCCCTATCTAACTCTCTATCTAACTCTCTCTTAAATCCATCCAGTGGTTTGGCCTCCACTGCCCTCTGTGGCAGGGAATTCCATAAATTCACAACACTCTGGGTGAAAAAGATTTTTCTCACCTCAGTCTCAAATGACCTCCCCTTTATTCTAAGACTGTGGCCCCTGGTTCTGGACTCGCCCAACATTGGGAACATTTTTCCTGCATCTAGCTTGTCCAGTCCTTTTATAATTTTATATGTTATAACGCCATTCCCGCTTAGCTCCAGCATTTGGTGTCTTTCTAAGAACAATGGCCTATTTACCTTATCATTGTTACTTTTTATGCATATCTTTCCATCACTGTTCTCCACATTATCATCTACATCTCTCGTTTCCCTCTCCCCTGACTAGTCTGAAGAAGGGTCTTGACCAGAAACTTCACCCATTCCTTCTCTCCAGAGATGCTGCCTGTCCCGCTGAGTTACTCCAGCATTTTGTGCCTATCTTCAGTTTAAACCAGCATCTGCAGTTCCTTCCCGCACATTAGGGATAGTCGAATGAATGAATGAGTAAGTTTATTGGCCAAGTATTCACGTACAAGGAATTTGCCTTGGTGCTCCGCCCACAAGTGACAACATGACATACAGTGGCAGTTAGGAATGACACATAGAACTTTAAACATTAATAATAAAACATTATTAATTAAACGTGTGGGAAATCAGCCACCACCGAGTAACTCCAGCTTTTTGTGTCTACCTTCCTTTTCCACGACTTTGCCCGTGTATCTACTCTGTTTTGTTGGAATATCCTCTCTCACAGTCCAAGTAAAGGGCCTGTTCTACCAGCATGCAACTCTATGCGATTAGCGCGACCTAACGTGGTCGCTTCAGCCGTCCGGCGTCGCGGGGCCGGTCTCATTTCGATCGCCGGAGCCGTGCGGAATTGTGCGGAGTTCGTCCCGACATCGCGCGGGGCTCCGAAAAACTGATGTTCAAAAATTCCGCATGGCAACGGCTTGTCGGCTCGCAGTCGCCTCGACGCATTACACACCACCTCGACATCGTGCCTCCATGAACCTATCTGTAGGTGCCTCCGTGACCCTCTATGTGTGTGGCTCCGTGGCCCTCTGTGTGTGTGTGCCTCTGTGACCCTCTCTGTGTGCCCCTCTCTGTCCTGGCGAACTTACCTTAGACTTCGCTCCAAGTTCGCCTCACTTTGCGCCGCGTTGCGCCACTCACCTGACCTCCGCGCGGCCCCTGCTGCCGGTTTGGTCGCGCTTGCCGCATGCAGGCGCATGCTGGTGGGAACGGCCCTGTACAGGGATCACCCACCTCCGCGCGGCCCCCGCTTCTAGTTTGATCGCGTTCATCGCATAGAGTTGCATGCTTGTAGGACAGGCCCTTAATCATTGTCTATTTGCTATCTCCGCAGGGGACCAGTCTGAGAACAACCTCTGAAACCACACCGACCGTGGGGCTAGTCCTCAGGCTCATCGGCTCCGAGGTAAGATTGGATGATGCTTGGTTGACAGAAGATTAGGTTGACAGGTTCCATCTCCGATTACATTCACTGCAACATCGGTCATTCCTTCAGATGCCTGGACTCTAAGCCTTGCAACCCCATCCTGTCTTTAGGAATGTCTTCTTCCAAGAATTCCTTACAACCCACCTCTGGCAAAGGTGTAAATGTATATGGCTAATGTGATTCTCATAGAAACATTGAAAGTAGGTGCAGGAGGAGGCCATTTGGCCCTTCGAGCCAGCACCGCCATTCAATATGATCATGGCTGATCATCCAGAATCAGTACCCCGTTCCTGCTTTTTCCCCATATCCCTTGATTCCATTACCCCTAAGAGCTAAATCTAAAGGGCCTGTCCCACTTGGGCATTATTTGCACGTCACGCAGATGGCGAGCAAAGATTTTGTACATCACAAAATCCTGGGGCGCGCGTTGTGCATCGTGACACGTAAATGATGTCGCGTAAATTACGCCCAAGTGAGACGGCCCCTTAACTCTCTCTTTAATACCTCCAGAGAATTGGCCTCCACTACCTTCCGTGGCAGAGAATTCCACAGATTCACAACTCTCTGGCTGAAAAAGTGTTTCCTCATCTCAATCCTAAATGGCCGACCCCTTATTCTCAAATTGTGTCCCCTGCTTCTGGACTCCCCCAACATCGGGAGCATTTTTCCTGCAATTCTCATCTCCATTCAAAGGGACAGAAGTTTAGGGGTAACATGAGGGGGAACTTCCTCACTCAGAGAGTGGTGGCTGTGTGGAATGATCTTCCAGCAGAAGTGGTGGAGGCAGGATCGATTTTAACATTTAAAAGTAAAGTGTAAAGGTATATGGACGGGAAGGGAATGGAGGGGTATGGTCTGAGTGCAGGTAGATGGGACTAGGGGGAAATAAATGTTCAGCACGGACTGGAAGGGCCTAGAAGCCTGTTTCCGTGCTGTAATTGTTATATGGTTATATGGTTATTCCAAATGTCCATCCTTTCATTCTGAAGCTGTGCCCTCTGGCCCTAGACTCTCTCACACCTGGGAAACATCCTCTCCACATCCACTCTATCTCCTTCGTTCCTTAGATGCTGCTGCACCCGCTGAGTTTCTCCAGCACTTTTGTGTACCCACTCCATCCAGGCCTTGGACTTGGGTTGTATTCTCTGGAATGCCAGAGATTTAAGGGAGATCTGGTGGAGCTGTATAAAATGATGTGAGGCACAGATAGGGTAGACAGTCAGAACCTTTTTTCCCCAAGATGGAAATATCTAATACTAGCGTGTATAGCTGTAAGGCGAGAGGGATTTCAACACAGAGGCTGGCGAATGCCTGAAATGTGGTTCCAGGGATGGATAAAGGACAAAGGACAAAATACATTTATTGTATTAGTGAATTTTGTCTTGCCATGCAGCACATAGATAAAGATAAGACATAACATAAAAGAATTTAACATAAAATATAAAAAACATCCCCCCACAATAGTTCCCATTATGAGGGAAGGCACAAAGTCCAGGCCCCATCCCCAGTTCACCCATAGTTGGGCCTATTGAGGCCTCTACAGTCGCCGCTACGGGGCCTGATGTTCCCAGCCCGTCTTCGCCGGGTGATGGTGCTCCGGTGGTGGGAGAACCCTCTCAGCGGCTCGGGGTGCCTGTAACGGCCGCTTCCTTGCTGGAGACCGCGGCTTCCGACGCCAACGGGCCGCGCTGGACGGAGCTCCACAACTGGTGATCTAGCCGAGAGATCCCAGGCCCCCGATGTTAGAGTTGAAGATCAGCGCGGCCGCCCCACAGTCCCGCTGCTCCGCGATCTTCTCCTGCGGTCTTCAGCTCACCGGAGCTCCAGCGCGGCGGCCCAGGCAAAGTATCGCCCGCTCCGCTCCACGATGGCGCTCCAGCGCTGTGCTGCTGCCGAAGCCGTGGTTCTGGCCGGTCCCCCCAGGAAACGCCGCACCAGGCCCGCTGGTAGGCCGCGAGTTCGGGTCGGCGGTGCAGCCCGGAGAAAAGCTGCCTCTCCGACCAGGTAGGGACCCTAGAAAGCAGTTTCCCCCTTCCCCCCCCCCCACATAAAAAAGGCTAGGACTCCGAAAACAGAAAAACTCAACTAACTAAAAATAAAAAAAAGAGGGAAAAAACGGACAGCTGCGGGCTGGGCAGCCAAACCTGTACAGGACAGCGCCCCCTGGATAGTGGTGCAGGTGGATATGATAGTGGTGTTCAAGAGACCTCTGGATGCCTCTGGATAGGCAAATGGAGATGCAGGGAATGGAGGGAGATGTATCACGAGCAGGCAGAAGAGGAGCGTTTAGGAAGGAACCGCAGACGCTGGTTTAAACCGAAGGTAGACGCAAAATGCTGGAGTAACTCAGCGGGACGGGCAGCATCTCTGGAGAGAAGGAATGAAGTTGAGGAGTGTTTAAGAAGGAACTGCAGATGCTGGGAAATAGAAGGTAGACAAAAATGCTGGAGAAACTCAGCGGGCGAGGCAGCATCTATGGAGCGAAGGAAATAGGCAACGTTTCGGGTCGAGACCCTTCTTCAGAAGATGAAGGAGTCTGTTTTGACATTATGTTCAGCACGGACGTGGGCCAAATGGCCTGTTCCTATGCTGTCCTGTTCTGTCTTCGATGTGCTATGATTATAGAACAGGCGGAGGTCATGAGGGTTGAGTCTCCGGTGGGATTTGACAGCAAGAATGAGAATTTTAAAGCCGAGCTCTCGGAATAACCTAAGGGATACAAGTGATCAATAATTGAATATTTTGGACACCATGTGCGTGGAATGATGCTGTATGAGGGACTGATTGGAGCGATTATCCAAAATCCCTTCCCCGTCTTTCTTGAGAGAAGTCCATACGCAGGGTGGCTACGAAAACGCTTTCACATGCAGCACGCGATCGCACTGTCACCGAGATCGCAGAGTCACTTCATTTTCCGAGAAGAAACAGCATTCTTTGGCTAGAACTCCCTTTACATTTCAGGGTGCCCTTGTGTCAAAGTGAAAGGGACGGCTTGATATGAGCAGACTGAAGCATAATGATATGGAGATTTTTATTGATATTCTGCGGGTGCCTAGGGGGTTGGTTGCTGAGGAGTCCACATTGGTGGTACTTACGAGTAATTGCCCATGGGTCGAATGAGAGACTGTGTGTGTGTGTGTGTGTGTTTGTGTATTATTCACAAGGGCCCAACTTAGCCTTGAATTAATTCCTTTTATTGCAGTTGCTTCCCAAACTAAATTAAGAGCTTCAGCCAAGCACTAAACAAGCATAGTATTTATATTTGTAGTGATGCTGTTTTGTCATTTGTAACTTTTACGATCTGATTCCAAGCGTGTAATTTGATGTTTGCAACGGTCAGTGTTTTTAAAAAAAATTCCTCATTAAATCGCGAGCTAATCAACACGGCTGTCCCCGGCAGGTCCTGCATAACATTAGGGTAATGTGCAGGAAGGAACTGCCGGTGCTGGTTTCAACAGAAGATAGACACAAAATGACGGAGCAACTCAGCGGGCCGGGCAGCATCTCTGGAGAGAAGGAATGGGTGACGTCTCGGGTTTTTCAGTCTGACCTGGCTGTTCTCAGCACCGCTCCTTCGGACGCATGGAATAACAATGTAAAGGGCCTGTCCCACCAGCATGCAACTCCATGCAATGAGCGTGACCTAACGTGGTCGCTTGTGCCGTCCGGCGTCGCGGGGCCGGTCCCACTTCGATCGCCGGAGCCGTGCGGAATTGTGCGGAGTTCGTCCCGACATCGCGCGGGGCTCCGAAAAACTGACTATGTTCAAAAATTCCACGCGGCAACGGCTTGTCGGCTCGCAGTCGCCTCGACGCATTACACACCGCCCCGACATCGTGCCTCCGTGACCCTCTCTGTAGGTGCCTCCGTGACCCTCTATGTGTGTGGCTCCGTGGCCCTCTATGTGTGTGTGCCTCTGTGCCCCTCTCTGTGTGCCCCTCTCTGTGTGCCCCTCTCTGTCCTGGCGAACTTACCTTTAAGACTTTGCTCCAAGTTCGCCTCACTTTGCGCCGCGTTGCGCCACTCACCCGACCTCAGCGCGGCCCTCGCTGCTGGTTTGGTCGCGCTTGCCGCATGCAGGCGCATGCTGGTGGGAACGGCCCTGTACAGGGTATCACCCGACCTCCGCGCGGCCCCCGCTTCTAGTTTGATCGCGCTCATCGCATGGAGTCGGATGCTGGTAGGACAGGCTTTTAAGGATGCCCATTGAGATAATAAAATACTCATATAACACAGTGGAGAGGGTGCAGACGTTGACCAGAATATTGACTTCAAATCTAACTTTGTCACCCTTGCTTTCCCTCACTCTCCACCCCCCCCCCCCCCCCCCTAGTTCTCCGCCCAGTCTGACTGTTTCCCTGATTCAATGTTATCTTTGTAAGTGTCGGAAGGAACTGCAGATGCTGGTTTACACCGAAGATAGACACAAAATGCTGGAGTAACTCAGCGGGACAGGCAGCGTCTCTGGACAGAAGGAATAGGTGACATTTCGGGTCGAGACCCTTCTTCAGACTGAGAGTGAGACTGTATGCTTTGCTGTCACCTTCCCCTAGCTAATAATGAGCTATTCCAGGGTACACAAAAGGCTGGAGAAACTCAGCGGGTGCAGCAGCATCTAAGGAGCGAAGGAGATAGGCGATGTTTCGGGTCGAGACCCTTCTTCAGACTCATTTTCCTTGAGCTCTGTTCCCTTTGATGGCCCGTGTTCACACCTTGCCCTTCCTTATCTCTGTGTCTCCCTCTGCCCCTGACTCTCGGTCCGAAGAAGGGTCTCGACCCGAAATGTCACCAATTCCTTCTATCCTGAGATGCTGCCTGTCCCGCTCAGTTACTCCAGCATTTTGTGTCTATCTACAATCTCATCCCAGCTGCTATCAGGCAACTGAATCATCCCACCACAACTAGCGAGCAGTGCTGAACTACTATCCACCTCTTTGATGACCCTTGGACTATCCTTGATCGGACTTTGCTGGCTTCACCTTGCGCTAAACCCTTATCATGTATCTATAAACTGTAAAGGAATCGATTGTAATTACGCATTGTCTTTCTGCCAACTGGTTAGCGTGCAACAAAAGCTTTTCACTGTACCTCGGTACACGTGACAATAAACTAACCTGAACTGGTTGCCTCCGGGAGCTGCGGTGCCCCAGCAACGTGTCAAAGATGTGCGGGGTTTGTCGGCGAATCTGCCTCTGTGAATTATTCCTTGTGTGCATGTCAAAGTGGGATAGCATAATGTCAATCGATGGTCGGCGTGGGCCGAAGGGCCTGTTTCCATGCTTTATCTCTAAGCTAAACGAAGGATAAGAAGTGGACTGGCCACTCCCTGTTCCGTCCCAGTTTGGGGCATCGGGGAGGGAAGGGGGGGGGGGTACATTCTGTTGGGGATCTCGTTAGAAACCGGTTCGGAGAACGTCGCCTGAATAACAATAAAGGTCGAAGCTCGGGGACTGAGCGCGGCGGAACTTCAGTAATAACACCCCAGGGTCATCTGTTTCGAGGCAGCGTTTCAAAGCGGCTCCCTGGGGGAAGGATCTGAGGTGCTAATGGTTAGGGATCCGTCCACATTTATCACTGTGCCTTGATATGTGCGAGCGGGAGTAGATGGCCAGCGTGCAGAGGCGGGGTGTTGTTATGCAGAGCCCCAGCTCCTGAGAAAGTCATCTCTCTCTCTCCCAGTGTCACTGCAATCCCCTTCCCAGAATTTCGTAAAGCTTGCAAAGTTCTGACTTTTTAAAGAAACAATTAGGCAGCAGGCGAACCTTTTCCCCTCAGAAGCACAGCAAATAAAGGCGGTCGCGTGGATGGTTTCCCCAGAAGGTTAATTTGCAGATTGGATCAGGAGTTAGGAAGGCAAATGCAATGTTCATATTCATTTTGAGAGTACTAGAGTATAAAAGCTTGGGATGTAATCATGAGGCTTTGCAGGGCACAGGTTAGACCACATTTACAATATTGTAAGTACTTTTGGGCCCCATATCTGAGGAGGGATGTGTTGGTTTTGCAGACTTTCCAGAGGAGGTTGACGAGAATTATCCCGGAGATGGTGGGGTTAATGTACTGTGAGCGTTTGAATGCTCTGGGCCTGTACTCGCTGGAGTTAAGAGAATAAGGAGGGATCTTCTAAACACTTACTGTATCATGAAAGGCTGCCCCACAGCGCCGGAGACCCGGGTTCGATCCTGACTACGGGTGCTGTCTGTACGGCGTTTGTACGTTCTCCCCGTGACTGCATAGGTTTTCTTCCGCTGCTCAAATTTCCTCCCACATTCCAAAGGCATGCAGATTTGTCCCTGGTGTGAAACTGGAATAACATATAATTTGTGTATGGTTGATTGTGTTGGTCGGCACAAATTCGATGGGCCGAAGGGCCTGTTTCCACGCCGTTTACTTTAGAAATACAGCATGGAAACGGGCCCTTCGGCCCATCAAATCCGCGCAGAACAGTCACCACCCCTGTAGGCAACACTATCCGACACACAGCCTATTAATGTACGAGCCTGAATGTCCGTGGAGTGTCGGAGGGCACCTGGAGAAAACCCACGCTGTCGCAGGGAGAAGATGCAAACTCCATGCAGGCAGGACCTGTAGTCAGGATTGAACCCTGGTTTCCGGTGCTGTAAGGCAGCAACTCTACCGCTGCGCCACCGTGCATCCCCATATCTCTAAACTAAACTAGATCAAAGAGTTTTACCCCGTATTTATGAACTTTCACTGTAACTCTATTGATTCCTAGATTTGCTAAACTATTTAACGCTCTAATGAATAAAACATTACCCTCGAGAACGCTAGACCGAAATAATGCAAACTTTTCTATTATAAAATTACATAGAAACATAGAAACATAGAAATTAGGTGCAGGAGTAGGCCATTCGGCCCTTCGAGCCTGCACCGCCATTCAATATAATCATGGCTGATCATCCAACTCAGTATCCCATACCTGCCTTCTCTCCATACCCTCTGATCCCTTTAGCCACAAGGGCCACATCTAACTCCCTCTTAAATATAGCCAATGAACTGGACCCAACTACCCTCTGTGGCAGAGAGTTCCAGAGACCCACCACTCTCTGTGTGAAAAAAGTCCTACTCATCTCGGTCCTAAAGGATTTCCCCCTTATCCTTAAGCTGTGACCCCTTGTCCTGGACCTCCCCAACATCGGGAACAATCTTCCTGCATCTAGCCTGTCCAACCCCTTAAGAATTTTGTACGTTTCTATAAGATCCCCTCTCAATCTCCTAAATTCTAGAGAGTATAAACCGAGTCTATGCAGTCTTTGTTCATAAGACAGTCCTGACATCCCAGGAATCAGTCTGGTGAACCTTCTCTGCACTCCCTCTATGGCAATAATGTCCTTCCTCAGATTTGGAGACCAGAACTGTATGCAATAAAAATTACAATTCTATTAGAACATTTCTACTACAATTATCTCTATTTACAACAGTTTGCCTGATGAGACATTTTGTGGGGACACATCCCTTTGATAAATGGGTGAATATCGATGGTGCCAGGGAATCTTTTACGTCATCTCATTGTGAAGGCAGCACTTCCCAAGCAAACAAATCAATAACATCTCCTCTTTATTTACTTTTTAAAATTCTTATTATTAAATCTTATCTACCGCGGGCACGGTGGCGCAGCGGTAGAGTTGCTGCCTTACTGCGGCAGAGACCCGGGTTCGATCTCGACTACGGGTGCTGTCTGTACGTTCTCCCCGTGACCCGCATGGGTTTTCCCCGGGATCTCCGGTTTCCTCCCACACTCCAAAGACATACAGGTTTGTAGGTTAATTGGCTTTGGTATAAATGTAAATTTTCCCTAGTGTGTGTGTAGGGTAGTGTTAAACCCCTGTCCCACGGTACGAGTTCACTCCAAGAACTCTCCCGAGTTTGCCCCGATTCGAACCCTTAGATTTACGGTAATGGCCACTCGTCGGTACTCGGGGCTCTCGTGGACATTTTTCAACGTGTTGAAAATTCTTCACGAGTCTTCCCGAGCTTACCTGCCGTTAGCGAGTCTTCCCGAGTACCTGCCGTAAGCGAGTCTTCCCGAGCCACTAAGAGACGTCCCCGAGCTCCGACGTACCCGCTACGTTCATTGTCTTCTCCTTCTTGCATATGGCGTGCACAGCCTAAAGTTGTTGGATAACTTGTTCTATTTGATCTTATTTGGTCGTGCACTCCGGGTTGATTGCATTCGTCGAAACAGGGCGGACCACGTGAAAGTTGCAATCTTCCCATCCCCGCTGCGTTCATTATCCGTGCTTACCCCGAGTTTGATTTTTTTAAAACTCGGGAGAGCTCTTGGAATGAACTCGTGCCGTGGGACAGGGCTATTAATGTGCGGGGATCGCTGGTCGGCGCGGACTCGGGGGGCCGAAGGGCCAGTTTCCACGCTGTATCTCTAAACTAATTCCAAGCCCATGTTTGTTGTCGTCTCGATGAACAGCGGAGCTGGTGCTTGCAGCATTTATCATCACTACAAGCATCGCATTAGTGGGAACCGTAAGGTTACAGGGGCTGTGCAGTTGGTTAAACGTCTAATGAGTTGGATACATGGAGGCATAGGGAAAATTAATGTCTTTGTTGAACAGAATGTGTCAGCCATCCTCACGCGCACATTCCCACAGGAGGCCTCCTGGACGAGAGCTAATTGAATAAAAGTGTGCAGGGGAAGTTGGTGGCACGTGCATGACAGAGACAGCAGAGAGACGGTCACAGACAGCGAGAGGCGCTTGCAGCACCATGGACAGCAGCTGCAGTAGCCGCCTGTCTAATCACAGGCCGCTGGATGAACTGTTGCATTTTACATGATCTGAGCTTCTGGCCGCAGACACAAAACACTGGAGCAACTCGGCGGGACAGGCGGCAGCTCTGGAGAGACGGAATGGGTCGAGACCCTTGGTCAGACCAGAGTCAGGAGAATGGGAAAGACGGTGACTTCGAGAGATATAGAACAAATGAATGAAAGATATGAAAAAGAATATGAATAAAAGATGATAAAGAAAACAGACCATTGTTAGCTGTGGGCAAGGTAAGTTACTCCAGCATTTTGTGTCTATCTTCGGTTTAAACCAGCATCTGCAGTTCCCTCCTACACAATTCGTGAAGCTTTTAGCCTTCCGTAAGCTGGGGCTACTGTCCCATTCACCTCATCCCATTGCAGACACTGGAGTTTGTCAATGGAACCGAGGCACGGCAATGAGTAGGGAGGAACTGCAGATGCTGGTTTACACCTGAAGATAGACACACAAAGCTGGAGTAGCTCAGCGGGACAGGCAGCATCTCTGGAGAGGAAGGAATAGTTGACGTTTAAGGTTGAGACCCTTCTTCAGACTGCAATGCTGAGAACTATATTCTGCACCCTTTCTCTGTCTATTATACTTGAATTTAGAAACATAAAAACATAGAACATAGAAAAATAGGTGCAGGAGTAGGCCATTCAGCCCTTCGAGCCTGCACCGCCATTCAATGTGATCATGGCGGATCATCCAACTCAGTATCCCGTACCTGCCTTCTCTCCATACCCCCTGATCCCTTTAGCCACAAGGGCCACATCTAACGCCCTCTTAAATATAGCCAATGAACTGGCCTCAACTACCTTCTGTGGCAGAGAATTCCACAGACTCACCACTCTCTGTGTAAAGAATGTTTTCCTCATCTCGGTCCTAAAGGAATTCCCCCTTATCCTTAGACTGTGACCCCTTGTTCTGGACTCCCCCAACATCGGGAACAATCTTCCAGCATCTAGCTTGTCCAACTCCTTAAGAATTTTGTACGTTTCTATAAGATCCCCCCTCAATCTTCTAAATTCCAGCGAGTACAAGCTGAATTTGTATGATATTATCTTCTTTCATGTGGCGTGCAAAGCCTAAAGTTGTTGGACAACTTGTTCTATTTGATGTTCCGTTTGTGCACGTCGAGTTGATTGCATTAGTCGAAACAGGGCGGACCAGGTGAAGGTTGCAATCTTCCACCCCATGGTATTATCTGATCTGTCTGCATAGCATGCAAAAGAAAGCTTTTCACTGTGCCTAGGTATAGATGCAACTAAACCCGATTGTAGACGCATATCACACAGTGGATGGCCCTGATGAAATGCAGGATGCTTTCTGCTTGCATTAATAAGGGGCTGGGTGAAGGTCAGTGACTTAAAGCTGTGGACAGAGGAGAGGGAGTGGAACAAAAGACATGGAAGAGGCTCAACACCGCCACACTCGACAGTCTAATCTGTCTGATGCAGTCTAATCACGCGTTAAACTTAATGATGGTGATCCCACTGAAATGTACAGAGCTCCCCAAGGGGCTTGTTATTGAAATTGCTTTATTGTCACATGTACCAAGCTGGCCAGGCAAATCATCCCAGGCGTAAGCACATCAGTGCGTGCAAAAGAGAAAATAAACAGAATGTAGAATGTAGTGTTACAGCTGCAGAGAAGGTTTGTAAAAGTTCACTTAAAAAGATCGACAAAGTACAAATTCTTAAGACCACACAAAGCTTTAATTTAGCGTCTGACGGGTGTGGAGCTAGAGACCCAGAGGCAACCGTTTTACATCTGAATCTCCAAACAGCACACACGAAGAAATCCCAGAAAACCGGGGTTTATATACGTACAGACATAAAACCAATTGCATGATGTAATGTACAAAAATCATCATCCACCTCCAAATATGGTGTGGTTTTTCACTCTTTGCCAAAAGCCAGTCATCCCAATGGCATCCTCTGGCCCTTTCTTATCTGATTAACCTCTTCAACTTACGTTTAAAAAACCTTGTAAGAGAGCTGTGAACTATTCAACTTAAGTAAAAGAAACCTTTGTCATGATGGGAGTTGTCCAAATCCCATCATGCATTACAATTGGCTTTTTACAACAGGAAAGCTTCAATATGGCAACAGTCAATTAATAACTAACTCTTTCAGGTGAAGATTTTTTAAAAAAGCGCAAGGGCTACAACGAAATAGGTTGGAAGATTCATGGGAATTCACCCCCAGCAAGTGAGAGGTCCCTTCAAAAGTCTGATAACAATGGGAAAGAAGCTGTCCTTGAACCTGGTGGTGGAGGCTTTCAGGCTTTTGTATATGTTGCCCGGTGAGAGGGGAGGGAAGAGAGAATGACCTAAGGGCCTGTCCACTTTCACGACCCAATTCACCACCTTTTTCACTCGTGGACATTTTTCATCAGGCTAGAAAAAACGGCCCGACCTACTTGATGCCACGAGTACCTCTAGGGGTTCTAGGGGCTAGTGGAGTCAAGGGATTTGGGGAGAAGGCAGGCACGGGTTATTGATAGGGGACGATCAGCCATGATCACAAGGAATGGCGGTGCTGGCTCGAAGGGCCGAATGGCCTCCTCCTGCACCTATTTTCTACGTTTCTATGTTTACCTACGACTAGCATCACGACCTACCTACGACCTTGTGACGACCATACTGCGAGAATGAGTCAAGGGCAAACTAGGCAGAGGTCGTGAATTAGGTCGTCATAGTGGGCAAGGCCCTTTAGGTGGGAGTGACTCTCGATGGCGTCGACAGCTTCCTCGTGGCAGCGTGAATTACAGACGGATCCGGTTGGGGAAGGGGTGGGCGGAGGAGGGTGTGGCTGGTTTTGTCTGGTGGACTGTGGTGTGTTCCCAACTCTCTGCAATTCCTCGCGGAGTTGGGAGGAACAATTGCCGTGCCAAGCTGTGATGCTTCCTGATCGGATGCATCAGCAGACGTTGGTAGGAGTCATTGAAGACATTCCCAATTTCCTTCCTCTTCTGAGGAAGGAGAGGCATTATTGTGCTTTCTTGGCTGATGACCTAATGCAGTTGGACCAGGACAAGTCTTTGGGCCATATTTCCACCTAGGAACTTGAAGCCCTCGACCATCTGACTGGCATGTTGGCCTTTATTACAAGAGGAATCGAATATAGGAGCAAAGAGGTCCTTCTGCAGTTGTGCAGAGCCCTAGTGAGACCACACCTGGAGTATAGTGTGCAGTTTTGGTCCCCTGATTTGAGGAAGGACATTCTTGCTATTGAGGGAGTACAGCGTAGGATCTCCTGTGGCGTTCTGTGGTGGAACCAGTCGGTGGATACAGACCAGGGTGTGTTCTCCAACAAGTTTAATTCCCGGGATGGCGGGACTGTCATAAGCTGAGAGAATGTAGCAGCTGGGCTTGTACTCTCTGGAGTTTAGAAGGATGAGAGGGAATTTCATAGAAACCTTTAAAATTGTTAAGGGTTTGGACATGCTAGAGGCAGGAAACATGTTCCCATTGTTGGGGGAGTCCAGAACCAGGGGCCACACACAGTTTAAGAATAAGGAGTAAGCCGTTTAGAACAGAGACGAGGAAACACTTTTTCTCACAGAGAGTGGCGAGTCTGTGGAATTCTCTGCCTCAGAGGGCGGTGGAGGCAGGTTCTCTGGATGCTTTCAAGAGAGAGCTAGATGGGGCTCTTAAAAATAGCGGAGTCAGAGGATATGGGGAGAAGGCAGGAACGGGGTACTGATTGGGGATGATCAGCCATGATCACATTGAATGGCGGTGCTGGCTGGAAGGGCCGAATGGCCTCCTCCTGCACCTGTTGTCTATTATCTCCAGTGCAGCAGCATTGGACCACACAATACGATACGATAGAACTTTATTTATCCTGGGAGGGAAATTGATCTGCCATCAGTCATAAAAAACATAAAATATATGAAACATGAAATTAAAGATACAAGGATGTTTACGAAGGAACTGCAGATGCTGGAAAAATTGAAGACACAAATGCTGGAGAAACTCAGCACCAAGCCGAAAAGGATTAAACATAGAAAACATAGAAAATAGGTGCAAGAGGAGGTCATTTGGCCCTTCGAACCTGTACTGCCCAGAGGGTTTCACCCAGAGAGTTAAGGGCCTGTCCCACCAGCATCCGACTCTATGCGATGAACGCGATCAAACTAGAAGCGGGGGCCGCGCGGAGGTCGGGTGATCCCCTGTACAGGGCCGTTCCCACCAGCATGTGCCGGCATGCGGCAAGCGCGACCAAACCGGCAGCGAGGGCCGCGCGGAGGTCGGGTGAGTGGCGCAACGCGGTGCAAAGTGAGGCGAACTTGGAGCGAAGTCTTAAAGGTAAGTTCGCCAGGACAGAGAGGGGCACACATAGAGGGTCACGGAGCCACACACACACAGAAAGGGTCACGGAGGCACCTACAGATAGGTTCACGGAGGCACGACGTCGGGGCGGTGTGTAATGCGTCGAGGCGACTGTGAGCCGACAAGCCGTTGCCGCGCGGAATTTTTGAACATAGTCAGTTTTTTGGAGCCCCGCGCGATGTTGGGACGAACTCCGCACAATTCCGCACGGCTCCGGCGATCGAAGTGGGACCGGCCCCGCGACGCCGGACGGCTCAAGCGACCACGTTAGGTCGCGCTAATCGCATAGACTTGCATGCTGGTGGGACAGGCCCTTGAGTCCTAAACCAAACGTGGTTCAGTTTAGTGTCGTTTAGTGATAAGGGCCTGTCCCACTGTACGAGCTAATTCAAAAGTTCTCCCGAGTTTCACCTGATTCGAACTCAGGGAATTACGGTAATAGCCACTCGGGGCTCTCGTGGACATTTTTCAACATGTTTCAACATGTTGAAAAATCTTCATGAGTCTTCACGAGCTTACCGCGTTTCCCCGAGTACCTGCCGTTAGCGTTACGAGCCGCAAAGAGACGTCCCCGAGCTCCGACGTACCCGCTACGTACATTCCACGTGCTTACCACGAGTTCGATTTTTTTTAAAACTCGGGAGAGCTCTTGAATGAACTCGTACCGTGGGACAGGCCCTATACGGCATGGAAACAGGCCCCTTGGCCCACAGAGCCCACCAGGCCTTATTGCCCACGCCGACCATCGCTCACCCATTCACCTTAGATCTATGGAATCCCACTTTTGCGTACACTCTCTACACATGAGGGACAATTTATGCCGGCTTGTTAACCTGCAGACTAGCGCGATGTGTGAGGAATCCAGAGCACCCGGAGGAAACCCACGCGGTCACGGGGGGAACGTGCATAGTCCACACAGACCAGCAGCCGAGGTCAGGATCGAACCTGGGTCGTTGGTGCTGTGAGGCAGCGGATCTGCCCGTGGTTGTGGATGCTGGTTTACAAAAAAGGACACAAAGTCTGATGAAGGGCCCCGATCCGGAACGTCGCCATTCCACAGTCTCCAGAGATGCTGCCTGACCCGCTGAGTTACCCCAGCACGTTGTGTCCTTTTGCCTCCTTTCCCCCTCTATTTATTTGCCCGGAGCTGTGGGTGAGCGCTGAGTCGATCGTAGTTATAAGGTCATAAGGAATAGGAGCAGAATTAAGGCCTGTCCCACTTTCACGACTTAATTCATGACCTCTGCCGAGTTTGCCCTTGACTCATACTCGCAGCATGGTCAACACAAGGTCGTAGGTAGGTCGTAGGTAGGTCGGTCGTGATGCTAGCCGTAGGTACTCGTGGCATCAAGTAGGTCGGGGCGTTTTTTCTAGCCAAGATGAAAAATGTCCACGAGTAAAAAAGGTCGTGAATTAGGTCGTGAAAGTGGGACAGGCCCTTAAGGCCATTTGGCCCATCAAGTCTGCCCCGCCTTTGAATCATGGCTGATCTATCTCTCCCTCCCAACCCCATTCTCCTGCCTTCTCCCCGTAACCCCTGACACCCGCACTAAACGATATCTGCCTGAACATTAACCATCGATTTGGCCCCCATATCCTTGTGTGGCAACGCATGCCACAGATTCACCACCCTCTGACAAAAGAAAGTCTTTTGCATCTCCTTCCTAGCTTCTCCCACTAATGGAAACATCCTCTCCACATCCACTCTATCCAAGCCTTTCACTATTTGGTACGATTCAATGAGGACCCCCCCCCTCATTCTTCTAAACTCCAGCAAGTACAGGCCCAGTGCCGTCAGATGTACATCATGAGTTACATAGAAACATAGAAAACAGGTGCAGGAGGAGGCCATTCGGCCCTTCGAGCCAGCACCGCCATTCATTGTGATCACGGCTGATCGTCCCCAATCAATAACCCGTGCCTGCCTTCTCCCCATATCCTTTAATTTCCACTAGCCCCTGGACCAAGAGGGGTTAACCCACTCATTCCTGTAGTTACAGCCAAGTTCCATTTTAAGAGAGTAGAATGCATTTCATGGACAGTTCATTAACCTCAGTCTGTTCGCAATCCGATTATAGACTAGGCAGAATACTGCAGCCACCACTTTAGCAGGAACCGATGTAGCTAAATCTTATTAACATGCCGGCTGACTCAGTCCCTGTCTGCCTCGGAGAGGAAGTGCAATTAAAATCATTCAGTTCTTACGAGCTTCACTCTGACCACAGGCACAGGTTGTGTTGAACTAAAAATACAACTTGGTTGGAAGCCAAAGATAGGCACTAAAAATCACAGAAAGCTGTTGAGTCTCGTTGCCTGTGTCTTGTTTTCACCACAGCCACAGCTATCAATGAAGAAGGGTCTCGACCCGAAACGTCGCCTATCTCCTTCGCTCCTTAGATGCTGCTGCACCCGCTGAGTTGCTCCAGCATTTTGTGCCTATCTTCGGTGTAAACCAGCATCTGCAGTTCCTTGCTAACCAATATTTCTTTCGCTGTTTCAGCGCCCTGACTCGATACTCACCGCGTCCTATCCATCCCTTGTGGCCGGTGTGGGAGCTGCCACCCCCAGGGATGCCCTGGGATTAAAGCATCACCCAGCCACACACAGTGCACTGGCTGTTGGCAGCTCTGACCCTTCCTCAGGGCCAGGCCTGACCAGCACGGCAGAGTGGACGCCATCTGCAATCCAGGACCAGGCGGCAGAGATAGCACCGGCACCACAGGCCAAGGTAGGTCCAAAAGATTCTAAATATCCTTTTGAAATGGATGGAAACTTGCGCAAACTGTGTCGCTCGCCTTGGGGAGTGAATTTGTTCATCTTGAGCTTATTTGCTGAATTTGGCCCACTCTCAAACTTGTGTGTGTGTGTGTGTGTGTGTGTGCGTGTGTGTGCGTGTGCCTGTGTGTCCTTGCATGTGTGTGTGTGTACGTGTGTGTCCTTGCACGTGTGTGTGTGTACGTGTGTGTCCTTGCATATGTGTGCATGTGCGGGTGCGGGTAGGTCCTTGCGTGTGTGTGTGTGTGTGTGTGTGTTTGTGTGTACGTGTGTGTCCTTGCGTGTGCGTGTGTACGTGTGTGTCCTTGCATATGTGTGCATGTGCGGGTGCGGGTAGGTCCTTGCGTGTGTGTGCCTGTGCGTGTTCATGTGTGTCCTTGCGTGTATGTGTGTGTACGTGTGTGAGTGTGCGTGTGTGTCCTTGCATGTGTGTGCATGTGCAGATGTGGGTGCGGGTAAGTCCTTGTGCATGTGTGTGCGTGTGCCTGTGCGTGTTCGCGTGTGTCCTTATGGTGTGTGCAAGTGTGCATTTGTGTCCTTGTGTGAGTGCGTGTGTGTCCTTGCATGTGTATGCATGTGCGGGTATGTCCTTGCATATATGTGTGCATGTTTGTGTGTGTCCTTGCGTTTGTGTGTGCGTGCACCCGTGTGAGTGTGCATGTGTGTCCTTGCATGTGTGTGTATGTGCGGATGGGGGTGTGGGTATGTCCTTGTGTTGTGTGTGCGTGTGCCTGTGCGTGTCGTTGCGTGTGCGTGTGTGCATTGATGTGTGGAGGAACTTCTTTAGTCAGAGGGCGGTGAATCTGTGGAACTCATTGCCACAGAGGCCTGTGGAGGCCAAGTCAGTCGGTATATTTAAGGCAGAGACAGACAAATTCTTCGTTAGAATGGGTGTCAAGGGTTACGGGGAGAAGGCAGGAAATTGGGATTAGGAGGCAGAGATCAGCCATGATTGAATGGCGGAGTAGACTCGATGGGCCGAATGGCCTAATTCTACTCCTATAATTCGTGAACTTGTGAACACGTTCTTGCCGTGTGCGTAAAATCAATTTCCTGCGCTGTATTGTTCAACCGTTTAGTTTAGAGATACAGCGCGGAAACAGGCCCTTCGGCCCACCGAGTCCGCACCGCCCAGCGATCCCCGCACACTGACGCTACCCTACACACACTAGGGACCATTTACACTGACACCAAGCCAATCAACCTACAAACCTGCACGTGTTTTGGAATGTGGGAGGAAACCGAAGATCTCGGGGAAATCTCGCTGACGCAGGTCACGGGGAGAACCTGCAGACTCCGTGCAGACAAGCATCCGTAGTCGGGACCGAACCTGGGTCTCTGGCGCTGTAAGGCAGCAGCTGTAACCTGCTGAGTGATCCTAATCTGAGGAAAGACATTCTTGCCATAGAGGGAGTACAGAGAAGGTTCACCAGATTGATTCCTGGGATGGCAGGACTTCCATATGAAGAAAGGCTGGATAGACTCGGCTTGTACTCGCTGGAATTTAGAAGATTGAGGGGGGATCTCATAGAGACTTACAAAATTCTTAAGGGGTTGGACAGGCTAGATGCAGGAAGATTGTTCCCGATGTTGGGGAAGTCCAGGACAAGGGGTCACAGTTTAAGGATAAGGGGGAAGTCTTTTAGGACCGAGATGAGAAAAACATTTTTCATACAGAGAGTGGTGAATCTGTGGAATTCTCTGCCACAGAAGGTAGTTGGGGCCAGTTCGTTGGGTATATTTAAGAGGGAGTTAGATGTGGCCCTTGAGGCTAAAGGGATCAGGGGGTATGGAGAGAAGGCAGGTACGGGATACTGAGTTGGATGATCAGCCATGATCATATTGAATGGCGGTGCAGGTTCGAAGGGCCGAATGGCCTACTCCTGCACCTATTTTCTATGTGTCTATGATCCAGCAATCGGTGCCCTTGTTGATAAGCCATCATCTGCAGTTCCTTGTGTCGACATCTGCGGCCTTCAATGGGATAAACGGTGGCACCCAAACTGCAAGCAGCTTTGTGGAACAATCGAGGTGTAAAACGTCAGTCAGATATTAAAGTCCTTGCTGTCGCTTCGAGACTGAGAGCGCCTTTTATATTTTTGATATGTTTGCTCGGCTGCCTGTGGCCTACAGCTGTGGTTATTAAGATTCTCTCCACTCCAGCTCAAACTCTTGATCTCATGGTATTTCTGTTATAATACAGAAAGGAAAAGTATTAACAAAAACGCCCCAGGCACTTCACACCTCTCCTCCGCTTGTCAGGGAACAAAGAAAACTAATTGAAAGTGGCCTGAATTGTAGAGAGGGGGGGGGGGGGGGGGTGGGGGGGTGGGGGGGGGGTGCATGCTGATGGTCTGTCAGCATCAATGGTTGGTGAAGTCACTTGAAGCTCTATCTCCAGAGCACTTGATGGCCGTGGTGTCAAAATGGGAAGGCAGACACAAAATGCTGGAGTAACTCAGCGGGACCGGCAGCATCTTTAGTCAGAGGGCGGTGAATCTGTGGAATCCTTTGCCGCGGAAGGCTGTGGAGGCCAAGCCAATGGATCTTTTTAAGGCTGAGATTGATAGATTCAACAAGGGTCTCGACCCAAAACATCACCCATTCCTTCTCTCCAGAGTTGCTGCCTCTCCCGCTGAGTTAAGGGCTTGTCCCACTTACGCGACCTTGGCTTGCAAATTACGTGAACTCGTGGTCGCTCGGGGCGTACGGGCACCGTATGGCCGCGCGGGGCCGGTCCCACTTAGAAGCGCGGAGTCGTGTGGGGTTGGTCCCGACATCGCGCGGGGCTCCGAAATTCTGGCAGTGGCCGAAATCTTCGCACGCCAACGGCCTGTCGGCACGCAGGCTCATTGTGGTCGTACGCAGCGTCTTGACGTCGTACGCCTAGCGCCTGGTGTTGCGCGATGACATCACTGCCCGGCGTGCCGTTGCGTGATGACGTCACCGCCCGACGCCGTGCGACGCCCAAATTCAGTCGGCCCGCTTCCTGCCCAGCTGATTGGTGAGTATGACGCAAATGAAGTCACGCGCGAACTTAGCGCGTACTTAGCGTGAACTCCGCTTCTGTTTGGTCGCGCCAAACGCCTGTAATCGCATGCAAATGGGACAGGCCCTTTGATACGGGTGTGAGAGGTTATGGGGAGAAGGCAGGAGAATGGGGTTAGAAGAGGGAGATAGATCAGCATTAAGGCGGAACAGACTTAATGGGTCGAATGGCCTAATTCTGCTCCTATCACTTATGACCTTGTGAGCCTCTCTGGAGAGAAGGAATGGTGACGTCTCGGGTCGGGATTCTTCTTCAGACAGGGAATGGGAGCTGTTCAGAGTGCTGAATGCAGGAGCATTGATTGGAATTTTGCCCCCTGACCCGTCCACAGTGTCGATACCACTGTCAGAAATAATTGCATCAGATCACCTGGAAATTGTTACAAGTTGGTGAGTTTTTTGACCACTGTATATAGCCACAGCCGTGTAGGAGAGTGATGGGGAGGTGGCAGGACATTGATGCCAATGTGGGAGCATAACACGGCACAGGGCAGGATTCATGCAGGGTTGCCTGATAGTTGACGTGGACCTGGCCCTTCGGCCCACAATATCTGTATTGAACCTGATGCGAAATTAAACTGATCTCCACTTCCTGCACGTGAGCCATGATCCATATCCGTCCATTCCCTGCAGATCCATGTGCATCCCATGGAGTGCAGCAGCAGCACCTCGCCAGTGGCCCCGCGGGTCGGCAGCCCGGCCAGCCATCGGCTCATGAGTTGGATGGGGTGCCGGCCCGGAGCCAAAACTCCTCAGCTGGCCCGCCGGCTGGGCTTTGTGTGCAGTCCAGCACCCGGGCCAACTCATCATTCACCCACCCAGCCACGACCGAGTCGGTCAACGAATTGCCGTCGGGAATTTGTCCCTCATTTTGACCTTTTGTCCCTTATTTGGGAGTGAGAAAGTTGCACGTATATTATTTGAATGGCGTCAAGATTAGGAAAAGGGGAGGTGCAACGAGACCTGGATGTCCTTGTACATCAGTCATTCAATGTAAGCGTGCAGGTACAGCAGGCAGTGAAGAAAGCTAATGGCATGGGGGTTACACAAAAAGCTGGAGAAACTCAGCGGGTGCAGCAGCATCTAAGGAGCGAGGGAGATAGGCGATGTTTCGGGTCGAGACCCTTCTTCAGACTGGTCAGGGATCAGGGAAACGAGAGATATAGATGGTGATGTGGAGAGATAAAGAACAATGAATGAAAGATATGCAAAAAAGTATCGATGATAAAGGAAACAGGCCATTGTAAGCTGTTTGTAGTGTGAAAATGAGAAGCTAGTGCGACTTGGGTTGGGGGGGGAGATAGAGAGAGAAGGAATGCCAGGGAATGCCAAAGCTAATGGCATGTTGGCCTTCATTGCAAGAGGATTTGAGTTTAGGAGCAAGGTTTCTATGTTTCCAAACTGATAAAATCAAGCATTATATCTCCATGGTTTCTAGAAGATGTCAGGGCAAGTGTTGGGGACAGAGCAGGAGATGTACCCCATTGGTCTCGGACTTAGATCAACCATTCTCATAATGAGTGGCGGAAACAGTTTGAAGAGCTGAAGACACAAGGAATTGCAGATGCTGGTATCTTGAGCAAACCATTAAGCCCTGAAAAAACTCAGCTGGTCAGGCAGCTTCCGTGGAGGGAATGGACAGACGATGTTTTGGGTCCGTTCCTCAGGCTTCCTACTCTTCTACAAGAACTTTAAGCGACTGATACCCTTCTTTAAACTGACCCAACAGTCTGAAGAAGGACCTCGACCCGAAACGTCGCCAATTCCTTCTCTCCATAGATGCTGCCTCTCCCGCTGAGTTACTCCAGCATTTGGTGTCTACCTTCGATTGACCAGCATCTGCAGTTCTTTCTTAAACAGTCTGAAGGAAGATCGTCTGTCCATTTCCTCCACAATTTGTTGCCCAGGCCCGCTGAGTTCCTTCAGCAGTTGATGTTGATTAATTGAAAGGTAAGCGTGGAAACAGGCCCTTTGACCCACTGGGTCCATGCTGTCCATCTTTAACCATTCTGTGTTATCCCACTTTTGCATCCAATCCATATACACCGGGGGCATTTAACCTACAAGTCTGTACGTCTTTGGGAACGTGGCCCGCAGAGAGGAAACTTGTTAGGGGCTGCAGAATCTCGTTTTTTTCTGCTCCAGTGTGCAGTGCATTTCATAACATCCCAAAATGCCTCGAAACCAATGAAGAGTTATTTGAAGTGCAGTCGTGGTGGCGATGTCCAAAATTTCAATCACCATATTTCACGTTGGCCGAGTGATTTGAGAAGCCTTTCTGCAAGATGTGATAAGACCTTACATAAGAGCAACGTTTCTGTGTCCATAATATCATGTGAAATATCCCCAAAAGGTCGGATGATTCAAATCCCCCTGTGAATTAGATCTTATCGTTGTCAAACAAGGCTGTATCATTAATATCTAAATAGGTGCTATTATGCTCTTATCTTAAGGAAACAGAAAGAGATAAACATTGACTAAACCCTATAAAACCTGCTAAATAATATGTAATTCTGATGTACTCTTTGTTAATCGGGATCTTGTGAATTTGCAATTAAACATCTGTATCAGTGAGGAACAGCTGGGCTCCAGGCAGTTCACCAGCAAACCTCAATGGATAGTAGTAGCTGATCCCATACTACAATTGTGTGGGGTCTTTTTCAACCGAGATTACCCGTTCCTCTATAAACTATTGAAGGGAGTAATTAAATAGTCCATAAGCCGTCACTAAGCCTAGAGAGAGCTGCTCTACATCCCTGCAGCCGAACATGGCCAAAACGCCTCTTTATGTCGTGCACCTCGTCTCCATTTAATATGGGGCAAGATTGGCGGCCTTGTGTTTGCAGATTTAACATGGAATATTTAATGGAGGGGGCACTTTTACATTGGTGTTCGCGATACAGCGTGGAAACAGGCCCTTCGGCCCACTGAGTTTGTGCCAACCAATAATTAGCCATACGCTAGCTTGGTTTAGTTTAGTTTAGAGGTACAGCATGAAACAGGCCCTTTGGCCCTACAAGTCCGTGCTGACCAATAGACATAGAAACATAGAAAAATAAGTGCAGGAGTAGGCCATTTGGCCCTTCGAGCCTGCACCGCCATTCAATGTGATCATGGCTGATCATCCAACTCAGTATCACGTACCTGCCTTCTCTCCATACCCCCTGATCCCTTTAGCCACAAGTGCCACATCTAACTCCGTCTTGAATATAGCCAATGAACTGGCCTCAACTACCTTCTGTGGCAGAGAATTCCAGAGACTCACCACTCTCTGTGTAAAGAATGTTTTCCTCATTTCGGTCCTAAAGGAATTCCCCCTTATCCTTAGACTGTGACCCCTTGTTCTGGACTCCCCCAATATCGGGAACAATCTTCCAGCATCTAGCTTGTCCAACCCCTTAAGAATTTTGTAAGTTTCTATAAGATCCCCCCTCAATCTTCTAAATTCCAGCGAGTACAAGCCGAGTCTATCCAGTCTTTCCTCATATGAAAGTCCTGGCATCCCAGGAATCAGTCTGGTGAATCTTCTCTGTACCCCCTCTATGGCAAGAATGTCTTTCCTCAGATTTGGAGACCAAAACTGTACGCAATACTCCAGGTGTGGCCTCACCAAAACCCTCTACAACTGCAGACGTCAATAAGGTCTTGACATTACCATGGTGAGATTCAAGAGTTTATTGTCGTGTGTCCCTGATAGGACAATTAAATTCTTGCTTTGCTTCAGCACAACACAATATATAGGCATGAATACAGAACAGATCAGTGTGTCCATATACCATTATATAAATATATATACACATGAATAAATAAACTGATAAAGTGCAAATAACAGATAATGGGCTATTAATGTTCAGAGTTTTGTCCGAGCCAAGTTTAATAGCCTGATGGCTGTGGGGAAGTAGCTATTCCTGAACCTGGACGTTGCAGTCTTCAGGCTCCTGTACGTTCTACCTGAAGGTAGCGGGGAGATGAGTGTGTGGCCAGGATGGTGTGGGTCCTTGATGATGCTGCCAGCCTTTTTGAGCCAGCGACTGCGATAGATCCCCTCGATGGAAGGGAGGTCAGAGCCGATGATGTTCCTGATCGTAAACTCCCTGGGATCTAAAGGAATTTTTCACTCTGAGAGGCACACAGAATAGGCAGACCAACAACAAATCTTTACTTTCCTTTCAACCAGATGGTGTAGAAACAAGGAACTGCAGATGCTGGCTTGGAGAAAAGGACACAATGTGCTGGAGTAACTCAGCGGGTCAGGCAGCATCTCTGGACAAGATGGATGGGTGACATTTTGGGTCTGAAAGAGGGTCCCGACACTAAAATGTCACCGATCCATGTTCTCCAGCGATGCTGCCTGACCCGCTGAGTTACTCCAGCACTTTGTGTCCTTTTGTGAAATGTTGAATCATGAAATCATTACATTTTATAAAGTTGTTCACCCCAAAGTGGGAGATGTACAGAAACGAATGAAGATTGTGAGCTGAACTCAAACCAAGAGAACACGAAACTACAATGTGGTAGCCTCGCCAATAACCACTGTACTTCCCCCGATGTTTAACATGCCACACAGGAATCTTTCCTCCTGTAAACTTGTTGATGGTTGCCTCTGAAACACAATTGTCTGTACGTCATACGTACCCGAACGTGCACGCACATGTTTGTGCACACGTACACACGCACAATCATACACGTAAATATACACACACACAAGCGCACATATAAACACACAAACATGCACACGCATACACTCATACACGCACCCACACTCACCTACAAACGCACGCACATACACACTCATTCACACACACACACTCAATCATACACGTAAATAAACACACATATAAACACACAAACATGCACACGCATACACTCACCTATAAACGCATGCACATACACACTCACACACACACACACACACCCGATCATACACGCAAATATACACACACACATATAAACACACAAAAATGCACACACATACACTCATACACACACCCACAAACGCACGCACATACACACTCATTCACACACACACACTCAATCATACACGTAAATAAACACACATATAAACACACAAACACGCGCACACATACACGCACCTACAAACGCATGCACATACACACACACACAAAGACACACTCAAACATACACTCACTCACACGCACATATACTCACACATTAACACATACACTCATACAAACACACACTCTGACACACACACACATACTCTGACACACACACGCACACTTTAACACACAAACACCCATTCACAAGCACACACAAACGTGCTCATTCTCACACTCATGCATACTCACAGACTCCAAGACACACACACGCACACACACAGAGACATACTCACGTGTGTGCACAAACACACAGTCACATAAACACATGAACTTGGTGCAGATGTTGAGCAACATGAACAGCTGCGGCACTCTCTCGCCTGCACGGAGATTTACTTCAGACACTTCCTGACTCTGGTTCAGAGTCCAGCATCGCCCGTCTCTTGTGTCTCCAATATAAACAGTTTGCTTCCGCATATCAAGAAGCCTCATCTGAGTTTTGAATGTGGAAAAATGCTTATTGGAAAGGCTTTGTAAAACAGTCCAGGAAGTTAATGAAAGTGGAGCCAAGGTTATCTCCCCAACAGTGCACCTGTGGCCTCCGTGACTGTTCGATCACGCAAGCATTTGGAATCTCCACTTCCCCGAAAACCTGACAACCTCTCCATTAAAATGCTGCCGAATTATCCAGATAATTTTTTGTAACACTAGTTTCGTAAAGCATCAAGTAGGTTTAGGACATAGAACAGTGCAGCACAAGAACAGGACCTCTGTCCACCATGTCTATCATGAGAGGGATAGATGGGATAAACAGCCAGAACCTTTGTCCCAGGTACACTAGTCCCACCTGCACGCCTTTCGTCCTTTTCCCTCCAAACCTGTCCTATCCATGTACCTGTCAAACTGTTCCTTAAACGTTGGGATAGTCCCAGTCTCAACTACCTCCTCTGGCAGCTTGTTCCATACACCCACCACCCTTTGTGTGAAAAAGCTACCCCTATTCCTATAAAACTTTTCTCCCCTTCACCTTAAATCTATTGTTAAGAGTTTGGACATGCTAGAGGCAGGAAATATGTTCCCGATGTTGGGGGAGTCCAGAACCAGGGGCCACAGTTGAAGAATAAGGGGTAAGCCATTTAGAACGGAGACGAGGAAACACTTTTTCTCACAGAGATTGGTGAGTCTGTGGAATTCTCTGCCTCGGAGGGGGTGGAGGCCGGTTCGCTGGAGAGAGAGCGAGATAGGGCTCTTAAAGATAGCGGGATCAGGGGATATGGGGAGAAGGCAGGAACGGGGTACTGATTGGGGATGGTCAGCCATGATCACATTGAATGGCGGTGCTGGCTCAAAGGGCCGAATGGCCTACTCCTGCACCTATTGTCTATTGTCATTAGAGGTATAGATAGGATAAACAGTCTGATCCTTTGTCCAAGGATGGAAAAAAAACCCAAATACCCAAGGGCATAGCGTGAAGTTGACAGGGGCAAGGTTTGAAAGGACGTTTGCAGTAATGGGAGAGTCTAGGAACAGAGGGCACAGCCTCAGAGTAAAAGGACGTACCTTCAAAATGGAGATGACGAGGAATTTCTTCAGCTAAAGGGTTGTGAATCTGTGGAATCCATTGCCACAGACGGCTGTGGAGGCCAAGTACTTGCGTAGTTTTAAAGCAGAGATTGAAAGGTTCTTAATTAGGAATGGCCTCAAAGGTTATCGGGAGTCGGCAGGAGAATGTGGTTGAAAGTGAATAAAAGATCAGCCATTATTAAATGGCAGTCGACACAATGACCATATAACCATATAACATTTACAGCACGGAAACAGGCCATCTCGGCCCTTCTAGTCCGTGCCGAACACTTACTCTCACCTAGTCCCATCTACCTGCACCCAGACCATAACCCTCCATTCCCTTCCCGTCCATATACCTATCCAATTTATTTTTAAATGATAAAATGGAACCTGCCTCCACCACTTCCACCGGAAGCTCATTCCACACAGCCACCACTCTCTGAGTAAAGAAGTTCCCCCTAAACATCTGTCACTTAATTCTCAAATCATGTCCTCTTGTTTGAATCTTCCCTCCTCTCAACGGGAAAAGCGTATCCACGTCAACTCTGTCTATCCCTCTCATCACAATGGGCTGAATGGCCTAATTTTGCTCCTATGTCTCGTGGTCATGATCAAATATACTAAAATGTAATTGAAATATTTCTCATTTACCATTGTTTGATGATTAGGCTTGGTCATGTTACACTGTCCATTCCAGCTACTCAGCTCTGTATCAAAGGAATCCAAAGCCAATTTCCTCGATTAAATCAGTTCTTCTTTTCTCTAAATAATGCTCGAAATGGTTCACAGCTGTTTGCTACTCCTCTGCACAGAATGGTCTCCATTCGTATATTGCTAATCAGGGTTGCCATGGCATTTTTATTCCTTTTAGACCATTACAAAGAAATAATATAAATGTGCTTTTCAAAATGCCGTGTGGAGTCTATCCTGCAGACTTTACTGTTGCTGTTGCGTTGATCTTTTAAGTGCTGAGTAGTACATGACTGCGATTCTGGGATAAAACGCTCAGTTCATAATTCGTGACAATCTCATGTGTAGTCCGTACAAAACGTTTAAAAGAGGAGATAAGTAAGCATTCGGTTCTGCAACATTTACGAACCGGGAGATCAGATAAATGTGGTCTCTAAGCCCTCGGCGAGACCGAATGTAGACTGGGCGATCATTTCAATGAAAACCTTAGCTCAGTCCGCCTGGACTTACCTGATCTAACACTTTGCCAAACACTTTAACTCCCCCTCCCACACTGACCTTTGTACCCTGGGCATCCTCCATTGTCAGAGTGGGGGCTGATCGCAAATTGGAGGAACTCCTCCACTCGCCACATCTTCCCATCTCCCCCCCTGTCTGCCTTCCGCAAAGACCGCTCCCTCCGCAACTCCCTTGTCAATTCTTCCCTTCCCTCCCGCTCCACCCCTTCCCCGGGCACTTTCCCTTGCAACCGCAAGAGATGCTACACTTGTCCCTTCACCTCCCCCATCCACTCCTTTCAGGGACCCAAGCAGTCCTTCCAAGTCCGACAGAGGTTCACCTGCACCTCCTCCAACCTCATCTACTGCATCCGTTGCTCCAGATGCCAGCTGATCTACATCGGTGAGACCAAGCGGAGGCTTGGTGATCATTTCGCCGAACTTCAACTCTTTCATTCATTGTTCTTTATCTCTCCACATCACCATCTATATCTCTCGTTTCCCTGATCCCTGACCAGTCTGAAGAAGGGTCTTGACCCGAAACGTCGCCTATCTCCTTCGCTCCTTAGATGCTGCTGCACCCGCTGAGTTTCTCCAGCTTTTTGTGTAACCCCGTATCTCATATTTTGCTTGGGCAGTTTATAAGGCAGTGATATGACTCTCGAACTTCAAGTAAACCCTGCATCTCCCTGTCTCTCCATCCCTCTCACAGTGGGCTAGTGTAGATGGGGCACATTGGTGGGCAAGTTTGGCTAGAGGGCCTGTTTGTGGGCAGTATGGCTCTACAGCACCACACCATGCTCAAAGGTTCAGCTCTTCCACTTGAACTGTGCAATTTATTCAATGTTTTGTCTCCTTGCGATGGAAATATACCTTCCTTTTTCCTGGGCGTATTTTATCATCTGCTATTTTTATGCCACGAGCTGCTAACACAACAATCACTTTTTAAACCATCATCCATGGAGATGAAGGAGATCTCTATGTTTCGCCCTGTCTGTCCAGAGTAACTCAAGTCTTTGGGTTGAGGGAGGAATCCCGTATCGTCTCAGGGTTAACATGTAAATTCCACACGGTGGATGCAGGTGGGATTTGAACCTGGCGTGCTGGAGCTATGAGGCGGCAGCTTTAGTAGTTGTGCCTCCGTATCACTCCCTATAACTTCAACCCACAATTACCCACAGGGTGGCACGGTGGCGCAGCGGTAGACTTGTTGCCTCACAGCGCTTGCAGCGCAGGAGACCCGGGTTCGATCCCGACCACATCTCCTGTCTGTATGGAGTTTGCACGTTCTCCTCGTGACCGCGTGGGTTTTCCCCGGGTGCTCCGGTTTCCTCCCACACTCCAAAGACGTACAGGTTTGTAGATTAATTGGTTTGGTATAAGCACAAAATTGTCCCTAGTGTGTGTGGGATAGTGTTAGCGTGCGGGGATCGCTGGTCGGCACGGACTCGGTGGGCCGATGGGCCTATTTCCGCGCTGTAAACTAACTTAAACAAGGAACTGCAGATGTTGCAATTATGAGCAAAGCACAAAGCTGGAGAAACTCAGTGGATCACGCAACATCTGTGGAGAGAATTGACAGGCAGCGTTTCGGGTCAAGACCGAAGAAGGGTCTTTAGTTTAGAGATACAGCACGGAAACAGGCCCTTCGGCCCAACTAGTCCGCACCGACCATCGATACCCGCACATTAACACAAGCCTACACACGCTAGGGACAATTTATTATATGCAATTTATTTGTTATATGGTTATATGGTTACAGTTTACATTTTTGCCGGGGCAATTGGGCCTAAGGGTGGCTTCATTGTAATTAAGTGTAGCCCGTTCTTTGACTGGATAGCAGGTAAACAAAAGCTTTTCACTGTACCTTGGTAAAAGTGGCAATAATAAACTAAACAAAATGGAACTCGCTGGAGTTTAGAAGAACGAGGGGGGGCCTCATTGAAACTTGCCGAACAGTGAAAGGCTTGGATTAGGGGTTCCCGACCGTTTTCGTCCCGTTTACCCCTGGCAACTTTAATAGCACGTAAGAATGGTATCTCACTTATTGATGGACAACTAATGATGAACAGATAACAGGTATACCAGAACCAAACACAGTCAGTCAATGTGAAAAATATATGTACAAATCCAGAATCAACAAATTTACCCCCTGGGGTTGGCAGATTTTACCCCAGGTTGGGAACCCTTGGAATCATCTGGAAAAGATGTTTCCACTAGTGGGAGAATTAATGGACGTTCCTTTAGGAAGGAGATGAAGAGGAAATTCTTTAGTCAGATGGTGGTGAATCTGTGGAATTCTTTCCCGCAGAAGGCTGAGGAGGCCATTAATGGATATTATTGAGGCAGAGGTAGATAGATTCTTGATTAGTGCGGGTGTCAGGGGTTGTGGGGAGAAAGCAGGAGACTAGGTATGGAGAGAAAGATAGGTCAGCCATGATTGAATGGCGGAATAGACTTGTTGGGCCGAATGGCCTAATTCTGCTCCTATCCTGTTGACCTAGGCTAAGACTAGATGGTCTGCCACAACATACAGTTCACAGCAGGGAGGTTCTTCTCTCCATTCGCACAGTTCTCCATGTGGAACCCTGGTGATTGATCCTAGGTTGGATGTCCAAAGCCTTTCTCAACCCTGCTGATGTTCTCATAGAATCATAGAATCATAGAAAATAGGTGCAGGAGTAGGCCATTCGGCCCTTCGAGCCTGCACCGCCATTCAATATGATCATGGCTGATCATCCAACTCAGTATCCTGTACCTGCCTTCTCACCATCCCCCTGATCCCTTTAGCCACAAGGCCCACATCTAACTCCCTCTTAAGTATAGCCAATGAACTGGCCTCAACTACCTTCTGTGGCAGAGAATTCCACAGACTCAACACTCTTTGAAAAAAGATCTTCTCATCTCGGTCCGAAAAGACTTCCCCCTTATCCTTAAACTGTGACCCCTTGTTCAGGACTTCCCCAACATCGGGAACAATCTTCCTGCATCTAACCTGTCCAACCCCTTAAGAATTTTGTAAGCCTCTATAAGATCCCCCCTCAATCTCCTAAATTCCAGCGAGTACAAGCCGAGTCTATCCAGTCTTTCTTCATATGGAAGTCCTGCCATCCCAGGAATCAGTCTGGTGAACCTTCTCTGTACTCCCTCTATGGCAAGAATGTCTTTCCTCAGGGGGGTTACACAAAAAGCTGGAAAAACTCAGCGGGTGCAGCAGCATCTAAGGGGCGAAGGAGATAGGCGACGTTTCGGGTCGAGACCCTTTAGGAGACCAAAACTTGAGCCTTGCCTCTTTCTCCGTCATGAAGAACGAGGTAGAAATCCTCCTCCTGCACCTCCCCCCCTCCCCACAGTTTTAAATCCTCTCCAACCCTCTTTCATCGTGTTCCAAATAGCTTTTTTGAAGAGATCAAAGAGAAACAGGAATGTTTATCTGAAATGGCTGAAAACACGGCCTGCTCAATCCCTTTCAAAACCACCCCATGTTGTGAGTTATGAGCTGCTGATGGGAGAGGGGATGGACTTCACTTTGTCTTTGCTGTCGGAGAGAGATTATACTTAGTTTTTTTTCTCCAGACGATTGTTGTTTGTGTTTGCGTTCCTTCGGAGACCAGCGTCCATTGTAATTGCTAATGGCAGTGGATGTACAGCTATAAACCCCACATTGCCCCTATGGTCTACCAGACTGTTAGATCACGCACACATTTGCAAAACCCGTTTCCTTGCAGCCCGATGATCTCTCTATTAACTTACAAAATTCTTCAGGGGTTGGACAGGCTAGATGCAGGAAGATTGTTCCCGATGTTGGGGAAGTCCAGAACAAGGGGTCACAGTTTAAGGATAAGGGGGAAGTCTTTTAGGACCGAGATGAGATAAACATTTTTCACACAAAGAGTGGTGAATCTGTGGAACTCTCTGTGTAAAGAATGTTTTCCTCATCTTGGCCCTAAAGGAATTACCCCTTATCCTTAGACTGTGACCCCTTGTTCTGGACTCCCCCAACATCGGGAACAATCTTCCAGCATCTAGCTTGTCCAACCCCTTAAGAATTTTGTAAGTTTCTATAAGATCCCGCGGATCCTCACCGGATGTTCCGATTTTCACCCACATTCCAAAGGTTTGTAGGCTAGTTGGCTTCTGTGAAACTGCCCCTATGTGTAAGATGCAAAAGTGGGATAACATAGAACTAGTGTACGGGTGATCAATGATTGGTACGGACTCAGGGGCTGTTCCCATGCCGCGACTCTAAACTCTAAATACGCTAACAGTCTTTAGACAACTCACGACTCAAGACCTTTGAATTATTTTAAATAAATAGTTTTCTCCGGTTCAAAAGCTGAAAACTGTTTTTACAAAGGCCCAAATAATGGAACTCAAAATATTACGAGGAATATACATCTTAAAATTAACCTTCGTCTTTCGTGTGGCGTGCACAGCCTAAAGTTGTTGGACAACTTGTTCTATTTGATCTTCCGTTTGTGCACGTCGAGTTGATTGCATTAGTCGAAACGGGGCGGACCACGTGAAGGTTGCAATCTTCCACCCCGCCAGAAATGGGTGGAAAAACACCCCAATAAAGACTGAAGAAGGGTCTCGACCCGAAACGTCGCCTATTTCCTTCGCTCCATAGAGGCTGCCTGACCCGCCGAGTTTCTCCAGCATTTTTGTCTCCCGTCACAATAAAGTAACATATGCGAAGTGTTTACGTTTTCAACCAGGGTGAGCGATCCCAGTCAAATCAATGGTGGTGAAAAATGCTGGAGAAACTCAGCGGGTGAGGCAGCATCTGTGGAGGGAAGGAAATAGGCGACGTTTCGGGTCGAGACCCTTCTTCAGACTGATGTCTCAAATCAATGTTTGAGTTCCATGTTTTGAAACAGGTTATTCTTTTATTCAATGTCTTTCTGGTGATTTGAAACCTTGCCCGACATTTAATAAAAGCTTGTGAGGAAACGGGGGATCGCGGTTCCTGCCAATTTTTGTTAATACGCAGTCTGTCACTTGCAATCTCTCCACTTATTTCTGAAGGGTTTTATGAATGACAAATCTTACTACGCAGGTTCATGGCAATTGCATCAAATCGGCCTGCATTGAAATGTTCATAAGTTTAAATTAAGCTTAAATATAATAAAGTCCTTTTAAATGAATTTGTGTCCTTCAAGTCTCCAGAAAACATCGATGTGGTGATTCATCCTAATACAATCACGAGACTCCCCATAGAGAACCGTCTGGTCGAAGCTGGGTCTTAATTAAACTATGTCAGTGGTAGGAGGGGAATTACCCACAATTCACCCTGTATGCCAAGGACACAGGGCCTCCCGCAATCTTCCATTAGATGTTTTGTTTAGTGTAGAGATACAGCGCGGAAACAGGCCCACCGAGTCCTCACCGACCAGCGATCACCGCAGACTAAAGGACCTGTCCCACTTTCACGACCTCATTCCAGCTTAGAGTTCTCAGTACAAATGCCCTTGACTCCTACTCGCAGTTTGGTCGCCATGAGGTCTTAGCAGGCCGTGATGCTAGTCGTAGGTACACGTGGCATCAAGTAGGTCGGGGCGTTTTTCCTAGCCTGATGATAAATGTCCACGAGTAAAAAAGGTCGTGAATTAGGTCGTGAAACTAGGGGAAAATAAATGGTCGGCACGGACTGGAAGGGCCGAGAAGGCCTGTTTCCGTGCTGTAATTGTTATATGGTTATATGGTTATATGAAAGTGGGACCGGCCCTTAATGGCCCTGTCCCACGGTACGAGTTCACTCCCCTGAGTTTAAAGAAAAATCAGACTCGCGGTAAGCACGGAGAATGAACGTAGCGGGTACGTCGGAGCTCGGGGACGTCTCTTAGCGGCTCGTAACACTATCCTACACACACTAGGGACAATTCACATTTACACCAAGCGAATTAAGCGACAAACCTGTACGTCTTTGGAGTGTGGGAGGAAACCGAAGATCTCGGAATCAAACCCACGCAGGTCACGGGGAGAACGTGCAAACTCCGTACAGACGGCTCCCGTAGTCGGGATGGAACCCGGGTCTCTGGCGCTGCATTCGCTGTGAGGCAGCAACTCTACCGCTGCGCCACCGTGCCGCCCATCCCTGGCAGATGTCCGAATGCCAACCACTGAAGGCACGACACACTGACAAATGTCACCCGTTCCATCTCCCCAGAGATCTCCCTAGTCTCACCCGCTGAGTTACGCCAGCTTTCTGTCTCTATCTTCGGTTTAAACCAGCGTCTGCTGTTCCTTCCTACGCGCGACCCACTTGTACACTTAATACAGTTATGATCAACACTTGCAGCGGATGTGCAGGGCCCCGTATAAACACAAGACTCTCTTTACCCAAGAATGCTTCATCGTACTTGATATACCTTCAGGGTTAAGAATAGTCGACATTCAGGCTAACCTGCTGGGCTAACATATGTTCCACCAACAGGCCACGCAGCCTTACAGTCCCAAACACCTCCACTGTATTATATCTATCTCTCCCTCTCCCCTTCTCCCCCTCTCCCTCTCTCCCTCTCCCCCTCTCTCTCTCTCTCCCTCTCTCCCCCTCTCCCCCTCTTCCTCTCTCCACCTCTCCCCCTATTCCTCTCTCCCCCTCTCCCCCTCTCCCCCTCTCCCCGTCTCCCCCTCTTCCTCTCTCCACCTCTTCCTCTCTCCCCCTCTCCCCCTCTTCCTCTCTCCCCCTCTTCCTCTCTCCCCCTCTGTCCCTCTCCCTCTCTCCCCCTCTCCCCCTCTCCCTCTCTCCCTCTCCCCTTCTCCCCCTCTCCCTCTCTCCCTCTCCCCCTCTCTCTCTCCCTCTCTCCACCTCTCCCCCTCTTCCTCTCTCCCTCTCCCTCTCTCCCCGTCTCCCCCTCTTCCTCTCTCTCCGTCTCCCCCTCTTCCTCTCTCCCCCTCTCCCCCTCTCCCCCTCTCCCTTGCTCCCTCTCCCCCTCTTCCTCTCTCCCCCTCTCCCCCTCTTCCTCTCTCCCCCTCTTCCTCTCTCCCCCTCTCCCCCTCTCCCCTTCCTCTCTCCCCCTCTTCCTCTCTCCCCCTCTCCCCCTCTTCCTCTCTCCCCCTCTCCCCTCTCCCTTGCTCCCTCTCCCCCTCTCCCCCTCTCCCTCTCTCCCCCTCTCTCACTCTCCCTCTCTCCCCCTCTCCCCCTCTTCCTCTCTCTCCCTCTCTCCCTCTCTCCCTCTCTCCCCCTCTCCCCCTCTCTCCCTCTCTCCCTCTCCCCCTCTCCCCCTCTCCCCCTCTCCCCCTCTCCCCCTCTCTCTCCTCATTCCAGCTGGCAGTTCTCAGTACAAATTTCAAAAGGAATGGACAGAGTGTCTTGCCCAGAGAAGGTAAATCGAGGACCAGAGGACATGGGTTTGGACCAGAGGTTTAAGGTGAAAGGGAAAATATTTAATTGGAATCTTTCACACAAAGGGTGGTGGGTGTATGGAACAAGCTGCCAGAGGAGGTAGTTGAGGCTGGGACTGTCCCAACGTTTAAGAAACAGTTGGGATGTTGGAGGAACAGCACCTCATATTCCGCTTGGGGAGTCTGCATCCTCTGGGCTTAAACATTGAATTTTCTCAATTCTGTTAACCCTTGCTGCCCCCTCCCCTCCCCACCTCTCCCTCAGCCCTCGGGCCCTGGCATTCCTTCTCTCTCTATCTCTCCCCCACCCAAGTCGCACTAGCTTCTCATTTTCACACCACAAACAGCTTACAACGGCCTGTTTCCTTTATCATCGATACTTTTTTGCATATCTTTCATTCATTGTTCTTTATCTCTCCACATCACCGTCTATATCTCTCGTTTCCCTGATCCCTGACCAGTCTGAAGAAGGGTCTCGACCCAAAACGTCGCCTATCTCCTTCGCTCCTTAGATGCTGCTGCACCCGCTGAGTTTCTCCAGCCTTTTGTGTACCCTTTAAGAAACAGTTAGACAGGTACAGGGATATGGACCAAATGTTAGCAGGTGGGACATGGTGGCCGGTGTGGGCAAGTTGGGTCGAAGGGCCTGTTTAAGATTAAAAGCATTACAAAATGAATGCAGTTTCTTCACGATTTAGAAAGCAGGCAGGTTTGAGAATGAACATATGAAGTAGCCATGCTGTGTTTTTTTGTTATACCAGCGAGTGTAGCTGAACAAACGGAGGTAGCAGATGCCTTTCTCTGGGAATAGAAACCAGTGTCAGTATGATACCAACAGCAGGGTTGACCTGACATAGGCACAGAATGCTGGAGTAACTCAGCGGGACAGGCAGCATCTCTGGAGAGAAGGAATGGGTGACGTTTTTGGGTCGAGAGCCTTCCTCAGAACGAAAGTCCCAAGAAAGGGAAACAAAAGATATAGACAATAATGCTGAATGAATGAAAGATATGCAAAAAAGTAACGATGATAAAGGAAACAGGCCATTGTTAGCAGTTTGCTGGGTGAGAATGAGAAGCTGGTGCGACTTGGGTGGGGGAGGGATGGAGAGAGAGGGAATGCAGGGGTTATTTGAAATCAATATTCATACCACTCAAGCGAAATATGGGTTACTTCAGCATTTTGTGTCTATCTTTGGTTTGAACCAGCAGCTGCAGTTCCTTACTACACAAGCAAGACTGATCTGCCTTTCACTAGCTCCAGGCTGCAGCAATGATACATGCAACTCAGTCCACCAGTAGCAATGTTATCAAATTTTGAGATTTAAAAAATCAAGTCTGCAATTTATCCCATCAGATAAAGCATAAAAAGAAGTTTAATTTGGCACCTAATTCACTTTCATATCTTCAGTATTAAAAAAGTTAGGGCCATTTTCATACTCGGAAATTAGCATCTTGTTCCCCATTGCTTTTCCATTGACTTAACACAAAAGTTGTGATCTAGGACAGTCAAAAGCCCATAACTTCCTTAAAAATTAAGAGAACTTAAAGAAATTTTCAGTTATTATAGATTGAAGCATTCTGAAACAAATATGAAACAATCTTACTTGGATGAACTGAAATTAAAGAATATAATTAGTTAGTTACCCAATTGTAGCCAATTACAAAATTCAATTACTAGATCTAAACATCTATCCATTTCTTAAGAAAAAATGTTAAAAAAATTTAAAGCCTAAGTGTCCAATTAACAGTCACACAATAATTCACAATAAAACATGATTTTAAAATCTAATTGTCATTAATTTATAGGCCAAATTGAAGGAATTCAGTGTTTAATGCCTGTAAATTAATGGGCATTTTAAACAGCTTGCGAGTGGGATTTTCTGGAACGCGCTGTATTGGAACGTTGCGGTTGCGGTGAATTTAAACCCAATATCGGCAGGAAATTTTCTGCCGGTTCGTATGGGGACTAAATCACCGTTTCGCAACATGAAATATTGATTAAAGTCCCCTAAACAAGCAAGTTTATATGTAAAGATAAACTGCTTTCACTTACCTGTCCCCTACGTAAAATCCGCCCCGTTGTCGGCGTTCATAGCATTAGGAGCTAATTTTAATTTTACCGCAGTGATGAAGTATTCAGGCCATTTTTTTAAAAAACGGACTTACCGGCAGTCGGAACGCATCTCCAGAAATAGATCGCACTCCGACAACAGAAAGCTCCGGATTGCATGGGGAAAAACCGCATTTTAACCCCGTCCCCCCCTTAAAGGCGCCAAAGTCGCGCACACGGCCAGTGAACTGCCGCACCGCTAAAGGTAAGTTTTGTAACATTCCTACCACCAGGGCAGCACTCTGAGATGTGGCCTTGTGGTCAGCACTTTCACCTTTGACGTGGAAGGTCGTGAGTTCAAGTCCAGGCACCCTGGTCTTAATGTTCCCCCCACTTCTGAACCTTGCTCCCTGTAGCACTGAGCAATATTCTTTCCGCGCTTTTCTATAAACCTGATGAGATTCTTTTAATTGCAACCATGACAGGTAGAGACAGGGTATACAGAGGGGGGGTCAGTTTCCATTAGTGAATGGATCAAGGAGTCAGGGGCACAGCTTAACATCTGGGGCAAAAGGGCTATTGGTAATAAGGGTCTCGACCCGAAACATCACCCATTCCTTCTCTCCAGAGATGTTGCCTGTCCCGCTGAGTCACTCCAGCATTTTGTGTCCATTATTGGTAAGTGGTTATTATTGTCAAGTATTATTATCTGGGATACAGTGAGAAACTTTGTACAATGAAGGAAACATCTTTCCATGCAGTGAATGGTTGTGAACAGCAACGCAATGGGGATAAATGGATATGTCTCACTCGCAGGCAGATGAGATTAGTTCTTCTTGATCCTCCATTGTCAGAGTGAGGCCCAGCGCAATTTGGGGGGTCGGGAGAAAGGGAAATGAGAGATATATGCATGGCGCATTCGACAAATGGATGAAAGATATGCAAAAAAGCAAGGATAATCAAGGAAAGATAGAGCCCACAATGGTCCATTGTTGGCTGTGGGCTAGGTGATAATGAGTTATAGGGACACAGTGAAGCTCAACAGGACGACAGTGAAACTAGTACGATGACTAGAGTGGGGCAGTGATGGAATCTGTGGAATTCTCTGCCACAGAGGGTAGTTGAGGCCAGTTCGTTGGCTATATTTAAGAGGGAGTTCGATGTGGCCCTTGTGGCTAAAGGGATCAGGGGGTATGGAGAGAAGGCAGGTACAGGATACTGAGTTGGATGATCAACCATGATCATATTGAATGGCAGTGCAGGCTCGATGGGCCGAATGGCCTACTCCTGCACCTATTTTCTGTGTTTCTATGAGAGAGCGGGGACGCAAGGCTTACACCTCTCAATGTTGGAAAGAAATAACATGTTTGCTTGCATCGTTACGTCCAGCAGTCACAACGGGTGCTTTTAGAAGTGATCTGTTAGTTTCGTTTAGTTTCATTTAGAAACATTGAAAATAAGTGAAGGAGTCGGCCATTCGGCGCTTCAAGCCAGCACCGCCATTCAATATGATCATGGCTAGTGTAGTTTTGAGATACAGCGTGGAAACAGGCTCACCGCGTCCACACTGACCAGCGATCCCCACTGTCCCCAGTGGCTCAAAAAGGCTGGCAGCATCATCAAGGACCCACACCATCCTGGCCACACACTCATCTCCCCGCTGCCTTCAGGTAGAAGGTACAGGAGCCTGAAATCTGCAACGTCCAGGTTCAGGAATAGCTCCTTCCCCACAGCCATCAGGCTATTAAACTCAACTCAAACAAAACTCTGATCATTAATAGCCCATTGCACTTTATCTGTTTATTTATGTGCGTGTATATATACATTCAATGGCATATGGACACACGGATCTGTTCGGTATTATTTATGCCTGAAATATTCTGTTGTGCTGAAGCAAAGCAAGAATTTCAATGTCCTATCTGGGACACATGACAGTAAACTTTCTTGAATCTTGAATCTTGCTTGTGGGATAGTGTTAAGGGCCGTTCCCACCAGCATGCAACTCCATGCGATGAGCGCGACCAAACCAGCAGTGGGGGCCGCGCAGAGGTTGGATGAGTGGCGCAACGCGGCGTAAAGTGAGGCGAACTTGGAGCAAAGTCTTAAAGGTAAGTTCGCCAGGACAGAGAGGGGCACACACAGAGGGCCACGGAGGCACACACAGAGAGGGTCTGCGAGCCGACAAGCCGTTGCCGCGCGGAATTTTTGAACACGGTCAGTTTTTCAGAGCCCCACGCGATGTCGGGACGAACTCCGCACAATTCCGCACGGCTCCGGCGATCGAAGTGGGACGGGCCCCGTGACGCCGGACGGCTCAAGCGACCACGTTAGGTCGCGCTCATCGCATGGAGTTGCATGCTGGTGGGACAGGCCCTTTAGTGTGTGGGGACTGCTGGTCAGCACGGACTCAATGGGCTGAAGGGCCTGTTTCCGCGCTACATCTCTAAACTAAAAATGTAACCTTAAAGTCTGATTCTGCAAGTCAGACCAACAACAACATGTCATTACTCACTCAAGTGTCCAGTGAGAACAATGTCTCCTTTTGCTTCTATTGACATTAATTGTCCCATGTTGAATTAAACATTCATTAGCTTTTGAAATTCCTGCTGGTGTGTGGAGCGTGGCACCCTCATCAACCAGGTGGAAAGCCTGTTCCCATGGTGAATGTTGTTCCCATTAACTACACACACTATCATTGTTATTATTGCACTGTTATAGTTTTTGTGTGTGTGTACGTACGTATGTGTGCCTGTGTGTGTATATCGATATATATAGATATGTATATATACGCATATTTAAGGAAAAAAAATAAACAGTGTGTATACTGTATATACATACTCACAAATACACACACATTTATATATATATATATAAATATAAATATATATGATTTATATACAAGATACAAGATACAAGATACACTTATTTGTCACATATGCCAGATGGCACAGTGTAATCTGATCACCATACAGCCATACACTAGAATAAAAAATACAACACGATAGATTTAAACATAAAACATCCCCACATAGCAGAAACTGTGAGGGAAGGCACCAAAGTCGGTGTATATATATATATATATATGTGTGTATTTGTGAGTATGTGGACATATACACACACACTGTACTTTTTTTCTCTCTCCTAATCATATTGTTTACAGTGTATTACGTTTACATATTCTGTTGCGCTGCTGCAAGTAAGAATTGAATTGTTCTACCTGGGACATTTGATAATCAAACACTTGACTCTCTTGACTGTGTTAAAGAAGGAACTGCAGATGCTGGAGAATCGAGGGTTGCACAAAAAGCTGGAGAAACTCAGCGGGTGCAGCAGCATCTAAGGAGCGAAGGAGATAGGCGACGTTTCGGGTCGAAACTCAGCTGCTGCACCCGCTGAGTTTCTCCAGCTTTTTGTGTGACTCTCCTGACTGTTGTAAAGGTCCTAGTTAACTTAGCTTCCACTGCAGTCCTGCACTGAGCTCTGCTGCACTGGCGTTGCATCAGGCGTTGCTAAGGAGAGGTTGTGTTGTGGTGACTGAATATGAGGTGAACTGAATAAAGGCTTTGTTGTGTGGGGGGGGATGATCACCATAAGCATGGAAGGCAGCCCAGTGCTCTGGAGAGCAGCGTACTGCCTGACACAGCGTGGCTGGGCAAGGCAGCCTTGTGCACTGAGGAGGCAATTTGCCGTCGACTCTCTGACACCAACATTTGCCAAAGCATAGAGGCCTTGAGATGCGGTTGGGTTAGTGGGCTCTCTGCTTTGTGCAGGCAACAGCAGAATGCCGACTGTTGCTATTGGGAACACAGTGTTTGATCGCAGTAGTAACCACGTTAGAGCTACTTGGCAACCTTTCAGAGGGATAGACAAGAAGACACAAGCCAATTGTTTGCCGTTCATTTCGTAAGAGGGAAGGGCCCTGTGACCAGCAGGCTGGCGATGGATGTTTAACTTTAGGGAGCAAGCTGGCTTTGACTCAGAAGGTGTCAAATGGCTGCCTACTACCGACCCCACACAGCGAATGTGAGTATATGGGTCCACATGGACTCTGTCCTCTTTGGCTCAGATACCCATTGCCTTGCAAAATGTTTCAGGTAACTTGGAGATAACTTATCCAGAAATCATTCACTAATAGGTCACCAATAGGTCTTTATTCTTTGAAGCGCAGAAGGTTAAGGGGGGACTTGATAGAGGTCTTTAAAATGATGAAGGGATAGACAGAGTTGACGTGGATAAGTTTTTTCCATTGAGAGTAGGGAAGATTCAAACAAGAGGACATGATTTGAGAATTAAGGGACAAAAGTTTAGGGGGAACTTCTTTACTCAGAGAGTGGTGGCTGTGTGGAATGAGCTTCCAGTGGAAGTGGTGGAGGCAGGTTCGATTTAATCATTTAAAAATAAATTGGATAGATATATGGACGGGAAGGGAATGGAGGGGTATGGTCTGAGTGCAGGTAGATGGGACTTGGTGAGAGTAAGTGTTCGGCACGGACTAGAATGGCTGAGACGGCCTGTTTCCGTGCTGTAATTGTTATATGGTTATATGGTATTAGCAACTCCATGTTCCATTATGGTCCTTCATTATGAATAACCTGTAAAGGTAATGTATTCAAAAGAGAGTTAGGTATAGCTCTTCGGATTAACAGGATCAAGGGATATGGGGAACAAGCAGGAACGGGGTACTGATTCTGGACGATCAGCCATGATCATATTGAATGGCGGTGCTGGCTCGAAGGGCCGAATGGCCCACTCCTGCACCTATTTTTCTCTGTTACACTAGTCCCACCGGCCTGCGTTTGGTCCACATCCCTCCCGATGGTGAGACATACTGTAATGTCCCTGTCCCACTTAGGAAACCTGAACGGAAACCTCTGGAGACTTTGCGCCCCACCTGAGGTTTCCGTGCGGTTCCCGGAGGTTTTTGTCAGTCTCCCTAATGGTCGAAAGTGGTTTCCGTTTTAAAAATCGGTGATTTATGTAGTCGAAGCCGGTTGCGATGCTAGTTGAAGCTGGTTGCTGGAGGACAAAAGCTTCATTTTGCCTGACCAACGTTCCCGTTGTTTTTCCAGCTTCTGAAGGAGAGAGTGAATCTTCCGCCTTATGATGCACTGGCACAAGTACTCCCAGAGTATGACTACCTCTTCCGTGCCACCGGTCCAAAGGAAAATCCGAAGATGGAACAGAGGGGCCACCAGTCACCAGTCAGACCCCCTGAACCACTTCAGACCCAAGACCCGGTTTTGTTCTCTCCGGAAAGGTGGGATTTTGTTCAACGCATCTCCAGTGTGTGCGGGCCCACGGTGGTGCAGCGGGTAGAGCTGCTTCCTCGCGCCGCCATAGACCCGGGCTCGACGTTGCTGTCTATGTGGAGTTTGCATGTTCTCCCTGTGATCGCGTGGGTTTCCTCCGGGTGCTCCGGTTTCATGCAACATCCCAAAGACGTGCGGGTTTGTAGGTTATTTGTCCAATGTATTAAAAAAACTCAACCTTTGTAGTCTGATCACCTACAAGGTTTGGTGAAGAATCTTCCAGTGTATTTTACCATACGTTGGCCATAGTGGGCGATGCCTTCATCGGGATAATGCAGGCTCCTGCTCCTCTCCCTGAGTTCCTTCCACCCGGTGGTGGGATCTGCGTCATCTAGGGTTGCCAACTATCCCGCATTAGCCGGGACATCCCGTATTTTGGGCTAAATTGGTTAGACCCGTACGAGACCGCCCTTGTCCCGTATTTGACCGCTGCTACTCGGGTCGAGGGGACTGTCGGGTCGTCCGGCCCCGCCTCACCCGTCCCGACGTAGTGCAGCCCGTGGAGTGCTGCAGCAGAAGCAGCGCCTCGCCCGTGGCCCCGTCGGTCGGTCGGCAGCCCGGCCAGCTGTCCGACCATCAGACCTTCGCTTACCGCCCACACCACCACAACCCCCCCCCCCTTCTCACGGACGATAATCGGTTCATGAGTTGGACGGGGCGCCGGACTATGCGCGCGGCCCCCGGGCCAAAACCCCTCAGCAGACTTGGCTCAAAGCAGTTCCGAGGATTGAATCCCTTTCTTGTTGTACAGGGTGGCCGCGACTGGGGACAATGTTGAAAACAATGAAGTCATTCACCACGAGGGCCAGGTGAGTGTGCGTTAGGCAGATACTCGACTCTGGTCACCCCTCTGTAGGGAAGATGCCGTTGAGACGGAGAGAGTGCAGGAAAAAGTTCACCAGATACTTCCAGTACTCAGGGACTGAGTTATAGGGAGAGGGTGGATGGGCTAGGATTTTATACCATGGAATGTAACATGCTGGGTATATGGACGGGAAGGGAATGGAGGGGTATGGTCTGAGTGCAGGTAGATGGGACTAGGGGAAAATAAATGGTCGGCACGGACTGGAAGGGCCGAGAAGGCCTGTTTCCGTGCTGTAATTGTTATATGGTTGTATGGTTATGCTGAGGGATGGCTTTACCAGGGGCGGAATTTCCGGGGGGGACAGGGGGGACATGCCCCCCCCCCCCCCCCGTTTTGAGAGGTGGGGGACGCTCCAGCCCCCCCCCCCCCAGTTTTTTTGTAATCCGGATGTTAAAACACGGGGAAATCTCCGCTTTCTGCGAGACTTGGGGTGGGACTGCTGATCGAGGGCGCCGATTGGACGAGAGAGACGTCGGTCAGCAGGCAATGGGGGCGGGACATGATGATCCAGCGCGATATTTGGAGGAGGGGACACGTGCCAAAACACTCTCGGCACAGACCTGCGCCTCGTCCGTGGCCAAGATCGATCCTGGCTCTCCGCGCTGTCCCGTCCCCACCCGAGTGGTCACCTCCATATCCGATAGCGATTTCCGTCCCTGTGCTTTATGGAGGAACTGCAGATGTAGAGAGAGTTAAGTACAGCTCTTACAGCTAATGGAAACAAGGGATATGGGGAGAAGGCAGGAACGGGTTACTGATTCTGGATGATCAGCCATGATCATATTGAATGGCGGTGCTGGCTCAAAGGGCCAAATGGCCTCCTCCTGCTCCTACTTTCTGTGTTTCTACGCTGGTTTACACCAAAGATAGACACAAAATGCTGCAGTCTGAAGAAGGGTCTCGACCCGAAACATCTACCATTCCTTCTCTCCAGAGATGCTGCTTGGCCCGCTGAGTTTCTCCAGCATTTTCTGTCTCTTTTCGATAATTTTATGCAGGTGTATAAAATCAAGAGGGTGAATACAGGTACCTTTCGCAAGGTAGGTGAGTCAAGAATTAAAGGACATAGATTGACGGTGAGAGGGCGGCACGGTGGTGCAGCGGTGGAGGTGCTGCCTTACAGTGCTTTCAGCGCCAGAGACAAGGGTTCGATCCCGACTACAGATGCTTGTCTGCACGGAGTCTGTACATTCTCCCCGTGGCCGCGTGGGTATTCGTCCGAGATCTTCGGTTTCCTCCCACACTCGATAGACGTACGGGTTTGCAGGTTAATTGACTTGGTATAAATGTAAAACTGTCCCTAGGGTGTGTAGGATAGTGTTAATGTGCTGTAAGCGCTGGTCGGTGCGGACTCGCTGGGCCGAAGGGCCTTTTCCCACCACTGTATCTCTAAATTAAACTAAACAGCCCGACTGTGACCATTTCAAACCTCCTCCTGTTACAGCGGGCAGCTCCAGGCAGCTGACACTGTGAGGCAAAGACACACTCTCTCTGCAAACGTCGAACCCTTACCCACTGCGCTCTCCCACAGCAAACGAGGTACAAGATTTATCTCCATTCTGTCCAAGAGAATTGGCTTAATTAGTTCAATTCATTAATATCATTGTAAACTTAATTTGATTGCCATTCATGGGAATTAATAGCTGAATATGCACTTAGGGGATTCTTTAATAGAGCACTATGTTCATTTAACCCTCTTAGAGTGGGTTGGTGAACAGCGTAAAAGGCCGGAGATAACACTGACGGGATATTAAGCAAAATTGACAGGATATTCCATTAACCTATAATTTGATCTATTAGTTGTATATATATAATCTCATATATATATATTTTTGTTGTTTATTGTACGAATATCAGAAAGAGGTTGCTCTGGACATCATTTTAGTCAAGTCAAGTCACTTTTATTTATATAGTACATTTAAAATGCAGTGCGACCTGGGTGTCATGGTACACCAGTCATTGAAAGTAGGCATGCAGGTGCAGCAGGCAGTGAAGAAAGCGAATGGTATGTTAGCTTTCATAGCAAAAGGATTTGAGTATAGGAGCATGGAGGTTCTACTTCAGTTGTACAGGGTCTTGGTGAGACCACACCTGGAGTATTGCGTACAGTTCTGGTCTCCAAATCTGAGGAAGGACATTATTGCCATAGAGGGAGTGCAGAGAAGGTTCACCAGACTGATTCCTGGGATGTCAGGACTGTCTTATGAACAAAGACTGCATGGACTCGGTTTATACTCTCTAGAATTTAGGAGATTGAGAGGGGATCTTATAGAAACGTACAAAATTCTTAAGGGGTTGGACAGGCTAGATGCAGGAAGATTGTTCCCGATGTTGGGGAGGTCCAGGACAAGGGGTCACAGTTTAAGGATAAGGGGGAAATCCTTTAGGACCGAGATGAGAAGGACCTTTTTCACACAGAGAGTGGTGGGTCTCTGGAACTCTCTGCCACAGAGGGTAGTTGAGGCCTGTTCATTTGCTATATTTAAGAGGGAGTTAGATGTGGCCCTTGTGGCTAAGGGGATCAGAGGGTATGGAGAGAAGGCAGGTACGGGATACTGAGTCGGATGATCAGCCATGATCATATTGAATGGTGGTGCAGGCTCGAAGGGCCGAATGGCCTACTCCTGCATCTAATTTCTATGTTTCTAAAAAACAACTCTCGTTGGCCAAAATGCTTTACATTGGTATAAGAATAGTATAACAAACAACAGTGGTTCATAGATTAAATACAAACATCACCACATACATGTAGCCCTCGCTCAGAGGACGTCAAGAAAGGCTTGGGAGTAGAGATGAGTTTTTAGTCTCGACTTAAAGGAGTCGAAGGAGGGGGCAGTTCTGATGGGGAGGGGGATGCTGTTCCACAGTCTAGGAGCTGCAACCGCAAAGGCGCGGTCGGTCGCCCCTGAGCTAATGCCTAGACCCCGGGATGTTCAGCAACCCCAAGTCGGCCGATCTGAGGGACCCGGAGGTGGAGTGGTGGGTGAGCAGGCTTTTGATGTAGGTGGGGGCAAGCCCGTTGAGGGCTTTGTAGACGTAGAGGAGGATTTTAGTTTAGTTTAGTTTAAGAAATACTGCGCGGAAACAGGCCCTTCTGCCCACCGAGTCCACTCCGGCCAGCGATCCCCGCACATTAACACCATCCTACACACACTAGGGACAATTTACATTCATCCCGAGCCAATTAACCCACAAACCTGTACGTCTTTGGAGTGTTGAAGCAAATCGAAGATCTCAGAGAAAACCCACGCAGGTCACGGGGAGAATGTGCAAAATCCGTTCAGACAGCATCAGTAGTTGGGATCGAACCCTCACCTCTGCCGCTGAAAGCGCTGAAAGGCAGCAACTCTACCGCTGCGCCATCGTGCCACACTAAAGCTGTGGTTGGCTATATTTCTCTGTGATAAAAGACATTGTGAATTTGTTAACTGGCTCAGAACATTCAATCATTTATCATCGTTGAAAACATTAGTGACGCAATGGTGCCCGTTTCCAACGGTAACGGTGATGTCCTCCAGTCCCTGCACACTTCCGCTGGGATTACCACGCTACCCCGTGCCACCCGCTCCATGGTCGGATAGTCGGCGACTAAACCGTCTCCCCCACCTGGTTTTCCAGGTGAGGAGGGGGCTGTGGACCCCCAGCAGGACCAAAAACAAGACCCGTCAAAGGGCGGGTGAGCTCCTCGCGAGCCAAGGACCATCCACACACTTCAGTAGAAGTTGCGATCACTGTCGTACACGGCATTGGAAGGAACTATGATAAAGCACACACACACATACACCAACATCCGATACTTCCAGCGGCGGAAGTCCGCAGGAACTGGAGGACGGAGATGTGTGGTGCGTCCGTCACCGTTCCCGTCGGAAACCAGCGCCACTGTGTCGCTAATGTTGTCAACGATGATGAACGAATGAATGACGTTTGTTGGAGCTGCTGTGAGCAGTTGGGCTCCTTGTTCCCCAATATCCAGCTGTGTCTACTCCTCTGGTACAAAGTGCTGGAGTAACTCGATGGGTCAGGCAGCATCTCTGGACAACATGTGTAGGCGACTTTAGACTTTCGAGATACATTGCCAAAACTGCCCCCTTCAGCCCACTGAGTCCGTGCTCACCTACACTAGCCCTGCAAACTAGCACTATCCCACACACCTATGCACTATCCACATTTACATCTTTTTTTGCCAAAACCAATTAACCTACAAACCTGCAGGTCTTTGGTGTGTGGGAGGAAACCGGAGCACCCGGAGAAAGTCTATGCAGTGACAGGGAGAACGTCCAAACTCCCAGCACCCAGAGTCAGGATCGAACCTGTGTCCCTGGTGCTGTAAGGCAGCAACTCTGCCGCTCCGCCACTGTGCTGCCCGACTGAAGGAGGGTCCTGACCTGAAACGTCATCTTTCCGCGTTCTCCGGTGATGCCCTCAGACGCCCTCTGAGTTACTCCACCACTTTGTGCCGTTTTCTGCAAACCAGCACCTGAAGTTCCTTGTGTACTCCGAAACCACTCCGAGGACTTTGCGACCCATAAGATTGTAAAGAGCTCAATAGACAATAGACAATAGGTGCAGGAGTAGGCCATTCGGCCCTTCGAGCCATTGAATGTGATCATGGCTGATCATCCCCAATCCCCAATCTCTGAAGATGGGTCTCGACCCAATACGTCGCCTATCTCCTTCGCTCCTTAGATGCTGCTGCACCCGCTGAGTTTCTCCAGCTTTTTGTGTAATCCCCAATCAGTACCCCGTTCCTGCCTTCTCACCATATCTCCTGACTCCGCTATTTTTAAGAGCCCTATCTACCTCTCTCTTGAAAGCATCCAGAGAACCTGCCTCCACCGCCCTCTGAGGCAGAGAATTCCACAGACTCATCACTCTCTGTGTGGGAAAAAATGTTTCCTTGTCTCCATTCCAAATGGCTTACCCCTTATTCTTAAACTGTGGCCCCTGGTTCTGGACTCCCCCAACATCGGGAACATGTTTCCTGCCTCAAAGCTCAAAGGCTTTCAAATCGCAGAGGAGTAGTGTGAATGTAAATCCTTCCTCCAATGTATACAACCTGCACGATGCATCCCCGAGGGACGTTTAGCCTTCCATTCATTAACTCAGTGCTGCAGTTGTGTACATAAGCAGCTGCCAGTTGTGCAGGTAGAGAGGAACGTTGTTATGGCAGTGATGTGTGATAATATCATGTACCTCATTTCCAGCTCTCATGTCTGTGTTCTCGGCAATTCACGCAGTTTTATGACAGGCTGACAGCTTCATTTTACCATTCCAGCCCCACTGAAACCATTTCCACGCACCTCGACGCCATTAAAGCCCCTGTCCCACTTAGGAGACCTAAACAGCAACCTCTGGTGACCTTGCCCGCCACCCAAGGTTTCCATGAGGTCACCGGAGGTTTTGGTCACTCTCCCTAATAGTCGAAAGTGGTTTCCGCGTGGTCGAGGCTTCATCTGGGTTGCTGCTATATTTTCATCGTGATTAAATCCGGTCTCGACTAAAAATAGGTTGCTGTTTTAAAAATCGTAAATTTTTAGTCGCTGGGTCTAGTCAACGCCGGTTTTCTTCAGTTGAGGAAGGTTTTCAACATACGCGTGGGAGGTGGTAGGAGGTTGCAGGTCACCTTGACCTTGGTTTTTTTTTTTGGGTGGCGGGCAAGGTCACCAGAGGTTGCTGTTTAGGTCTCCTAAGTGGGACAGGCCCTTAACCCCCCTCTGGTCCAATCTCTCCTGACCTGTGTCCTAGATGCCTCACATGCCCTTCCTCTCTTTAATGACTTCCGCCTTCCGGGCTGCCCCTCCTTCATCTTTCTATTTTCTACTATCGTCCGTTTCAACCAGCATCTGCAGTTCCTTCCTTCACTGGTTTATTTTAACGCCAGCCCCTCCGGACACACAGCGCGCACACACACACCCCTTAAAGTTGCATCAGCTACTTTCTTGGCCTCAAGTTTGCCTCGTAACAAAAAGGACACAGAGTGCTGGAGTAAAGGCCCTGTCCCACTTTGCCAACGCCAGTGACTGACGCCCTAAGCACCGTCAACTTGTACGACACTCCGCGCCACCGTCACCGTCTATGACACGCCACGTCGCCCGCCTTCACAACGCAAGAAGGGTAATAATCGCATTGAAAACGAACTCATCTACAATAAATCTAAGCACGGATAACTTTTAAAGAAATGTTGTTTATTTAACGTCAGCATCACCGGGCGTCAACCGCAGGACAGCGTACGTCAGCGCGTGACAGGGCGCACAACGTGATGAGACGCCCAGATGTCGCCGGAAGATTTAGAACATTCCAAAATCCAGGGGCGACAGGGAGACACCGAGGGTCACTACAAGCGCCACCCCGCGTCACGCCCCGACCACCCCGCGTCACGTTCCGACCACGCCGCGACTGCCGCTTTTCAGGCTGTCATATGCCGAAAATGTCGCCCAAGTGGGACGGGCCCTTAACTCAGCAGGTCAGGCAGCATCTCTGGAGTGGATGGATAGGTAACGTTTCCTGTCGGGGCACAGATTGCCTCTGTCCACGTTGGCCTTCTTTGCAAGTTACGACCGGATGAAGTGGTCCCTGCGGCATTGACCCCGTTTGTCCCATGAGTGGGTTCATTTCCTTCAGGGGAGAGCTGAACCTGGGGAGACCTGACTACAGGTGCTGCCTCCAAAGACGTTACGTTGTGTAGGTCAATTGGCTTTGGTTAAAAAAAAATGTAATTATTCCTGGAGTTTAGGATAGTGCTAGTGTATGGGGATCGCTGGTCGGCACGGACTCGGTGGGCCGAAGGGCCTGTTTCTGCGCTGTTTCTCTAAATAAAACTAAACTAAACTAAACCATAGACACGATGAACTGCTTGAATCAGAGACGCACGATCTGACAGGTTTAACCAATATTTACGCCAACTCGATGGTTCACATGGCCCTCCTCTGTGCTGTGGTATCTCCCACTATCTTGGGGGAAGGGGGTGTCGCAACAAAACAACTTCAGCTTTGAAGTGACGGTGGACCTCACAAGTCAGTTTGTGGATTCATCTCCGAGGAAAAGATGGGAATACCCGGAGAGTTAAGTTCTACACTCCTATTACATCACCACTCAACCTGACCCGTTGCAAAGAGAACAAGCCCAGCCTGTCCAACCCCAATCCCCTTATGAAAGGGTGTAGGAAGGAACTGCAGATGCAGGAGACACAAAAAGCTGGAGTTACAGCGGGTCAGGCAGCATCTCTGGAGAAAAGAAATAGATGACATTTCAGGACCCTTCTTCAGACTGACAGTCAGGAGAGAGGGAAACGAGTTATCACCTTCTATATCTCCCCGTTTCCCTTTCCCCAGACTCGCAGTCTGAGGAAATGTCTCGACCCGAAACATCACCTATTCTTTTTCGTCAGGGATGCTGTCCGACCCGCTGAGGTAAGGGCCTGTCCCACTTGGGCGTCATTTGCATGTAATTTACGCGACATCATTTACGCGTAACGATGCACGACGTGCGCACGGTGCGTGGTGACGTAGGCAGTGACGCGTGCGGTGCCCCAGGATTTTGGGACGTACAAAATCTACGCGCGCCTTCTGCGTGATGCGCATATGATAGGTATGTTACAATATCTACCTTTAGCAGCGCTGCAGTTCTGCCGCTCCCCGTGTGCGCGACTTTGGCGCCTTCCAGAGAGGGGCGGGTTTAAAATGCCGATTTTTTCTAGGCAGTCCAAATCGATCCATGTCTGGTGATTTCGTTACTAAAAAGAAATCGCTCCAACATTTCATTCATAAAGGTATTTTTTAACTACGCTAGATTATTTATTAACTATAGTTTAAAAATCATCTTCTAACGCTCTGAATGGTGACAGCGGAACGGACCTAAGGTAGGCGATAAAAGAAGCTACACAGTTTATTTTTACATAAAAACTTGGTTTTTAGGAAGGCTTTAATCACATTTTCATGTTGCGAAAAGGGGACAAAAAAAATGTATGAACCGGCTGTGTTTTTCATACTGACTTCACTGCAAACCGCAACGTTCTAATCCACCGCATTCCACTAAAACCCACTCGCTAGTTGATTTAAATGGCCATTAATTTACAGGCATTAAACACTAAATTCATTCCATTTGGCCTATAAATTCATGAAAATGAGATTTAAAAATTATGTTATATTGTGGATTATTGTGTGAATGTTATTTGGACACTTAGGCAATTAAAAAAAAGTTTATCTTTTGTTAAGAAATGGATAGATGTTTAGATCTACTCGTTGAATTTTGTAATTAGCTACAATTAGATAACTAACTAATTATATGCTTTAATTTCAGGTCACCCAAGTAAGATTGTTTCATATTTGTTTCAGAATGCTTCAATTTATAATAACTGAAAATTTCATTGAGTTCTCTTAATTTTTAATAAAGTTATGGGCTTTTGACTGTTCTAGATCACAGCTTTTGAGTTAAGTCAATTGAAAGGCAATGGGGAACAAGATGCTAATTTCCGAGTCATAACTTCCTTAATACTGAAGATATGAAAGTGAATTAGGTGTCAAATTAAACTTCTTTTTATGCTTTATCTGATGGGATAAATTGCAGACTTGATTTTTAAAATCTCAAAATTTTGTAACATTGCTACATATGACGCCCAAGTGGGACAGGCCCTTAATTCCAGTTTATTGTGTCGATCTTCGGCTTAAACCAGCATCTGCAGTTCCTTCCTACACCTTAACTCTGCTCGTCTTCCCAGAGACCTGCTGAGAGTTTCCCATTTTTTTTAAGTTTCAGATTTCCACCTCTTGCACCTCTCTTAATTTCCAGCCCCTGTGACCTTTCCACCGGGCCGGCGGTCCTGGGTGAGTGAGAGCGGATCTCCGCCAAAGAGCCGGACCCCCGTCTGTGCTCTGGGGTTTACCCGACAGATCTTCAGCCTTGATACCGGATAATTGAATGTGGACCGAGCATCGCGTTCTCCCCATGCATGGCAGCTGAGACAAACTGATGGACTGCTCGGACATCGGGAACAAAGAGCCCGCGCATAATGTAACGAGGACGGAGAGCCTTAAGTGAATTTAATGTTCTAATCCAATCTCAGAGTTATGATGATATTGGTCAACTAAAGGAGCTGTGCCTTTGATGATTTATGCTGTCATTTGAGCTCCTTGATTAGATCATCAACTCATAATTCATTTTGAAATAATCACCAGGGACAAGGTTGTCCTGTCTAGTTTTGTTTGAAGCCGGATATTCTCCCGTGGTGTGGCTTATGGCCAGTTTGGGGGTTTAGAGCACGTCTCCGAAACATCCTCTTAAAGTCACCTCTCACGTAATCCCTGGGTGGATGGGAAATAAAGTCCAATTAGGGACTGAATTCACTGCCATCAACTTGCTGAGGTCCATCAATGCTCTCTGTGGTAGACGTGAGGAGAAGCCAGGGAATAGCCTGATGTTAGAAGAATGGAAAGTGTTAAAATCTATCACTGACCCAGTTAGAAAATGGTCATAGCATTGTGCAGATAGGCACAAAATGCTGGAGCAACTCAGCGGGACAGGCAGCATCTTTGGAGAGAAGGAATGGGTGATGTTTCGGAGGAAGGGTCTCGACCCGAAACGTCACCCATTCCTCCTCTCCAGAGATGCTGCCTGTCCCGTTGAGTTACTCCAGCATTTCGGTTCAAACCAGCATCTGCAGTTCCTTCCTACACACCGAACTATGCAGAGTCAACATGCATTTCTGAAAAGAAAATTGTGGTTAACTAATCTATTAGAGGTTTAGTAGGTGCAACGTTTACTAGATAAATACTAAACACTTTTTGTCAGTGAGAGTGGTGAGTCTGTGGAATTCTCTGCCTCAGAGGGCAGTGGAGGCAGGTTCTCTGGATGCTTTCAAGAGAGAGCTAGATAGGGCTCTTAAAGATAGCGGAGTCAGGGGATATGGGGAGAAGGCAGGAACGGGGTACTGATTGGGGATGATCAGCCATGATCACATTGAATGGCGGTGCTGGCTCGAAGGGCCGAATGGCCTCCTCCTGCACCTATTGTCTATTGTCTATAAGGGGGCAGCTAGTTGTCGTGATGGTTAGTTTGATTGGATTTGGTAAAATTGCAAATCGCCCCTAGTGTGTAGGAAAGTGCTTGTGTACGGGGTGATTGTGGTTGGCACGGACGCGCTGGGCCGAAGGGCCTGTTTCCACGCGGTATCTCTGAACTACACTAAGCTGCCCAAACGAAATACGAGGTGCTGGTCCAACAATTTGTGCTGGGCCTCACTCTGACAGTGGAGGAGGCCCAGGACGGGGAGGTCATTGTGGGTTTAAGAAGGAACTGCAGATGCTGGAAAATCGAAGGTAGACAAAAATGCTGGAGAAACTCAGCGGGTGAGGCAGCATCTATGGAGCGAAGGAAATAGGCAACGTTTCGTCACGAAACCCTAAGGGTTTACAGACTTTGGGATTACAGAAATAGGCGACGTTTCGTCCCGAAACCCTAAGGGTTTACAGACTTTGGGATTACAGAAATAGGCGACGTTTCGTCCCGAAACCCTAAGGGTTTACAGACTTTGGGATTACAGAAATAGGCGACGTTTCGGGCCGAAACCCAAAGGGTTTCGGCCCGAAACGTCGCCTATTTCCTTTGCTCCATAGATGCTGCTGCACCCGCTGAGTTTCTCCAGCACTTTTGTCTAAGGTCATTGCGGGAATGGGAGGGGGAGTTAAAGTGTTGAGCAACCGGGAGATCAGGTAGGTTTAGGCGGACTGAGCGGAGGTGTTCAGCAAAACAATCGCCGAGCCTGCACTTGGTATATAGGTTTCCCCACCTGTATCAAGAGAGAGTTAGATGTAGCTCTTAGAGCTAACAGGAACGGGGTACTGATTCTGGATAATCAGCCATGATCATATTGAATGGCGGTGCTGGCTCGAAGGGCCGAATGGCCTACACCTGCACCTACTTTCTATGTATCTATGCCTGTGGTTCAATGACCAGCGGATAGAGTAGATGAGGTTGGAGGAGGTGCAAGTCAACCTCTCCTCACCTGCAAAGGTGATGTATGCTGTTTCAGTCTGAAGAAGAGTCCCGACCCGAAACGTCAACTTGTCCATCTTCTCCACAGATACTGCTTGACCCACCGAGTTATTCCAACAACTTGTGTCCTTCTTTGCAAAGCAGTGCCTGCAGTTCCTTGTGTCCCAGCCACATGCAACCAGCTCAACGACCTCCTCTGGTAGCTCGACCCTTCTACTCACCACTTCAATTTTCCTTCGAAATGGTGAAATATGTTTTACCATTTGATGGTCAACATGCAAGGGTGACACGGTGGCTCAGTGTTGGAACCACGTTACAGCACCTGAGGCCTGGCTCCCATCCGGATTATGGGTGCTTGTAGATTCTCCCCGCAACCACGTGGGTTTCCTCCGGGTGCTCTGGTTTCCTCCTACAATCCAAAACGTTCAGGTTTCTCGGTTAATTTGCCTCCATAACTTGCCCTTGGTGCGTAGGGCAGAACTGGTATACGGGTCAATGCGGTAGGTGCGGACTTGGTGGGCCGAAGGGCCTGTTATCTCAAAAACTAAACTATCATACTGACACAACCTTTTCATTGTGCCTTTGCCAGCTTCTGTGATGAGAATTGATCTTCTGTTCCAGATCTTTAGTCCTGCCCTCTATCACCAGTCCCGTGACATAACCTCTCTTCTGCCGCACCCTATTCATCATCAACCACGAAAATCTAAAGGCAGCTTCTCCGGAGAGAAGGAATGGGCGACGTTTCGGGTCGAGACCCTTCTTCAAAACAAAAGAAGGTTTGAAAAAGGGTCTCGACCCAAAACGTCGCCCATTCCTTCTCTCCAGAGATTCTGCCTAGTCCTGCCGAGTTACTCCAGCGTTTTATGTCTACCTTCGATTTAAACCAGGATCTGCATGAAAATCTGAAGACTCATCGACGATCATCGAAGGGCTTGGACACGCTAGAGGCAGGAAACATGTTCCCGATGTTGGGGGAGTCCAGAACCAGGGGCCACAGTTTAAGAATAAGGGGTAAGCCATTCAGAACGGGGACGAGGAAACACTTTTTCTCACAGAGAGTGGTGAGTCTGTGGAATTCTCTGCCTCAGAGGGCGGTGGAGGCCGGTTCTCTGGATGCTTTCAAGAGAGAGCTCGATAGGGCACTAAAAAAATAGCGGAGTCAGGGGATATGGGGAGAAGGCAGGAACAGGGTACTGATTGGGGATGATCAGCCATGATCACATTGAATGCCGGTGCATGGCTCGAAGGGCCGAATGGCCTACTCCTGCTTCTATTGTCTATTGTCTATTGACCGTGACAGGGCTAAGTGTTCCCATTATGATGGCATTTGCATTTATATTGAGCCGATATGGGCACATCTTAAAGAGCGTCCCACGGTGAGGGGACGGGACCTGCAGTCACAAGGAGGGTGTGGTGCCTCATCCGAACCATAGTGAATGCATTGTTTAATGCAACAGAAGTCTGCTAGCTCCTCCAACTGGCCGAGCAAGGCATAACGCATCCCAGACTAGAGTAAAACTATTTGAAATACTGCAGGGAGCAGCCACTTGCTGCTCGGTTGTGGTGTTCACTTCATAGGCTCATGAGTTCAAGCAGCAGATTTAGGCCATTCGGCCCATCAAGTCTACTCCACCATTCATTCATGGTGTTGTGTGTTCCGTGCTGCCTGATCTTCTGCTGTTCGTTATCCCACTATTTTGCTCTCATGCCACTTATGATATAAGTGATAGGAGCAGTATTAGGCCATTCGGCCCATCAAGTCTACTCCGCCATTCAATCATGGCTGATCTATCTCTCCCTCCTAACCCCAATCTCCTGCCTTCTCCCCATAATCCCCGACACCCGTAGTAATCAAGAATCTATCTATCTCTGCCTTAAATATATCCACTAACGTGGCCTCCACAAGCTTCTGTGGCAAAGAATTCCACAGATTATCCACCCTCTGACTAAAGACATTTCTTCTCATCTCCTTCCTAAAAGAGTGATACAGCATGGAAACAGGCCCTTCAGCCCAACTTGCCAATGCCGGCCAGCATGTCCCATATACACTGGTCCCACCTGCCTTCGTTTGGCATGTATCCCTCTAAGCCTGTCCTATCCATCCTATCCAAGACGTTCACACAACTAAGTTCTTGAAGAACAAGAACTGATCCAGACATAATGTACAAAGTTAACAACAGGATATATGTTTTCCTGTATATTTGCGTGCTTTGTGTAGGTGTCTGCTTTGAGTATGTTTCTGTCAGCTCGTGTGTTGGTGTTAGAGTGTATAATACCACGAGGAAAAACCTTCTCGCCCAGAGAGTTGTACATCTGTGGAATTCTCTGCCACAGACGGCAGTGGAGGCCAATTCACTGGATGTTTTCAAGAAGGAGTTGAGGGCCTGTCCCACCAGCATACAACTCTATGCGATGAGCGCGATCTAACGTGGTCGCTTGAGCCATCCGGCGTCGCGGGGCCGGTCCCACTTCGATCGCCGGAGCCGTGCGGAATTGTGCGGAGTTCGTCCCGACATCGCGCGGGGCTCCGAAAAACTGACTATGTTCAAAAATTCCGCGCGGCAACGGCTTGTCGGCTCGCAGTCGCCTTAACGCATTACACACCGCCCCGACATCGTGCCTCCGTGACCCTCTCTGTAGGTGCCTCCGTGACCCTCTATGTGTGTGGCTCCGTGGCCCTCTGTGTGTGTGCCTCTGTGCCCCTCTCTGTGTGCCCCTCTCTGTCCTGGCGAACTTACCTTTAAGACTTCGCTCCAAGTTCGCCTCACTTTGCACCGCGTTGCGCCACTCACCCGACCTCCGCGCGGCCCTTGCTGCCGGTTTGGTCGCGCTTGCCGCATGCAGGCGCATGCTGGTGGGAACGGCCCTGTACAGGAGATCACCCGACCTCCGCGCGGCCCCCGCTTCTAGTTTGACCGCGCTCATCGCATGGAGTTGGATGCTGGTGGGACAGGCTCTTTAGATTTAGCAGTTAGGGCTAAAGGAATCAAGGGATATGGGGGAAAAAGCAAGAACGGGGTACTGATTTTAGATGATCAGCCATGATCATATTGAATGGCGGTGCTGGCTCGAAGGGCCGAGTGGCCTACTCCTGCACCTATTTCTCTGATTGTGTGTTTTTCTGTGTACGTGTGTGTTTTGTGGACAGTACGTGCTTGTGTCAGTATGAGTGTGTGTGCTCTGTATATGTGCAGGATTGTGTGTGTGTCGGTGTAAGTGCGCGGTAAAATAATTAAAAAATATATATATCTTTATTAGAAGCAGTGTACAAAACTATAAACCGCGGCATATGACATAATGCATTTATTGCACAGCTTCCATTATAATTTTAGCAAAGATTAAATAGAAAAAGATAGGAAAAGCCAGAAAGAAAGAAAGAAAGAGACAGGGAAAGTGAATGTGTAAGAATGGAACCCCTAAACTACCAAATGAGCGCAGTCAAAGAGTGAGTAAAATCTTACAAAAATAAAAAGACAAAAACGAAAAAAAATAAAGACAAAAAAATGTTGATATTCCTGTATCATTTCTCAACCTGTCCGTAAATCGGTTTAATTCCTAAGTTGTGTTGCACCATATTATCCTTGTATTGACTCAATGAAAGGAGACCATATCTTTGAAAATTGCTCCGATTTTCCTGCTAAGACAAGTCTCATATCTTCAAGATGTATTACGAGCGTGTTTTGTGTGCCGCATATGTTTGTCTCCGCGAGCATGTCTTTGTGTGTATCTGTATCTCTGGTGAGCGGGTAAATATATCGGCCTCTGAGTGTGTCCCAGACGCGGGCGGGGCGAGGACAGGCAGCGGAGACGCCCGGCCGTTTAATATTCAACGCCTTCAGACCCCAGCTAGACGTGTGACCCACATGATTGCTGTTATTTCAGCTCCATCATGAGCAGAGCCTTGCTGAGCCCTGCGTTTGATTGAGGTTCTATCTCTGGTGTAATCATGAATCTTCCCTGCAAACATTTCAATTAGAAATGCAATTTCACTGCCGGGGCCCAGGGGATGTCCGGAGAAGCCTTCAATCACCCGTCGATAATCACCCGGGCTGCCAGTCCGCACTAAAGATATTAGCATCCCCCGCTTCCTCTGCTCATTTAACGCTGAACAAATGGGGGGACAATTTGGCGCAAAATGAGCAAGTTTTGTACACGTTCCTTTTTGTTTAATTTGCAGAATCGGAACTAATCCTGTGTGAAATAATGGGCCGATCTCAGAAGCATCAGGATGCCATTTAACCCTTGAAATTGAAATGCTGGAGTAACTTTGCCACAGAAGGCCGTGGAGGCCCAGTCAGTGGATGTATTCAAGGCAGAGATAGATAGATACTTTAATAGTGCGGGTGTCAGACATTATGGGGAGAAGGCAGGAGAATGGGGTTAGGAGGGAGAGATAGATCAGCCATGAGTGAATGGCGGAGTAGACTTGATGGACCGAATGGTCTAATTCTCCTCCTATCTCTTATAATCTTATGAACTCAGTGGGTCAGACAGCATCTCTGGAGTAAAGGAATAGGTGATGCTTCTTCAGTCCAAAATGTCACCCATTCCTTCTCTCCAGAGATGCTGTCTGTCCCGCTGAGTTACTCCAGCTTTTTGTGACTATTACGTGTCTACGGTTTAAACCAGCATCTCTGGAGAGAATATTCCTTCCGACACATAATCCTTCAAATGTGCTTGCCCGTTTAGTAAGTTAATGCCGGCACTGCCATCGAGTTCTGTATACGAATCGTTTCCCCGTTCCCTCGATTACTTTCATCTATATGGTAAGGGCAGCACGGTGGCGCAGCGGTAGCGTTGCCGCCTTACAGTGCTTGCAGCGCCAGAGACCCTGGTTCCATCCCGACTACGGGTGCTGTCTGTACGGAGTTTGTACGTTCTCCCTGTGACTGCGTGGGTTTTCTCCGAGATCTTCGGTTTCCTCCCACACTCCAAAGACGTACAGGAGTGTAGGTTAATTGGCTTGCTGTAAATGATCCCTAGTGTGTTGCGTTAGTGTGAATGTGTGGGGATCACTGGTTGGTGCGGACTCGGTGGACAGAAGGGCCTATCTCTAAACTATCTGCCTCGGGTACAAAGGAACCAATTTGTTTTGCTGCGTGCTTTCCAGTCAACAGAAAGACTATACATGATTACAATCAAGCCGTCCACAGTATATAGGTATGTTACATAACCTACCTTGAGCAGCGCTGCAGTTCTGCCGCTCCCTGTGTGCGTGACTTTGGAGGGGGGCGTGTTTAAAGTGCCGTTTTTCCTCAGACAGGGCAAATCGAACCATGTCGGGCGATTTCGTTGCTGAAGAAAAATCGCTCCGACATTTCATTCATGAAGGTATTTTTAAACTACACTAGATTATTTATTAACTAGAGTAATTTAAAAATCATCTTCTAAAGCCGTGAGTGCAGACAACGGGAAGGATTTTATGTAGGGGAGAAAATAAAGTGCAGAGTTTATTTTTATATTAAAACGTGGTTTTTAGGGAGGCTTTAATCACATTTTCATGTTGCGAAATGGGGACAAAAAAAAATGTATGAACCGGCTGTGTTTTTCTTGCCGACTTCACCGCAAACTGCAACGTTCTAATCTACCGCATTCCACTAAAACCCACTCGCTAGTTGATTTAAATGGCCATTAATTTACAGGAATTAAACACTAAATTCCCTCCATTTGGCCTATAAATTCATGAAAATGTGATTTAAAAACCATGTTATATTGTGAATTATTGTGTGAATGTTATTTGGACACTTAGGCAATTTAAAAATGTTTATCTTTTATTAAGAAATTGATAGATGTTTAGATCTAGTAATTGAATTTTGTAATTAGCTACAATTAGGTAACTAACTAATTATATGCTTTAATTTCATTTAATCCAAGTAATATTGTTTGATATTTGTTTCAGAATGCTTCAATCTATAATAACTGAAAATTTCATTGAGTTCTCTTAATTTTTGAGAAAGTTATGGGCTTTTGACTGTTCTAGATCACAGCTTTTGTGTTAAGTCACTGGAAAGGCAATGGGGAACAAGATGCTAATTTCTGAGTATGAAAATGGCCCTAACTTTTTAATACCGAAGATATGAAAGTGAATTAGGTGTCAAGTTAAACTTCTTTTTATGCTTTATCTGATGGGATAAATTGCAGACTTGATTTTTTAAATCTCAAAATTTTGTAACATTGCTACAGTATATAGATACGCAATAAACAATTAGTGCAAGGTAAAGTAAGTCAGTAAGTACGTTTATTGGCCAAGTATTCACATACAAGGAATTTGCCTTGGTGCTCCGCCCACAAGTAACAACATGACATACAGTGACAGTTATGAATGACTCAGAAAACACTAAACATTGATACTAATAAAACATATTAATACTAATAAAAGTCCAGTAAAGTCCGATTAAAGATAGTTTGAAGGTCTCCAATGAGGTAAATGGAAGATCAGGGCATCTCACCAACTAGAGATCGGTCCTGACCTCCCATCTACCTCATTAGAGGCCTACCGCAGCAACAGGCCCCTCAGCCCACCGGGTCCGCACCAACCAGCGATCCCTGCACACTACCTCTGTCCTATACATTAGCGACAATTTACAATTTTTACCAAAGCCAATTAACCTACAAACCTGCACGTCTTTGGAGTGTGTGGGAGGAAACCAGAGCCCCTGTTGAAAACCCACGCAGTCACGTACAAACTCAGACAGCAGAACGTAGCAATGTACAGACAGCACCCGTAGTCAGGATCGAACCTGGGCTCTGGCGCTGTGAGGCAGCAACTCTACCGCTGCGCCCCAGTGCCACCCCTCCATTATTGTTAAGGTATTGGACCAGTAACGGGAACTAGGGCAGAATGGCCTGAGTGTACACTGTACCATGTAATTAGTTCCATTTATTTTCTCTTGCTGAAGCCCATTAAACATTTCCTTCCTTCGTCGCTTGTACTGAGTTCATTTCTGTAGGTCAAGCTTGTATCTGCTGCAGGCATTTTAACTTTTGAATTCAGTAATTCCATAATTTTCTTCTTCTGGTTCAAATTTAATAAATGCTGATTTGTTATAAATATTAACCGCATCTTTGGAGAGCTGTGACCGGCGGCGTATGTTTCCAGTGAGGTGGAAGCAATGTCTCATCACATTTTCTACCATTTGTGTGTTTGGTCTGCTTTCTTAATGTTATTATAGTCCGAAGAGCAATGAATTATTTTGCATGTGTGTGCGTTTGCGTGTGCGCGTGCGTGTGCGTTCGTGTAATATGTTTCTATGCAAGTCTTGGTTTCTGTCTAAATATCTGATTTTGTGACCATTATGTATTTGCCAGTATGTGCGTCAGTGTGAGTGTGTGTGAGTGTGAGTGTGTAAACGTACCCACCATTGTGTGTTTTTCTGTATATGTGCGTGTTTTGGGTACAGTATATGTTTCTGTAGGCGTGTGTGAGTGTGAGTGCGTGTGACGATGATACATTTCTGTGTATGTGTGTTTTATGGACAGTACATGTTTGTGGCGAGGTTGAGTGTATATGTGCGTGTGTATATATATATATGCGCAGAATTGTGTGTTTCTCGGTGTATGTGTATGTTTTGTGCGCACTAAATGTTTCTGTCAGCATGAGTGTGTGCCAGTGTGTGTGTGGGTGTGTGTGTACATAGGTGTGTGTGAGTGTCTGTGTGGTTGTATGTGTGTGTGTGTGTGTGTGTGTGTGTGTGTGTGTGTGTGTGTGGGTGTGTGTGTGTGTGTGAGTGTATGTGTGAGTGAGTCTGTGTGTTTGTGGGTATGTGATTTTATGAGTGTGTGTGTGTGTGTGTGTGTGTGTGTGTGTGTGTGTGGGGGGGGGTATGTAAGTTTGTGTGTGTGTGTGTGTGTGTGTGTTTGTGTGTGTGTGTGTGGGTATGTAAGTTTGTGTGTGTGTGTGTGTGTGTGTGTTTGTGTGTGTGTGTGTGTGTGTGTGGGTATGTAAGTTTGTGTGTGTGTATGTGTGTGTGTGTGTGTGTGTGTGTGTGTGTGTGTGTATGAATGTGTGTGTGTGGGTGTGGGTGTGTGTGTGGGTATGTAAGTTTGTGAGTGTGTGTGTGAGCATGCTAGCATGTTGTTCGGAGTATGTGCGTGTTTGATGGACAGTATGTGGTTTGTGTCAGGGTGAATGTGTCTGTGTGTGTGTGTAAATATGCTCAGGATTGTGTGTTTCTCTGTGTACATGTGTGTTTTGTACACAGTATATATGTGTGTCTGTGAGCATTTCTTTGTGTACATGTGCATCTCTGGTGTGTGGGTAAATATATCTGTCTCTGATTGTGTTTCTCCGAATATCTAGGTATGTTTTTACTTTAAATGGCTTATTTTTGTGGCGTTGCGCACTGGTACGGCATACTGGCACCTCTAGTTACAAACTAGATGTTTTAGATTTTGTTTTGTTAAACACACGTTGATTTTATACGTTTAGGAAGGAACTGCAGATGCTGGAAAATCGACGGTAGACAAAAATGCTGGAGAAAGTCAGCGGGTGAGGCAGATATTCAGATGGATGCTGCCTCACCCGCTCAGTTTCTCCAGCATTTATGTCTCCCTTTGATTTATACATAGTTTTTTTGTTTTATTATTTTAGAAGTTAAATCCAAAACAGGAGGGCACTTTGAAAGAAAGAAAATTGATAGTTTGATTATTAATTAATATGCGTAGCACCACTTTTTTTACCTTCAAATAAAAGCACTGTTTTTTAATGTGCATTTAGTGTGTGTGTTTGTGTCTGTATGTCTGTGTGTGTCTGCGTATGTGCGTGTATGTGTGCATGTGTGTCTGTGTGTGCATGTGCCTGCATGTCTGTATATGTGTGTCCATATGTGTGCATGTGTGTGCGTGCGGCTGTGTGTGTGTGTGTTTGTCTGTGAGTGGCTACGTATATTCGTGTGTGTGTGTGTGTGCGCGTGCCTGTGTATATTTGTGTGTGTGTGCGCGCGTATGTGTGTGCGTGTGTCTGTGCGTGTTTGTGTGTGTGTGTGTGCGTATGTGTGTGTCTGTGAGTGTTTGTGTGTGTGCGTATGTGTGTGCGTGTGTCTGTGCGTGTTTGTGTGTGTGTCTGTGTATGTGTGTCCAATGTGTGCATGTGTGTGCATGCGACTATGTGTGTGTGTGCCTGTTTGTCTGTGTGTGCTACGTATATTTGTGTGTGTGTGTGCGTGTCTGTGTATATTTGTGTGTGTGTGTGTGTCTGTGTATATTAGTGTGTGCGTGTGTGTGCGCGTGTCTGTGTATATTCGTGTGTGCGTGCGACTGTGTGCTTGTCTGTGTGTTGCTACGTATATTTGTGTGTATGAGTGTGTGTGTGTGTGTGTGTGTGTGACTGGGCATGTTTGTGTGGGTGCCTGCGTATGTATGTGTGTGTCTACGTATGTGTGTGTGCGTGTCTATGTATGTTTGTGTGTGTGTCTACGTATGTGTGTGTGCGTGTCTATGTATGTTTGTGTGTGTGTCTACGTATGTGTGTGTGCGTGTCTATGTATGTTTGTGTGTGTGTCTGCGTATGTGTGTGTGACTGTGCATGTTTGTGTGGGTGTCTGCGTATGTGTGTGTGTGTGACTGTGCATGTTTGTGTGGGTGTCTGCGTATGTGTGTGTGTGTCTACGTATGTGTGTGTGCGTGTCTATGTATGTTTGTGTGTGTGTCTACGTATGTGTGTGTGCGTGTCTGCGTATGTGTGTGTGTGTGTGTCTGTGTACGTGTGTGCGCGTGTCTATGCATGTTTGTGTGTGTGTCTGCGTATGTGTGTGCGTATGTATGCGCATGTGTCTAGCAAAGGTCTGTACATTTCACTGTTCTAACTTGCGTTGTCAGTTCTGTGGAGCGTTCAGCCTTGCCGAGAGCTTGCTGTGTTAAGGCAGCTGAGTGTCAGAACTAGAACACGTTAGACTTTCAACCAGAACAGATGTACAGAATGAAGCAAGGAGTAGCCTGGCTTTGCCAGCCTGACCACTTAAGTAGCAGCATCAGGCTGCTCATTTAAAATTAAAATCACCCACATGCAAATGCAAAGAATGGGATTGAAAGATGTTATATTTCAATTGAAATATGCAAAGCACGTGCGTGACTGGAATTTAATTATTGTGTCTGAATAAGTGCTCCAATTACTTTTTTTAATTATTTGAACAAGAGGATTTATTTGCAAAAGGAAATGCGTCTTTTAGGCTCACAAGTTTCAGAAATGGCTCCATGAACATTCTGAACATTGGCTGTGGAAGGTCCTGAGGTTCCTTCGAGGCACGTGTCCGTCTTGTACAGTGTTGCTGTGGGCATTATGCTTGTGAAATTGCTGTGGAATTCTCTGCCTCAGAGGGCGGTGGAGGCAGGTTCTCTGGATGCTTTCAAGAGAGAGCTAGACAGGGCTCTTAAAAATAGCAGTCGGGGGATATGGGGAGAAGGCAGGAACGGGGTACTGATTGGGGATGATCAGCCATGATCACATTGAATGGCGGTGCTGGCTCGAAGGGCCAAATGGCCTCTACTCCTGCACCTATTGTCTATTGTCTATTGAAGTAATTGGCCCTTGGTTGCTAGGCAGTATCTATGGCCAACTCCAGCTCAGTTGTAGATACACTGAGGCACGGTGGCGCAGCGGTAGAGTTGCTGCCTCACAGCATCAGAGACCCGGGCTCGCTCCTGATCACGGTCGCTGTCTCTGCGGAGTTTGCACGTTAATCCTGTCACCACGTGGGTTTTCTACGGGGTGCTCCGGTTTCCTCCCACGTCCCAAAGACGTGCCATTTGACCCATTGAGTCTGCTCCACCATTCAATCATGGCTGATCTATCCTTCCCTCTCAACCCTAGTCTCGTGCCTTCTCCCTGCAACCGTTGATGCCCGTAATAATCAAGCACCTATCCATCTCCGCTTCTTAAATACCCAATGACTTGGCCACCACAATCCTCTGTGGCATTGAATCCCACAGATTCACCACCCTCTGGCTAAAGAAATCCTTCCTCATCTCCATTCTAATGGTACATCCTGTAATTCTGAGGCTGCCCGCTATGATCCTAGACTCCCACGCTACTGCCTTCTCCCTGTATCCCTTGATGCCCTTACTAATCAAGAAAGGTTTGGGGATAGGAGGAATTTGGGATGAGCAGGCAAATGGGTCTAGCCTGGTTAGACAGCTTGGTTGGCATGGAAGGGTCGGGCCGAAGGGCCTGTTTCTTTGTGTATAGTTTAAGACTATTGACTCTAACCAGCAAATACCAGACTGATTCCTGGGATGTCAGGACTTCCATATGAGGAAAGACTGGATAGACTCGGCTTGTACTCGCTGGAATTTAGAAGATTGAGGGGGGATCTTATAGAAACTTACAAAATTCTTAAGGGGTTGGACAAGCTAGATGCAGGAAGATTGTTCCCGATGTTGGGGGAGTCCAGAACAAGGAGTCACAGTTTAAGGATAAGGGGGAATTCCTTTAGGACCGAGATGAGGAAAACATTCTTTACACAGAGAGTGGTGAGTCTCTGGAACTCTCTGCCACAGAAGGTAGTTGAGGCCAGTTCATTGGCTATATTTAAGAGGGCGTTAGATGTGGCACTTGTGGCTAAAGGGATCAGGGGGTGTGGAGAGAAGGCAGGTACGGGATACTGAGTTGGATGATCAGCCATGATCACATGGAATGGCGGTGCAGGCTCGAAGGGCCGAATGGCCTCCTCTTGCACCTATTTTTCTATGTTTCTATGTTTCTACTGACTTCACTGCCAGGCCTTGCAGCCTGAAGGTCTCCTTATCAGCCTGTCCCTTCTACGGAGATAATTGCAGAAATAAATAATGTATTTTGGACTGATTTCCCCAACAAACCTTGATGTGCTAAGATTACAAAGTCCTTCGCGTTCCTGACAGTGGATTTTGGCTTCAGCAACATTTTTCTTTGTCTGATGGACTTAACTAATCTTTACTGTTCCCATAAATCCATGAGGAGGTGCTGGGAATCTCATGGATATGCAGGGAATCAGGGATATGGACTGCGTGCAGGCTGAGGAGATAGGTATAACTTGGCATCAAACATTGTGGGCCAGAGGAGCCAGATTCTGTGTTGTACTCATGTTTGGAAGTCACAAGAGCAGAATTAGGCCATTCGGCCCATCGAGTCTACTCTGCCATTCAGCCATGGCTGATCTATCACTATCAACCCCATCCTCCTGCCTTCTCCCCATAACTGCCTTCTCCCCGTAGTCTCTGGATGCTTTCAAGAGAGAGCTAGATGGGGCTCTCAAAGATAGTGGAGTCAGTTGATATGGGGAGAAGGCAGGAACGGGGGTACTGATTGGGGATGATCAGCCATGATCGCATTGAATGGCGGTGCTGGCTCGAAGGGCCAAATGGCCTACTCCTGCACCTATTGTCTATTGTCTATTGTAACCTTTGACACCCATACTAATCAACAACCTCCACTATAAAAATACCCACTGACTTGGCCTCCACAGTCAACGAATTCCACAGATTCTACACCCTCTGACTAAAGAGATTCCTCCTCATCTCCTTTCTAAAACCCCTGTCCCACAGTATGAGTTCATTCCAGGAGCTCTCCCGAGTTTGCCCTGATTCGAGCTCAGAGATTTATGGTAACGGCCACTCACCAGTACTCGGGGCTCTCGTGGACATTTTTCAACATGTTGAAAAATCTTCACGAGTCTTCCCGTGCTTACCTGCCGTTAGCGAGTCTTCCCGAGTACCTGCCATTAGCGCTAAGAGACGTCCCCGAGCTCCGACGTACCCGCTACGTTCATTCTCCGTGCTTACCACGAGTTTGATTTTTATAAAACTAGGTAGAGCTCTTGGAATGAACTCGTACTGTGGGACGTACTGGGGTTTAAAGGAGTGGCCTCTGGTCTTTGATTTTTCCACTAGTGGAAACATCCTCTCCAGATCCACTCTATCCAGGCTTTTCACTATTCAGTAAGTTTCAACCCCCCCCCCCCCAACCTATCATCCTTCTTCTGTGCTATGTTCTGTCACTCAACTGGTAATGTTAAATACTTGTCACTATATCCCGCTGGCTTCGAGCCACCAACACCCCTCCCATCCCCACACGCTAAGGTTCAATCCCATCCTTTGTCCAGGTTCATCCACGCTCAAGATATTTGGAGAGCCGTCGAGTCCAGGCCAACCCGCGTTGATCACTGGTTGATCAAGTCTCACCCATCTGGTTTGCCAGGTGAGGAGGGGGCTGTGGACCCCTTGATGGGTCTCGACCCGAAACGTCGCCCATTCCTTCTCACCATGGATGCTGCCACACCCGCTGAGTTACTCCAGCATTTTGAGCCTACCCAGTCTCCGTCACCCTGGAGGTGGAAACAGCTGATCCGCACCTCGAGGTGTCTATGGATCGGAAGAGGGTGAGACGGACCGGGACTCGGAGGCATCACCGTGACACCAGGAAGACCAAGCCTCATTTGCCCAGCCAGAAGCAACTAAATTTAAAGTGGCACTTTCTTCCCAATAACCCTCTCTGGCTAAACCCCTCCCTTCACCACCACCAGTTTAAATTCCAGTTGGAATATTTTGGAGGACCAACTAACCAAGAACCAAGAACTACCTTCAAATTTATCCAGCGTCTGCAGTCCTTTCTCAAGGGGTGGGAAGATTGCAACCTTCATGTTTCGACTAATGCAATCAGCTCGACGTGCACAAACGGAAGATCAAATAGAACAAGTTGTCCAACAACTTTAGGCTCTGCACGCCACATGACAGAAGAAGAAGTCCTTTCTCGCACAGTTTAAGAATAAGGAGTAAGCCATTTAGAACAGAGACGAGGAAACACTTTTTCTCACAGAGAGGCAAGGCAAGGCAAGTTTATTTATATAGCACCATTCGTACAAGCAGCAATTCATAGTGCTTTACAAAAGAAACAAGAGAATAACATAGTTTAAAAGACTGCAGAACCACAATACAACACAGGACAACAAAATAGCCAATAATCAAAAATTACAAAACAAATGCATGAGTAGTAAAACAAAATCATTAAAACATTAAAACAATTTTAAAGGCACATAAAAGGGTTAAGATTAGAAGGTTAAGATTACCTGCATGTTGGGTTATGGAAAAGCTACAGTAAACAACAGTGTTTTTAGGCCTGATTTAAATGGGCTTACAGTCTGTGCACACCTCAGGTGTTCAGGGAGCTTGTTCCACAGGTGTGGAGCATAAAAACTGAACGCTGCTTCAGCCTTTTGGAATTCTGACCCTGGGAACACAGAGTAAACCTGTACCCGAAGACCTGCGGAGTCTAGGTGCCTCATATACAACAAGTAGGTCAGAGATGTATTTTGGACACAGACCATTCAGTGCCTTGTAAGCCAGTAACAGAATTTTAAAATCTATCCTTTTACACACAGGGAGCCAGTGCAAAGATTTAAGGACAGGTGTAACGTGGTCCATTTTCTTAGTGTTGGTCAAGACTCTGGCAGCGGCATTCTGGATAAGCTGCAGTTGTTTCATTGATTTTTTACTGAGACCTGTGAAGATGCCATTACAATAATCTAACCTACTGAAGATATATGCATGAACAAGTTTTCCAGTGTCTTCTTTGGACAGAAATCCCTTGATTCTTGCAGTGTGTTTTAGATGGTAGTAGGCAGATTTGGTAATGGTCTTTATATGGCTGTTAAAATTCAAATCCGAGTCCATAACTACACCAAGGTTTCTGGCTTTGTCTGTGGTTTTCAGTGTGATTGAGTCAAGTTGAGCACTTATCTCTAGCCTTGTATTTTTGGGACCAAAGTCAATAATTTCTGTCTTATTTGCATTGAGCTGGAGGAAGTTCTGGTTCATCCACTCATTGATTTGTTTGATTTGAGAGTGGTGAGTCTGTGGAATTCTCTGCCTCAGAGGGCGGTGGAGGCCGGTTCTCTGGATGCTTTCAAGAAAGAGCTGGATAGGGCTCTTAAAGATAGTGGAGTCAGGGGATATGGGGAGGAGGCAGGAACGGGGTATTGATTGGGGATGATCAGCCATGATCACATTCAATGGCGGTGCTGGCTCGAAGGGCCGAATGGCCTACTGCTGCACCTATTGTCTATTGATGACTTTGGGGCTGATTCGACCTGGGTGGGGGAGGGATGGTGAGATGGGGGGGGGGGGGGGACACAAGGTTTACTTGAAGTTAGAGAAATCAATCTCCATTACACTGGGTTGGAGCATTCCAGTGATAGACAGAGAGAGAGAGAGAGAGTGGACAGGATCTGTGGCGAGGAAGCTGAGGGGAAACCCAGCAGAGATGTACAGAATGATGAGGAAAATAAACAGGATTGGAGGTGTCAAAGGAAAGAGGACAGAGGTTGGAGACAAGTGTTGCTGCCTCACAGCGAATGCAGTGCCGGAGACCCTGGTTCAATCCCGACTACGGGAGCAGTCTGTACGGACTTTGTACGTTCTCCCCGTGACCTGCGTTGGTTTTATAGACAATAGACAATAGACAATAGGTCCAGGAGTAGGCCATTCGGCCCTTCAAGCCAGCACCGCCATTCAATATAATCATGGCTGATCATCCCCAATCAGTACCCCGTTCTCCCCATATCCCCTGACTCCGCTATCTTTAAGAGCCCTATCTAGCTCTCTCTTGAAAACATCCAGAGAACCCGCCTCCACCACCCTCTGAGGCAGAGAATTCCACAGACTCACAACTCTCTGTCAGAAAAAGTGTTTCCTCGTCTCCGTTCTAAATGGCTTACCCCTTATTCTTAAACCGTGGCCCCTGGTTCTGGACTCCCCCAACATCGGGAACGTTTTCTCCGAGATCTCCGGTTTCCTCCCACACTCCAAAGATGTACAGGTTTATAGGTTGGTAAATGTAATAATTGGCCCGAATGGGTGTAGGATAGTGTTAATATGCGGGGATCGCTGGTCAGTGCGGACTCGGTGGACTGAAGGGCCTGTATCTTTAAACTAAACTAAACTAAACATTGTTAGTCTAGCTTGTAATACATATCTGTGTCATCGTCATCGTTGAAAACATAAAAAGGGCATGGTGCCTTACAACGCTACGTACGACAGTGATCGCAACTTCTACTGAAGTGTGGATAGCTGTTTGCTCGCTAGGAGCTCATCGGCCCTTTGACAGGTCTTGGTTTCGGTCTGAAGAAGGGTTTAGGCCCGAAACGTTGCCTATTTCCTTCGCTCCATAGATGCTGCTGCACCCGCTGAGTTTCTCCAGCACTTTTGTCTACCTTTGTTTTTGGACCTGCTGGGGATCGCTGGCCGGCACGGACCCGGTGGGCCGAAGGGCCTGTTTCCGCGCTGTATCTCTAAACTAAATGCAACTCAACTAATGGGAGGTTTAGGGGATCTGAGGGGAGGGGGGGGGGGGGGGTGGTTGGTGTCTGGAACACACTGCTGGAAGACGTGGCCTCGCACTTAAGAGGCACTTGGACAAGTATATAACCATATATAACCATATAACAATTACAGCATGGAAACAGGCCCTCTCGGCCCCTTCAGTCCGTGCCGACCTTTTATTTTCCACTAGTCCCATCTACCTGCACTCAGACCATACCCCTCAATTCCCTTCCCGTCCATATACCTATCCACTTTACTTTTAAATGTTACAATCGATCCTGCCTCCACCACTTCTGCTGGAAGATCATTCCACACAGCCACCACTCTCTGAGTAAAGAAGTTCCCCCTCATGTAACCCCTAAACTTCTGTCCCTTAATTCTCATGTCATGCCCTCTTGTTTGAATCTTCCCTACCCTCAATGGGAAAAGCTTATCCACGTCAATTCTGTCTATCCCTTTCATCATTTTAAAGACCTCAATCAAGTCCCCCCTTAACCTTCTGCGCTCCAAAGAATAAAGACCAACTTGAATAACCGAGGCATCGAAGGCTATGGACCTATGCGGATAAATGAGATTAGTGTGGGCGCGGAGATGTGGTGTAAAACTTTTTTTTTTACTGTGCCACCACCAGGAGTTGGACAATTACCGGGCCGCGATGCAGAAAATGGCCGCGGACATCATCAAACTGAGGAAAGACACCGGGAGGCTGGAGACGGAGAACAGCAAACTGCGCAGCGAGCTCAACCTGCACCAGAACCTGGGCCAGAGCCTGCTGGACGACACGGACATCGATGTGATGACCAAGGCGGAAATAGCGGACAGAATCGGTGCGTAACGTGCCGCGTAACTAAGATTTATCTTGAACGGAAGACACAAAGTGCGTGAGCTACTCAGCGGGTCGGGCAGCGTCTTGATTGTTAAAGCAAGATTGTTAAGGGTTTGGACACGCTAGAGGCAGGAAACATGTTCCCGATGTTGGGAGAGTCCAGAACCAGGGGCCAGTTAAAGAATAATGGGTAAGCCATTTAGAACGGAGATGAGGAAACACTTTTTCTCACAGAGAGAGGTGAGTCTGTGGAATTCTCTGCCTCAGAGGGCGGTGGAGGCCGATTCTCTGGATGCTTTCAAGAGAGAGCTTGATAGGGCTCTTAAAGATAGCGGAGTCAGAGGATATGGGGAGAAGGCAGGAACGGGGTACTGATTGGGAATGATCAGCCACCGAATGGCCTACTCCTGCACCTATTGTCTATTGTCTATTGTCCCTGGAGATCATGGATAGGTGACGTTTCGGGTCGGGACCCTTCTTAAGACTGATTGCGGGGGGGCGGGGGGGGGGGGGGGTGTTGGGAAAGAAAGCTGGAAGAGAGGAGGGGCAGGATTGGGCACGGCTTGTAGTCAGCGAGCATGTGCGAGATTGGCAGATTGGTCGACAAAGCCCAGAGATGAAAAGGCAGGAGTGAGCTCAGACAGGATAAAGAGTTGCCAATTGTGAAACTCGAGGATAGAAATCTGAGGGGTGGCACGGTGGCGCAGCGGGAGAGTTGTTGCCTAACAGTGCCAGAGATCCGGGTTCGATCCCGACTAAGGGTGCTGTCCGTATGGAGTTTGTACGTTATCCTTGTGACCGTGTGGGTTTTCTCTGGGTGCTCCGGTTTCCATCCACACTCCAAAAGACGTAGAGGTTTGTAGGTTAATTGGCTTCGGTAAAAAAGATTTGCAGATTTTTAGTTCAGTTCAGATATAAAAAGCGTGGAAACAGGCCCTTTGGCCCAGTGAGTCTGTGCCGACCAGCGATCCCCGCACACTAACGCTATCCTACACACACTAGGGACAATTTACATTTACACCAAGCCAATTAACCTACAAACCTGTAGGTCTTTGGAGTATGGGAGGAAACTGAAGATCTTGGAGAAAACCCACGCAATCACGGAGAAACGTACAAACTTGGGGAGAACGTACGGGTTTGTTGGTTAATTGGCTTCTGTAAATTGTCCCCAGTTTGCGGGGGGGTGGATGAAGAAGGGTTTTGTCCCGAAACGTCGCCCATTTCCTTCGCTCCATAGATGCTGCCGCACCCGCTGAGTTTCTCCAGCGTTTTTGTCTAACTAAAATTCTTACTGTTGGCTGAACATGCGTTGAATGACAAACTAGCTGAACGAGATGCAGTTTGGACTATTATTCCTTTCAAGATCTCTGTCGCTTTCATGTCTTGCAGTCTTATTAAAACACAAACTGGCCAGTGAGACTGCTGAGCATCTGAAAAGCAAAGATAAGTTGCAGCAACAGCAGAATGAATTAATCCGGGTAAGTTGAAAAGATATATTGAGAAGATTCTTTGAAGGACCTGTATATAAAACCGAGGCAACCAACCAAGCGAGGTGTCTGTCTTGATGCCTTGTGCATGCTGTTAAGTAATTAAGATTTTTCGAATAGATCGGTGCACATTTGATTGCATGTGTTCAGGTGATTTTCTACATATGATGAATTTGTAATGGTGAATTAATATGCATTTTTGATTTTGCAAGCTAGTAAATATTTAGCACATGTGTGGCACGATGGTGCAGGTAGGTACTACGGCAGTTTCTGTTACTAACTCAAGGCTCTCGATACCCGGGTTCAATCCTAACCTCGTCTGTTTTCTCAGCGACTGTCTGGCTCTCACTTTGTGGGCTGTCCCACTTGGGCGACCTAATCCGTGAGTTCTGGCGAGTTTGCCCTCGACTCATACTCGCAGCATGGTCGACACGAGGCCGTAGGAGGTGTTCACCTTCATGCTCGAGAGTGGTCCCCGTGTACTCGAGGCCTCAGCTAGGTGTTGAAAAATGCTCGCAAGTAAAAAAAGGTCGCCATGGTAAAAATACTCGTAGGTTTAGTTGGAGTAGGTCGGCATGTTAGTCGTAGGTAATCGAGGCTAGTCGAAGGTAGTCGTAGATAGTCTTCATCAAAGTCGAAGGGAGGTCGAAGGAGATCGAAGGAGGTCGGCTTCACTCTCCACTATTCGGTGTCCAATATTCCCGAAGTTAGTCGTAGTTAGTCGAAGCTGGTCTTCAACATGACATATTTTCAAACTCTCCTAAACTCTTCTAAACTCGCCAATTAGGTCACCCAAGTGGGACAGCCCCTTCACTGTCTGCCCGGATCCCAATGACGTATTGATTGGTCATGCCCGTTGCAAGTTACCTCCGTGTGCTGGAAAGGAGGCAAGCAACTCAAATGGGGACTTCAAATTGTCACGTGTACCGAGGTACAGTGAAAAGCTTTTCATCAAAGGGTGCTGGATATATGGAACAAGCGGCCAGAGATGGTATTTGAGGCAAGGAGTGTAAGAGCATTTTGAAAGATCCTTGGACAAGTACATGGGTGTTTAGAAAGGTTTAGAGAGATATGGGGCAAAACATGGGCAAAGGGGACTAGTTTCGTTTACCTCCCCTTCACAAAGCCATGCTGACTTCGGCCTATTTTACCTTGAACATCTAAGTACTCCGTAACATCCTTTATGAGGTAACGATGAGAGTTTATTGAGGAGAGGCCTTTGCAAAAGTTCTGTTTGACAGTTCTTAAGCATTGTAATTATATCTGGGGCAAAATAACATTGCAGGAACCAGTAACAAAATTTTAGTTTAAAATTTAATAAAACCCTAACGTTTTTGTTGCATGCTAACCAGTCAGCAGAAAGACTATGCAGGATTACAATTGAGCCTTCCACAGTGTAGATATACAGGTTAAGGCAATAATGTTTAGTACAAAATAAAGTCGAGTAAAGTCTGATTAATGATGGTTACACAAAAAGCTGGAGAAACTCAGCGGGTGCAGCAGCATCTAAGGAGCGAAGGAGATAGGCGATATTTCGGGTCGAGGCCCTTCTTCAGACTGGTCAGGGATCAGGGAAACGAGAGATATAGACGGTGATGTGGAGAGATAAAGAACAATGAATGAAAGATATGCAAAAAAGTATCGATGATAAAGGAAACAGGCCATTGTAAGCTGTTTGTAGTGTGAAAATGAGAAGCCAGTGCGACTTGGGTGGGGGGGGGGGCAGATAGAGAGAGAAGGAATGCCAAGGCCCCGAGGGCTGAGGGAGAGGTGGGAAGGGGAGGAGGCAGCAAGCGTTAACAGAATTGAGAAAATTCAATGTTTAAGCCCAGAGGATGCAGACTCCCCAAGCGGAATATGAGGTGCTGTTCCTCCAACTTGCGGTGTTGCTCACTGTGGCCGTGGAGGATGCCCAGGACCGAGAGGTCGGATACGAAATGGGAGGGGGAGTTGAAATGCTGAGCCACCGGGAGGTCGGGTTGGTTATTGCGGACCGAGCGGAGGTGTTCGGCGAAACGATCGCCCAGCCTCCGCTTGGTCGCACCGATGTAGATCAGCTGGCATCTGGAGCAACGGATGCAGTAGATGAGGTTGGAGGAGGTGCAGGTGAACCTCTGTCGGACTTGGAAGGACTGCTTGGGTCCCTGAAAGGAGTGGATGGGGGAGGTGAAGGGACAATGTAGCATCTCTTGCGGTTGCAAGGGAAAGTGCCCGGGGAAGGAGTGGAGCGGGAGGGAAGGGAAGAATTGATATCCACTATGCTACCTTCTTCAGTGTGAAGAACCATTCCCAACCTGAAACATAATCCATCCACTCCCTCCAACACTGGTTAAGATCCTCCAGCGTTTTGTGTTATGCTGCTTTCCCCGTTGCTTGAAGTGTGATCTGACTCCGCAGAAGCATTGGTTTTTACCGAAAGGTTGATAAAGAGTGCAACTTCTACTGTTGGAGCAGTGCGGACCAGCCCGTCTCTAAGCCTTTGGTGTCAATCTTGACTCTTGCAGAAGAACGATCGGGAGACGGAGCTGTTGCGGCTGCAGAAAGCCCACCAGCAGCAGCAAGCAGCCTTACAGAAACACAAGGACAAAATCAACAAGTCAAAGCTCCTGGTAGACACCATACAACAACAGGAAGTGGTAATGCTGGCTGTTTGAAGTGCTCACAATTCCAATGTCACGGTGGCGCAGCGGTAGAGTCAAGAGTTCAAGAGTTTATTGTCATGTGTCCCTGATAGGACAATGAAATTCTTGCTTTGCTTCAGCACAAAGAACATAGTAGGCATTAACTACAAAACAGATCAGTGTGTCCATATGCCATTATATAAATATATACACACATGAATAAATAAACTGATAAAGTGCAAATAAACAGATAATGGGCTATTAATGTTCAGAGTTTTGTCCGAGCTGAGTTTATTAGCCCGATGGCTGTGGGGAAGTAGCTATTCCTGAACCTGGTCGTTGCAGTCTTCAGGCTCCTGTACCTTCTACCTGAAGGTAGCGGGGAGATGAGTGTGTGGCCAGGATGGTGTGGGTCATAGAAACATAGAAACATAGAAAATAGGTGCAGGAGTAGGCCATTCGGCCCTTCGAGCCTGCACCGCCATTCAATGTGATCATGGCTGATCATCCAACTCAGTATCCCGTACCTGCCTTCTCTCCATACCCCCTGATCCCTTTAGCCACAAGTGCCACATCTAACGCCCTCTTAAATATAGCCAATGAACTGGCCTCAACTACCTTCTGTGGCAGAGAATTCCAGAGACTCACCACTCTCTGTGTAAAGAATGTTTTCCTCATTTCGGTCCTAAAGGAATTCCCCCTTATCCTTAGACTGTGACCCCTTGTTCTGGACTCCCCCAACATCGGGAACAATCTTCCAGCATCTAGCTTGTCCAACCCCTTAAGAATTTTGTAGGTTTCTATAAGATCCCCCCTCAATCTTCTAAATTCCATCGAGTACAAACCGAGTCTATCCAATCTTTCCTCATATGAAAGTCCTGACATCCCAGGAATCAGTCTGGTGAATCTTCTCTGTACCCCCTCTATGGCAAGGATGTCTTTCCTCAGATTTGGAGACCAAAACTGTACGCAGTACTCCAGGTGTGGCCTCACCAAAACCCTGTACAACTGCAGTAGAACCTCCCTGCTCCTATACTCAAATCCTTTCGCTATGAATGCTAACATACCATTTGCTTTCTTCACTGCCTGCTGCACCTGCATGCCTACTTTCAATGACTGGTGTACCATGACACCCAGGTCTCGTTGCATCTCCCCCTTACCTAATCTGCCACCATTCAGATAATAGTCTACCCTCATGTTTTTGCCACCAAAGTGGATAACCTCACATTTATCCACATTGTACTGCATCTGCCATGCATCTGCCCATTCACTCAGCCTATCCAAATCACCCTGCAGCCTCCAAGCATCCTCCTCACACCTAACTATACCCCCCAGCTTGGTATCATCTGCAAATTTGGAGATGTTGCATTGGTCCTCGATGATGCTGCTAGCCTTTTTGAGGCAACGACTGTGTTGCTGCCCTCCAAAGACGTGCGGGTTGGTAGGTTCATCGGCTTGTGTAAATTGCCCCTAGTGTGTAGGATAGAATTTGTGTATCATTGGTCGGCGTGGACCTGATGGGCTGAAGGGCCTGTTTCCACGCTGTATCTCTATACTAAACTAAACTAAAATAGGTCAGGATCGAACCGGGGTCTCTGGGGCTGTGAGGCAGCGGTCCTGTCACCACAAACCTATCTGTGATGTGGTGGACAACTCCCCTGATGTTCTGGCTTCAAGATTAAATGATTTGCCTCCCGTTTGCGAGAGTCTGGTTAGATCCGATGCAGAGTAACACCCCTCACCTTCCACAAGAACAGCCTCTAACAGATCTATGTGTTGTCTTCTCACTGCAGGTCATAGAGAAAATGGAGAACATTATAAACATGAAGTTGAACGAGAGACCGAGAGAAAAGGCTGACGCTTCCAAAAAACGAACAGGTCAGTTAATTGGAGCAAAATCCTGAGATCCCAAACATCATCAGAATCAGAATCAGATTTTATCCGCCAAGTATGTTTTGCAACATACGAGGAATTTCACTGGCCAGGTCAGTCATACAATTAAAAGCAGCAGATCACTAAAAAAACACATTTTAACACGAACATCCACCACAGTTACTCCTCCACATTCCTCACTGTGGTGGAAGGTGAAATAAAGTTCAAGTCCCTTCCCTTTTGTTCTTCCTCGGTCGTGGGCCTCGAGCCCCCGTTGACGGGATGATCTTGACTCCCGTAGCCGGCAGCGTTCGGGCCGTCCGCGTCGAGGTGGTCAGCTCCCGTATTGAGGGGGGATGTCAGCTCCCCCGCGCCGGGCGATCGAACCTCACGTCGAGCCTTCCGGGATATTGGAGCTTCCCGACTCGGCCTCTCCCGAGACTGCGAGCCCTTGATGGTGATTCCGCGGTGGGAGCGATCCCAGGCAAGGGACCCGCTCCGATGTTGAGTCCGCGCCCCGCGGTGGGGCTCGCGACAGTCCGAGGAGGCTCCCAGCTCCATCGATGGTAGGCCGCAGAGCCCGGAGAATGTGATCCGAAAAATGATCACATCTCTGGGAAGGTAGGGGCTTGAAAAAAAAAGTTTCCCCCCATCCCCCCCCACATTAAATCAAACTTTTAACAAACACTAAAATAACAAAAAGATGACAAAACGAATAGACTGCCGGCAGGGCTGCCCCTCCCCGGCGCCCCTGGTGGTCATAGAGCCATTAAGCCATGTTGATTCACTCCACATAATATCAAGAAACAGCAAAGAACAAAGATAGACACAAAATGCTGGAGTAACTCAGTGGGTCAGGCAGCATCTCTGGAGAACATGGATAGATGACGTTTCAGATCGGGACCCTTCTTCAGACTGATTGTGGTGGTAGAAGGGGGGAGGTGGGGCAGAGTGGGGTGGGGAGGGGAGCTGGAAAAGAGAAGGAGGCAGACAAGTGATAGGTAGATACAGGTGAGGGGAGGTTTATGATCGGTAGATGTTTTGGAAAAATGATGAAGAGCCAAACGGGTGTGCGTTAAGGATAGAAGAGGGATGATTAATGAAGCCGGAGGAAAGGAATATAGCAGTGCCTGTTCCTGCTGCACCACTGTGGTGCCCCCAACCCACCTCCTCTCAACCAACATCACCATGACGGGCTACCACAGAGTCTTTATTTATATTCACGCAGGCCGTTCGGCCCATCGAACCAATGCTGGCTCACCAGGACTTTCCATCCTCCCACTAATGTTTCCTTCAACCTCTGGTCCCCGCGTCCAACAATGCAACAATAGACAATAGGTGCAGTAGGAGGCCATTCGGCCCTTCGCGCCAGCACCGCCATTCAATGTGATCACGGCTGATCATCCCCAATCAGTACCCCGTTCCTGCCTTCTCCCCATATCCCCTGACTCCGCTATTTTTAAGAGCCCTATCTAGCTCTCTCTTGAAAGCATCCAGAGAACCGGCCTCCACCGCCCTCTGAGGCAGAGAATTCCACAGACTCACCACTCTCTGTGAGAAAAAGTGTTTCCTCGTCTCCGTTCTAAATGGCTTATTCCTTATTCTTAAACTGTGGCCCCTGGTTCTGGACTCCCCCAACATCGGGAACTTGTTTCCTGCCTCCAGCGTGTCGAAACCCTTAACAATCTTATATGTTTCAATGAGATGCCCTCTCATCCTTCTAAACTCCAGAGTGTACAAGCCCAGCCGCTCCATTCTCTCAGCATATGTCAGTCCCGTCATTCCGGGAATTAACCTTGTAAATCTACGCTGCACGAATAGCAAGAAAGGCAACGTCCCACCCACACGAGACACGATCGGCGGAGGCCCACTAACCTACCAACCCATGCGTCTGATCGATGCGGGAGGAAGCCAGAGCACCCTTAAGGGGCTGTCCCACTGTACGAGGTAATTCAAGAGCTCTCCCAATTCGTGGGAGGCACATAGAATGAACGTAGCGGGTACATCGGAGCTCGGGGACGTCTCTTAGCGGCTCGTAACGCTAACGGCAAGTACTCGGGAAACGCGGTAATCTCGTGAAGACTCGCAAAGATTTTTCAACATGTTGAAAATTGTCCACGAGAGCCCCGAGTACCGACGAGCGGCCATTACCGTAAATCTCCGAGTTCGAATCAGGGGAAACTCGGGAGAACTCTTGAATTAGCTCGTACAGTGGGACAGGCCCATTATAGTGCCTCACAGTCCCTGCCTCAACTAGCTCCTCTGGCAGCTCGTTCCATACACCCACCACCCTTTGAGTGAAAAAGTTACCCCTTAGAATCCTACTAAATCTTTTCCCCTTCACCTCAAACCTGTGCCCACTGGAGATCTATGCCTCTCATTATTTTATTTTCTTCGATCAAATGTCCCCTCATCTTTTGACGTTCCAGAGATAACAATCCAAGTCTATCGAACCTATAAGAAAGAACTGCAGATGCTGGTTTAAATCGAAGGTAGACACAAAATGCTGGAGTAACTCAGCGGGTGAGACAGCATCTCTAGAGAGAAGGAATGGGCGACGTTTCGGTTCGAGACCCTTCTTCAGACTATTGGCAGGGGAGGGGGCGAGACAAATATAGAATGTAGGCGGAGACGGGAAGACTAGTGGGAGAACTGGGAAGAGGAAGTGGATGGAGAGAGAAAGCAAGGGCCATCAGAAGTTAGCGAAGTCAATGTCCATTCCGTTGGGGATGTAAACTACCCAAGCGAAACATGAACCTCTCCCTGTGACTGAAACTCTCTAATCTCAGCAGCGTGCCTCTCAGACTTTTCTCTCTATGTACGTGATATGGAAAGGTAAATCATGTCTGACGAATCTTGTGGAATTTTTCGAGGATGTAACTTGTGGCGTGGATAGGGGAGAACCAGTGGATGTGGTGTATCTGGACTTCCAGAAGGCTTTCGACAAGGTCCCACATAAGAGATTAGTATATAAACTTAAAGCATACGGCATTGGGGGTTCAGTATTGATGTGGATAGAGAACTGGCTGGCAAACAGGAAGCAAAGGGTAGGAGTAAACGGGTCCTTTTCACAATGGCAGGCAGTGACTAGTGGGGTTCCGCAAGGCTCAGTGCTGGGACCCCAGCTATTTACAATATACATTAATGATCTGGATGAGGGAATTGAAGGCAATATCTCCAAGTTTGCAGATGACACTAAGTTAGGGGCCAGTGTTAGCTGTGAGGAGGATGCTAGGAGACTACAAGGCGACTTAGATAGGCTGGGTGAGTGGGCAAATGTTTGGCAGATGCAGTATAATGTGGATAAATGTGAGGTTATCCACTTTGGTGGCAAAAACAGGAAAGCAGACTATAATCTAAATGGTGGCCAATTAGGAAAAGGGGAGATGCAGCGAGACCTGCGTGTCATGGTACACCAGTCATTGAAAGTAGGCATGCAGGTGCAGCAGGCAGTGAAGAAAGCGAATGGTCTGAAGAAGGGTCTCGACCCGAAACGTCGCCTATCTCCTTCGCCCCTTAGATGCTGCTGCACCCGCTGAGTTTCTCCAGCTTTTTGTGTAGCCCACAAAGCGAATGGTATGTTAGCTTTCATAGCAAAAGGATTTGAGTATAGGAGCAGGGAGGTTCTACTTCAGTTGTATAGGGTCTTGGTGAGACCACACCTGGAGTATTGCGTACAGTTCTGGTCTCCAAATCTGAGGAAGGACATTATTGCCATAGAGGGAGTGCAGAGAAGGTTCACCAGACTGATTCCTGGGATGTCAGGTCTGTCTTATGAAGAAAGACTGGGTAGACTCGGTTTATACTCTCTAGAATTTAGGAGATTGAGAGGGGATCTTATAGAAACTTACAAAATTCTTAAGGGGTTGGACAGGCTAGATGCAGGAAGATTGTTCCCGATGTTGGGGAGGTCCAGGACAAGGGGTCACAGATTAAGGATAAGGGGGAAATCCTTTAGGACCGAGATGAGAAGGACTTTTTTCACACAGAGAGTGGTGGGTCTCTGGAACTTTCTGCCACAGAGGGTAGTTGAGGCCAGTTCATTGGCTATATTTAAGAGGGAGTTAGATTTGGCCCTTGTGGCTAAGTGGGTCAGAGGGTATGGAGAGAAGGCAGGTACAGGATACTGAGTTGGATGATCAGCCATGATCATATTGAATGGCGGTGCAGGCTCGAAGGGCCGAATGGCCTACTCCTGCACCTAATTTCTATGTTTTTATGTTTCTATATAGAGATCAGGCTGTAAGATAAATGTGGGACAGAATTAACCAGTGGTGTAGGAAGGAACTGCAGATGCTGGTTTAAACCGAAGATAGACACAAAATGCTGGAGTAACTCAGCTGGCCAGGCAACATCTCTGGAGAGAAGGAATGGGTGACATTTCGGGTCGAGACTCTTCTTGAGTCTGAAGAAGGGTCATTACCATTAGTGGACTGCCTGACTGGTTCATAAACATTGGGATAGTCCCAGCCTCAACTACCTCCTCCAGCAGCTTGTTCCATACACCCACCACCCTTTGTGGGTCATATGTTAGCACAGTGGGTGTCTCATGATAGTGTGTTCAAGGTGTTGATGTTTTGTGTATAAGTGGGACAGCAACACTGGTGGTGGGGTTGGATGCCGATTGAATGAATCCTAAGACATCCTGTCTTTAACCAGGGGCCACAGAGGAGAACGTGAGGAGAGAGGTGGAGGCAGTACTGCTGGCTGAGAATGCACGGCTGCGGGAGGAGCTGGGGCAGCTGCGTCTGCAACCTACGCCCATTATCCTGCAGCAGCCGGTATACCCCGTCAAGGTAAGGCTGAGCGAACATCGCGGCCGAGACTGAACAACAAAGATACAGGTGTTGGAAGGAACTGCCGATGTTGGTTTAAACCAAAGGTAGACACAAAAATAACTCAGTGGGACAGGCAGCATCTCTGGAGAAAAGGATTTTTCACATTTTTTTCATTTCAGGTAATAAATATATACAATACGTGAACCGTGCAAAAAATGCATCCAACATTTTCGGAGGCTGTACAAATTGTTCAATACAGTCTATTTACATTGCTCAAATTTCACGAATCTTGCCGCGCATGTGGCCCCCTGGCATGAGATCCCTTCCGTTATTTTGAGGGGCGTCTCCACCACATCCTGCCCCCCATGTCCAGTGGCGGAAGGACCTTTTTTTAAATTTCAAAATAGGATCTGCCCCAGCGTCGTTGACCACCCAGCGGAGCGAGATGTCCGTCGGGGAATGTTGCCGACTGGCCCGCTGCAGACTGCAGGAGTACGTGCCGAGGGACGCACTGAAGTTCGGTGCAGCCAACGCCAAGGCTCGGTAGGGGAGGGCCATAGTCTAGGGTCCTTCCGCTGCTCGACATGGGGGGCACGGTGTGGTGGAGACGCCCCTCAAAATAAGGGAAGGGATCCCACGGCAGGGGGCCACGTGTGGCAAGGGAGGGGGACAGATTTGTGAAATTCGAGCAATGTATATAGACTTATTGAACAATTTGTACAGCCTCCGAAAATGTCGGTTGAATTTTTCGCACGGTTCATGTATTGTTTTTATTTATCATCTGGAGAAAAGGAACAGGTGATGTTTCAGGTCGAGACCCTTCTCCAGAGCGAAAGTTACGGGAAAGGGAAAGGAGAGATATAGACGGTGATGTGGAGAGATATAGAACAATGGATGAAAGATATTGAAAAACAGTAACGGTGATAAAAGATGATAAAGCTGTTTTGTTGGGTGAGAATGAGAAGCTGGTGCGACTTGGGTGGGGGAGGGATAGACAGAGAGGGAATGCCAGGGTTACTTAAAGTTAGAGAAAACAATATTCATACCACTGGGGTCTAAGCTGCCCAAGTGAAGTATGAGATGCTGTTCCTCCAATTTGCATTTAGCCTCACTCTGACAATGGACTAGGCCTGGGATGGAAAGGTCAATGTGGGAATGGGAATGGGAATGGGAATTAAAGTGTTTAACAGCCGGGAGATCAGGTAGGTCCAGGCGGACTGAGTGAAACGATCGCCCAGTCTACGTTTGGTCTCACCGATGTATACGAGTCCACATCTTGAACAAAAGATACCATAGATAGCGAATAGGTAGCACTTTGTCCCTTAAGCACAGGGTGGCATGGTGGTACAGCGGTAGGTGGTACATGGTGGTAAGGCATACTGCCTTACAGCGTTTGCTGACTCAGGTTCGATCCCGACTACGGGCGCTGACTGTGTGGAGTTTGTACGTTCTCCCCATGACCGCGTGGGTTTTCACCAGAATCTTCGATTTCCTCCCACACTCCAAAGACGTACAGGTTTGTGGGTTAATTGTCTTGGATTAAGTGTAAATTGTCCCTAGCGTGTGCAGGTTAGTGTTAATGTGCAGGGATCGCTGGTTGGCGCGGACTAGATGGGTCGAAGAGCCTGTTTCCGCGCTGTATCTCTAAACTAAACGAAACACAGGGTTTAAAACAGTGGTCATTGCTAATGTCATAGATTCATGGAGCACGGCCCAGCCCATCCATGCTGACCAAGATGCCCATGTACACTAGTCTTTACCTTGCACTAGACATTATTCCTTTATCATGTATCTATATACTGTGAACGGCTCGATTGTAATCATACATTGTCTTTCCGCTGGCTGGTTAGCATGCAACAAAAGCTTTCCACTGTACCACGGTACACGCGACAATAAACTAAACGCAACTCAATTAAACTAGTGCCATTTGCCCACGTTTGGCCCCATATCCCTCTAAACCTTTCCAAACAACCATGTACTTGTCCAGCATCTATGGAAAGAAGGAATAGGCGACGTTTCATGTCGAGACCCTTCAGTCTGAAGAAGATCTATTCCTTCTCTCCATAGATGCTACCTCACCCGCTGAGCATTTTCCAGCATTTTTGTCTACCTTCGATTTTTCCAGCATCTGCAGTTCTTTCTTAAACATGTACTTGTCCAAGTATCTTTTAAATGCTCTTATAGTGCCAGCCCCGAATACCTTTTCTGGCTGCTCGTTCCATATACCCACCACCCTTTGAGTGAAAATGTTGCCCCTTAGGTTCCGATTAGATCGTTCCCCTCTCACCTTAAACCTATGTCCTCTGGTTTCTGGTTCTTGGTTCTTGGTTCTTGGTTACTTGGTCCTCCAAAATATTCCAACTGGAATTTAAACTGGAATTCTGAGCTCTGTCAAGGGAACCCTCTCTCTACACATCCCACCCAATGACCCCCTCTTCCTTTCAGGAATCCTTGGCTGACCCGGAGAGACTACTCTTGCTGGCGCAGTTGGAGAAGGCTCAGGGACGTATCCAAACGCTGGAGACTCTGGTACGTGGCTTCCTAAATGTGCTTTCAGAGAGACTATCTCCATTATTGAAGTACCTACCAAGTGCTGTCACAATACTCTGCACAAAGACACATGAAGACACACAAAGACATGTTTGGAGTCCAGAGCAACATTTCTCTGCATCTCCAGTTCTCCTCTGGAGACTTAGATAAGAGTGGGTCTCGAGAGGGTGAGGAAGAATCTCTTTCTCCAGAGGGTGGTGAATCTGTGGAATTTCATTGCCACATTTGGTGGTGGAGGCCAAGTCATTGGGTCGTTTTTAAAGTGGAGATTGCTAGGTTCTTGATGAGTAAGGGTGTTACTGAAATGTCATGACAATTTTGTTTACATTTTAGATTCCAGTGTAAATTGGATTTAACCACAGATCATTTGGTCCATCCATTGTGTGCATCACATCAGTGTAAAAAAAAAGTCCTCAAAGTCACGATAGACACAAAATGCTGGGGTAACTCAGTGGGACAGGTAGCATCTCCAGAGAGAAGGAATTGGTGACGTTTCGGGGTCAAAACCCATCTTCAGACCAGAACGAATCTAGTCCAACCATTCCAGCCTTCAAAGTCAGTCTAGACTAATTGAAATACTAAATTATTAAAGATACAGGCATGACTTGGGGAATCGAGTTAACTAGTGACTGACTTGCTGTTCATTTCTAGTTGGATGAGAACTCAAGGAAATGGGGACGAGAGAGGCAGAGTATGTTGACGAGGCTCTCTGAGCACCAACATGGTTTCACCAGAACCTCCACCATGATGTTCCACGACTTTCCTTTGGTGAGTGATGCTCTTTGCTTCTTAATCATATCTGGTGCAAATAAATTGCTTCTAATAAAAATAATTAATTTTAAAAAAAATCATATCTGGTGCAAACCTCATATTTCCTTCTGTAACTTCAGTAGAGTTCTACTTTGGCAAAATTTATAGTACTATCCGATGCTAGTCCAACCATGTCCCACTTGATACTGACTCAACTTTGGCCAATCCAACATGGGTACAACCACAGGCAGTCCGAGAACTGAATGAATGATATAGTCCGTGAAGTGGCCACAGCACACTGTGATCCACTCCAGTATTTATGTATAGGAGGTCCCCTCACCTGTATTCACTCAGCCCAATCTGTACAATTCCATCCCCATCTCCCCCATGGGTTCGTCTAACCCCAATCCCCACCCCTTTACATTTTGTTTAGTTTAGAGATACAGCGTGGAAACAGACCCTTCGGCCCACCGAGTCTATGCCGACCAGCGATCCCACACACTAGCACTACCCTACACAAACTAGGGACAATTTACAATGTTACCAAGCCAATTAACCTACAAACCTGTACGTCTTTGAAGTGTGGGAGGAAACCAGAACAGCCGGAGAAAGCCCACACAGGTCACAGGGAGAACGTACAAACTCCGTACAGACAGTGCCCGTAGTCAGGATCGATCCCGGGTCTCGGACGCTATAAGGCAGCAACTTCGCCACTGTAGACGTCCACAATTATCCCAGTCACAGAACTCTCTGCTAAGTTCAACCAAGCTTCCTAACCGCATCTCTCAAACCAGACGGACAGAGGCATCAGGAAAATGGTGACACCATCACTGTAGCTTCCTCTCCCAAGTCTTACACCCAGACTTGAAAACATGATGCCGTACCTTTATCACCTCTGGGTCTAAATCGTGGAATCCGCCCCTCAACCCTATAGCACTGGGGACATCTTCACTTCACTAATCGGGCCACTGTGGTTCAATAAAGTGTTTCTGGAAGATGGGAAAGGGGAATAAATGCTAGCCTTTCTCCTATCCCAAAACCTATTTTAAAAATACTAATTGCTTCAAACATTCCTTGTGGCTGCAAGTTCCATGTTTGGATAACTAAGATTCTCATGCCTTCTGTGTGGGATTTACTATAAACCCTGATTTTGGATTACTCTACACACTCTGTCTTAAACCGGCAATGTAGACATAGAAACATAGAAAATAGGTGCAGTAGGAGGTCATTCGGCCCTTTGAGCCAGCACTGGCATTCATTGTGAGCATGGCTGATCGTCCCCAATCAATAACCCGTGCCTGCCTTCTCCCCATTCCACTAGCCCCTAGACACCCTGTGACTAGACACACAGAGACTCTTGCTAATTCTTTTCTTATGCAATTTTAACAGTAAACTACTGTGGACTCACATCTGACCCGAAATTGATATTCGATGCCTTGGCCCCAATTTCAGTGGAGGAATTAACGTCACATTGGAAGAGGATATTACAACCAAATGCTTGGTCTCATTGCAGACAAATGCTGTGGCAAGTAATTAATTCTGCAATTAAACCAAAACCATTAAAAACAGAGGATCAAAAATCTTTTTTTTTCTTAAAAAATGTGGCTATTTTTACACTCAAAAATTTGCAAAGCGATAATAAACATACGTTTATATATAGCTATTTTTACAAAAGTGTTCACGTAAATTATTAATAATTACGATGTGTGTTCTTTATTAGTATTTAATGTAGACTGACTAGTGTCATTACTCCACCTTGAAGAATTTTTTTTAAATGCAGGGATGTTTTAACACATGAATAAAATATGATGTAATAAAGGTTTCCATTATTTTGGCATTTTTATTCAGAGGGTGTGAAATCTGTGCTGGTGTATTTACACTCCAGAGTCTGGGTAACGACTAGTCTGTTGAACATCCCTTGGAGAGTGCAGAACCTCACTATGTTTGAAATATGGGTCTACATGATACAAGTTCATAACTCTTGTTGAGTCTCATTGGTTTGGCCTCACCCTGTAATCCGGACAAAATCCCTCCCTGGAAGTGCCCCCAAAAATGTTCTGCCTAGGCTGGGTGATTCAGTCGATCACCATCTCATCAGGACTTCTGGGCCTTCACTTTCTCCTCCCCTTCCCAGCTCTCTCTCAGCCCACTGGCTCCACCTCTTCCTTTCTTCTTCCCGACCCCCCTTCCCCCCCCCCCCCCCCCCCCCCCCCCCCCCCCCACCCTCACATCAGTCTGAAGCAAAGATCCTATAGCAGAGCAAGGTAGTCCACTCGACGAAAAAGACGTAGTACGGTCATGGGCAGATTCATGGGTAATTTTCGGCCCCATTTCCGTGCAGAGACGGAAGCCGGTTACGGAAACATCCTCGTAAAATTCAAAGTTATTTGGGAAAAATCTTCTCATTTTCAGAATTATAATTTATTAACACAAACGGTTCCCCCGCAACGTTGATTACACTGCGGGTCGGGTTACGGAAATGGATGAAAAAAAGGCCCACGTTCCGCTCCGTTGCGTACTACACGCCAGCCTATTGCATTTAGCAGGAGTGGTCTACTTTGCTTGATGTAGGATCTTTGCTCTGAAGAAGGGTCTCGACCTGAAACGTTACCTATTTCCTTCGCTCCATAGATGCTGCCTCACCCGCTGAGTTTCTCCAGCACTTTTGTCTACCTAGGACTTCTGCGCTGATTGGCGGGTCAAATTAGCCCTCAGCGGCCGGGCCCGGTCGGAACCGGCAGATGTGTTCCCATAGCCGACTTTCGCGGCCGACTTTGCGGGTTGGTATCTCGACCCGCCAAGGCCGAGCACTCTGTTGGTCCGGCTAAATGGGTGATCCAGAAAGGCTCTCGAACCAGGGGTGCCGGAAAATTGGTGGTGGATCTGTATAAGATTTTCACATTTAAAATAATTGAGGCCAACGAGTCATAATGACAGAAAAAGTGGGTGAAAATATATAATGATCACAATGTACAGATTTCAGACATATGAACATACACACGAGACACAGGAGTAGCCATTGGGCCTGTCCATATTGTTCCTCTATTTAATAAGATCATGGTTGATGTGATTGTGAGTTCAACTTTGCACTTGGATCCTCTGAATTCTTGAACAAGTGCTGGCGATAGGACAGCAAATGTTTTTTAAAGATTATTATTTCACGAATTCTGTGTAGAAAACAATAGTTATTTCCTGTTATTTATGCCAACCAATGATACAGCATCCCTGCCACTGATCAGAGGCATTCCAGTGATCTAAGTTGCAAGTTATGAAGAAAGATAAAGGGGCAGCACGATGGCGCAGCGGTAGAGTTGCTGCCTTTTATGCCCCTGTCCCACTGAGGAAACCTGAACGGAAACCTCTGGAGACTTTGCGTCCCACCCAAGGTTTCCGTGCGGCTCCCGAAGGTTTTTGTCCTCCGGCAACCACCTTCAACAAGCATCACAACCGGCTTCGACTAAAAAATTACCGATTTTTAAAACGGAAACAACTTTCGACCATTAGGGAGACTGACAAAAACTTTCGGGAACTTCCGGGAACCGCACGGAAACCTTGGGTGGGGCGCAACGTCTCCAGAGGTTTCCATGCAGGTTTCCTAAGTGGGACAGGGGCATTACAGCTCCAGAGACCCGGGTTCGATCCTGACTTCAGGTGCTGTCTGTATGGAGTTTGTACGTTTTCCCTGTGATCGTGTGGGTTTCATCCTGGTGCTCCGGTTTCCTCACACATTCCAAAGATGTAAAGATTTGTAGGTTAATTGGCTAATTGTAATGTGGTAATCCAGCAGCCATATTGCACTGAGAAAATTCCTTCAAACAACATGATGATAAGATGGAGAAGGGTTTCGACCCGAAGCGTCGCCTATTTCCTTCGCTCCATAGGTGCTGCCTCACCCGCTGAGTTTCTACAGCATTTTTGTCTACCTATGATGATAAGACGGTCTAGTTTGACTGATATTGCTTGGTTGACCAGTCGAATGGGAAATAATTTCCGGCAATGTTGCGGTGACCCTTTTGTTAATTTGAAAGAGCAAGAATGGCCATGGTTTAACATCTTGTTCAAAGCATAGCTCCTTTGTCATAGGAACACACCCTCCACACTTTGAGATGTGAGAGCCAGGATTTTCACTCCTCTCTCCGCATTGGGAAAATGTGTCAGACGGGCGAGGAAGCTGATAATTGAACCATAATAAACATTTGCCAAAGAACAAATCTGCTACTCATCAAAACATTTGGTGTTGAAATCTAGACTAATAATATGCAGGACATGTTTCTGTTGGTGTTTATTTTTAAAATACTGCAAACATATTTGACGTCTACTGAAAGAGGCATATACAATATATAAAAGATAGACACAAAATGCTGGAGTAACTCAGCGGTCAGGCAGCATCTCAGGAGAAAATAGATAGGTGATGTTTTAGGTCGGGACCCTTCAAACTGATTGTAGTAGGGAGTGGGGGAGAAAACTGTCGTTTTTTGTGTCTATATACCAGTTATTTTTAATGATATTATATGCAATATATAAACCTGTTTAGACACAAAATGCTGGAGTATCTCAGCGGGACAGGCAGCATTTCTATAGAGAAGGAATGGGTGACGTTTCGGGTCGACCCTCTTCTTCAGACCCGAAACGTCACCCATTCCTTCACTTCCAAGATGCTGCCTGTCCCGCTGAGTTACTCCAGCATTTTGTGCCTATCTTCGGTGTATATCCAGCACCTACAGTTCCTTCCTACACATGTAAACTGGTTTACCAGATTGCTGCTAGCTTTGTGGCGTCAATTGGTGATAACCTGTGCTCTGGGAAGAGTGCAACAAAACCACAAACCCATTTTTACAGAATGAGTTTAAGATTTCATGACGCTTGGAGCACCAAGTGGCAACATTACGGCAAAGTATTCAAACAGGATTTTGTGGGCGGATTGAGGGGGGAGGGGGGCAATAAATTAATTTCCCTGCTAGCTTGTATTTTGCTTCCCTATCCTTGTCTCCGTTGAACAAAAGGTGTGGCACCACATCAGTATGTAGCCACTTAAACATCACTAAATTGCTAAGAAGTAGATGTGCAGATTTAACATCAGTATATCTCTGGTCAATCAGCACTTATCCCAAATGAGTGATCTCCTTTGGAATAATGAAAGGAAAACCTTTTTTACAAAACATATCCCTTCTTCTTCACTTGATGGGCTTTAAAGAAAGGATAATGGGCTTCTCAGGGATAAGAATTAAGTCAAAGGTAGCTTTCACATCAGTCGTCCGGTTTGTTTCGATTTTAAAGTTCTGGAGCATCTAAAACAAATGAGTTAAGGACATGGAGTGAGTTATTGTACTTCCGCTCAACTTTAAATTGACATGAATAAAATAATTTCCCAATGGTAGCCCCATCCTATATACTTTATAATGTGATTAAAGTGTAGCCAATTTGTGTACGGCAAATTCCCACAAGACTACACAAAAGATAAATGTTTCTGTGATCTTCAATGAAGATAATTACGGGCCGGGACTCTAGCAAAAACCAACGATCCTATAGCGCGCAAGATAGATCACTCGACGAAAAAGACGTAGTACGGTCATGGGCAGATTCATGGGTAATTTAAGGCCCCGTTTCCGTAACCGGCCTCCGTCTCCGCACCGAAGATCCCATAGGATAATAGTGCGGAGACGGAAGCCGGTTACGGAAACATCCTCGTAAAATTCAAAGTTATTTGGTAAAAATCTTCTCCTCAATTTCAGAATTTTAATTTATTAACACAAACTGTTCCCCCAGAACGTTGATTACATGTCGGGTCGGGTCGGGTTACGGAAATGCATGAAGAAAAGGCCCACGTTCCATTCTGTTGCATACTACACGTCAGCCCATTGCATTTAGCAGGAGTGGTCTATCTTGCTCCGCTATAGGATCTTTGGCAAGAACAACGCCCTTCTCTGTAATAGTGTCAAGATCGCTCCTCGTTAATAACTCATTCAAAGGACAATTACTTTAGCAATGCAGCATTGCCACAATACTGCACAGGAGTGGCTGTCTGGATATTAACAGACCAATTTAACTCCATACCAAGACCATCAACCAAATTGTACAAAAACAGCAAGTAAAAATGCAAAGTGCTAGTGTAACTCAGCGGGTCAGGCAGCGTCTCTGGAGAACATGGATAGGTGACATACCGGGTCTCAAGAACAGTCTCGACCTGCAACGTCACCTATCCAAGTTCTCCAGAGATGATGCCTGAGTTACTCCAGCTTTTTGCGTCAAACTTCGGTTTAAACCAGCATCTGCCGTTCCTCCCTAAACTAAACTAAAGCTTGGTTAGTAACCACAGACTTACGTGAATCAGAAAGATCAACATTTCTGTCTCTGCGATCCGGCGCCCGATGCATTGCCGGGGTCCAAACCCGAAGTTCAGATGTCTGAAGTTGGTCTTTCCTGGCGTCAGCCATCTTTCGGGGTTATATCGTCCAGGATTGTTAAATACCTCCGAGTTCCTTCCCATTGCGTACAATCCCAGCTGCACCAACGTCTACAGGAGAAGGAAACAAGGCACTGGGAGGTTCTGTTTGGAACGTGAAAGTGAAGCATGAACCCTGGCTTTGTGGATGTGATTCAGTTAAATATACGGCATGGAAACAGGCCCTTCGGCCCATCGTGTCGAGCCCCATTAAATCTGAACTACATAGACTATTATTGTTATTATTGGGTTATTATTGTTTGTTTTTTTGTGCGTGAGTGTGAACATATATACCTACGATCTATATATATATGTGTGTATTTGTGAGTATGTGTATATATATACACACATTTAACTTTTTTTTCTCGTTTATTAAATTGTTTACAGTGCACTATGTTTACATATTCTGTTGTGCTGCAGCAAGTAAGAATTTCATTGTTCTATGTGGGACATACGACAATAAAACACTCTTGAGTCCATGCCGACCATCCACGGCCAGTTCTCATTAACTCTATGTTATCCCACTTTCTCACACACGTAAGGTCAATTTATAGTAGGCCGATTAATCTACAAACTCATGCGTGTTTGGAATGTGGGAGGAAACCGGAGCACCTGGAGGAAACCCACGCGGGCACAGGAGGAACGTGCAAACTCCACATAGACATGACCCAAAGTCAGGATGGAACCCAGGTAACTGGTGCAGTGAGGCAGCAGCTCCACCAGCTGCTGCACTGTGCTGTCGACAATTCTCATGTGTAGTCATCTTTTGTTCAGGTAAAATAGAAATCTGAGTGTGTGAGATTTTCATTGCTGTGGCATTCGGTATTGATTGTTAATTCTGTAAATATACACAAGGGACTCACAGATTCTTGTAAGAAAAGATTATGAGTAGGTAATTGACTCTAATGACTACATAAACCAACATCTCTGACCCCCCCCAGTCATAAATGAAAATGGAAAATAATGGAAATACCTAACTAGTCTTTAGAAAGATGGTTTAAAAATGAACAAAACATTATTCTAGAATGACCTGGATAACACAATGTATTGCAAAGCTGCCTGTTTAGTTCTGGAAAACCAAAGTGGTCGGTATCATATGGTCATAAGGAATAGGAGTAGATTAGGCCGTTCGCCCCATCAAGTTTACTCCGCCATTCAGTCATGGTTGATTTATCTCTCCCTCCAAACCCCACTCACAGAAACATAGAAAATAGGAGTAGGCCATTCGGCCCTTCGAGCCTGCACCGCCATTCAATATGATCATGGCTGATCATCCAACTCAGTATCCCGTACCTGCCTTCTCTCCATACCCCCTGATCCCTTTAGCCACAAGGGCCACATCTAACTCCCTCTTAAATATAGCCAATGAACTGGCCTCAACTACCCTCTGTGGCAGAGAGTTCCAGAGAGTCACTACTCCCTGTGTGAAAAATGTTTTTCTCATCTCGGTCCTAAAAGATTTCCCCCTTATCCTTAAACTGTGACCCCTTGTTCTGGACTTCCCCAACATCGGGAATAATCTTCTTGCATCTAGCCTGTCCAACCCCTTATGAATTTTGTAAGTTTCTATGATCCCCCCTCAATCTTCTAAATTGTAGCGAGTACAAGCCAAATTCCCCTGCCTAATCCCTATAACCTCTGACACCTGAACTAATCAAGAATCTATCTATCTCTGCCTTGAAAATATCCACTGACTTGGCCACAGCCTTTTGTGGCAAAGAATTCAACAGATTCACCACCCTCTGACTAAAGAAAATTTCTCTTGATCTGCTTCCTAAAAGAACATCCTTTAATTGTGAGGCTATGACCTCTGGTCCTAGATGCTCCCACAAGGTATAGCTTCCATTGGTTCTTTTATGTTGCTGTTTAGTAAGAAATGATATTCTAAAGGGTGGCACAATGGTGCAACTGGTAGATCCACTGCCTCACAGCGACAGAAACCCAGGTTCGATCCTGACCTCCGGTGCCGTCCGTGCGGAGTTTGCACAATCTCCGAGACCACGTGGGTTTCCCCCAGGAGCTCTGGTTTCCTCCCACATCCCAAAGTCGTGTGGGTTTGCAGTTTAACTGGACTCTGTAAACTGCCCCTATTGGGTAGGGAGTGGATGCAAAATGTGGATAACAAAATACTAGTATGAACAGGTGATCAATGGTTGGCATTGACTCAATGGGCCGAAGGGCCTGTTTCTCTGCTGTTTTTTTAAACTAATTAAATGTTTTGTAAGGCAAACAATATGCAACTTACTGCATTCGTTGCTATAATAGTACATCAAAAGTCATGCCATTTGTAGAATACAGTTCTTAAAAGGTCAATATCTACTACAATGGGCAAATAATTTACTCGTCTATATCTTACCCCAGCTGGTATGTGATAATTTTGCAACACGATGTCTTCACTTATGTATCGTTGTAGGGTTATAGCCACCGGATGAAGCCTAGAAAATATAAATACATTCCCTTAGGAAAAAACCCCTGCATTGAAATTCAAAGTAGCAGTGATGATTTTTTAATATAAGTAAATGGAAATGCAAAATGTGATCAGCAGGTTTAGTTTAGTTTAGTTTAGTTTAGAAATACAGCGCAGCCTTCGGCCCACCAAGTTCGCACTGAACAGCGATCCATGCACATTAACACTATCCTACACACACTTGGGACAATTCACATTTATACAAAGCCAATTAACCGACAAACCTGTACGTCTTTGGAGCGTGGGAGGAAACCGATGTTTTCGGAGAAAACTCATGTGGTCACGGAGAGAACGTACAAACTCTGAGTAGACAGCATCCGTAGTCGGTAGGTGTGCATGGGAATTTGAATTTCAGGATTCCATGCACCGAGTCATAGATCTATTCAGAATGAAAATTGGCCCTTCACCCCACTTTGTCCCTGCCGGCCAAGTCGGCGTTTTGGGTTAGTCCCATTTGCCTGTATTTGGCCCATAGCCCTCTAAACCCTTCCTGTTCACATATCTGCCCAAATGTCCTTTGAATGTTGTAAATCAAATCCACTTCTAGATCTTCCTCTGGCAGCTCATTCCAGAAACGGACTACACGTTGAGTGAAAAAGTTGCCCCCCCCCACCTAAATCTCTCCCCTTTCACCTTAAGCCCATACTTAAGGTGGGTTAGCACATGTTGAGCGTTTTATGAGTACTAGGCCTGTATTCACTGGAGTTTAGAAGGGTGTGGGGGGGAACCTCATTGAAACTTACCGAATAGCCAAAGGCTTGGATAGAGTGGATGTGGAGAGGATGTTTCCACTAGTGGATGAGTCTAGGACTAGAGGTCATAGCCTCAGAATTAAAGGACGTTCCTTTAGGAAGGAGACCAGGAGGAATTTATTTCGTCAGAGGGTGGTGAATCTGTGGAATTTTTTGCTGTGGAAGCCAGGTCAATGGATATTTTTAAGGCAGAGATGATTCTTGATTAGTACAGGTATCAAGGTTTATGGGGAGAAGGCAGAAGAATGGGGTTAGGAGGGAGAGATAGATCAGCCATATTTGAATGGCGGAGGAGATTTGATGGGCCAAATGGCGTAATTCTGCTCCTATCACACAACCCATCTTCTAGGTTTAGAATTCTACTACCCCAGGGAAAAAACTGTGAACGATGCCCTCACTTGGATGCTACCGGGCATGTAGCAGTGAATTAATTAATCCAGCGCAGCCTGTCGGCTTCCGAAGCCGCAGACTCGAGTAAGGAAGCGGCCGTTCCAGGTGTCCCAAGCTGCTGAGAGGATTCTCCCGACGCCGGAGCACCATCACCCGGCGAGAAGGGCCTGAAACATCGGGCCCCGTATCGGCGACTGCGGAGGCCTCAGTAGGCCCGACTATGGGTGGACATGGGGATGGGGACTGAACTTTGTGCCTTCCCCCACAGTGGGAACCATTGTGGGGGGATGTTTTTATGTTTATTGTTAAATTATTTAATGTTGTGTCTTATCTTTCTCTGTGTGCTGCATGGCAAGTCAAATTTCACTACACCAATTGGTGTATGTGATAATAAATGTCCTGTGTATCCTTGTATTAACTTGCAGCTTGCATGCAATGCACCTGCTGCAATACTGAAGCCCACCAATGCATTTAAGAAACACGGCTGGCCTGAACAGAAAAATAGCCTTAAAAGTTTGCACTCTGAATCATTCATATAGAACATCAACAAAAAAAAAAAATTTTTAAGTCTTTGAGTCAATGTGACATTCTAACCTTGAATTAATCTACGTTTACACCTCCCTGCGTTACTAAGTAATAAAAAAAAAATCTTTAACTCTTTTTCTTTATATTTTGATGTGTTTAGAGTGTTTAAATCACTAGTAGTGCTGAAAGAGATGAAGCCACTGACAGCAAGATTAATAATCATAGCCTCATCTATACAAAGGCAGATTTCACAATTCTGAGGAATTATGAAAATTCAGAGGTATGTATTTGTTTGTCCAAAATATGTCCGTGGATATTAAATCTTCTGTTGGGTCATAATATGACTTAAATACATCACATTTATTTTGAAAACTTGAAATTAATCCTCAAATTAATTAAGAGTTATTGTGGAACCCTAACATCATTTGACGAACAGGATAAATAAGATGAAGTAAAAAAAATAGTCATAGAGTCATGCAAAACAGAAACAGGCCCTTTGGCCCAACTTGCCCATGTTGACCAGGATGCCCCATGTATGTTAGTCCCACCTGTCTGTATTTGGCCCATATCCCTCTAAACTTTTCCTATCTGCGGTACCTGTCCAATTGTCTTTTCAACATTGTTATAGTACCTGCCTCAACTGTATCCTCTGGCAGCCCGTTCCATATACCCACCACCCTCTGCTTTCATTCCCTGTACTTTCTGTAGCCTGTATTTTCTGAGGAGGCACCGCTCATTCAACATCTGCAGTAAGATGCTGCAGATGTTCTATCAATCGGTGGTAGCCAGTGTCATCTTCTAAGCTGTCATGTGCTGAGGAAGCAAGGTGAAGGCTGCGGGGGCCAACAGATTCAACAAGCTCATCAGGAAGGCTCCCCCCCCCCCCCCCCAATCTTTGTACATCCCCAATCCTGGACTTTCCACCCATCACCATTCATGTATCTTGTGTTTTATGACTGATGGCAGATCAATTATCTTCCTGGGAGAAATAAAGTTCTATCGTATTGTATTAACTACAGGGACGTTCCTACCTGAGTGTTTCCTTCAGCGTGGCTCTGAGGAGTGGCACCAGTTTCAGCATCTGTAGTGAATCTCCTCCTGCTTTCTCGTTGGCGTCCACAACCTCACAGCGTAGATTCTCCTGAACGTGGGAATTTTTGGCCAACTCGTACATTGTCCACAGTAGGGTTGTGGATGTCTGGTTCAGGATTGAAGAGGGAGTAAGCAACATTTTGACACGTAATTTTTAAAAAGAACGAGCATGTTGCGGAATAAAACACAAACACTATTTTGTTCACAGATAGATCGTCTACCAAAGAACTTGATGTTGATACCTATCAAATTTGTCAAAAATTGTTATTACTTTATGAATTAAATTAAACTGTAATTAATTAATACAATTAATAAAAGAAAAGTAGGAAATATATTTATTTTCATACTTTTATTAATTGTGCCTTTTCCTTCTCAATGCAATCTTTTTCCTGCATTTTATTTGGGATTCAATTTTATTCAGTTCCTTCTCAGTTTTCAATCCTTTGATTGTATTGACGACTAATTGTTCACAAAGGCTTAGACCTGATGCCCTGAGTACCTACGGCTGGCATTACGAGCCGCTATGAAATATCTATGGACTCATACGGCCGCCTACGGACATTGTCCGAGTTTGAATCAAGGGGAAAACTCGAGAGAATTCGTGAGTAACTCGTGGAAGTGGGACAGGGCCTTTACTCTGAAGTTTGACTTCCAATTAAATCATGTCTGCATGGTGGTTCAAGCCTCAAGATGTTCCTTCCAGAAATATTGAGGTCAACAACTGTACTTGTGGTAATTAATACATTGCATTTCATCTGTTCATCAGTACATCGAGCATGTGGGTTGACCGGACTTTGACTAATGGCGCCAAAACATGTCGGTGTCTGCACGTGTAATATATGCAAAAATAATCTCACTGTGCAATAGCAGATGTGACAAATAAAGCTCCATTGAACCATTGTACCAATGTTAGTCAACAAATATGTTGGCCTGACCGGTTCCCCTCATTCTGATCATGTCTCTAAGCATGCTCATGATCATTTGCTCAAACAATTAATCATAATCAAAGATGTCCCATTCTTTCTTCTCACTGCTCTCATTCGGCAGAAGATACAGATGCTTGAAAAGGCACACAACCAGACTCAGGAACAGCTTCTTCCTCTCCACTATCAGGCTCCTGAACAGTTGTTCCATAAGCTAAGGTACTGTTCGATGCACACATACGCCATTGACTATATTGGACTTTGTCTGTCAGACTGATGTGCTACAATGTTGAGAACTATATTTTGCACTCTGTATCTTCCCCTTTGCTCTATCTATTGTATGTGAATTTGAACTGATTGTATCTATGTGGGGTACAGTATATCTGACCTGTTTGGATAGCATGCAACAGAAAGCTTTTCACTTTACCTCAGTACATGTGACAATAATAACCCTAAATCTAATCTCCCCTCCTCCGAATACCTGCCCAAACATAACTGTCGATCTTCTGAACTGTGAACAGAAAAGGTCGGGAGCATTCTGCAGATCAGGCAGGATCTCACAATGTTATGTGCGTAGCATGGGCAGGCAGCATCTCTGGATAACGTGCATAGGTAACGTTTTGGGTCAGGACCCTTCTTCAGACTGAAGCTGGTGAAGAAGGGTCAGTCTGAAGAAGGGTCCCGACCCAAAATGTCACCAATCCATGTTCTCCAGAGATGCTGCCTGACCTGCCGAATTACTTCAGCATTTAGTGTCCTTGCATCTTACAAATCCACTATTGCACAATTTTTTCCCATTGCAATGTCCTGGACATTTCTCAGTGTTTAAAGGCTATTTGGCCCTTCTCTTTTCTGTTACCTCTCCCCCTTTCTCCATCCAATGCTATTGGCAATATGATTCAGTCAATTGAAAGCACATTTCTTTTCTTACGGTGTCGACCGCGCCTGCCATGATCTCGGTAATGCTGGCTCTGATGTCTTCAAGAGGAAGCGTGTCTTGGAGCAGAAGATCAGCTAGGACACCAGGGTATGTGCTATCATCTTTCAGTCCCTGTTGGAATTGCCTGTATGTTTTCTGTATACAGTTATTAGCTGGGAATGAAAATAAAGAATACACTATCAATGCACAAACAATTCACAAAAAATGCCCAAACATGGAAAGGAAAGGTTTGGAGGGATCTGGGCCCAATGCACGCAAATGGGATTAGCTTAGATGGTCATCTTGGTTGTCATGGTCGAGTTGGGCTGAAGGACCTGTTTCCATACTCTATATGTCTATGATTCTAATTCAGTTTCATAATCAGCTAACTCAACCTTGCTTCATCGTTCTTTGGAGCAGCGACCATAATTTATTCCGTGTTCGATACTGAATTTGAAAAGGGTTTAAAACTCCTGGAAGTCAATCTTGGTCTAATGGAGAAATGTTGGAGGCAATGGGAAAGAGCTGTGTCCTAACAAGACTTGGATCAATGGATCCAATTCATCTCTAATAAACATGATACAGAAACACTCATGAATTCCTGCTCCTGGGGAGCTATTAGGCTGCAACCAACTGCGTTAAGGAGATCCATGGTGAGTCCATCTCTCCAGTGATATCTTAAATCCAAATGAAAAATGGCAATGGTCCTTAAGGCAATGTCAGGAATCCCACCAGACTGTGGACTGCAATTCTTTCCACTGTTATACACTGCCATCGGGAAGAAGGTAGAGGAGTATGAAAACCGTGATCTCCAGTTTAGGAACAGCTTCTTCCCAACAAACATAAGGCACTACAATACAACCGGGACAGGCAGCATCTCTGGACAGAAGGAATGGGTGACGTTTTGGGTTGAGACCCTTTTTCAGACTTGCTTACTCCAGCATTTTGTGTCTACAGTGTAAACCAGCATCTGCAGTTCCTTTGTAGACAAAAGTGCTGGAGAAACTCAGCGGGTGCGGCAGCATTTATGGAGTGAAGGAAATAGGCAAAGTTTCGGGCCAAAACCTTTCTTCAGACTCTTCTGCAGTTCCTTTCTACATTACACTACAACCACGTTGTATGTCTAAACTAAACTAAACTAAAAATATGCAGGAGAGTAATTGAAATATTTCCAGCTCCTCTTACCGTGAGCAAAAATGATGTCCCAAGAACCTATGTGTTCCTGCCAGATCTTTGAGTTGATTGATTTCAATAGACCTGGTGGAATATAGAGCATTGGTGTTGTGGATTTGAACATCGTGGGAATCGAGTCGATGAACTTTTGCGACGCATCATTTTGATGGCCCTGCAGTATATCGAGACGTTCACCATACAGTATGTGGCAGATGGCTGCAAGGAAAAATGTCCATTGTTATTCTGTGCCTCTGTGTAAACCAGTGAAAAGTTCATAAAAGTTTTGAATTGAATTGAATTGACATGACAAGTCACGGCGAGATTCTTTGCTTGCATACCCGCATGCAAGTGGTCGCCACATAAAGGGGGCTTACAGAGTTACTTTGTTCTCCATCCCCACCCCTCTCACGGCGGTCCCCCCACGTTGGATCCTCCTTTGTTCATTCCCACAAAAGTTCAAGTTTTCCCCTTTATTCCTCCTCCACCCCTCTACCCACTCTCCATCCCTCTCTCCCTCCTCCACCCGGGGTAGATCTAGAGCCGAGAGTAGATTACTCTAGCATGGGGCCCAATTGAGGGCAATTGGTTTAATTGGCTTAAGGCCGGCCCTGGGGACTGCGACTAGTTTGTAGGACAGTGCTAGTATATGGGGTGATCGATGGACAGTGAAGGCTCAGTGGGCCAAATTACCTGTTCCACGCTGCATCTCCAAAGTCTAAAAGACCTTTCTCCACTCGGCTCGATGACCCATTGTGGATCATGATCATTATATCATCCTTTTGACATCCTTTCAAAGACTTGAACTGCCATTTGTGTGAATGTCCTGTAGCCCCATTTCTGGGACACTGTTCATCACCAATGTTAATGGCTCAGTATTGACCAACTTCAGCTGCCAGGGTCCCTAAACCATGTTGCCTCTCTTTCCTCCTTTAGGATCTACCTCCTCGACTAAGCATTGGATCATCTGTCCTTGCAAATCCTCATGGTACTTGGCATCAATTAGTGCTTCATGTTCTTAAGCATTGTGGAACATTTCTCTCTGTAAGAGGCACTATATATATTTAGGCAGGAACTGCGGATGCTGGTTTAAACCAAAGATAGACACAATAAGCTGGAATAACCCAGCGGCTCAGGCAGCATCTCTTGAGAAAAGGAATAGGTGACGTTTCGGGTCGAGACCCTCCTTCAGACTCAGCTGAAAACTAGTTGTTGAGTTTCAGACAATGTTAAAGGATCTACATGATATCTCTCATCCCACACGCTTGACCCCATTACATTACAAAGCAAGAAGCCCACAGTTCCCCCACAGTAGCAAAGTCTTGCAGTTACACCACACATTTAATTCCCCAAATACTAATCACAATGAATGGTGAAGTTTGACTATTAGTATGTTAAATTGATTAAATTTAAAAAATTTAAAAAATATGTTTATTTATTAGAGGTACAGCAAATTCCATCAGGGTATGTCCCGTATATATTATTACAATCATTGTACCCCTTAGTTTTTAAGGCTATTAAAGAAAAAAAATAGAAACAGAGAAAGTAGAGAAAGTGAGAGAGAATTGTGAAAATGAAGAAGCGTGACGAAGGGAAAGAAAAAAGAGCCCTTGGTCGAAGAGTTAGAGAAAGGAGATTAAGAGATAGACCATAGGAAAAAAAAAGAAAGAAGAAAAAAAGGAAAAGCCAGTTACTGTATTATAAACATCACGCAAACGGAATTTACCAACTCGGCAGTTTTTCATCCCCCTTTACCAAGACCCGACGCCGGTACCTTTTTGAGGTACTCTTGCACCCTATCCGTGTAGCAGATCTATAAATGCAGACCACGTCTTATAGAAGCGATCTGATTTTCCTGCCAGAAATTGATTAAATTGAGAGCATTTAAAATTGTTTAGAAAAATCATTCCATAAAAGGATATAAAATGCAGCTATATTAGACTATCCAAATAAATAAGCAATATTGGATCCTTACATTCGAGTGCAAATTTGAAGAGATCATTTGAGAGATCGGCTGTCCATTTACCTCTTCTGCTTTTCTCGATCTCTTTGTAGATCATGGACACAAAATCCAGTGCCACTTCATTGAGAAGAGGCACAAACTTTTGGGTGATCTGGGGTGTAAACAATGCTTTATTTAAAATAAGTCGATTTCTTTTCCAATCTTCCCCACTTCTGCAAGACAAAACAATAGTGGTTAACAGGCTGGCCATTGCAACTCTTTTGCTCAGTCTCTGCACATACAAACGCAAATACTTGAAGCAGGTGAGGCTAATTCGCAGGCTTGCTCCACCATTCAATAACATCATGGTTCCCCCTTTCACCTCAGCACTACCAGGACTGCACAGTGGTTTAGAGCTGCTGCCTCACATTGCCAGAGACCCAGGTTCGATCCTGACTATGGGGTGCTGTCTGTGCAGAGTGTGTACGTTCTCAATGTGGCTGCGGGAATTGTCCGGGTGCTCCAGCTTTCTCCAACACTCCAAATTCATGCAGATTTGTAGGTTAATTGGCTTCTGTAAATTGCCCTTAGTTTGTTGGGAGTGGATGGGAAAGTGGAATAAGATAGCAACTAATGTGAACAGGTAATCAATGGTTGGTGTGGACCATGGCCCAAAGGGCCTATTTGCATGTTGTACCTCTAAACTAAACTAATCCAAACGTTCCTACACTTCCCTTGACCTTTAAATCCCACTTAAATTCCCTTGAACCTTTTTGTATCTCCTCTTCTATCATGAATCTGCCTAGAATTTTGTAAACAATATTTAGGAGATCCACAATTTAATGCAGCGCTAACATATTTCTAGTCCACTGAGTTAAGTAGTTGTTTAAGGATAAGGCAAAGGTAGGAGTAGAGTTGGGAATAGTGCTGGAGATGATGGGCAAAGATCATTGCTGGATATAAAAAAAACAGCCCCGCACATCTCCAACTCCTTTCATCTCACCTTAAAGATCGTAATCAACAATATGGGATTACATCAGAGATTAAGAGTATGGCAGGGCAAGAGTTAAGAGCCTGCCCCACTTGGCTGTCATTCGCACGCCATTTACGCAACCTGCTAGTGTGTGGGTAGTGCGGGACGGGCGCATGGAGTGGTGTGGAGGAGTGTGGACTTTGTCCTGCACTAAATCTTCGTGCGCCACTGGCCTGTCGCGTAACTGACGGCCAAAGTGGGACAGGCCCAAGATCCTGACGCGGCGCAATGTCTCACCTCCAACAGCAGCAGAAGCAGGCAAACGATCGCCGAGCTCGGCCTGGGGCTCACGGCCGTTGCGGTCCGGATCCGCCCCCACTCCTACTCCCAGAGCGGGGCCAAGAAAATTGGAGATAGACACAAAATGCTGGAGTTACTCAGCGGGACCGGCTGCATCTCTGGAGAGAAGGAATGGATGATGTTCGGGTTGAGACTCTTCTTCAGTCTGACGGCTGTGCGGACGCATGATAACGCACGCGACCGTCGTGCGTCAGTCACTACCGGCTGGTCGCGTAAATGGTGGCCAAGTGGGACAGGCCCTTTAGCAGCTAGCGAACGGCTTAGCACAGTTAAATATTATTGTTGTTGTGAAATACCATCTCTTGAACATTGTGTATGACAGAAAAGGCTAGCTAAATACATAGATCATACAACAATATGGCACATAAACAGGTCCCTCGGCCCACAAAGTCCATGCCGAACATGATGCCAAACTCATTTCTTATCTAACTGCGCATAATCCATATCCCTCCATTCCCTGCATATCCGTATATCTATCCAAAAGCATCTTTATAATCTGTCACTTCTGCCAATAACTAGCAACAAAGCTAAGATATCAGCCAGGGGTGCAAGATAGACACAAATTGCTGGAGCAACTCAGCGGGACAGGCAGCATCTCTGCAGACAATTGACAATAGACAATAGGTGCATTCTCTGCAGACAATAGACAATAGGCCATTCGACCCTTTGAGCCAGCACCACCATTCAATGTGATCATGGATGATCATTTACAATCAGTACCCCGTTCCTCCCTTCTCCCCATATCCCCTCACTCCGCTATCTTTAAGAGCCCTATCTAGCTGTAAAAAGGAACAGGCGACATTTTGAGTCGGAACCTTTCTTCAGTCCCTTTAAAGGGAAACATGCACGCAACACCTGAAACTATTCCAAAGAATAGTTACTAAAGAATGCCGCTCATTTGCAGATGGCTGCCCGGGGGCAGTGGGTAGGACCCCTGGGCTCAGTGGGAGGGTCCACGAGAAGTAATTGATCTATTGTGTATCATGATCCTCCATTGATCATCCTTCTTTTCAAGGTGTTGACTTTCCTCTGTGGCAGGGTAAGCACAGAGCAGGTATTGTCTGCGCAGAGGGCATGTAGACCATGCAGAACGACCTGTTGGCACATTGGCACGGGTTGCCATGGAAACCAGTTTCGGAAAAAGAAAACAACCTTGAACAATTAATGCCTTCACAGAGCCGTTTGGGAGAACTAGGATTTGAGTGTGGCTATCAAACCATGAAGATAGTTATCTAGACGCAAGGAAATGCAGATGCTGGAATCATGCGCAGACCACACAATGCTGGAGTAACTCAGCAGGTCGGGCAGCATCTCTGGAGAACATGGATAGGTGATGATTTGGGTCAGGATCCTTCTTCTGCTCATTTTAGGGGGGGGGGGGAGAGGGAGAAAGCAGGGAGAGGCAGGACAGACATTGGCAGATAATAGTAAGATTAAATGAGAACTTACCAGTTCGAAGTTTGATCCTTATTTTATGAGGAGTTACGTTGAGGGGTTACATGAAGAAGTCCCGCCAGGCGTATGCGCGTCATACTTCAAAGCAGCGGTGTGAAAACACAGAAACATATATAGCCGAAGTACATAGTAAGGCTTTAAGAAGACTAGAACTACCAGATGATCTCTTAGATTATGAGGATGGGAGCGGAGGGCACGTAATCCCTCAACGTAACTCCTCATAAAATAAGGATCAAACTTCGAACTGGTAATTTCTCGTTTAATCTTACTATTTTACTTCGGAGTCACGTGAGTGACTACGTGAAGATTTCAAAGCTCTGTGTTTACATGCCGTAGATGCACTCCATACGACAAACTGCTTCGGTTGACACAGTAGTAAATAAATAATATATTGAACATTGCTTCAAATTATTCAATGACTATTTTTAATAACAATAATAACAAAACCCAGTAATAACCTCTCTATCCCAGGAGGAAATTACAAACAATGATTTAAACAAAGCAAATGAATTAAACGGAACCCAAAATAGCATGCCCAAACCGTGGCACTGTCTGTACAGGTTTATCATAAAACTGCGAGAAAGTTGATTCTCCAGACTATCCTGCGGCTGCGAGGATTTGGTCTAGCGGCACGTCCTGAGCCTTCGCCGCGGATGTGGAAGCCGCCCTGGTGGAGTGAGATTTAAACACACGAGTGTCGACTCCAGCACAATTGAGAACCTGTTTCAACCATCTAGAAAAAGTTTGTACTGACACTCTTTTATGGCTTTTTGTGACTAATGATCAGTCCTGTCTCAGAACCCCTGAGACTCCTTGTTAAGGATTGCTTAACAAGGAGTTGCTTGTTAAGATATTGCTTTAAGTGTTTAACTACACATAACATTTGGTCAACAGGATATGCTTTAAACGTCACCTTGGTTCCTGCCATACCTGGCCTGCTTTGTTTGATTAAATCATAGACATAAAATGTAATATCATCTACAGACAAATGCATACAATCTATTCGTAACAATTGTAATGTTTGTACACGTTGTGCTGAAACCAGCACCATTAGCATAACCACTTTCAGAGTTAATCACTGCATAGACAACAACGTAATTGGAGCCCATTGCCGAAGCAGTGTGAGAACTACACTGATATCCCAGATTTCTGTATATCTAGGTTTAGGATGGTTTTTGTTAAAAATTGCTCTCATAAATCGGGATACTAACAGATGAGCCCCAATAGGCTGTTGTCCTGAGGACTGCCCTAAATAAGAGGACAAAGCACTCCGAGCACTGTTAATAGCACTATACCTTAAGTGCTCATCAAAATGCAACTTAGCAAGGAACTCCAACACATCACTTATGCTTGCAGTATGATAAGATAAATTTGACTGTACACAAAACATCTCCCATTTCTTTATATGAACCACATATTGTTTTTTAGTACTATTCTTCCAGGCTGCAGTGATAACCTCCATGGTCCTGTTTGATAATCCAAGGCCTTGGAATGGTCTGTTCAGAACCTGCAGACCAACAAATTGATATGGTCATGTAATGGGCGACTTTCTCTTGTAACCGGATGCACCAACAAATTACTGCAGCTGGGAACCATCATGAATGGCTGAACCATCATTCTGAGTACCAATGGGAACCATGGTTGTGTTGGCCAATCTAGGACCACCAAAACGCCTGTGGCGGAGTCACACTCTATTTTGGTTTAACATTTCGTAATCAGACAAAATGGAGGGAAAGCATAAAAGAATGATTGTCCCCAATGTAACGAAAATGCATCCACAGCTACTGCTCCTGGATCTGGCTCCCATGAAACATATATAGGCAGCTGGTGATTCAGTCTGGATGCAAACAGTTCAATATCTGGTAATCCAAATTGAGTGACAATTGTTTCAAAAACTTTAAAATTCAACATCCATTCTATATTGTCATTGAATTTTCGTGACCTTTGGTCTGCCACCACATTGTCTACCCCTGGCAGATAGATGGCTGAAACCCAAATATTTCTTGAAATACACCAATGCTATATGAGATTAGCCATGCTATCACATGAAACTGATCTGGCTCCTCCCATATGATTAATATATGCCACTGCCGTAGTGATATCAATCTGAAGTTAAACGTGTAAATTATTCATTGGGGAGCAATATGCCTTTAACCCATAAAATGCCCCCAATAATTCCAAATAATTTATCCCTTGTGTGTGAAGAATCAAACCTTCTTGTTCATTCCATCTACCTCCACAGCTGGACTCAGTGTCCGTAGCCCACCATCCGAGAGCACTCACATCAGTCTGTAAAATCATTGAAGATTCCTGCACCAAAATGTTATTGGTAGCTTGACTGACATTAACAATCCACCACCGCAATTCTGCTAGCGCTGTGGCTGGTAACTGCATAACCCGATCAAAATGGCCTGCATGCTCTTTTAGTGCTTGTTCTCTTGCTCTTTGCAAATGTTGATAATGCAAAGGACCGAACTTTACTGCAGGGAAAGCTGCTACCAATTTCCCAATGACCTTAGCAACTTCATGGATGGAGGGATAAAGTTTTTGTGTGAGACAAGTACAGACATCAACAATATCCACAACCTTGGCTGCTGGTAATGTTACTGTCATATCAACTGAATCAATAAGAAATCCCAAATACTGAATATTTTGGGTTGGCTGTAATTTGGACTTAGTTGGATGGACCAAAAACCCTAATGATTCAAACACATTTTTGGTTACTGCAAACGACTCCTCAGCTGACTCTTTTGTGTTGCTGATAATTAAGACATCATCTAAATAAGCCATGACAATGTGATTACGGGCCCTTAACAGCCCCAGCACAGGTTTTAACAATTTAGTAAATAGCCTAGGTGCTGAGCTTAATCCATTAGGCAATGCTTTGTATTGCCACAGCCATCCCATCCAATTAAATTTCAAGTACCTGCGATAATGAGCATGAATTGGCACTGAATAATACGCATCTTGCAAATAAATAGTTGCCATATAACAAGCTTGTGAGACCAGCTGTTTGCAGTAACGAAGGTGTCCATTTTAAAATGTCTATAGAGCACTGAAGAATTTAAGTGAGTGAGGTCCAGAATTACTCTACAACCCCCATCTTTCTTAGGTCTGGGGAATATTTTAGACACAAATTGTTGAGAATGAGTAATGGCTTTTTCAATCACTCCTTTTTTACACAATTCTTAATCTCTTTGTTAACCTGTTCAGTCTCTGGAGCAGAAAACACCAACATTTTATTTGGCTTGTGCTGCTGAGGTGGATCTATCCCTGAGATAAACTCAATGGTAGAACCTGACACAGTATTTAGTATAAACATATCACATGTAATACAGCACCATTCATTGTAAAACAATTGTAATCTACCTCCAATAGGAGGTTGTGCATCAGAACCTTTAACAAAAGTTCCCTGTACCTCTGCAGTTGGCCTAAAAGCCTGCTGTCTGCTCATATTGGGGTTGAAGCCGCTTTGTCTTGGTGGGTAACCTCGTTGCCACACTGGCCTCCCCCTGCTCGGTTCAGCACCTGGATCCGATCTTCGATACACAAACCCAGGTTTACGAAAAAGTGGCAGTGATGTATTTGGCTTCATCAAACCAATTGTTTTTGCCTCATCATCAATATCTCGTATCTGTTTGACAAGGTCCGTTCCAAACAGGAACTCATGCGTTTGAATATTCATCGCCTTAAACAATGCAGCAAATTTTTGATTAAGAGTTGGTCTGATGGCGATTTTTCTAATGCAATTTACTTCAAAAAATGCATTGCATAACAGAGCCAACATATCTTTTTGTGTCTGATTTATCATGGTCCCTTTGACCATAGTGCCAAATGCAGTAATTGCTGCAGCCACCAGTTGGAGGACGTGTTGATATTCGAATCTCCTGTCCTCTCATAGAAGGACTCATGGGTGCCCAAGTAGCTGGGTTCACCGTAGGCACTTTCAATGTTGCACAATTGACAGGTGTTTTGTACTTGTTAGTATTTTCTTGCATTATAGCTTGCTGGAGCTGGTGAGACACTAAATAACTAACGTTGTTTGCAAAGTACTCGTCCATTGCCTCACCAATCCCCTCCGGAATAGCAAAACTCACTGCAATATCCGGGACACCCGGAGCGTGACTCTTGTGCTCTGGTGTTTGCACATAAGCAGGGACACCAGACATGGGGTCAGCTGCATCCTGCCCCGCTTCTCCCAAGTCATATATTAGGGAGGCATCCTCCAGTCCTAAACAAGGCGCTGGAAGGAAATCCCCTTGCTGACATTCCACATATTCCTCTTGATATGGGCCTTGTTGAACCTGGGGTTGTTGTTTGCCTGGGGAATCACTGGGTCCTTAGACCCTTGTTTTATCAGAGTTTGGAGCATCTTCTCCATATTCTGCATCCTCCCCCACATTCTTTTATTATCTGGAGGGGAGTCACATTCTTCTTCTGACTCGTCTGATAACACAGGTCTATTAGATTTTCTTTTAGCCTTTCTATGGCTGTCGGTGGCCTCAGCCTCCTGAGTAACTGGAACTGGTGTGGAAAGTTCACTTTCTAATGAAACTGCTGTCGGTAAAACGGCACCCGGTATCGGAACCGGCGTTGCAGTGCTAATCTCCTGACTCAATTGATTTAGTGAATCCGTGGACACACGCTTAGAGCGAACTCTCCTACCTGACCGCTCCATACCACCAACTCCTACTGACTTCTCGAGCCAGCTTTACAGAGTTAAATACTCTCAGGCAAAGTTTTTAAAACCACTTACCTGCGAGTTTTCTACTTACCGCTGGTGGAGCTGTGCCCTCCAGCCCGTTCAGTGCGACATGCGCGGACGTAATGACGCACACTCACGTGACTCCGAAGTAAAATAAGTTGGTGCAGGTGAGGAGGGTTCTTTGATAGGCAGATAGTTCGACAGAGGCCAAAAATGGACAGACAGAAGGTGTGATACAAAATAATTGAAGAGTTGCAAATTGTGAAGTTAGAGAAAAGAATGTAGGTGGAATGCATAGATTGGTAGGAGTCTTGCTCATTGGAAAGGGAATGTTGACAATGGAAATATTTAACTGTACAGGATCAACTTGGACATAGATATGGCTGGTTGTGAAATGCAAGCCTTCCACACTACCATGAGTTGTGCCTCATCCCATAGCACTGTTGTCTCAAGTGCTCTTAGCTGTTCAAGCCTGAAGAAGGGTCCCAACATGAAAAGTCACCTATCCTTTTTCTCCAGACATGTTACCTGACCCACTGAGTTACTCCAGCATTTTGTGTCGATCTTTGTTCTTAGCAGTTTGTTGATATTATGTGGAGTGAATCAATTTTGCTTAAGAATGGCTCCATGATGTTTGGGATCTCAGGAAGAAGCCAAGATAGATCAAGAACTCAGTACATAGCTGCGATATCTTCGTCCTTGTGTTGAGTACTCACCTGCTGGGCCACGCCACTGTTGAGCGTGGGATGTCCCTTGAGCTTCCCCCTTTTATTAGTTGCTTAAATATCCACCATAAATCATTACACTTCCAGTCTCCTTCGCTATTCCTCTCTCTATTTTAGCGATGTGCCTTGGTTGCTGTGTTTAGTTTAGTTTAGTTTAGTTTAGTTTAGGGGTACAGCATGAATACAGGCCCTACAGTTCACGCCGACCATCGATCACCCGTTCACACTACTTCCTATCTTATTCCACTTTCTAATCCACTCCCTACACACTGTGGGGGCAATTTACAGAGTCCAATTAATTTCTTTGAAAGCCATCTCAAAAATCTTCTTTTCAAGCTACTGGAATATTTTGTAATTAAAAATACAATATAATTGAGAAATGAATAATTATGATGAAAAGGTTAAACTTACTTTAACAGAACTCCGTAGTTTTCTTTCCTGAAGTCTCTGTAAGCCATCCAAGCTCTCATTTTCAGCCTCTCTGGATATATACCCTCTGCTCTGAACAAAATGGCAGCATCTTCAGGATTAATAATATATACACTGTTGTAATAGCCAATCCTTTCCCTGCAAATGAATGGAGAACAGGTTACAGTAATGTGTAGGAAGGACACACATGTGTAGAAGCTGGTTTGAACCGATGATATTGACACAAAATGCTGGAGTAACTGCGGGTCAGGCAGCATCTCTGGAGAGAAGGAACGGGTGAAGTTTCCGCTCGTGATCAGTCTGAAGAAGGGTCTCGACCTGAAACATCACCTATTCCTTCTCTCCAGAGATGCTGCTTGTCCCGCTGAGTTCCTCCAGCATTTTGTGTCTATCACAGGTGATAGTAAAGTCTGTGCTCTCAATAGTGGATTCAAAAACTTGTACAAGTATATATGAATATTACAGGGGTCACAGCTCATTCGGAATGGTAGAACAGCTTCTGCTCCTAGGTTAACAGGCTCCCTCCATAAGCTAGGGGACCATTTGATTCACCTCTACCACATTAAGGATATTGGACTTTGTCTAATGAACTGATGTTCTACAATGTGCTGCAATGCTGAGAACGATATTACATAGAAACATAGAAAATAGGTGCAGGAGTAGGCCATTCGGCCCTTCAAGCCTGCACCGCCATTCAATATGATCATGGCTGATCATCCAACTCAGTATCCCGTACCTGCCTTATCTCCATACCCCCTGATCCCTCTAGCCACAAGGGCCACATCTAACTCCCTCTTAAATATAGCCAATGAACTGGCCTCAACTACCTTCTGTAGCAGAGAATTCCAGAGACTCACCACTCTCTGTGTGAAAAATGTTTTTCTCATCTCAGTCCTAAAAGACTTCCCCCTGAAAGCAGACATTGAATTCCCCCTGAAGATATTCTCCAGTGAAGAAGGGTCTCGACCCAAAACCTCACCCATTCCTTCTCTAGCGATGATGCCTGTCTCGCTGTCCAGCATTTTGTGCCTATCTTTGGTTTAAACCAGCATCTGCAGTTCCTTCCAACGCCTTTGAATATCAACTTCTCCAACCTCAAGTAACCCTTGTTTCCTCTCTCTCTCTCTCCATCCCTCCCCATCCTAGTTCTCCGACTAGTCTGACTGTCCCCTTGATTAAATTTTAATCTTTGTATGCTCCGTTGGCACCTTCCCCTAGCTAACAATGATTCATTCTACATTTTCCTAGGACTTTGTCACAATTTCCAATGCTGGAGGAACACAATGTCTCAATTTCACACCTTACATTTTTTATCTCGACGTCTCCCTCTCCCCTGACTCTCAGTCTGAAGAAGGGTCTTGACCCGAAACATCACCCATTCCTATCCAGAGATGCTGCCTGTCCCGCTGAGTCACTCCAGCATTTTGTGTGTACCCTTTTTTCTTATAATCTTGCTAGCGCATGTCTGAACTTTGTCTGGGGTTTTCTGCATGTAAGCTGGACTGCTTAATTTTCTCTTGATTTTAGTGTGGAATTGAACATTGTACAAAATCAGACAGCCTTCAAACTCTGCCAGTTGCTGTCAAGGTGACCAGTGTTTATGTATCCTCCTCTCTTTAAACTGTTTCTGCTTTCAGAGCGCTTTGACTTTGTTTGATGTAAGCAGTCTGCTTGGCTGATGCAGTGTTTTCAATAATTACAATGCTGATATCTTTCTGCAGTTGCTTAATCCCAGATAGCAGACTGAACAAACACTAATGTGGAAAGCAGACATTAAATTACTTTGTTTCTCACAGCTAACTTCTTTGTCGTTTAGTTTAGTTGGGAGATACTTCGTCTTTCGTGTGGCGTGCACAGCCTAAAGTTGTTGGACAACTTGTTCTATTTGGTCTTCCGTTTGTGCACGTCGAGTTGATTGCTTTAGTTGAAACAGGGCGGACCACGTGAAGGTTGCAATCTTCCACCCCGTTGAGAGATAGAATGTGGAAACACTGAGCCTGAGCCAACCAGCAATCGCCATGTACCACACCCGAGGTCAGGATCGAACCCTGGTCTGTGGCGCTGTAAAGCACCAACTCTACCACCGCACCAATGTGCCGCTCTTTCTTCAGTTCTTCCTCAGCATGGTTCAGCTTGGACAAAAGAGTATTTCACTTTGATTTTTCCAAAGTATTTATAGGTCTTTCTAATCCCTGTGAGAATAAAGGAGCTCATTCCACTAATCGGTGACCACAGATCCACTAAGGTCTTGTCTCTTCAACCATCTAATGTCCGCCACATCCCTGTTTGAATGAATTTGTGCCGTGTAAATCTCAAGATATAAACAGTTGCTATCCTGTGATCTGGCCTTCGGTTTTTGACGATTTATGATGCATTTATCTGTCTTTATCTGAAGGTCTGGTATTTGTTTTTCATTAATTTATCAGATATGTGTGTACGCGTGCGTGTTTGGCAAGGCCAACCTTTTTACTTCATTCTTAACTTCCATTGAATGAAGAAGGGTCTCGAACCAAAACATCACATCTCCAAGTTCTCCAGCGATGCTGCCTGAACCGTTGACTAGCTACAACACGTGTGTCCTTCCAGAACGACACTATTGCAGGACCATTCAGTTTAGTTTAGTTTAGTTTATTGTCATGTGTACAGTGAAAAGCATATGTTGCGTGCTAACCAGTCAGTGGAAAGACAATACATGATTCCAGTCGAGCTATTTCCGGTGTATAGTTTAGGGAATACCGTTTTAGTGCAAGGTAAAGCCAGCAAAGTCTGATCAAGGATCAAGGACCTTTCAAGAGGGCTGTTATGATCAAAACATTTCTGTGGATCTCAACCCTGAACCTGATTGTTCCTGAGGTTTTACAACTATTGACAACAATTACCGGCTATTTAATTAACAGTCTAAATTTTCTGCTTTAATGAGATTTCTACTCAAAGCGGCTGGTGCAAACTGCTGGATGACTGGTCCAATGATAGGTGCTACTTTGCTGCTACACACCATAAGATTGGGTGAAATGGAACTCACTGTCCTTGTATATGTTTAACCTTCTGGGTTGATGCCCTAGAGATGGGCAAGAAGTGCAAAAGCATAAAATCCTAGTCAAGTTCAAGATCTCAAGGGAATACAAGCTTATGAAAAATTACTCAGATATTTTTACAAACCAGAAGTAAATGTTGCAGTACCTCTCCCAACCTTTTAAAGATCTCAGTGGCTAAATGGATTTTGCATAGCTGTGGGTGGAATTGTGTCAATATGAAAATTGGACAAATATATTGCAAAGAGATATTGGACATTAGAGAAAGATTTTCTCACTTTATTCAGTCAAACCTGGATAGGTTGCGTGTTGTTGATTAATATATAGAATTATAAATTCATAACTTGTTTATATCCTTCAACTATAAAAACAAAAGCTCAAATTGCTTTAAGAACAGGTTTTGTAGCGGTGTCAGAAACAGTGTGGAAAAAAGTTTATTTAGATATGTTTTTAAAACACTAAGTGCTGGAGTAATTCTGTGGGTCAGTAGCATCTCTGAAGAACATGGATAGGTGAGGTTTCGGGTCGGGACCATTCTTCTGTGTGAAGAAAGGTTTTGTTCGAAATGTCACCTATCCATGTTCTCCAGAGATGCTGCTACACATTGGGTAACTCCAGCACTTTGTGTCTTTTTTGTAAAACAGCATCTGCAGTTCCTTGTGCGTTGATTTAAATATACTTGTTCAAGAGTCTTTTTAACACAATATTATCTCAAATATTCAGGAGAGTTTGTGCCATGTTAATGCTGAACACATAAATTTGATTAGTACATAGAAGAATTGATAAGAGTCTCTTTAAACACGAATTTAATTTAGCCAAGGCAGATTTTCTTACCTGTAAATTGGACCATACTTATTGAAGTTATTTAACATGAGATTGTGTGTATTTTTGACATCATTGTTCCTCCAGAAAGTAAATGCATTGACCCAATTGTTTCTCCAGTTGCCCGGTAACTCATCGTACGATTTCAGAGTTGGTTCCAAAGAAGTACCTGATTGACTTGTTTCTGAATGATTCCTACGAGGGAACACTGTGTGCTCCAGGGAGGGAAATTTACCCCTTTGACAAGAAGCACTGGCAATTAAGGAGAATCGAAATCCTCTGATCATTGTAAGACTTGCAGTTCGCCTTGCAGCCCTTCACATTTGAATTTTTTTTTCTCACTGCTGTTTTTATATCACACTTTCAAGGACTGTCCATCAGTCACGTCATTAGAAGACAAAATTTGAATCTTCGTTATTCTGAAAGGCCATGATGTAATATCAGTGGGTTAAAGGCTACAAGTCACTTTTAATTGTGCGTTATCATAAAAGCGTTATTTGTGTTATCTTCTGCTGACGTCTTTATGTTGGATAACATAATCTCACAATTTATTCCGCTGGGAAAAAGCTGTGAAGCCTCTAACTAAGGAAAGTTTCATTAAACCAATACATTTTGTCAATTTTTATTTTATTGCCTTGTCTTCAACATTAAATGGGTATTTTTGTGACTGTTATTAGCAGCTAAAATACAGGACACCCAGTCCAGCACTGTCATATCCCAGGATCATCATTTGTTCTGAAAATGAAAAGCTGGAGGAAATCAGTGGGACAGGCAGCATATGTGGAGGGAATGATCAGACAAAGTTTTGGGGCAGGATCCTTCTTCAGACTGATAGAAGGGTGTGAAACCAAAATGTCGTCAGTCCATTTCCCTGCACAGATGCTGCCTGTCCCGCTGAGTTCCTCCAGCACTGCTTTTTTCTCAAGATTGCAGTATTTACAGTATCTTGTATCTTCATCCTTTGTGTCTGACAAGCCAATTGTCACACTGCCATCCTCATTTCCAGCATTTAAACATACGCCTATTCATTTTCTCCAGAGATGCTGCCCTACCCGCTGAGTTATTCCAGCACTTTTTTCCTCTTCTATTACCTTTGTCCCTGACAGTAACAATGGCTCAATATTTTTGAACCCCATCTTAATCCTTCACCATCTATTCTGGAAGTACAGATTGTTGTCAATCTCGTGGCTTGAAGGCTCGAAGGGCCGAATGGCTTACTCCTGCACCTATTTTCTATGTTTCTAGGAAGCAAATAAGTGGTTAGGATTCAGTTCAGCGTGTATCTTTATAAAATACAAATGAGGATTGATTTGCAAATTGACTTTGACAATGTTGGCCTCTGCCTTGAAATAGAGGAGGCGAAGTGGTGGTAGGGAGAATAGTTTTTTCATACAACAGTAAGACGAAACAGGGAAAGGGAAGGGGCAAAGGCTGAAGAAAGCCCAAGAAAAATTGAAAGGACACTTTGATCGCAAGCAACAGCAAATGACTGCCAGATGTTGAAGTAAAAACAAGAACATGGAGTGTCTCTGAAAGGTTATGGATCAGTTAATTCACTAAGGTTCCAATTTTGGAAAAAAATATTTGCATCTTCCACCTCTTCACTATGGCGCAGCTGGTACAGCACAGCACCAGAGACACGAGTTCAATCCTGACCTCCTGATATATGTGGAATTTGCACATTCTCCCTGAGACCTCGTGGGTTTTCCTTTGGATGCTCCAGTTTCCTCCCACATCCCAAAAAGGTGCAGGTAGGTAAGCCTGGGAGACTGCTGCAAATCGCCTCTAGTATGTAGGGAGTGATGGAATTTGGGAGGAAATTGATAACAATATGGAGAGAATATGGGAAGAAGGCAGGAGCAGGGCACTGATTGTGGATGATCAGCCATGATCACAGTGGATGGCGGTGCTGGCTCGAAGGGCTGAATGGCCTACTCCTGCACCTATTGTCTATAGTCTGAAGATAGGTCTCAACCAGTAACATCACCTATTCCTTCGCTCGAGACATGCTGTCTGTCCCGCTGATTCACTCCAACACTTTGTGCTTATCTTTAGAGAGAATAAAGTTAGATGAGATCAGTACAAATGGTTTGTTGATGGTCAGTGTTGACTTGGTGGGCCAAAGGGCCTGTTTCCGTGCTATCACCAAACTGGTGGGATGATTTCTGGAACTGGGGCTCGAACACACAAATTAATCTGTGGGTCCGCCTCCACTCACCCTTGGCCATCGTAATCACTGTCATATTGTTACCTAGCCAACCATCCTGGCAGTCATGATTGTCAGAATGATAAAGAAAGTCTGTAGCCTGCTTGACCTCATTGTTCGAGACATTGAGTATATGTCAGGAACTCGTGTTGCAGCTTTATAGGTCTTGGTGATGTTGCATTTGGAGTATTGTGTACAGTTCCAGTTTCCCCATTACAGGAACAATGTGGATGGGTGCAGAAGAGGTTTACCACAATGCTGTCCGGATTAGAGAGAATTAGCTATAAGGTGAGGTTGGACAAACTTGAATTATTTTGAAAAGTTGAAGGCTGAGGGGAGACCTGATAGATGTATCTAATATTATGAGAGACATAGATACACAGTTAGAACCTTTCTCCCAGGGTGGAAATGTCATATACTCCATGACATAGCTCTAATGAGAGAGGAACAAAGTTTAAAGGAGCTGTGTGGAACAAATATTCTTGCTACTGAAAGTGGTGGGGGCCTGGTACACAGTGCTATGGTTGGATAGTAGTGTTTCATGTGCAGGCAGATAGGATAGTGGCATTTCATGTGCAGGCAGAGGAGCTTAGTTGAACTTGGCATCATGTTCGCCACTGACATTGTGGGCCTAATGACCTGTTCCTATGTTATACTGTTCTACGTTCGATGTTAGATAGGAGAAATTTGATTTATGTAATTGACATGCTCCACAAGTAAAACACTGTGAGGTCAGGGGCTATAGATGAAACTCCCGGGGTACAACAAAAAAGGCATGATTCTGTTACTGATTGCTTTGATGAGTATCACTTTCTCTCTGCAGCTTGCATAAAACATTTGGATACACTCCACTCAGAGATATTTGACACGGTGCACAGGAAGAGTAGGAGCTACAAATTGAAGGGAAATCAAATGAATGAGAAAATAGTAAGATTAAATGAGAACTTACCAGTTTGAAGTTTGATCTTGATTTTATGAGGAGTTACGATGAGCGATTACGTGAAGGCCGTCAGTCGTCACGCGCGTCAATCTTCAAAGCAGCGGTGTGGAATCGCAGATAAAAGAAGTTGACCTAAAGATAGTACGATTTGGAGAACTAGAACTACCAGATGACCAGATAATATGAGGGTTGGGAGCGGTGGGCACGTAATCGCTCATCGTGACTCCTCATAAAATCAAGATCAAACTTCAAACTGGTAAGTTCTCATTTAATCTTACTATTTTACTTCGGAGTCACGTGAGTGACTACGTGGAGATTTCAAAGCTCTGTGATTTCACACCGGTTCGAATCCAAATATCACACACTGAATGGATTGGCCATGGATGAGTGAGAGAAATTCATGCATTCAGACATAACATAGTTAGGTAACAAAACTGATGCTTTAATGTGAAAACAAAGTGATAGTGACCCCGCCCAACCTGGGGGGGAACTATAAAACAGAATTTAAAATGCTACGTGCAAACACCCCCGGTCCGGCAATGGGTTTATTGCAAAACCGGTGGGACATCCTTTCATTGGCCCATCCTGCAGCCGCTAGGATGTTGTCGAGGGGCACATCCATCGCCTTTGCTGCCGATGTTGATGCAGCCCTGGTGGAGTGAGATTTGTAAGTGTCAGTATTCACTCCTGCACCCGCCAGTGCCTCGTTTAACCATCTGAAAATGGTTTGTGCTGATACCCTGTGGTGTGGTTTTTTTGTGGCTGATTAGGACAGCTAACTCAGTGCCTCTGAGGCTCCTGGTGACTTTTATGTACTGGTGTAAGTGTGCAACTACACATAATCGTGGATCTTCGGGGTACGCTAGGAACTCAAGCTTGGGCCCTGGAACCCCCCCAGCCTGCTCTGTTTAACTAAGTCATAGATGAGGAAAGTTATGGCGTTTACAGTGGTGGTCATGTTGTCCAGTCGCAGCTTGTGCAACGTCTGGACTCGTTGCGCCGATACCTGCGCCATCAGCATGACCACCTTGTGGGTGAGCTTGGTTAAGGGTAGTGTGGTGGCTGGGGCCCACTGACGAAGTAGTGTTAGCACCACGCTAACATCCCATGTGTCCGTATACCGTGGCCTGGGGGGTGTAGTATTGTATATTCCCTTCATGAATCTGGTAATGAGAGGATGTGTTCCCACCGGGTGTGCCCCCGCTCCCAGCACTAAATAGGAGGATAGTGCACTCCTGGCACTGTTGATGGGACTGTAGCCTCATTTACGATCATGATATAATGTGAACAGAAACTCCAGTATGTCCGTGACGCACACAGTGTCATATGACATGTTGGAGGCATGACAGTACATCTCCCACTTCTTGACGTGAGAGACGTACTGCCGTTATGTACCGTCCCTCCAGGCCGCTGTGATGACGTCCGCTGTTCGGTCAGCCAGTCCGGGTCCCAGGTATGGTCTCCTCAGAATCTGCAAACCAATAAATTGATTCGGTCATGTAGCGGGTGATTGCCCCCCGTTACTGCGTGTACCAGCAGATCTCTGCTGTTGGGGACAGCCATGAAAGGCTGTGTCATCTGGCACTATCAAAATGCCTGTGGCATTGTCTTGCTTAATTTTTACCAGCCATCGGCTAATGATGCGAATTGGATGGAAAGCGTACAAGAACATTCCTCCCCAATGCAGTGTGAATGCATCGACTGCCACTGCCCCTAGGTCTGGTTCCCATGAGACATATTTGGGTAACTGGTAATTCAATCTGGAAGCAAACAAGTCAAAATCCGGCATGCCATATCGGGCAACAATGTCGGTAAACACGACATGAATCAACATCCATTCTGTGTTATCATTGAATTTCTATGATCTAATATCCGCCACCATATTATATCTACTGGTAAGTAAATAGCGTAACCCAAATGTTCCTTGCAATACACCAGTGCCAAAGGAGGTTTGCCAATCTGTCACATGATACAGATTTTATTCCACCACCGTGGTGTTGTCAATCTGAAGTTGAACATGCACATGATGCATATTCCTGCAATAAGCCTTTAAACCATAGAGTGCCCCTAACAACTCTAAGTAGTTATTGCCATATTGCTGTAGTATTAAGGACACCTGTACATCTGCCCCCGCAACTGGAGATGGTATCTGTTGCTCCCCAGCCCAGGCCACTTGCATCGGTTTGTAATATTACCGATGGTGTATCAATTTGAATTTTCTTAGAGCAGTGATGTATATTCGTAGCCCACCAATGCAATTCTGCCATGGCATCTGGTGGTAATCGCATGTTTCCCAAATTGGCTTGTGTGGGATTTGAGTGCCCGTTCCTTTGCACGTTGTAGATTTTGGTAGTGCAAAGGTCCGAAGCGTGCAGCTGGAAAGGCTGCCACAAGCTTGCCAATTACACTTGCTACTTGTCTGGTTGTTGGCTGCTGGTTTGCAATTAGCTTATTGCAGGCTTCCATCAAATCTGATTGCTTATCACTTGGCAGTGTCACCGACATTTGAATTGAGTTAATTGTGAACCCCAGGTAATCAATTACCCTGGTCAATTTTGACTTAATTGGATGGATTAGGAATCCCAACCTCTCAAACATGAGTTTGGTAGCTGAAACAGATGATTCGGCTGATTCCTTGGTGTCCCCAATTATTAGAACGTCATCCAAATAAGCCATCAGCATGTGATTTTGAGCTTGTAGTACCCCCAGAACTGGTTTTAGTAATTTTGTAAAAAGTCTGGGAGCTGAAGTCAACCCATTAGGCAATGCTTTGAATTGCCACACCTGCCCCATCCAGTTAAATTTCAAATATCTCCTGTACTCCCTGTGAATGGGTACTGAGTAGTATGCATCTTTTAGATCTATACATGCCATATAACATCCTCTGGAGACCAGCTGGATGGCTGTGCCAAAAGTATCCATTTTAAAATGTTTATATTGCACATGAGTATTGAGTTCCATCAAGTCTAGGATGATATGACTTCCTCCTTCCCTCTTTCGCTTTGGGAATATGTTGGATACAAATTGGTGTGATTCCTGGTTCGACCTCTGAATCACCCCTTTTGTATGTAAAGCCTGAATTTCAGCTTGTACCTCAAATCTTTCCTGTTGTGAGAAAACATATGTGCGGTTTGGTAAATTTTGTGTGGGTGATGATGAATCAAGAAGGAACTCAATTTTAAACCCTTGTACAATGTGCAGTATGAACGGGTCTGCTGCGATCCAATTCCATTCATTCAAAAAATGTTGCAATCTCCCCCAAACTTGTAAGTTAGGGATGTGTAAGTTGTTCCACAAGGAACTAGGTTCTCCTACCTTGGACGTTCCTGCCGGTGTGGTCCTGGCGTCCGTCCTCGTGCCTTGGGAAGGAGAGCTGATGGCGGATGCACCCCCCCCCCCCCATCCGAGCTGTGGGCCGGCTGGGGCCTACCCCTAAAAAATACCTTGGTGCTTCCAGCTCGAGTCTTCCTCCTGTCCAAGAGCCCCTAGGCTGGTTTCGCCTGGTGTTGAAGGCAGCATAGGGGTGAGCCCATTGTGATGAGCCCCTGGGTGTAGTTGGGGCTCGGCTCATGAGGTGTATGGTCTTGACCTCATCATCCAGCTCGCGGACCTGCTTCGGCAGGTCAGCCCCAAATAGATAATTGGCCAGCCGGACGTTGCCGGCCTTGCACGGCACAGCAAATTTTGGATTGAGTTCCGGCCGTATTGCGTTTTCACACAGATAGTTAATTTCAAAGAGGGCATTACAGAGGAGCCCCACAACGTTCTGCTATGTCTCCGTCAGTGGCCCCCCCATCCACGGACCTTGTAAAGGCCGTTACGCCCGAGGACAATAATTTTCAAACATTTTGGAGTTTTACCTCCTGGGCTCTTACCCCTGCTCCAATATGGCCCCACATGGCGTGATTGATGGCCGGCACATTGAGGGAGGCACAGTTGGCAGGTGTGTTGTACCTGCCGGTGGTCTCCTGCATGACCAGGTCTTTGAGCTGGTGCGACGCCAGGTAGTGGCCAGCTCTTCATCTAGGGGTGCTCTGGTTGGAGTGGGAAAGCCAATAGAGGCACTTCGGCCTCATGCCCCGATGGTGTTCACCTGATGTGCCTCCCTGCTCCGAGTTAGGATAGTACTGACTCTCTCCAGAGAGGGAGATATTTCGCAGCCCTGTGACAGGTGCTGCTAGCGCGGGCTCCCGTGGAGACCCGGGCCGATACTGCTCCCTCCTCTGGAGCAGATCAGTCTGGAGCCACCTCTCCAATAGGTGCTCCATCTGGGAGAGGCGCCCGCAGACGCTTCCCAGTATAGGAGGGGATCCCTCCGGCCCGGACTCGTCTGAGTCTACGGGCCTGACAGACTTGTGGGTGGCCTTGCACCTCGGCGGGACTGCCACGGTGCTCTCCTGAGGCACCAAGTCTGCTGCCGCTGGTTCCACAGCCAGCGGCCTGGAAGGTGACTCCGACAGTCGCCCACTGCCGGCAGCTCTGCGGTCTTCTGTAGCCGGCTTCCCCGCAGGCCGTCTCCTCACCTTCGACATGGTAGGTTCGTTCTGGTAAACAAAGCAGAAAACCCGAACCTACCAAACGACCGCAGAGTAGCTTTTAAAACACTTACCTGGGTTTTTAAAACTTACCGCTGGAAGGACGCAACTCGCCTGCCAGTCACTCATTGGCGCATTCTTCAGACGTAATGACGCGCATGACGACTGATGGCCTTCTTCACGTAGTCACTCACGTGACTCCGAAGTTAAATACAAGTGTTTGTGTAACAAATGCTTGTGAAAATTTTGATCAAAGATAAATGCAATAATTGCATGTTGTGAAGATCACAATAGTTAACAAATCCATTTGTGGTGAGAACTGGGATAAGAATTTAAGGAAATAGGATCAGGAGTAGGCCATTCGGCCCCTTGAGCCTGCCCTTGCATTCAATATGATCATGGCCGATCTGCCCCAATCCTTATCTCCTGTTCTCATTAGCCCTCAGTTCCCTGGTCTTTCAAAACTGTATCTACTTCCTCTTTAGATGTCCCCAATACTATAGCCTTCAATTCCAGAGATTCACCATCCTCTACAAGTAGATGTTTCCTACTCATCTCATTTTTAAATGACTGCCACCAAATTTTGAAATTGTGCCAGTTGTGCCTGGTATGGCAACTGTTCTGTTCTTGATTGCCTGAACCAGAAAATAGTGGCGAACACAGCCCAGTCAATCAAAAGTTCAAATATATGCAGAAAACGAACCCATATCTTGGTGATGAAAAAGATACAAATAATGAACAAACAGTTGTAAAAATAATATAAAAATACAGCTTGCAAAGAGTTTCAAAATTAGTGTTAGTTTAGTTTAGTTTAGAGATAAAGTGCGGAAACAGGCCCTTCGGCCCAGTGAACCTACCAGCGATCCCACCCCGCACATGAACACTACCCTACACACACTAGGGACAATTTACAATTTATACCAAGCCAATTAACCTACAAACCTGTACGTCTTTGGATTGTGGGAGGAAACTGAAGATCTTGGAGTAAAAAGCACGCAGTCACGGGGAGAACGTATAAACCCCGTACAGACGGCACTCGTGGTCGGGATCGAACCCAGGTCTCTGGCGCTGTATGCAGCAGTATGTAAGGCAGCAACTCTACCGCTGTGCCGCCATGCCGCCCATCATTCAAAAATCATCATTATAAAAATCATGAATATATCTGGAAAAAGGAGGTGATCAGAAGCAGCTGGGTTGCTTAACAAGTGATAAGGTAGATGATATGAGGAAGTACCAGACATATTATCTTTGTTCTTTCAGTCAAGGATGAAGAAGGAATGACAAACATCCCAAGGAAATTAACATTGAATCGGTGAAGTTAATTTGTTCAAAATTAACACAATTAAGTTACACCAGTGAAGAAAAGAGTTTCACCAATGAGCGACGCGTCTCATAGATTATATAAATTTCATCTCAAGAACTTAGAAATAGATGAGAACATTACCATCTAAGCAGAAGGATCTGTTTCCAAGCTGGTTCTGTAAACTAAACTACACAACCCAGTGCCAAACAATTGGACTATAGTGCCAACCCAGTGCCAAACTCTACCCTTCATGCCATTCAAGGGGAACTAGTGGTTAGCTGAGGTGGCCAACTGGCATTCCATTACACCCTCTAATGGCAATTATTGGAGTTGATGATTGGTTGAGGCAATTAAAAAAGACTTGTAGGTCCATATGGGGTTAGGTTATGAAGTGTTTCGAGAGACTTGTGATGGCGCACAATAACTCCATCCTCCCAGCTAGCCTTGATCCATTGCTTATTATCACAACAGGTGCACAGTAGATGTCATCTCCCTGGCACTAAACTCATCCCTGGAATACCTAGACAACAAGAAGAACTCATATTTATCAACCATATATCTGCCTTCAACACCATAATCCCATCCAAACTCAAATTCAAACTAGGATCTAGGAATCAACTTCCGCCTCTTCTACTGGATCCTCAACTATCTGAACCACAGACCTCAATCAGCGAGGGTAGGAGACAACACCTCCTCCACGATAACTCTCAACACCAGTGCCCTGCAAAAAGATGTGTTCTCGGTCCGCTACTATAGTCCCTTTACACTCTCGACCGTACGGCCAAATTCAGCACTAATTCCATCTACATTTGCAGAAGACACCATGGTGGTTAGCAGAATCACGAACAATGATGAGACGGAGTACAGCAAGAAGATAGAGAACTTAGTGCCATGATGCCAGGACACTAACCTCTCTCTCCCTCAACGTCAGCAAGGTGACAGAGCTAGATATTGACTTCAGGAAGCATGATAGAGTACATGCTAGAACAAATTGTTGAGAGCTTGAAGTTCCTTAATACTATCAATGATCTGTCGTGGACCAACCACATTGATGCGGCAGCTAAGAACGCACACAAATGCCTCTACTTCTTGAGGAGAGTGAGGATATTTAGTATATATCCAGTGACTCTTACAAACCCCTATAGATGCTCCACAGCTAGCTTTGGGAACAGCTCTGCACAAGACCGGAAGTAATTGCAGAGAGTTGTAGATGTAGACCAGTCCATCAGACAGACCCGGCTCTCCATTATTGATTTCATCTACACTTCATGCTGCCTCAGAAAAGCAGCCATATGTATGCAAAGACTTGCCCTACAATGCTAATTTCTTCTTCTCTCATGCAGCAGAAGGTTGAAAGTGCACACAGCAGACTCAGGAGCAGATTAATCCACTCCGTTATCAAGCTTGCGATAAGTCCTTCCTGACAGCATACTGTCTAATTCACTTCTACCTTATTGAGGCCATTGGACTTTGTCGAAGGGACTGGTGAAACAATGATGAAAACTATATCCAGCACTCTGTATCTTCCTTGCTCCATCTACTGTACTTAAGTTTGACCTGATTACATCTATGTATGTAGGTATGTTACGATACTTACCTTGAGCAGCGCTGCAGTTCTGCCGCTCCCCGTGTGCGCGACTTGGGCTTAAAGTGCCGTTTTTCCACAGGCAGGGAAAATCGATCAATGTCGGGCGATTTCGTTGCGGAAGAAAAATTGCTCCGACATTTCATGAATGAAGGTATTTTTAAATTACTCTAAATTATTTATTAACTAGAGTAATTTAAAAATCACCTTCAAAAGCCGTGAGCGCCGACAACCGGAAGGATTTTGAGTAGGGGAGAAAAAAAGGTAAATAGTTTATTTTTATATTAAAAGTTGGTTTTTCGGGAGGCTTTAATAACATTTTCATGTTGCGAAATGGGGTCCAAAAAAATGTATGAACAAACAGTATTTTTCCTCCCGACTTCACCGCTAACCGCAACGTTCCAATCCACCGCATTCCACTAAAACCCACTTGCTAGTTGATTTAAATGGCCATTAATTTACAGGAATCAAACACTAAATTCCTTCCATTTGGCCCAGAAATTCATGAAAATTAGATTTTAAAATTATTTTATATTGTAGATTATTGTGTGAATGTTATTTGGACACTTAGGCAATTTAAAAAAAGTTTATATTTTCTTAAGAAATGGATAGATGTTTAGATCTACTCATTGATTTTTGTAATTAGCTACAATTAGATAACTAATTATATGCTTTAATTTCAGGACATCCAAGTAAGATTGTTTCATATTTGTTTCAGAACGCTTCAATCTATAATAACTGAAAATTTCATTGAGTTATCTTAATTTTTAAGAAAGTTATGGGCTTTTAACTGTTCCAGATCACAGCTTTTGAGTTAAGTCAATTGAAAGGCAATGGGGAACAAGATGCTAATTTCCGAGTAAGAACATGGCCATAACTTTCTTAATACTGAAGATATGAAAGTGAATTAGGTGTCAAATTAAACTTCTTTTTATGCTTTATCTGATGGGATAAATTGCAGACTTGATTTTTAAAATCTCAAAATTTTGTAACATTGCTAATGTATGGTATATCTGATCTGTTTGGATAGCATGCAAAACAAAGCTTTAGATTGTACCTTGGACCCTCCTGGGATAAATAAAGTTCTATCGTATCGTGACAATAATAAACCTAAACCAAACCAAAGATAGATTGTAAAATGATCATGTATTTTGCTAACCTTTTGCATTATTGTTCATACATATAGCTTTAAATCATCATGCATGATAACTACTATGCTGTGGCATGTACCAATTACTTCCCTGTGCTCTTGGTTAAAGAAAGAATATTGAATTTTGGTAATTAATTTAGCAATTTGAGAATATAAATCAACAAATTATGGGCAAAGATAGACACAAAATGCTGGAGTAACTTGGCGGGACTGGCAGCATCTCTGGAGAGAAGGCATGGGCGACGTTCTTCAAGATCATGGGTCTCGAACATCTCGACCCGAAACATCACCCATTCCTTCTCTCCAGAGATGCTGACTGTAGATGATATGAGGAAGTTACCGCCGAGTTACTCCAGCATTTTGTGTCTATCTTTGGTGTAAACCAGCATCTGCAGTTCCTTCCTACAAATGTTGGGCCAATTCTTTAAAAAAGGAAAAAATAATCTGGTGAACCAACGTGCCTGAAGCATGAACTCTGTAACTCTATCCAAAAATAATCAAATGTAAAAAAAACCTGTAGGGAATGGAAATTAGATAAAACAGAAAATACTATCATTGATGTACCCTTTGTCCTATCCATCATAGTTGCAGACTTTTTCTGCAACTAATAACTTGTTTTTGTCCTCTTTTTTTTGTTCACTTTCTCAGTCCTAAGCAAAGCTCCTCTCGTATCTTTGGTCCTAAGAGCTGAGTGAGGCATTAACTCTGTTTTCTTTCCGCAGATGCAGTCCCTACCTGCTGATCATTTTGTGCTTTTATTTCAGAAATAAACGTTTTCAAACAATGAAGCCAACTTTGGTTTCGCGCCAATTCAACTTCTTGGCCAATCGGCCGCCGCCTTTTTTTTCCCGCCTTGCAGCGTCGCGAGTCGAGGACCGTTGGACGGCGGCGCGCTCCCGCCAACTGACAACTGTCTCTGTGGCCGGCAAACTCGTGCCGTCGCCATCTTTGTGCGGGGCGCCCCCCAATGCCCGAGTGGAGGTGCCCCTCTTTAGTGCCGCCATCTTTGTGCGGGGCTCCCCCAGAGCCCAAGCGCAGGTGCCCCTCTTCAGTGCCGCCATCTTTGTGCGGGGCGCCCCCAATGCCCGAGTGCAGGTGCCCTTCTTCAGTACCGCCATCTTTGTGCGGAGCGCACCCAGTGTCTGAGCGCAGGTGTCCCTCTTCAGTGCCGCCATCTTTGTGCGGGGCGCGCCCAGTGCCCGAGTGCAGGTGCCCTTCTTCAGTACCGCCATCTTTGTGCGGAGCGCACCCAGTGTCTGAGCGCAGGTGTCCCTCTTCAGTGCCGCCATCTTTGTGCGGGGCGCGCCCAGCGGCTGAGCGCAGGTGTCCCCTTTCGGCGCCGCCGCCGCCATCGCCATCTTAATGCGGGGCACTCCGTGGAAAGTGTTTTTTTTTCCCCTCGTAGGTAAGAAGTAAAAAAACAGGTTGGATTTCGGGGGATGGGTGCGAAGTTCTCGAAGGAATTATTCGAGAAAGAAATTGCTAATATGTAAAGTAGTGGAAGTCCGTTTGCGAAGTTTGTACCTGGAAGGAGCTCACTGTTCGACTGTGTGCAATAATGTTTGTAAACACCAGGGACGTAATGTTTACATTAAATTAACAATTAGTAATTAGCTTTGATTTTATCAAGCTCTTAAAAACATGTAATTAAGGTTTAACATAAAATTGCCATGCAATTCCAATTTATTTAAAATATATAGATACGCAGTAAATGCCTACTATGTACTGTGTGCTGAAGCAAAGCAAGAATTTCATTGTCCTATCAGGGACATATGACAATAAACTCACTTGAACTTGAGATCTGCCTATAGAATTGCATTATTTAGATATGGACCACTGGAAAGTAGAGAGCCTGCCCTGGTGTTTGGTTGTTTGAAAATAATTGGGAGGAATGGATTTTTGGGATGACTCTGAGCTGGTATAGATTCACTGGGCTGAATCTACTGGAAAGTACGTGAAAAATGCTTCTGTTTGGATACTGTCACCTGTACCAATCTACAGTGGAAAGCTTTGTTTTCGTGTTATCCAGTCAAATTATGTTTTACTTGTGTACAGTCATGCCATACACGTGCAACAGGTAGTGTGAAGGGAAAAATGCCAGAGTGCATAATATAGTTTTACAGCATTGCAGTTGTAGAGAAAGTGTAGATTTAAAAAAAGTGCAAGACTGTTAATATGGTTGTTTGATCGGGACTACATCCTCGCTTATGAGAGGATTGATCAGTTGTCTGATAACCACTGTGGAGAAACTGTTCCTGAATCTCGTGGTGCATGGTTTCAGGCTTTTGTATCTTCTACCCGATGGGAAAGGGGAGACGAGATAATGAGCTCAGTGTAAATGCTCCTTGATTATGTTGGTTGCTTTCCTTGAAACCTGGAGTGCCGATAAAGGACACTGAAGAGATACCACCAATTCCGCTTCCGAAAAACCAAATTTGCTGGAAGAATAAATGAGTTAACGTCAGTGTCATCTACCAGGCCAATCTCCCCAGAAATGAGGAGCTAATTACACTCTTTGTCTTCTCCGTTGGTCAGGGAACTATGTACGGCACCAAACTCCAGAATCAGATGGGTTACACAAAAAGCTGGAGAAACTCAGCGGGTGCAGCAGCATCTAAGGAGCGAAGGAGATAGGCGACGTTTCGGGTCGAGACCCTTCTTCAGACTGGTCAGGGATCAGGGAAACGAGAGATATAAACAGTGATATGGAGAGATAAAGCAAGAACAATGAGTGAAAGATATGCAAAAAAGTATTGGTGATAAGGGAAGCAAGCCATTGTAAGCTGTTTCTGGTGTGAAAATGAGAAGCTAGTGCGACTTGGGGGTGGGGGGGGGAGATGGAGAAGGAATGTCAGGGTCCGAGGGCTGAGGGAGAGGTGGGGGGGGGGGGGGAAGGGAGCAGTCTGGGTTAACAGAATTGAGAAAATTCAATGTTTAAGCCCAGAGGATGCAAACTCCCCAAGCGGAATATGAGATGTTGTTCCTCAAACTTGCGGTGTTGTTCACTCTGGCCATGGAGGAGGCCCAGGACCGAGAGGTCGGATACGGAGTGGGAGGGGGAGTTGAAGTGCTGAGCCACCGGGAGGTCGGGTTGGTTATTGCGGACCGAGCGGAGGTGTTCGGCGAAACGATCGCCTAGCCTCCGCTTGGTCTCACCGATGTAGATTAGCTGGCATCTGGAGCAACGGATGCAGTAGACGAGGTTGGAGGAGGTGCAGGTGAACCTCTGTCGGACTTGGAATGACTGCTTGGGTCCCTGAAAGGAGTGGATGGGGGAGGTGAAGGGACAAGTGTAGCATCTCTTGCGGTTGCAAGGGAAAGTGCCCGGGGAAGGAGTGGAGCGGGAGGGAAGGGAAGAATTGACGAGGGAGTTGCGGAGGGAGCGGTCTTTGCAGAAGGCAGACAGGGGGGGAGATGGGAAGATGTGGCGAGTGGAGGGGTCACGTTGGAGGTGGCGAAACTGGCGGAGGACTATCTGTTGTATGCGCTGGCTGGTGGGGTGAAAGGTGAGGACCAGGGGGACTCGGCCCTTGTTGTGAGTGGGGGAATGGGGAGAGAGGGCAGTGTTGCGGGGTATTGCGGAGACCCTGGTGCGAGCCTCATCGATAGTGGGGGAGGGGAAACCCCGTTCTCTGAAGAACGAGGACATTTGCGATGACCTGGTGTGGAACACGTCATCCTGGGAGCAGATGCGGCGTAGTCGGAGGAATTGGGAATAGGGGATGGAGTCCTTACAGGAAGCAGGGTGGGAGGAAGAGTAGTCCAGGTAGCTGTGGGAGTCAGTTGGTTTGTAGTGGATGTCAGTCAGGAGTGTGTCACCTGCAATAGAGATGGTGAGGTCAAGGAATGGTAGGGAAATGTCGGAAATGGTCCAAGTATATTTGAGTGCCGGATGGAAGTTGGTGGTGAAATGGATAAAGTCAGTCAGTTCTGCGTGGGTGCAGGAGGTGACACCAAAGCAGTCGTCAATGTAACGGAGGTAAAGGTCGGGGGTGGGGCCCTGGTACGCCGAGAACAAAGATTGTTCGACGTACCCGACAAAGAGGCAGGCGTAGCTAGGGCCCATGCGTGTGCCCATAGCTACGCCTTGTGTTTGGAGGAAATGGGAGGAGTCAAAAGAGAAGTTGTTTAGGGTAAGGACCAACTCCGCTAGGCGGAGGAGGGTGTCAGTGGATGGGTATGGGTTGCTCCTCTGGTCGAGGAAGTACCGGAGGGCTTTGAGACCATCCTGGTGGGGGATGCAGGTGTATAGTGACTGGACGTCCATGGTGAAGATGAGAGGATGGGGGCCTGGACAACGGAATGTGCGGAGCCGACGGAGAGTGTCTGAGGTGTCTTGAACATAGGTGGGGAGGGATTTAACAAAGGGGGATAGGATGGAGTCAAGGTATGTGGAAATGTGTTCGGTGGGGCACGAACAGGCAGAGACAATGGGTCTGCCGGGGCAGTCGGGTTTGTGGATTTTGGGGAGAAGGTAAAATCGGGCTGTGCGGGGCTGTGAAACGATGAGGTTGGAGGCTCGGGGGGGTAGGGAGCCGGAGTTAATGAAGTCAGTTATGGTGTAACTGAATCAGATGCTCTTCCGAGATCAATTACAGATCAGCAGCCATTCAAGAACGTGCTCAAAGTCCTTGAGGATATGCAACATCCCCACCGACTCAAGGGAATCTCTGGTCCATGAGTGCTCAATGTGAAGGAGATGTTATCGGGAGAATGATTTGGAATATTAATGTAATGCATTGAAAGCGCATATAAACCCCGGGAAAGCTGCAGAAGGAATGCACAGCCTCGCAATTCACCAGCTGTGCATCTGGCAGTTCCTTCCCCACCTATGGGAGAGTCCATTACAGCACCTCATATTTCGGATGGGCAGCTTACACCTCAGCGGTATGAACGTTGACTTCTCTAACTTCAAATAACCCTTGCTTTCCCTCCCCCTACCCAGTTCTCCGACCAATCTTACTGTCTCCAACTACATTTTATTTCTGTTTGCTTTGTTGTTACCTTCTCCCAGCTAACAGTGATCTAGTCTAGGGTTACACAAAAAGCTGGAGAAACTCAGCGGGTGCAGCAGCATCTAAGAAGCGAAGGAGATAGGCGACGTTTCGGGTCGAGACCCTTCTTCAGACTGGCCTAGTCTGAAGAAGGATCTAGTCTACATTTTCCTTGATCTCCACTCCCTTTGCCCTGTTTTCACACCATCACACTTCCTTATCTATGTGTCTTTCTCTCCCCTGACATCAGTCTGAAGAGGGGTCTCAACCTGAAACGTCACCCATGCCTACTCTCCAGAGGTGCTGTCTGTCCCACTGAGTTACTCCAGCATTTTGTGTCTATCCATAGTTTCCACATTGGCCTCAGCAGTCATCTTGGAATCCACAAAATTCTTGAGGAAGCAAATTATTCTGGATTCTGAGGGAGTGCCAAGGAGAAGAAGATGATTTAGACCTGCAGTTGTGATTTGCAAAACGTTAAATTATATAAGCAAATCAAAGGGCCTGATAAAATGATTGTATATCTATATTTTACTATATCATAACTGTAGATTTAAACTTTGCATATTAATAAATCTATGTCTAGAGTTTAATAGATTTGGCTGCCGTCAACATTATAACGATTTAATTGCATTTAATTTTTTTCTTCCTGTGCATTACTTGCACCTTTTGATTTTCCAATGAATGAAATATGTGATTTATTTTCACATGGATCATGAAAATTGGAACTGTAAATGGAGAGAATATATCTGATGTCAATGGGATACCTTGGCATTTTCACAAGGATGGGACATTTAGATTGCAACGGCACGCGGGCAGATGGGAGTGGTGTAGCTGGGATATGTTGGCCGGTGTGGGCAAGTTGGGCCGATGGGCCTGTTTCCACGCTGTATCACTCTATGACTATGACAAGGATTTTGCCAAAACTGGACTGCATGACTTAGAAGAAACTGAATAGGCTGAGATTGCTTTTGCTGGAGAGCAATTAGATATAGAGGTTTGTAAAGTCATGAAGGGCATAGATAAGATTAATTATCACAGTTTTTTCCCCAGGATAATGCCTAAAACTAGAAGATAAAGGGCTTGTCCCACTTACATGCGATTGCGTGCGTTTGGCGCGACCAAATGGAAGCGGAGTTCATGCGAAGTTCGCGCTAAGTACGCGCGTGACGTCATTTGCGTCATGCTTACCAATCAGCTGGGCAGGAGGCGGGCCGACTGATTTTGGGCGTCACACGGCATCGGGCGGTGACGTCATCATGCAATGCCACGCGGGCAGTGACGTCATCGCGCAACGCCATGCGCTAGGCGTACGCCGTCAAGACGCTGAGTATGCCGTCAAGACGCTGCGTACGACGTCAAGAAGCTGTGTACGACCGCAGTGCGCCTGCGTGCCGACTGGCCGTTGGCGCGCAAAGATTTCGGCCACTGCTAGAATTTCGGAGCTCCGCGCGATGTCGGGACCAGCCCCGCACAACTCCGCGCTTCTAAGTGGGACCGGCCCCGCGAGGCCATATGGTGCCCATACGCCTCAAGCGACCATATGGCCGCGTAATGTGCGAGCCAAGGTCGCGTAAGTGGGACAGGCCTTTAAAGGTTTATGATGAGAGATAAAAGTTACAAGCTATGGGAGAGCCCTGTATCATCCTGTTGTGTAGTAACATGAGTTACCTGCAGGATTGAAATAACATGTAACTCAGCAGGACAGGCAGCATCTCTGGATAGAAGGAATGGATGACGTTTTGGGTCGGGGCTCTTCTTCAGACTCAGCTGCCTCACCCATTCCATCTATCCAGTGATGCTGACTGTCCCACCGAGTTACTCCAGCATTTTGTGTCCATCTCTGGGGTAAACCAGCACCTGCAGTTCCTTCCTACACATTATTCTGTTGTCCTGCAGCAAGTAAGAATTTCATTGTTCTATCTGCGACATATGACAATAAAACACTCTTGACTCTTGACCTGCAGGATCGTGCCACTGCTTCATTTGTGGATAAATTCCAAAATACAGCAGCAAAATCTATCAATTATGTGCAAAATGAACATGATTTGATTGTAACTCTGAGTCTAGACATTCTTTTTACATACGTAGTTTAAAAGACAAAGTGCTTAAATATTTGTCCTTAAGCACCTTGAAGACAAGAACCTTAAGCACATTGAAGACAAGTATTTAAGCATTTTGTCGTGCTTTGCTTCCTGTTCTGCCATTTTAGTAACCAGAGGTGAAGTTGATTTTGATTTTATTTTGTAATTATAGAGCAATTAGCTGTATTATGTCCACTAACATATTGAAAAGTTCATATTTTCTTTTGTTTCAGTGAACACTTGAGTCCTCAAGATAAGATGCATCGGGCCAAAAAAGCCTGGTTCTCCCAAAGTGTGAGCAGACACATATGTGATATTTGGGGTACGTATTTATTGCAACTCTCATTCAAGATTGTAATCTTACTTTATTTTTTGATAAATGTAGATTTATCATTAGTTATCATTAGTAGACCTATTCACTTTCACCTCCCCCATCCACTCCTTTCAGGGACCCAAGCAGTCATTCCAAGTCCGACAGAGGTTCACCTGCACCTCCTCCAACCTCATCTACTGCATCCGTTGCTCCAAATGCCAGCTGATCTACATCGGTGAGACCAAGCGGAGGCTGGGCGATCGTTTCGCCGAACACCTCTGCTCGGTCCGCAATAACCAACCCGACCTCCCGGTGGCTCAGCACTTCAACTCCCCCTCCCACTCCGTATCCGACCTCTCGGTCCTGGGCCTCCTCCACGGCCAGAGTGATCAACACCGCAAGTTGGAGGAACAGCACCTCATATTCCGCTTGGGGAGTCTGCATCCTCTGGGCTTAAACATTGAATTTTCTCAATTCTGTTAACCCAGACTGCCTCCCCCCCACCTCTCCCTCAGCCCTCTGGCCCTGACATTCCTTCTCCATCTCCCCCCCCCCCCCCCCAGTCGCACTAGCTTCTCATTTTCACACCACAAACAGCTTACAATGGCCTGCTTCCTTTATCACCAATACTTTTTTGCATATCTTTCACTCATTGTTCCTTATCTCTCCACATCACTGTTTATATCTCTCGTTTCCCTGATCCCTGACCAGTCTGAAGAAGGGTCTCGACCCGAAACGTCGCCTATCTCCTTCGCTCCTTTGATGCTGCTGCACCCGCTGAGTTTCTCCAGCTTTTTGTGTAACCCTCGATTCTCCAGCATCTGCAGTTCCTTCTTTAACACTATTCACTTTGATTTCCTTGCTCTTGCCGTAATTGACAATTTTAGATAATGGGAAATATTAAAATTGAGTTGATATAGTCATGGAGTGATATAGTGTGGAAACAGGCCCTTCGGCCCAACTTGCCCACAGCAGCCACCATGTCCCAACCACACTAGTTCCATCTGCCTGCATTTAGTCCATATCCCAGCAAACCTGTCCTTTTTCCTCTTCTATTGTCTTTGTCCCTGACAGTAACAATGGCTCAATCATTCTGAACCCCATCTTGATCCTCACCATCTGTTCTGGAAGTACAAATTGTTGGCAATCTCGTGGCCTACTGACACTATGCTACATTTTCAGATGTATGGTCGTTAAAATGAAATTATAAACCAAGACCCAATCTACGGCCTCAGGTGGTTGTAAAATATGCCATGGCGAGAAGGCATTAACTATATTTGTGCCATAGTGATGCAGCTGGTAGTGCTGCTACCTCACAGTGCCAGAGACCCGGGTTCGATCCTGACCTCAGGTGCTGTCCGTGCGGTGTCTGCACGTTCTCCCTGTGACCACGTGGGTTTTCTCCGGGTGCTCCGGTTTCCTCCCACATCCTAAAGACGTACGTTTTTGTAGGCTGATTGCCCTCTGTAAATTGTCCCTTGTGTGTACGGACTGTGTTGAACCAGTATGTGAACGAGCGATCGATGGTCAGCGTGAGATAGTTTTAGTTTAGAGCATGGAAACAGGCCTTTTGGCCCCACCGAGCCCATGCCAACCATCGATCACATGTGCACTCATTTCATATTATCTCACTTTTGGCACTGTACACAATAGGGACAATTTATAGAAGCCGATTAACCTGCACTTCTTTGGGATGTGGGAGGAAACTGGAGCACCCGGAGAAAGCCCACACAGTTACAGGGAGAACACACTGCAGCACCCATGGTCAGAATTGAACTCGGGTCTCTGGCGCTGTGAGGCAGCGACTGCTGCTGCGCCACTGCGCTGTCCGATAAATTGAAACAATCGGGGAACATTCTTAAGTATTAAGTTAAGTATTAAGAATAGAACACCTTTATAGAAAAGGAAAATTTCTTTTATTCCAAGAGGTACAAGACATTTATGGACTATCTCAACAACAGTTGTTTAGATATCTACAAATTAGAGATTATATTAAATCAAATACACAAGATTATAAAAATAAAGAAGCAGGATTGTTAGACGATTTATTTAATTTACACCCAAATACAGAAAAATGAATAGCTTATATATATAACATCATTTTGGATAAGGAGAATCCAACAACGGAAACATATCGTCAAGCATGGGAAAATGACATAGGATTAGCTATAACAAAAGAAAACTGGGAAGAAAGTTTACAACGTATACACCGATGTTCATTAAACGCCAGACATATATTGATTCAATTTAAAGTATTATATAGGTTACATTATTCAAAAGTTAAATTAAATAGTATCTTTCCGAAGCTTTCTGCTATCTGTGACAAATGTAAGAAAACAGAGGCAAATTTAATACATAGTTTTGTCACATGTCCTAAATTGAATCATTATTGGACAGAAATTTTTAAAGTTATTTCTGAAGTTATAAAAGTTAAATTGGACCCCAACCCAAAGTCAATAATATTTGGAATTCCGGACTTACAGTTATCACTTACAGTAAATCAAAGAAATTTCTTTGATTATTGTTTGATAATTGGGAAAAAAATTATATTGAAATTTTGGAAGGGAACACTATCCCCCACAACTAAAATGTGGGCAGCAGAGATGATGGAGACGCTACATCTGGAAAGAATTAGATTTGTCCTATTGGACAGGTATAATTGTTTTGAACAGATGTGGTCTCCATATATATGGTATCTAGATAAGTAGCTGTTCTTGGCAACATGGCTCGACGTGCCCCCCGCGGGATCTGATGAGAAAAATGTATTTTTAAAATGGAAGTAACATGTCTTTACTGATACCATCATTTGTAGTAGAGTTATTAATAATACATATTGTGATCTTTTATTTATATATATAATATAGGCAGAGGTTAAATTTTTTTTTTTTTAAATATATTTATTTATTTTTTATTTATTTATTTTTTTTAAAGTTCTTTTCTCTTCTTTTCTTTTTTACAATTATCAAATTATTAGTTAACTATACCCTCATTGATTTATAAGCTACTTTTTCTTTATCTTTATTTCTAAAAAAATAATAGATAAGTATTATTAATGTTTTACATGTATGATAAAATGAATTATCTGATATCTGTAAACTTGTTTAAGGTATCGTAATTGATTATCTTTAATAAAAAAATATTACAAAAAAAAGTATTAAGTTAAGTCTGAAGAAGGGTTTCGGCCCGAAACGTTACCTATCTCCTTCGCTCCATAGATGCTGTTGCACCCGCTGAGTTTCTCCAGCATTTTGTGTACCCCCTATTCTTAAGTATTGCTTTCCCTAACAATGATTTTCTTGAAGGCTAAAAAATGTTGCTGAGGACTTTCATGTACTAATGTTTTTTGAGTTTTAGAATTTGTTTGCAATATCGTCTTTGGATCAAACCTTACCGTTCGTCTTTTGGCATGCAAATAATCGGTTAGAATTCAGGAGTTGGATCAGGATTCAGGTCACACCCTTCTGTTGGAATGTAAATGTTTAGCGTGAGGTTCAAAACTAACTTAATAAAATACAAATGAGGATTCATTTGCAAATTGACGTTGCCAATGTTGGCCTCTGCCTTGATTATAGAGAATCAAGGAATCTCCAGCCTCAACACTGAACGATTACCGGCCCATAGCACTCACGTCCATCATGATGAAGTGCTTTGCAAGGTTGGTCAAGGCCCACATAACATCCAGTCTCCACTCTACACTTGACCCATTACAGTTTGCATATCATCCCAACCGTTCCACTGATGATGCCATAGCAACAGCACTCCACCTAAGTCTGGCTCATCTGGAAAACAATAACAGTTACGTGCGGATGCTGTTTATCGACTTTAGCTCCGCCTTCAACACAGTCATCCCCAATACCTGGTGAATAAACTCGGCGAAATAGGCATCAGCACCCCACTATGCAACTGGTTACTGGACTTCCTTACCGACAGACCACAGACAGTAAGAGTTGGCAACAACTCATCAGAGACCACCATCATGAACTTATACCCATCTCGCTGTCGCAAGAGAGCAACCAATATCATGGGTCCCACAGGGATGTGTGCTGAGCCCTCTGTTGTTCACGCTGATGACACATGACTGTTGTGCCAAACACAATTCGAACCACATCATCAAGTTCGCAGATGACACTACAGTGGTGGGCCTCATCAGCCACGATGATGACTCGGCCTACAGAGAGGAGGTTGAACAACTCATCAACTGGTGTGACATCAATAACCTTCAACTCAATGTCAATAAAACAAAATAAATAACTGTGGACTTCAGGAAGAAACAGACAGCACATGCCCCACTCACCATCAATGGCAGTGCAGTGGAGTCTGTGAAAAGCACCAAGTTCCTGGGAGTGCACATCACAGATGATCAGACATGGTCCACCAACACCATCTCCCTAGTCAAGAAAGCACAGCAAAGCCTCCACTTCCTTCAACGGTTGAGGAGAGCCGACCTCCCCCCTTCTGCCCTCACCACCTTTTACAGGGGTGCCATTGAGAGCATTCTTACCAGCAGTCTCTCAGTCTGGTATGGCAGTTGCTCTGCTGCTGACCAGAAGGCCCTACAGAGAGTGGTGAGGACAGGGGACAAGATCACCAGATCACCCCAACCAGCAATCCAGGACTTATATCCATCTCGCTGTCGCAAGAGAGCAACCAATATCATCAAAGACACCACCGATCCAGCACACAAATTGCAGCATGCGGTGCAAAACCACCAGATTCAAAAACAGCTTTTTCCCTCAGGCCATCAGACGACTCAACTCACTCAAGAAAATTCCATGAACATTACACAAACAAAGATCAACTGACTGTCAAATAACTTTAACTCAATATCTGCAGTTTGCTATTTGCACTTTTCTATATTGTACCTTTTATTATTGCACTTCAATAACATACCTCAAAATGTTACTAGACTCTGGCACACTGAATTTTTTTATATAATGTCTATTTTTAATGGTATTTTTAATGGTATATTGTCTGTGTTATAAATAAATATTACTTGCACATTTGGAGTATGGGGAAACGCAATTTCAATCCTCTGTGTAACTACTTGTTGCATTACTTGAATTGACAATAAAGTGTACTTTGACTTTGAAATAGAGGAGGAGAGGTCGTGGTAGGGAGAATAGTTTTTTCATACAACATTAAAATGAAACGGGGAAGGTGCCAGAACTGAAGAAAGCCCAAGAAAACTTGAAAGGGCACTTTGATCGGTCACTTGAATGAATGTAACTGTAGGTAGAACTTGGAATGACTACAGTTTACTTTCCGCTTCGTTAAATAAAGTACAATAGCAATGTGCCAGATGCAATGAAATATTTTTGATGTATGTTCATACAAATAATGATGAGCAAAAAGCTCAATGATAAAAGTTTTGTAACCTTGAAATTGATTTTCATTTAGTTAAATCTCCAATAAAGATGCTTACTCCAGTATTTATGGCTTCATGTAACATAGTTCGGTGTCACATAATTGAATTGGAATTTACTATTTTTAGACATGTGCAAACATCATGGACACCTTCATTGCAGAAAGAGGCCTTTCAGCCCATCATACACTTGCTACCTATTTGAAACCTATTTACTTTATGCCAAACCATGAGAATTTGTTGCAGGTAGATACAAAATGCTGGAGTAACTCAGCAGACAGGCAGTATCTCTGGAGAGAAGGAATGAGTGAGGTTCCGGGTCAAGACCCTTCTTTAGACTTGGTCTCGACCCGAAATGTCACCCATTCCTTCTCTCCAGAGATGCTGCCTGTCTGCTGAGTTACTCCAGCATTTTGTATCTACCTTCGATTTAAACCAGCATCTGCAGTTCTTTCCTACAGAATTTGTTGCAGTATTGGTTGAGAAGGTGACTTTGTTAAATATGTATTGTACTAATAAAGTTTTAACACCTTTTAATCCTATTTAAAAGCTTTAATAATTGCCCTTATTGGAATGATTAGATTAAAATATTCGTATTTGTTGATTTCAATACCTGGATTTTGTATTTCGCCCTGCAGTCAATGAAGGTGGGATTATTACAAATTGGTGTACGGCTGATTTCTTATTTAGTAACGATGCTTCTCATCCTGACACACAGAGGTATAATACATTGAATATTATTATTGTATTATAATATGAAATATTATCAATTATTAGTTGATCTTAACATTGTGGTTCATCACTAGTTCTTCAGTTAAGACTATAACATGTAGTTTATAGAGTTGTGACAAACAGGTCTAATAAGTAGACTAGCCACCCTCACGCCTTGTATGACTTTTTTCCTAACAGTAACAGAGTCAATTATGCCCCTGTTCCACTTAGGAAACCTGAACGGAAACCTCTGGAGACTTTGCGCCCCACCCAAGGTTTCTATACGGTTCCCAGAGGTTTTTGTCAGTCTCCCTAATGGTCGAAACTGACAAAAACCTCCGGGAACCTCACGGAAACCTTGCTTAGATTGTGTTGACGATAGATGGCATAGTCTATGGTTAGGTCATGCACAGTCTGAGTTGCAGCAGGTCATTACTATTACACTTTCCAACTTCTCTTTTGCCAATGGCTCCCTTCCAACTCTAGCATTGAAGTGTTCACAACTGCCTCCTCCCAGTGGCCAAAGAACAGGTTTTTGATTCTAGTAGCAGAATGGATATTATCTTCTCCATGCATCTACTTCAACAGTAATGTGGAGAGCAGCATCAACCATGATACATTGTTACCAAAAGCCTGACTAGCAGGAGAAACCAAAGATTATAGATTTGGCATCTATTGTATATATGCTTGATGATGGCAAACACGTCATGACTTAACCACAGCAAACCTAATCTCACAGTAGACCCATACCATGCATCACTACAACATTTTTCTCATTCTCCTATTGCCACAAGGCTGCACCTCACTTCCAACAGCTTATTTGAGAACAAGTGGGGAACTCTTCCACTGACAACAACACCACTTCAGAGCTCAGCACATCCTAACATTAGTAGTTAAACTGAATTACATATGTAAATTATTGCCCCTGTGTATGTTCAAATAACCATATGATAACCATATAACAATTACAGCACAGAAACAGGCCTTCTCGGCCCTTCCAGTCCGTGCCGACCATTTATTTTCCCCTAGTCCCATCTACCTGCACTCAGACCATACCCCTCCATTCCCTTCCCGTCCATATACCTATCCACTTTACTTTTAAATGTTAAGATCGATCCTGCCTCCACCACTTCTGCTAGAAGATCATTCCACACAGCCACCATTCTCTCAGTAAAGAAGTTCCCCCTCATGTTACCCCTAAACTTCTGTCCCTTCATTCTCATGTCATGCCCTCTTGTTTGAATCTTTCCTACCCTCAATGGGAAAAGCTTATCCACGTCAACTCTGTCTATCCCTTTCATCATTCTAAAGACCTCAATCAAGTCCCCCCTTAACCTTCTGCGCTCCAAAGAATAAAGACCTAACTTGTTCAACCTTTCTCTGTAACTTAGTTGCTGGAACCCAGGCAACATTCTAGTAAATCTCCTCTGTACTCTCTCTATTTTGTCGACATCCTTCCTATAATTAGGCAACCAAAATTGTACACCATACTCCAGAATTGGTCTTACCAATGCCTTGTACAATTATAACATTACTTCCCTACTCTTATATTCAATGCTCTGATTTATAAAGGCCAGCACACCAAAAGCTTTCTTTACCACCCTATCTACATGCGATTCCACCTTCAGGGAACTATGCACAGTTATTCCTAGATCCCTCTGTTCCACAGCATTCCTCAATTCCGTACCAATGTTGTGCTCCAAGACACTATCGACTCATTCACTAAATCTTTCACAAGAATGTGCCTTATACTTAATATCTGCAAAACAAAGGTTCTTATCAACTGAACCCAGCAATATAGGGTTGTAATAAGACCCTAGCAAATGTGGATCTTGGGAGCCACCTCTTAACACCAGCAGACCTAGAGCCATATTGTATGGAAACAGGCCCTTCAACCCAACTTGCCCACACCGACCAAGATGTCCCATCTACACTAGTCCCACCTGCCTGCTTTTGGGCCATATCCCTCCAAGCCTGTCCGATCCATCTACCTGTCCAAATGTCTCTTAAACGTTGCGATACTACCTGTAATGAAATTCAGTATTGCCTTCGGAATACTATCACAACCTTTGATGGCCTGAAAGAGAGTTCTTTAAAATCATCCGTTGAATATCAACACAAAACTCATGGTCTTCTGGCCATCTGTGATACCCCACCGTCTGGTATGCTTGTGCAATGTGGACTACCCACGGCAGGCACCTCAGCGTGTGGACATCTCACAGCAGGTACCTCAATGTACTGGACAAGTGTCACTCAGGTTGTCTTTGCAAAGCCCTCCTAATCTACTAGCAGGTCAGGTTGAGTTCCTCCAGCAGTTCGTCTTTTTCAGTCTCGATGCTGGGGACGTTGGCCCAAAAGTGTATACAGATTGTGGTTCGCTTATCCTACTAGTGGATTAGAAAAACTTGGCAGCATCTGTGAATTGAAATGGGCTGTCGTGTTTCAGGTTGAGATCCTTCATCTGGCCCCAAGACTTTGATTGCCATTTCCCACCACAATATTCCTCCTGACCCACTTAGTTCCTCCAGCAGCTCGTCTTTTAGTCCAAATTCCAGCATCTGCAGTCTCCCTGTGTTTCCATCCCCAACAATTGAGTTCTAATAGTGATCAGTTTACTCCATTAGGTAAACAATGTTATTAACATACCTGTGTTCAAATAGAAACAAAGAAAAATAGAAGCCTTAATAGACCATTTTGTCCTAATAGGATTTGTGAAGTAATATAGAGGTGTACACGGAGATAATGTTAATATAAACTGTATTAATGTACTGTTAACATATGCAATAATGTAGCCAATAATTATTACTTTGTTATTTTTCAAAAATAAAATTTTGACACTACTCAATCTCAAATTATAGTAAAAAAGTTTAAGATTTGTTGAATATTATCTAATAGATTACTTTTTTTTGCTTACCTCCAAGCTTGAATAGAAATGTCACCTTCAGGTATTCTTTGTTTTATCTTTTAGAGTCTTTGAAAGTTTGGATTTTGTGGAGGACAAGGCTACCGTATTTCATGCTAGTTATCTTGTGGCATGTGAGGAGTCTGGGCTCAGGGGCAGCGTTGCTATGGGCCATTTTCTGCTTCCTCCTTCCTGTCTCCATAAAGGTTAGACGTAACTTGATAAGAGGCATAATGAATCATATGGACATTGATGTTATCAGATGGCAAAAGCCAATAACCATGATGGAATTGAAATTGGAGAAATCATCACTTTGGTGATGTAAATATTTTAACATTCCTTCATCATTGGTGGTTAAATCTTAATTTAACCATTGTTGGTTAAATTTTCCGTAACACAGGACTGCAGCATTCCATGAAAGTAAACACGGGCAATTAGGAGCATTAAACGTTGTCTTGCTGGTGAAGCCCTTGTGAATTAGAGCATTATATTTTATAACATAAAGTATATATAGTATATATATTACATAACACACACACACACACACACACACACACACACACACACACACACACACACACACACACACACACACTATTTCATGCAGTTTTTTGTGTGTGGCTTTTCTATATACCTCATTTCTTTGGCTAGAAGGAAATGTGCTTGATTCTTTTCAGCATTGTGCAATTGAAATTGTCTTTGTTTTCTGGCGTGAAATGTGACGGAACTGTTTCCAAATCATTTGCCATGCTTCTGCAGATTCAATTGGCTATGGTTTAAATTTAAGCAAGAGCCTTACTTGTGTGACTCTGGCATGAGGGAGCACAAAATGATATCATTTTGCATGCTCTCACACCTGCTACTCACACCCATGCACTGAATGCCTGTCCCGAACTTCAGGGGTGACGAGGCTAACTAGCTCCTCTTTTCTATTATTTTGTGCATTAATGCTTATGTTTTGATATATCATATGTATCCTGTTTCTTATTTAAGAAATTAGAGCAGCGATAGGCAGTTTCATTTGGGAGCAAGAAAGTGCTTTGCATCTTCAGCAGGTGAGCTTTTGTGCTTTCTATTTAACTTTCATTCTAGGTGACATAATCATTTATTGGTGTATTTGAACAAATATGTTTAATATTCCAAAATATGACTACTAAGATAGACACAAAATGATGGAGTAACTCAGCGGGACAGGCAGCATCTCTGGATAGAATGAATGGGTGACGTTTCAGGTCGAGACAGTTCTTCAGACACAGAGTCAGGGGAGAGGGAGACACAGTGATAAGGAAGTATGAGAACGAGACATCAAAGGGGATGAGGATCAAGGAAAATGTAGAACAGATCACTGTTAACTAGGAGAAGGTGACAACGAAGCATACAGAGATATGATTTAATCGGGGACAGTCAGACTGGTCGGAGAACTAGGATGGGGGAGGGATGGAGAGAGAGGGAAAAGGCAAGGGTTACTTGTAGTCAGAGAAGTCATTATTCATACCGCTGGGGTGTAAGCTGCCCAAGCGGAATACTGTTATTTCTGACAACTGGTTCTGTCTGAATACTGACAACTGTTATTTAAAAATAGAATAATTAACATTTGGTATCTAGTGCCACTGGCAAAAAATAGCATTTGCCCAGAATTGAATAGAGGTGAATCGGACAGTCCCCTAGCTTATGGAAGGGCCGTTCAGAAGCCTGAAGTTCCTGAGTCTGGTGGTACATGCTTTTAAGCTTCTGTGCCTTATGGGGACAGGGAGAAGAAGAAATGACCAGGGTGGGACAAATCTTTGATTATATTGTCTGTCATTGCTGACCCTGATGAATCTATCATGCTGGACCTTTGGCAGCTCAATCTGACCATGGCAGCATCAATGGAAGTGACCGTCACACTCTCCTTGTAGAGATAAGATTTGGTTTTCCCACCAAGGACGCCTTCCATCATGTTGTGTAGCAATACAAATGAGCTAAACAGCTTTGGCATTAGCATTAGCTACTCTGGCATCAGACCATTAGCAGCAGCAGAATTTTACCCTGCCTTCATTGCCTTGTAAAAAATAGTTCAGTGATTACATGCAGCCAATAATTTATTTTTTTTTGGCAGCATTGGCATGAAATCTAACTATAATACCTTGAATGGAAATCATACACATTGCAGAAGCTGTAAAACTAAAATACAGCACCATTCTGGTCAATGCTATCCTATTGCCCGGATATCCTGTTTTCTGTGCAGCCTTAATTTTCCATGCTCTCTAAATTCTCCAGGGCCCCGCGTCTCCCTTTAAATTAACCTGGGCTTCATTCCCATGCTCCCTTTACATTTATTGGGCCATTGTTTCTATGCTCCCTTTCAACTCATTTGCACCCTATTTCCCATGATATTTAAAAACTAACCTGGGCTCTTTGTTCCTTTTAGACTCACTACAGTTTTACTCTTTAGTTTATTGTCAGTGTACTGAGGTACAGTGAAAAGCTTTTGTTGTGTGCTATCCAGTCAGCGGAAAGCCAAAGGGGCTCCATATTTTCTACATCTACTGCTTTTAAACCCCGTTTCCAGCATGCGCAGTATTTTGCTTTTGAACAACCGCAAAATCTTTTATTGTGATGTGGCAAAAACACCAGAAGAATTTAGCGTTTCTTTTCAGCCAGAGTGGGGCTTAATTAAGGATGTGGTTCAGAACAGATCTGAACATCACATGTTTACAATAGAGCCATTTACAGTGTTTCGATTCATGATAAGGGAAAAACGTTTAGTGCAAGGTAGATCCAGGAAAGACCGATCGAGGGTAGTCCGAGGGTCACGGATGAGGTAGATAGTAGTTCAAGACTAGGCCCCATTCCTACATTCCTTTAAAACTCATTGAGACCCTGGATTAATCACTCGCCTTGAACTCACTGGATAGTTTCCTGAGCACCCTTTAAACTAATGTTGGGAAATTTACTACTACTATTGTATAATGTCTTAAATATATAAATGAAATGTGTGTTGGTGTAATAATAATAATCATCATCATCAGTTGTCTGGAAAGTTTGCTGTTCCAGCTCTAACAACGTCCTAAGGATGCCAGATTATTGGAATTTCACCCTGAATCACATTGAACCTAATTCTGGCTGAAAATAAATGCTAAATTCTTCTGTTGTTTTTGCCACATCACAATAAAAGGTTTTGCTTTTGGCAAATCTACAGTTGTTCAAAAGCAAAATACTGCGCATGCTGGAAACAAGATTTAAAAGCAGTAGGTGTAGAAAATATGGAGCCCTTTTGTGGAGATAAAAACAGAGTTAATGTTTTAAAGTAATGGCCTTCTGTGTATTTCCAGAATTTAAAAAAAATGTAATCAGCTATTGTCCTTGATTTACATTGAAATTTTCCATGAACCCAATCTGGTCCCTTCAACGAAGATTTCACTTTTCATTCCTTCTACAAATATTAAACAGTTTATATTTTCTATCATTAAATTTGCCATTAATAAATTGCATTATATTTCTTAATCCTTATGCCTTTTTGCTCCATCGGTTATGCCTGTTCATCTTTCTAGATTAACATATTGTAAATTTACCTAGAACAGTTTTATATATACGCAGAAACATATTTCTAGAAAGATTACAAAACAGGACCATAGGGATTTGAAGTTGCACATATTTTCGGCACGGTAATAGAAACATAGAAAATAGGTGCAGGAGGAGGCCATTCGGCCCTTCGAGCCTGCACCGCCATTCAATATGATCATGGCTGATCATCCAACTCAGTATCCTGTACCTGCCTTCTGTCCATACCCCCTGATCCCTTTACCACAAGGGCCACATCTAACTCCCTCTTAAATATAGCCAATTAACTGGCCTCAACTACCTTCTGTGGCAGAGAATTCCACAGATTCACCACTCCCCATGTGAAAAACATTTTCTCATCTCGGTCCTAAAAGACTTCCCCCTTATCCTTAAACTGTGACCCCGTGTTCTGGACTTCCCCAACATCGGGAACAATCTTCCTGCATCTAGCCTGTCCAACCCCTTCAGAATTTTGTAAGTTTCTATAAGATTCCCCCTCAATCTTCTAAATTCTAGCGGGTACAAGCCGAGTCTATCCAGTCTTTCTTCATATGAAAGTCCTGCCATCTCAGGAATCAGTCTGGTGAACCTTCTCTGTACTCCATCTATGGCAAGAATGTCTTTCCTCAGATTAGGAGACCAAAACTGCACACAATACTCCAGGTGTGGTCTCACCAAGGCCCTGTACAACTGCAGTAGAACCTCCCTGCTCCTATACTTAAATCCTCATAATGACCATATATTAGTTCTAATGCTGTAGGATTGTAACTATTTGTTGATTTAATTTTTATTATAAAAGCCACATGAAGTTGCAGTTGCTTCAAGAGAGAAACAACGTGATGTGTGCCATGGCCCAGTTAAGGGGAGAATAGAGCAGGTTGAAATGGAAGCACCCAATTGTGGAGACAGGTTTGTTGATTGTGTCATTTTTATCTCTATCAGATGCACTTTTGTTGCAAGATCTACCAATTTCTCTGATTGTTCATTTTAACAAAACAAAAACACCGACATTGTATTTCACTGTTTACTTCACCTCAGCCCTGCCACTTCTGCTTCTTGCGTATGACGTGCACAGCCTAAAGTTGTAGGACATCTTGTTCTATTTGATCTTACTTGATTGCGCACGCCAGGTTGATTGCATTCGTCGAAACAGGGCAGACCACGTGAAGGTTGCAATCTCCCACCTCAGTCCTGCCACTGATGCATTCTAACACTTGTAATTTCTTCATGATACTTCACTCGCAATTGCTTGATTTTTTTTAATTGAAGTGAATGGATACATAGGTAAAGCTCCCATGATTTAGTTCCAGAAGAACCAATATATCTTTTTGCTCTATTAGTTTGGACAGGCGATGGGGACTAATAGATTGCTACATTTAGAGCAATAAAGGAAGGGAAGGTGCAATTGTTAAACTCTGTATGGGTTGCAGAGTCACCGAGTGCAGGAAGCTATTAATTTACCTGGGGTTATGGGGAGAAGGCAGGAGAATGGGGTTTAGGAGGGACAGATAGATCAACCATGATTGAATGGTGGAGTAGACTTGATGGGCCGAATGGCCTAATTCTGCTCCTATCATTTAGGACCATATGACCTTATATAGCACTGTTTACTTCCATGCTAAAGGACTGAGAGGACAATATGGATTGAGTAAAGTGTGATCATGACCATTTCTGGATTCTTTCACTTCCTTCCATAATTGTAACTGCCAATATCCTGCGAGTGTTGCTGGGGAAACTAAAGCATGTTGTTCCAGAATCTACTGTCATTGGTCAGAGCAAGCACAACTGTGCTTTCACAGCCTAGAGCTAGATTGGCAACCTACTGGGGTGGGAGATTGTAACCTTCACGTGGTCCGCCCTGTTTCGACTAATGCAATCAACTCGATGTGCACAAACGGAAATCAAATAGAACAAGTTGTCCAACAACTTTAGGCTGTGCACGCCACACGAAAGAAGAAGAAGGCAACCTACTGAGGATACAACTAATACTTGCCTTCTATGCTTTAGACCCTAACTCCCCCAATAGTATCAAACCTCCACACTAACATTCTCATCTTTGGCTCCTCTGATCAGCCAAAGAGCAATCGTCCATTCTCCCATTTGCTTGAGGATTCAATTTTGCACAAGCTGCCAACACCTTTGAAGCCCAAATAGACCCAATCACCTAATCCCCTCAGGCCTCCGATTACAGACCCTGATCTCACACACATCATCCCCTCCATCATTTACACAATGCTCCTTCTGGACCTCTGATGCCCAGTGGAACAAAATCACCAAAACAGTTCCAGATCGCCGTAGCCTGTAGTGCCTGATCACCCTCTCTTCCAGACTTGGGCTTTGGCTCAGGAAACCCATTTTCCTTCACACAATTCACAAATGTGCAGAGGAAGAAATTAATTTCTAACAGTTGTATCACACTCAGCACATCAATGAGTGCCTGCCAGCAATGCCAACAAAATATTTTGGTTGTGAGATCGTGTCTGATTGCCATATCACTATGGAAGTATATGGAGTAAAGGCACTGTACAGGGACTGCATTATTAACCCTGCATTTAAAAACATGATAATTATTAATCCTGCACTTAAAAACGTGATAATATTCATGTTTATTTAAGTGGGCACGGTTTACATGTAGTACTGAATGTGCCTGTACCATGTATTTGAAATATTTCCTTTCTTTACTGATCTTGTAACTGATAATAGTCATGACCGGATAGGCATTAAAATGTTCAATTTGCTTTTGCAGCGAGTTAATTCTAAAAAGGAATAGGGAGACTCTTTCCTTCCTGATCAATTATCTATGTACCTAATTAAAACCCTGACTTAATACAGTTGAATTGCCTCAAACATGAGATTCATTGAGTAAAATTGCAGTGGGATAATGAAGATTGTCCTGGAAATTCGCTTATCGTGGGGCCATTGCATGTTCATAAGTTCATAAGTGACAGGAGCAGAATTAGGCCATTTGGCACATCAGGTCTACTCCGCCATTCAATCATGGCTGATCTATCTCTCCCTCTCAAACCCATTCTCCTGCCTTCTCCCTATAACCCCTGACAACAAGAATCTATCTATCTCTTAAAAAATATCCATTGGCTTGGCCACCACAGCTTTCTGTGGCAATGAATTCCACAGATTCACCACCCTCTGACTAAAGAAATTCCTCCTCATCTTCTTCCTAAAGAAACATCCTTTAATTCTAAGGTTCTGGTCCTAGACTCTCCCACTAGTGGAAACATCCTCTCCACATCCACTCTATCCAAGTCTGTGGTCGTTTTCTAAAGAAGAGTGACCCAAGCAAATTTAAGGTTAAAATTGACCTTAGCTACCCTTGAAGCATGCTTCCAGATGGACGTTTAGCACCCATTCCCCGCATAAGAATTTCCATGGCATTAAGGTATTCTAATTGGCCTTTCGCATAGGCAGCAGTCACAGTCCAATCATGCTGCTTCATGTTAACTGATACATATCGCCATTAACATGGAAATTTGCATGACTTGGGTCACTATTACATCTAAATGTCATAACTGGTGTTTTGATATTTTATGGATATTATCAAACGTGGCAGTTACAGATGTTTTTCATATTTCTAAAGCAGAAGCCAGCATTTAGTCATTGAAACACCATCATTTGAAGCTGCCCCATGTCATGTTCAGCAGATGTACCCTGTAAACAACATGGTCACTGGTAAGGATTTGAATTTGGTTACATTTACGTTTCTTCAATGCTTGTACAATGTTTTCATTTTGGCTAGTTCACAGAGGTCTATTTTGGCACCTCTTGTGTGTTTGAGGTTTAAGCATTTGGGCAGTGCAATTATACAATACGAGAACGCACTTGATTGTGATGTTTTAAGTGTTGTACACAAGAGTGCTGCATTTATTGTTGAATCCACCAAGAGTGGCTGCAAAAGCGTCAATCACACCACTGTAAGAAGTGCAGTTTTTCCCCAATATTCAATCCAATATTAAGTCAAAACTGGTTATCTAATCCGTTTATCTATCTGCTATTTATTGGACTTGATAAGTGCCTAGTGAGTGCCTGCTGCATTTCATAGAAACATAGAAAATAGGTGCAGGAGTAGGCCCTTTGAGCCTGCACCGCCATTCAATATGATCATGGCTGATCATCCAACTCAGTATCCTGTACCTGCCTTCTCTCCATACCCCCTGATCCCTTTAGCCACAAGGGCCACATCGAACTCCCTCTTAAATATAGCCAATGAACTGGCCTCAACTACCTTCTGTGGCAGAGAATTCCAGACATTCACCACTCTCTGTGTGAAAAATGTTTTTCTCATCTCGGTCCTAAAAGACTTCCCCCTTATCCTTAAACTGTGACGTCTTGTTCTGGACTTCCACAACATCGGGAACAATCTTCCTGCATCTAGCCTGTCCAACCCCTTAAGAATTTTGTAAGTTTCTGTAAGATTCCCCCCTCAATCTTCTAAAACCTAGCGGGTACAAGGCGAGTCTATCCAGTCTTTCTTCATATGAAAGTCCTGACATCCCAGGAATCAGTCTGGTGAACCTTCTCTGTACTCCCTCTATGGCAAGAATGTCTTTCCTCAGATTTGGAGACCACTATATTTCCTTATAGTGGTTTTTTTTTTCAAACAAAAAAAAATGATTTCTCTAATTTCAGGTAGCCCCTGCATTCCCTCTCCGTCTGCCCCTCTCCCACCCTGGCTGGTTCCACTGTTCTCATCCAGATATCCCTTTGTTATCTCCTCTTCCACAGCCAACAATGGACCATTGTGGGCTCCACCTTTCCTTGGTCATCAGTGCCGGCTCTGATTTGCTCTGAACCTTTTCATAGCCTCTAGTTTCCCCTAACTCGCAGTCTGAAGAAGGGTCTCGACCCGAAACATCACCTATTCCTTTTCTACAGGGACGCTGCCTGAGCCGCTGAGTTACTCCAGCATTTTGTGTCTTTCTTTGATATAAACCAGCATCTGCAGTTCCTTCCTTCAGATATTTTAGTAGTTCCTTAGGATTTAAGAGTTTTAAGGTATTTAGACGGTGAAGGACATAACTTGCAAATGTAACTATCTCCCTTTAATTTCTCATTCTCCAACAGTTTTATGAAGCTGTTACTTTCAAGTGCATGTATGGTGTCCAGCATTCGGGATCTTATGAACATTTTCAGTTTTGCTGTACTTGCTAGTTTGTCATAGTTGTTGAATAAGATTGAGAAAGTAATTTTTAATTGTTTCTCTTTTATGTTGAATTGCATTAATATTCATTAGGGCAGAAATATGCTGCTGTTTATTTTCCACAATAGCTAGGGTTTCTTTGGACATTCAGTTCCATAACAAGGAATGAATCCCTCTTGAATATTTATCCAGTTTAAGCACTTCAATGCTGTTTGCATTATTTATTTCCTTTGCAAGTCCAACTTTTGAAAGGGCCTGTCCCACTTACGTGATTTTTTTTAGCCGACTTGCCGGCACCCATCATAGTCGCAGCAGGTCGCCGAAATTTTTCAAAATGTTGAAAATCCAGCGGTGACCAGAAAAAGGTACGACTCTTTAGGCCACTACTCACGACCGTACAGGCGTCGCCCCTGTTGTTGTCACTGACCAGCTCAGGCAGCATCAACGGTGAAAGAAAAAAAAACAATGATTTAAGTCAAAGATCTTTTATCAGAAATGGGAAAGAGCGAAAACAGGTTAGATATAATGTGTAGGAAGGGACTGCGGGTGCTGGTTTACACTGAAGATAGACACAAAATGCTGGAGTAACTCGGTGGACAGGCAGCATCTCTAGAGAGAAGGAATGGGTGACGTTTTTGGTCTCGAAACAAAACATTGAAACATAGAAAATAGGTGCAGGAGTAGGCCATTCGGCCCTTCGAGCCTGCACCGCCATTCAATATGATCATGGTTGATCATCCAACTCAGTATCCAGTACCTGCCTTCTCTCCATACCCCCTGATCCCTTTAGCCACAAGGGTCACATCTGACTCCCTCTTAAATATAGCCAATGAACTGGCCTCAACTACCTTCTGTGGTAGTTCATAACATCACCCATTCCTTCTCTCCAGAGATGCTGCTTGTCCTGCTGAGTTTCTCAGCATTTTGTGACTATCTACAAGTTGGATACACACTGTTGATTAAGTGGCATGGGAACCATGAATAGATAGGATAAAGGGAATATCTCTGAACAGGGTAGCACAGTAGTGCCGCTGGTGAAGGGAGGCCCAGTAATGCAGCTCTGCTTCACAGTGACGGAGAGTCAGGTTAGATCGTGACTTTAGGCGCTGAATGTGTGGAGTTTGCACATTCTCCCTCTGAAGGCATGGCCTTCCTCCGGGGGCTCCAATTTCCTCCCACATTTCAAAGACGTGTGGGTTTGTAGATTAATTGGCCTCTGTAACTTTCCCTTAGTGTGTAGGGGGTGGGTGTGAAACTGGGGTAACATTGATCAAGTCTTCTTCTTGTGTGTGACGTGCACAGCCTGAAGTTGTGGGTCAACTTGTTCTATTTGATCTTGTTTGTGCATGTCGGGTTGATTGCATTAGTCAAAACAGCGTGGGCCAGGTGAAGATTGCAATCTCCCAGCCCATTGAACAAGTGTCAAAGGTTGATCGATGGTCGGCATGAACTTGGTGACCCATCGGGCTTGTTTCCATTCTGTATCTTTCAATTAATTCAATCAATCCATCAAATCGATGAATGCTGATGGACCTCCTGAAATTTAGAGATAAGTTGATTTAAATTTTCTAAGCTTTCCAAAAATCAGGACAAATGCATTGTGATTGGAATATTGATTGAATTTTAAAGATTCAAAAAGTAAAGTAGGAAAAACTAAAGAAGGGTCTCGACCCAAAACGTCGCCAATTCCTTCTGTCCATAGATGCTGCCTCATCTGCTGAGTTTGTCCAGCATTTTTGTCTACGGTCAAAGACAATATGGTTTTTGTAAAAGGGAAATCATGTTTGATCAGGGTTTGGAGTTCTATGAAGCAACATGTACTGTATTTGTACTAAGCGTTCATTTTCCGTAAGTTTATTGATAAGATGCAGCACCCGGGATTATCGAAGAAAATAAGTGTTCATGATGTACGAAGTACAGTGTTAATACAAGTGAACCCTTCTTCTTCTTGCGTATGGGGTGCACAGCCTAAAGTTGTAGGACAACTTGTTCTATTTGATTGTGCACGCCAGGTTGATTGGATTAGTTGAAACAGGGCGGACCACGTGAAGGTTGCAATCTCCCACCCCAAATGAACCCTGCTTTACTTCCTTTCGGGTAACGGAAATTTCCCCTTACAGAATTCACAAATCACGAGCCAAAAATCTGAGATATGGAATAAAATTTGCTCACACAGCATTTATGCGCAATAAAAATAAGTCTACACATTTCTTTCAACTTGCATTTCTTGAAGTCTGAGAAATGTTGTGGCTTCACACTATGAAAATACAAGCTTTCCCTCTTGTAATACGGGCTTAGCCTGTATGCTTCAATCAAGCTACCAAAACTGTTGTTCTCAGAACACTCAAGGGCCTTTCCCACTTGGGTGTCATTTGCGCGTCACGTAGGTGGCGCGCGAAGATTTTGTGAATCCCAAAATCCTGGGGCGCCGCGCGGGACTGTGCGTCACTGCCTACGCCACTACGTCTCACCACGTGCCATGCGCGTGTCGTGTGTCGTGACACGTGAATGATGTCGCGTAAATGAGACCGGCCAATTCAAGTGGGACAGGCCCTTTACCCCACTGTAAAATGAAGAGCTGAGATGGTATCACTGTAAACAAGTGAGTTAAACAGTTTGTCCAAAATCGATGAGTAGTTGATGAGATGCTCCACCTATATTAAAAAAGAAATGCTTTGGTGGCAAACTGCTTGGTTGTAACCGTAGTAATTTGTTTTGTTAATTCTGATTAGGTTTTATCTCTATTGATGAACTGAGGAAGTACTCGGGGAATTTAGACGACTTCATTCCCGGCTGCGCACAATATTCAGTGTGTCGCGTTCAGAGAGAAAGGAACGTCTTCTCACTTTTGAGATCCAAAAAACTGAATCCCACCTTCATTCACACACATTAACAAAGCTGAAATTAGCCTAACTTGGGAGGATTTCCGTTCATTTACCTATGGTGATTTAAACCTTTGTATAATGAGCTGTGCTTCAGTGACTGATGGATTAAGTCATGGACTGATGCACGGATTAACCCTGATTTTGTTTGCTGTGTATTTGAAGTTCTTGCATTTATATTTGTCTTCAGTGTTAAAAAGAACATGTTCTCACATTGGCTTAAATGCACAACGATTTTTATATAGAATTAAAAAGTAAGAAGGATGTTTGTGTTTCTATTTATCTCACAAGGAGAAAAAAAAGTCCTCATTCTGTGTGCATATTCATTTTCATATTTATTGAGCTCTTTTGTAACTTTAAGCAATTCTATCATATTGTTCAAACTTCAATTTTTCGTGACTCTATTTAAAGTGCATGGTTTGAATCTGTTGTAGGCTTATGTTGGAATGAAAGTGCGGTAATGGTGGGAGCAGCTGATTGTTAAACTCAATAAAAATCATTTGCTTCTCAGTTATTGGATTTTGGAGATTGCTTTCAAATAAGATACAGATGAAAATATCTGGGGCAGATGATTGAGTTTTCATTTAAAGAGTTTGTAGTAAGTAGTAGCTGCCACAGGAGGGCAATGCAACTCTGTTTGATAAATAATCTTGCATTGTACCAGTCAGTATATACCACCAGCTAACCACTGTGCACTTGTGCATCCTTATTCCTGCATTTGTTTAGTTTGAATAGAAACGCTGTAGCGCAGAAACAGGCCCTTCGGCCCACCGAGTTTACACCGACTGGCGATCCCCGCACACTTACATTATCCTACACACACACACACACACTCGGGACAATTTTCCATTTATACCAAGCCAATTAACCTACAAACCTGTACATCTTTGGAGTGTGGGAGGAAACCGGAGAAAACTCACACAGGTCACTGGGAGAACGTACAAACGGCATACATACAGCACCCGTAGTCAGGATCGAACCCGGGTCTCTGGCACTGTGAGGCAGTAGCTCCACCGCTGTGCCGCCCATGGCTAGACCATGGCTCCATCCATTCCTCAACCTTCAACATCAGACTTAGTTAGCCCAACGTAATTAGCAAATGGCTCATCACGAGAGAGCAGATTGCCGTCAATAGTTACATCCTTAGTGTTCAGCTAACCTGTCATGTTTTGAAGTGCGCATCAAATGTTGTGAGTGTGAATTTCAGTGAAGTGGATGCTCTGTTGCAATGTGGGGATCTTGACAATGTTTATACACAGCAAACCCTTGCAAGTAGATTTGTGATAACCATCACATTATCTGAATCAGTACTTTTCTAGTTACAAGGAAGAACTCTCCTGTTCCCCTTCAAATTAGTGCCATGGAATCTGCTGCATCTTAGGCAAGGGAGCCTGGCTTTAACCTCATGTCACTTCTGAGCTGCAGTACTCCATCAGTCCTACACTGAAAAAGTGAAAGTCTGATCATTGAGTTACTCATGCAATCACACCATGCTTTGAGCAACCTATTACAAAGCGTTAGTTATCACCAGCGAACAAAGTCCAAAATGACAAGGGGGGAAATTTAGAAAACGTTTCCTTTGCCTTAACAGAAGCCATTAAGAAAAAAACAGGAAGACTTTTCATGACCTCAATGTGCAAGAGTATTGTACATTTAATGGAGTGATTTGGTGTATCATGGTCGCTGTTCTGAGGTAGCAACTTAGGGTCAAGGACAATTTTCTTCCCATCATGTTTTGTGGATTCTGAAATGGCCATTGAGGCGAATGTGGGAACCACAGCCTCTTACAGGTGGGGAGGAGACGTCTGATAGTGAGGACATTTATCTGAATGGTGGCCGATTAGGAAAAGGGGAGATGCAACGAGACCTGGGTGTCATGGTAAACCAGTCATTGAAAGTAGGCATGCAGGTGCAGCAGGCTGTGAAGAAAGCGAATGGTATGTTGGCATTCATAGCAAAAGGATTTGAGTATAGGAGCAGGGAGGTTCTACTGCAGTTGTACAGGGTCTTGGTGAGACCACACCTAGAGTATTGCATACAGTTTTGGTCTCCTAATCTGAGGAAAGACATTCTTGCCATAGAGGGAGTACAGAGAAGGTTCACCAGACTGATTCCTGAGATGGCAGGACTTCCATAAGAAAGACTGGATAGACTCGGCTTGTACTCGCTGGAATTTAAGAGATTGAGGGGGGATCTTATAGAGACTTACAAAATTCTTAAGAGGTTGGACAGGCTAGATGCAGGAAGATTGTTCACGATGTTGGGGAAGTCCGGAACAAGGGGTCACAGTTTAAGGATAAGGGGGAAGTCTTTTAGGACCGAGATGAGAAAATCATTTTTCACACAGAGAGTGGTGAATCTGTGGAATTCTCTGCCTCAGAAGGTAGTTGAGGCCAGTTCATTGGCTATATTTAAGGAGGAGTTAGATGTGGCCCTTGTGACTAAAGGGATCAGGGGATATAGAGAGAAGGCAGGTACAGGATACTGAGTAGGATGATCAGCCATGGTCATATTGAATGGCGGTGCAGGCTCGAAGGGCCGAATGGCCTACTGCACCTATTTTCTATGATTCTATGAAATGTACTATCTTCACCTGAGAGCGGGACTCGATGCTTCCACTCATTTCTAACTGCCGGCGTGACATCAATCGTCCAAACTTTTCCACTAGTGATTGCTACTATCTTTACCTGCTCCGGCCTATATGTAACTCTGGATAGGCAGAATTATGTCCGACTCTTGACTGTTGTATTAAAACTTCCAGCAAGCATTCAGTTAAATTTAATAAACACCAGCCTTGCTCGGGACTCCCACATCATGATACCGCCTGCATGCAGAAGTATTTTACAGGCAGCTTCCGTTACTCTGAACACATCTTGCAAACCTGCATCTTCCATCACCAAGAAGGAGACGTGGGAATACCACCATTTGCAGGTCCTTGTCCAAGTTGGATACCATCCTTTTCACTGTACCTTAAAATTGTTACATGTGGCAATAAACTGACCTTGAAGTTTTGAACGACTGCAGGAAATTATTTGGTGCATAGAAGAATAGTCTCAAGAACCAATACTATGCCACAGCCATTCATTAATAACTGGACAAACTCTTCACTTCTCATAGTATTGGCCTCCAGGACTGTATAATAATCTGTAGATTTTAGATAGTTCGCTAGAGCTCAATGGGCACGAGTCGTGTTATAAAGATGCAGTTCTACAAGGTTTGTGCAAGGGCGGTCACGGTGGCGCAGCGGTAGAGCTGCTGCCTTACAGCGAATGCAGCGCCGGAGACCCGGGTTCGATCCCGATTACGGGTCTGTACCAATTTTGTACATTCTCCCCGTGACCTGCGTGGGTTTTCCCAGAGATCTTCGGTTTCCTTCCACATTCCAAAGACGTATAGGTTTGTAGGTTAATTATAGACAATAGACAATAGGTGCAGGAGTTGGCCATTCGGCCCTTCGAGCCAGCACCGCCATTCAATGTGATCATGGCTGATCATCCCCAATCAGTACCCTGTTCCTGCCTTCTCCCCATATCCCCTGACTCCGCTATTTTTAAGAGCCCTATCTAGCTCTCTCTTGAAAGCATCCAGAGAACCTGCCTCCACCGCCCTCTGAGGCAGAGAATTCCACAGCCAATTGGCGGTAAATGTAATAAATGCTCCTAGTGGGTGTAGGGCAGTGTCAATGTGCGGGATCGCTGGTCGGCGCGGACGCAGTGGGCCAAAGGGCCTGTTTCCGCGCTGTACCTCTAAAACAAAAACTAAAGGTTTTCTTGTGCCTTGGTCTGTAATCTATTTTAATAAAGGACAATTGTGACCGTACCTGTTTTCCAGAACAATGAATCAATTGTTCTTTATTTGTCTTTGTCTTTATGATGTTATTAAAGGCCCCACAGGAATTATTCCTGAAAAAAAACCCAGTCATGAAATGGCCGTAACGTTCAAAGAGATTCATTGTTCAGGCAAATGATGTACTCTGCTCTCTGTGATCCCTGGTAAACACCATGTAACTATTGACACCGATTCATCTTGAAAGTAATTACTTTTCTTCTCGGGTGTATGGCAAGAATAGGCGGCAATCCTTTGCAACAAGAAAGAGACCTTTCAAGGCCACTGCAAGAGGCGGAAATTCCAGCGGGGAAAATCCCCATGAACGAGGGTATTCATTCCTCAGATAATCCAGTGACATCCTGCGAATGACAAAAGATCGAGGTAGATTACTCATGCCAGTGGACAGCCTAAGTAATCACTTGCTAACCACATCTGAACTATTGCCCCATAAATGTATAGTTGTCCTCGATAATTTAGTTTATGGATAAATTGCTTGCGCAACAATTCAAACTACGCTTGTTGTATACTTTGCCTTTCTTATTTTATCTATGAAGATTCCAGTTGATTCTTTGCGTAGGCTAGACACAAAAAAGCTGGAGTAACTCAGCTGGTCAGACATCATCTCGGGAGAAAAGGGTTTTTCTCAGCACCCAGAGGTGCTGTCTGACCCGCTGAGTTACTCCAGCTTTTTGAGTCTATCTTCCATTTAGATAGATCCACAGTTCCTTCCTCCATGATTCTTTGCTTCAGTTTGTTTTAGAAACATAGAAAATAGGTGCAGGAGTAGGCCATTCGGCCCTTCGAACCTGCACCACCATTCAATATGATCATGGCTGATCATCCAGAATCAGTATCCCGTTCCTGCTTTTTTCCCATATCTCTTGATTCCTTCAGCCCTAAGGGCTGTATCCAACTCTCTTGAATACATCCAGTACATTGGCCTCCATTGCCCTCTGTGGCCTAGGATTCCACAGATTCACAACTCTGGGTGAAAACGTTTTTCCTCATCTCAGTCCTAAATCGCCTACCCCTTATTCTTAAACTGTGACCGCTTGTTCTGGACTCCTCCAACACCAGGAAACATTTTCCTGCATCTTGCCTGTCCAATCACTTAATGATTTTATATGTTTCTATAAGATCCCCTCGCATCTCTCTAAATTCCAGTGAATATAAGCCCAGTCGGTCCATTCTTTCATCATATGTCAGCCCCGCCATTCCGGGATATAACCTGGTAATCCTACGCTGCACTCCCTCAATAGCAAGAATGTCCTTCCTCAAAATAGGAGACCAAATCTGCATACAATACTCTAGGTGCAGGCTCGCCGGGGCCCTGTACAACTGCAGTCGGACCTCCTTGCTCCGATACTCAAATCCTCCGCTATGAAGGCCAACATGCCATGAGCTCTCTTCCCTGCATGCTTACATTTAGTGAGGCGTCTGCCCTACTTTCTTTCTCTTTGACCTCCAGTCCCCGTCTCATTGGGAATTAATGTCACTGCTCGCATGTCTTTGCGCTGTTGCAGAATTTTCAATGAATTTCCTGGGTTGTTGGGGAATTACTAAGTGTACTAAAATAACAAAGAACAAATTACATGCATTAAAAACTTATTTTGGTGTTGCAATGATGCAAACAAATAGGTCTCCATGCAGCTTGGCCACAATCCAGCTGAACAGTCGTAGCTTACAGAACAGTTACAAAATGTCATTGACGTTGATGCCTGAGAATCCCTTTCCCCGTATGATTCAATGAGAGTACACTTGAGTTCATTGAGTTCAAATGAAAGAACGACTTGTATTTATCTGGCACCTTCTAATGCCTCAAGCCATTCCAAAGCCACAACAATACTTACATGTGTAAGACTTGTTCTTTTAAACACTCTTGGCCATGTTACTACCACATTCCTGTTGTCAGAAGTGTTGTTGCTCCCAGCTACTTCTTGTTACTGTGTTAAAGAAGGAACTGCAGATGCTGGAAAATCGAGGGTACACAAAATGCTGGAGAAACTCAGCGGGTGCAGCAGCATCTAAGGAGCGAAGGAGATAGGCGACGTTTCGGGCCCAAACCCTTCTTCAGACTTGTTGTTACTACTAGCTTCGTAATCCTCAATTCTTCACCCTTGTTTTGCACTTCTGCTTTTACACTAATGTTCCTTACGCAAAATTGTAAGGTGGCCTCAAGTCAAAAGTTGTCCAATGGAACAAGCAATTTTCCATGGTTCCGGCATCTTGTTGAAGAAACATCCGACTCGGGGGCTCAGAGGGATCTTTTAAAACCAAATAGGAGACGAGGGCTGCCTTGGTACAGGGTTACAGAAGAATTACTGCATCTTGTTAAAGGAGGAACTGCAGATGCTGGAGAATCGAGGGTTACACAAAATGCTGGAGAAACTCAGCGGGTGCAGCAGCATCTAAGGAGCGAAGGAGATAGGTGACGTTTTGGGACGAGAACATCGCCTTCAGACATGTAATTACTGCATCTTGATGGATGAGTCTCTGTTGTGGTTGTAGTTTTAGAAAATTCTGTATATTCCACAAGTACATGGTACCTTTGACAGGCGATAGACACAAAAAGCTGGAGAAACTCAGCGGGTCAGGCAGCATCTCTGGAGAAAAGGAATAGGTGACGTTTTGGGTCCAGACCCTTCTTCAGACCTGTCTCGACCGAAACGTCACCTATTCCTTTTCTGTTCCATCTTCTGTTTAAACCAGCTTCTGCAGTTCCAACCAGTACATTTTGTCTGTACCTTTGACAGGTACATGGATAGAAATGGGTCAGCGGGATATGGGACAAACACCAACAGATGGGTCCAACTAAGATGGTTGGCATGGAGGAGTTGAGCTGAAAGGGCCCATTTCTTTGCTGTGTGACTCTGCAATGGTTCCTGTAGATCAGTAGAAAGCAAACATGATTAGACTATTTGAGGGAGAGAGAAAACTGGGAACTATTGACCGAATTGCCTGAAGGTGGAATTTATAAAAAGTGATGTGATATCATAACATTTAGAAAATGATAACATGATTGAACAGATTTTATCAAAGAGAAAGCAGGCGAGACTAATATATTGTAACTTCTCCATTCCATCGGTATAACTACATTTCCTTACCCCTGGAATCATTCGCATAAGTTTCTTTTCAGCCTTTTCTAAGGACTTTATATATTCCAATACGCAAATTGTGGCCATATCGGTAATTCATAGAAAGTTATCATGACTTCTTTGCTGTTTTAAAGCCCCTGTCCCACTTAGGAGACCTAAACAGCAACCTCTGGTGACCTTGCCCGCCACCCAAGGTTTCCATGAGGTCACCGGAGGTTTTGGTCACTCTCCCTAATGGTCGAAAGTGGTTTCCGCGTGGTCGAGGCTTCATCTGGGTTGCTGCTATTTTCCATCGTTTTCCATCCAGTCAGGGCTGTAGGTTAACCCGGCGAGACAGGCAGAGTTGAGCTGCATTTAGCGCTGGATTGAGCCTCCGAAGCCTCGCGCACGTGTGTGTGAGTGTGCGCGCGGCCGCCAAAAAATAGTGTCCTCCCCCTGTCCCCCGGTCCCCTCCATGTTTTGATAACGAGTTCCGCTCTTGGTGGTGAATGCACAATGTTTACTTTTGCCAGGGTTGGAGAATTAAAGACTAGACGGTCTGAAAGTCGTCTTCTTCTTGCGTATGATGAAAGGGATAGACAGAGTTGACGTGGATAAGCTTTTCCCATTGAGGGTAGGAAAGATTCAAACAAGAGGGCATGACATGAGAATTAAGGGACAGAAGTTTAGGGGTAACATGAGGGGGAACTTCTTTACTCCGAGAGTGGTGGCTGTGTGGAATGATCTTCCAGCAGAAGTGGTGGAGGCAGGATCTATTTTAACATTTAAAAGTAAAGTGGATAGGTATATGGACAGGAAGTAAATGGAGGGGTATGGTCTGAGTGTAGGTAGATGGGACTAGGGGAAAATAAATGGTCGGCACGGACTGGAAGGGCCGAGAAGGCCTGTTTCCGTGCTGTAATTGTTATATGGTATGGCGTGCACAGCCTAAAGTTGTCGGACAACTAGTTCTATTTGATTTTATTTGATTGTGCACGCCAGGTTGATTGCATTCGTCGAAACAGGGCGGACCACGTGAAGGTTGCAATCTCCCAACCCGTCTGAAAGTCTAAAGAAGGGTCTGGACCGAAAGATTTCACCCATTCTTTCTCTCCACTGATGCTGCCTGTCCCGCTGAGTTACTCAAGCTTTTTGTGTCTATATAAAGACTAGAGGGCATCGGTTAGGGGTTAGATTGAGAATCAAAAAGAGAAAAGGGTTGAATGTAGCATCACATTTCAAAAAAAATAATGTTGTAGAATCAACAAGAGGGAATCTCTGACTTAGAGAAGGAATTCAGGTGGAGTCACAGATGTGGGTGGTTCTTGGTTACTTGGTCCTCCAAAATATTCCAACTGGAATTTAAGCTGGAGGTGGTGAAGGGAGGGGTTTAGCCAGAGAGGGTTATTGGGAAGAAAGTGCCACTTTAAATTTAGTTGCATCTGGCTGGGCGAAGGGATTTTAAGTAATTGGATAAAGAGCTGATGGAATGCCAGCATCTGCAGTTCCTCTTAGGGCATCTGCTCTCTGATGAAATACTATCTGTGTGTCTGTTACTGGAAGGAAGAAATATACAAGGCTAGATTTTTGGCAGCAAGCAGCTTTCTGCAATGTTCGGTAAAAAGCATACTCTTTTTAAAATGGGCTGTGTCAGCTGTGGCTGTCAGTTTGCAGGATCATAGGCCCGAAAGTAAAACAATCTCCTGTGATCATCATACTGCAGAAGGAGCTTTACAGAAAATAGACACAAATGCTGGAGTTACTCAGCTGGACCGGCAGCATCTCTGGAGAGAAGGAATGGGTGACGTTCCTGATCATAGAAACATAGAAACATAGACAATAGGTGCAGGAGTAGGCCATTTGGCCCTTCGAGCCTGCACCGCCATTCAATATGATCATGGCTGATCATCCAACTCAATATCCCGTACCTGCCTTCTCTCCATACCCTCTGATCCCTTTAGCCTGAGGATCCATTTAGGACTGGGATGAGGAGAAACTTTTTCACCCGGAGATTTGTCAATCTGTGGAATTCTCAGGGCCACATCTATCTCCCTCTTAAATATAGCCAATGAACTGGCCTCAACTACCTTCTGTGGCAGAGAATTCCAGAGATTCACCACTCTCTGTGTGAAAAATGTTTTTCTCATCTCGGTCCTAAAAGATTTTCCCCCTTAAACTTAAACTGTGACCCCTTGTCCTGGACTTCCCCAAAGGGTTGAGACCCATTTTCAGACTGAGAGTTAGGGGATAGGGAGACACAGAGATATGGAAGGGTAAGGTGTGAAAAATAGATCAAAGAGGACGAAGTTCAAAGGGGATGTAGAAGGGATCATTGTTAGTGAGGGGAGGGTGACAATGAGGCACAGAAAGAAAAAACATTATCAGGCAGACCGTTGTAGTTATATTGTTGTTGGTTGTAGAGTTTGAGGACTAAAGTCCAGGCAAGTCCTTCAGACTGAGGGAGTGCTGCACTGTAGGGTGTGTTGCCCCTCAGATGGAACAATGGTGTTTTAAAAAAATGCTGTGTTTATGTTGCTAGCTCATGGGCAATATGTTGCACAACACAGACAAAATGTGTAGGAAGGAACTGCAGATGCTGGTTTACACCGAAGATAGACACAAAGTGCTGGAGTAACTCAGCGGGACAGGCAGCATCTCTGGATAGCAGGAAAGGGGGACGTTTCGGGTCGAGACCCTTCTTCAGACTTCTTCGGTTTGAAGAATGATACAATTCCTTCTATCCAGAGATGCTGCCTGTCCCGCAGAGTGACTCCAGCATTTTGCGTCTATCGTTTTGGTGCCCAACTCAGCGGGGATGAGCTGCTGACTCAGCTGCAGTGACTCGGGCACAATCCTGACCTCAGGTGCTGACTGTGTGGAGTCTGCACGCTCTCCCTGTGAACTTGTGGGATTCTTTCAAGTGGTTTGGTTTCTTCTCACACTCCCAACAATCACTTTGAGCTGAAAACAACGTGCTGAAGGACCTCGGCCAGTCAGGCAGCGTCTGTGGGGGGGAATGGACAGATGTTGTTTTGGGTCGGGAACCTTCTTCATACTGATGGAGTGGAGGGTTGGCTGGTTTTTTTTCTCTATTAACTCTTTGGCCATCCCAGATATTGGCAAGTAATTAACTGTTCCCCTGTGTGACTGGGTAGAAGAATCTGGAGACAGTTGATAGATATAGGATATAAGGAAAATTAGTAACAGTTTTGCTTCATGAGCAGGCATAGACTTGATGGGCCAAGTGGCCTTTATTGCAAAAAAAAATTGTTCCCCGCCCCATCAGTCTGAAGAAGGGTCGCGTCCTAAAACATTATTTAGATTTTTTTTGTTTTCGTTTTAGAGATACAGGCCCTTCAGCCCATCGAGTCCGTACCGACCAGTGATCCCTGCACAATAACACTATCCCAGGGACAATTTACATATTTTTGAATTTTTAAAAAAATATTTGTATTTAAGAGGTACAGTAAATGACATCAGTGTACGTCCCGTATATATTATTACAATCATTGTACCCCTTAGTTTTTAAGGCTATTAAAAAAAGGAATCGAAATAGAGAAAGTGAGAGAGAATTGTGATAGTGAAGAAGCGTGACGAAGGGAAAGAAGAGAGAGCCCTTGGTCGAAGAGTTAGAGAAAGGAGATTAAGAGATAGACCCTAGAAAAAAAGAGAAAGAAAGAAGAAAAAAGGAAAAGCCAGTTACTTTATTATAGACATCACGCAAACGGAATTTACCAACTCGGCAGTTTTTCACCCCCCTTTACCAAGACCCGACGCCGGTACCTCTTTGAGGTACTCTTGCACCCTATCCTTGTAGCAGATCTATAAATGCAGAACACGTCTTATAGAAGCGATCTGATTTTCATGCCAGGCGGAGTCTCATATCTACATTTGTTCCAAGGCAATTAACCTACAAACCCGTACGTCTTTGGGGTGTGGGAGGAAACCTAATGTCTCGGAGAAAACCCACGTGGTCACGGGGAGAGCATACAGACTCCGTACAGACAGCACCCCTAGTCAGGATCGAACCCAGGTCTCTGGCGCTGTAAAGGGCCAGTCCTACCAGCATCCGACTCCATGCGATGAACGCGATCAAACTAGAAGCGGGGGCCGCGCGGAGGTCGGGTGATCTCCTGTACAGGGCCGTTCCCACCAGCATGCGCCTGCATGCGGCAAGTGCGACCAAACCGGCAGTGAAGGCCGTGCGGAGGTCGGGTGAGTGGCGCAACGCGGCGCAAAGTGAGGCGAACTTGGAGCGAAGTCTGAAGGTAAGTTCGCCAGGACAGAGAGGGGCACACAGAGAAGGGCACAGAGGCACACACACACAGAGGGCCACGGAGCCACACACATAGAGGGTCACGGAGGCACCCACAGATAGGTTCACGGAGGCACGATGTCGAGGCGGTGTGTAATGCGTCGAGGCGACTGCGAGCCGACAAGCCGTTGCCGCGCGGAATTTTAGAAAATAGTCAGTTTTTTGGAGCCCCGCGCGATGTCGGGACGAACTCCGCACAATTCCGCACGGCTCCGGCGATCGAAGTGGGACCGGACCCGCGACGCCGGACGGCTCAAGCGACCTCGTTAGGTCGCGCTCATCGCATGGAGTTGCATGCTTGTAGGACAAGCCCTTAAGGCAGCAACTCTACCGCTGCACCACCAAGCCATCATCTGTCCATTCCCTCCATGGATGCTGCTTGACTAGCCGAGTACCTGGTGTACTTTGTTTCTCGCTCGATTTGGTTGCTTCAGTCGAATTGACAGCCTTAATTATGTGCCCATGTCCTATATTACTTTCATTAATCAGGAAATCCGTTTGATTTAAATGGATCATAATACACATATTTCGCAATAGAAACATGAATCACAATAATGTGACAGGTTCGTGGTAGCAATTAGCTGGAAGTAATGCTGAGACAGAACTCTGATAAGTTCAGTACATCAGTATATAGATTTTGTAACATAACCAACAGTGAGATGCCAGTCTTTATCCAATGGTAGGTATCTATCTTTTGTGTCGCATATCATGGATTAGGAGGGGACATTTCCGATGGTGCCCTGCGCTCTCAGTCTTCCCAAAGACTCAAACGGATAACGGCGGCTGACTTGCCAACAAAGCATCGAGGGGCGGCACGGGTGCGCTGCGACAGTGTTGCTGCCTTACAGCGGTAGAGACCCGGGTTCGATCCTGACTACGGGTGCTGTCTGTATGGAGTTTGTACGTTCTCCCTGTGACCATGTGGGTTTTCTGTGGGTGCTCCGGTTTCCTCCCACATGCCAAAGACGAGCAGGTTTGTAGGTTAATTGGCTTCTGTAACTTGTAAATTGTCCTTAGTGTGTAGTAGGATAGTGCTAGTATACGGGATTGGTTGCTGGCCGGCGCAGACTAGGTGGGCTGAAGGGCCTGTTTCCTCGCTGTATCTCTGAAGACTAAATCTAAATAGTTGGAAATGCTGTTCTGACCAACATCTATGGGGCAAAAAAACAAAATTAAAGTTCAACACTCATCATTTAGTCCAAATGACCTATCAAAGTAGACGTTGATGAAGCTTCCAGTGAGGAATTGGTGGACTTGGCTCTGATCATATCTTATAGAAACCTACAAAATTCTTAAGGGGTTGGACAGGCGAGATGCAGGAAGATTGTTCCCGATGTTGGGGAGGTCCAGAACAAGGGGTCACAGTTAAAGGATAAGGGGGAAATCCTTTAGGACCGAAATGAGATAAACATTTTTCACACAGAGAGTGGTGAGTCTGTGGAATTCTCTGCCACAGAAGGTAGTTGAGGCCAGTTCATTGGCTATATTTAAGAGAGAGTTAGATGTGGCCCTTGTGGCTAAAGGGATCAGAGGGTATGGAGAGAAGGCAGGTACGGGATACTGAGTTGGATGATCAGCCATGATCACATTGAATGGCGGTGCGGGCTCGAAGGGCCGAATGGCCTCTACTCCTGCACCTATTTTCTATGTTCCTATGATCAATCACCATCTCCTGCCACAATACCGCCAGTAAGGATCCCATTAAGGAAGAAGAGAGGGAATATCAGGCTGGAAGGGTCTTCAAAGCTGCTTTCACGCTGTGCCCATTATGTACAAGAACATGTGAAGGAGCAGGAGCAGGCAAGGTGTCCCTGAAGCGTCACCTATTCCTTCTCTCCAGAGATGCTACTTGAAGGTCCCCAGCCTTTCGTTCCTTTCTTCTGTGAAGAAGATGAACTGCGGGGGGCAGTGTTACAGCTCCATCTGTCTCTTCACTTACTAAATGGCACCATTCTTTGTAAGTTATGTCTTATTTCTCCGTGTGAATCTGTGACTGTTTTTAAAATTAAATCTAGTAGATAGGACTGAGTCACTTGTCACATTTCACACTGTCACCTGGAGTTTTGAAATCATTGCCTTGGGCTGAGTGCAGAACTGCGGTGCCAGAAATCTTCAAGTCAAGTAATGTCAGCTTCATGGTGTATGCTTACAGAGAAGAATGACCTCTTTATTCAGGCACAGGTATGCCCAGTAATCAAAACTAGTAGGGGAAAATAGGTGAATATGGCACAAAGAGGCAAATGGAGGTTTTGAGCAATCAGTGTCCATTTTGTCAGAGTGGGGAGGAACTGTTTGTCGTATTTCCTTGTTATATCATTGCTAATTGTCCAGTCACCGGCCAAGCATCTCAACCAGTGAATGCGTCTGTCAGAGTGTGAAATGTACCAGGAAAAAATATGTTCAGTAAAAATTCCAGGACTGGGAGTATTTGTTAATTTCAGAACAACTGGCTGGAGTTTTTACGGACATTTTCCAGCAATGTTACAAAATTTTGAGATTTTAAAAATCAAGTCTGCAATTTATCCCATCAGATAAAGCATAAAAAGAAGTTTAATTTGACACCTAATTCACTTTCATATCTTCAGTATTAAGAAAGTTATGACCATTTTCATACTCGGAAATTAGCATCTTGTTCCCCATTGCCTTTCAATTGACTTAACTCAAAAGCTGTGATCTAGAACAGTTAAAAGCCCATATCTTTCTTAAAAATTAAGAGAACTCAATGAAATTTTCAGTTATTATAGATTGAAGCATTCTGAAACAAATATGAAACAATCTTACTTGGATGACCTGAAATTAAAGCATATAATTAGTTAGTTATCTAATTGTAGCTAATTACAAAATTCAATGAGTAGATCTAAACATCTATCCATTTCTTAAGAAAAGATAAACTTTTTTTAATTGCCTAAGTGTCCAAATAACATTCACACAATAATCCACAATATAACATAATTTTAAAATCTCATTTTCATGAATTTCTGGGCCAAATGGAAGGAATTTAGTGTTTAATGCCTGTAAATTAATGGCCATTTAAATCAACTAGCGAGTGGGTTTTAGTGGAATGCGGTGGATTGGAACGTTGCGGCTTGCGGTGAAGTCAGTATGAAAAATACTGTTTGTTCATACATTTTTTTTGGACCCCATTTCGCAACATGAAAATGTGATTAAAGCCTCCATAAAAACCAACTTTTAATATAAAAATAAACTGTGTACCTTTTTTTCCTCCCCTACGCAAAATCCTTCCCGTTGTCGGCGCTCACGGCTTTTGAAGGTGATTTTTAAATTACTCTAGTTAATAAATAATCTAGCGTAATTTAAAAATACCTTCATGAATGAAATGTCGGAGCGATTTTTCTTCCGCAACAAAATCGCCCGATGGATCGATTTTCCCTGTCTGTTGAAAAACGGCACTTTAAGTCGGCCCCCCTCTGAAAGGTGCCAAAGTCACGCACACGGGGAGCGGCAGAACTGCAGCGCTGCTCAAGGTAAGTTTTGTAACATATCTAGATTTTCAACCTCTCACTTCTGAGGTCTGAGGTTCCCACCTGCTTCAAAAGTGCATCAATTATACCGGTGCCCAAGAAGAGCAAGGTGACGTGCCTCAATGACTATCGACCTGTGGCACTAACGCCTGTGGTGATGAAGTGCTTCGAGAGGTTGATCATGGCGCAAATCAACTCCTACCTCGACAAAAACCTGGACCCACTGCAGTTCGCTTACCGCCACAACAGATCAACGGTGGATGCGATCTCGCTGGCTCTCCACTCCTCTCTGGACCATTTGAACAACAAAAACTCATATGTCAGGCAGTTATTCATCGATTACAGCTCGGCATTTAATACTATCATCCCCTCCAAACTGGTTACCAAACTCGCAGAACTGGGTCTCTGCGCATCCCTCTGCAATTGGATCCTCGACTTCCTCATTCACAGACCACAGTCTGTTCGTATTGGTGGAAATGTGTCAGACTTGATAACAATCAGCACGGGAGCACCCCAAGGCTGCATGCTCAGCCCCCTGCTGTACTCACTCTATACTCATGACTGCGTAGCCGTTAACAGTGCGAACTCCATCATCAAGTTTGCTGACGACACCACTGTTGTGGGACGTATCACTGATGGGGATGAGTCGGAATACAGAAGAGAGATCGAGCTACTGTCCATATGGTGCCAGCACAATAACCTGGCCCTCAACACCAACAAAACCAAGGAACTGATTGTGGACTTTGGAAGGAGTACGGGTCATTATATCAACGGGTCGATGGTTGAAAGGGTCAAGAGCTTCAAATTCCTGGCCGTGCACATCTCTGAAGATCTTTCCTGGTCCGAGAACACTGATGCAATTATCAAGAAAGCTCATCAGCGCCTCTACTTCCTGAGAAGATTACGGAGAGTCGGTTTGTCAAGGAGGACTCTCTCTAACTTCTACAAGTGCACAGTAGAGAGCTTACTGACTGGTTGCATCGTGGCTTGGTTCGGCAACTTGAGCGCCCTGGAGAGGAAAAGACTACAAAAAGTAGTAAACACTGCCCAGTCCATCATCGCCTCTGACCTTCCTTCCATCGAGGGGATTTACCACAGTCGCTGCCTCAAAAAAGCTGGCAGCATCATCAAGAACCCACACCACCCTGGCCACACACTCATCTCCCTGCTACCTTCAGGTGGAAGGTACAGGAGCCTGAGGACTGCAATGACCAGGTTCAGGAATAGCTACTTCCCCACAGCCATCAGGCTATTAAACCTGGCTTGGACAAAACTATGATAACTAATAACCCATTATCTGTTATTTGCACTTTATTCGTTTATTTATTCATGTGTGTATATATTTATATAATGATATATGGACACACTGATCTGTTTTGTAGTCAATGCCTTCTATGTTCTGTTGTGCTGAAGCAAAGCAAGAATTTCATTGTCCTATCAGGGACACATGACAATAAACTAACTTGAACTTGAACAAGTTACACGATACAGCAAAGCCTTCGAGTCATAGAGTGATACAGCGTGGAAACGGGCCCTTCGGCTCAACATGTCCCAACTACACTAGTCCCACCTGCCCGCATTTGGTCCATATCCCTCCAAACCAGTCCTATCCATATACCTGTCTAAAGCCCCCGTCCCACTTTCCCGAGTTACTCACGAATTCTCCCGAGTTTTCCAGTGGATTCAAACTCGGGGAATGTCCGTAGATATTTCGTAACGGCTCGTAATGCCAGCCGTAGGTACTCGGGGCATCAGGTAAGTCGGGACTTTTTTTCAGCATGTTGGAAAATGTCCACGAGTAAAAAAAATAACCCCGAATACCTACGGCTGGCGATTACTGTAATTCTCCGAGTTTGAATCAAGGGGAAAACTCGGGAGAATTTGTGAGTAACTCTGGAAAGTGCGACAGGGGCATAACTGTTTCTTAAACGTTGGGATAGTCCCAGCCTCAACTACCTCCTCTGGCAGCTTGTTCCATACACCCACCACCCTTTGTGAAAAAGTTACCACTCAGATTCGTGTTAAATCTTTTCCCTTTTACCGTAAACCTCGATTCACCTATTCCGGGCAAGAGACTGTCTACCTTGTGACCTTTGCATGGAGATAGAGTACAAAACTGGTGCATGCCAGACATTTGTCAACAGTGTGTTAATATATCCGCCAAAAATCACAAGAACTTGAGTTCATTTGGAGTGGTATTGTGTGTAGCTTTGACCTCAGAAACTGGGGTTGCTTCGAGACCATGCAGTGTAAATTCACCAGACTGAAACAGAAATAGAATAAGTAAGTTGACCTGTGAAAAGCAAAATTTTAGGAAGATTTTAGTTTGGAGGAATATTTAATTCCTTTGTAGGATGTTATCATTGCTGGCAAGGCCGTTATTTATCCACCACTTCACGACTGGGTGTGGTTGGATTGCAAAGCTTTAGACAATAGACAATAGATGCTGGAGTAGGACATTCAGCCCTTCGAGCCAGCACTGCCATTCAATATGATCATGGCTGATCATCCCCAATCAGTACCCCGTTCCTGCCTTCTCCCCATATCCCCTGACTCTGCTATTTTTAAGAGCCCTATCTAGCTCTCTCTTGAAAGTATCCAGAGAACCGGCCACCACCGCCCTCTGAGGCAGAGAATTCCACAGACGCACAACTCTCTGTGAGAAAAAGTGTTTCCTCGTCTCCGTTCTAAATGGCTTACCCCTTATTTTTAAACTGTGTGTGGCCCCTGGTTCTGGACTCCCCCAACATCGGGAACATGTTTTAAAGAAGGAACTGCAGATGCTGGAGAATCGAGGGTTACACAAAAAGCTGGAGAAACTCAGCGGGTGCAGCAGCATCTAAGGAGCGAAGGAGATAGGCGACGTTTCGGGTTGAGACCCTTCTTCAGACGCCATGTTTCCTGCCTCTAGCGTGTCCAAACCCTTAATAATCTTATATGTTTCAATAAGATTCCCTCTCATCCTTCTAAACTCCAGAGTATACAAGCCCAGCCGCTCCATTCTCTCAGCATATGCTGGTGTGAAAGAGATAATGAGATGTGCTCACATCGAGGCATGAACGATTTTGCGAGGGGTTAAAAGGGTAGATGACAAGCTGTTGTATCCTCTGACAGAAGAAACAAAAGGACGGGCAGAGTGGAAAAGAGGTTGAACATTTGATAAAGAGCAACTGAGGAGAAGAAATTGAGAAAATGCTGGGCTACGGAGAACTTTCAGGAACTAGTATAAGGGCAAGAGCGCCCCTGTGATTTAGTTTCGTTGCTCTTGCAATGCTAACAATTTCTCCATGCACCTTATCCACTCAGCTTTATTCCATCAGATCGGGAAGAATATGCCAATCTCTTGCCCTGAAGTCCCCATCAGTTCCCATATTGTAACGGGCCACTCTTATGTCAGAGGTGCCACAACCTGGACAAGCAGGCCATTTAATCTAGAGCGTTTATCATGAGAGGAATAGATAGGGTGAGGCACAGAGTCCCCTGCCCAGAGTAGGGGAATGGAGGACCGGAGGACATAGGTTTAAGGTGAAAGGGAAAAGATTTAATAGGAATCTGAGGGGTAACGTTTTCACACGAAAGGTGGTGGGTGTATGGAACAAGATGTCAGATGAGGCATGGACTATCCCAACGTTTAAGAAATAGTTAGACAGTGTATCACTCTCTGACTCTATGAAGCAGTGTTATCAAAAAATTTCCATTGTGTGTGGGATGGTAAATATTTACACCTGGCAGAAAAAATAGATTTCAATATCTAAAATAAATATCCTTTCCAAAAAGTTCTCAACAAACAGTAAAAATTCTGGGCAATGCACAGAGCTAAGTACATAAGTAAGTAAGTAAATAGGTTTATTGGCCAAGTATTCACATACAAGGAATTTGCCTTGGTGCACCGCCCACAATTAACAACATGACATACAGTGAGAGTCATGAATGACTCAGGATTCACTAAACATTAATAATAATAAAACATTAATGATAAAACACCATTGATCAAGCATGTGAACCAACAAAATACCAGATCAAAGGGAGGCTACAGGTTTTTGGCTGTTGAGTAGAGCAACTACTCGTGGATAAAAACAGTTTTTACGTCTGGCTGTGGCAGCTTTGACAGTCCGGAGTCGCCTTCCAGAGGGAAGTGATTCAAAGAGTTTGTGGCCAGGGTGAGAGGGGTCAGAGATGATATTGCCCGCTCGCTTCCTGGCCCTTGCAGTGTACAGTTCATCAATGGAGGGAAGGTTGCAGCCAATAACCTTCTCTGCTGATCGGACGATTCGCTGCAGCCTTCGGGTGTCGTGCTGGGTGGCTGAGCCAAACCAGACCATGATGGAGAAGGTGAGAACAGACTCTATGATGGCCGTGTAGAATTGGACCATCATTGCCTGTGGCAGATTGTGCTTTCCCAGCTGCTGTAGGAAGTACATCCTCTGTTGTGCCTTTTTGACTGTGGAGTCGATGGTGGTCCCCACTTCAGGTCCTTGGAGATGATGGTTCCCAGGAACTTAAAGGACTCCACAGATGTGACTGTGGTGTTGTTGATGGTGAGTGGGGTGAGCTCTCCTAAAGTCTACAATCAATTCCACTTGCGATCTTACTGCCAATAGATCGGATCGGAGCTTCCTCTAATCAGTCCAACTACATCCCGTCGAGATGAATAGTGGTGGGTAATAAAGTGACTAATTGAGAGAGGACACACTCAGAATAAACCATCTTCAGCGATGGTGGAGCCAGCATGTGTGGTCAAGACGAAACTGGAGCATTGCCAACCATGTCCGGCCTTTGCTGAGCCATCCCAAGAGATCTTCCTACAGAGATCTCATCACCACAGAAGCCGGTCTCCAGCCAGTTTGATTTACGTCGGGTGATATCAGAACATCGGCATTTCCCTTCTCTGGGATAATGTGGCAAACTGCCCAGATGTGTTCCGTTCACAAACCCAATTACCATACAGTCAAGCTACTGCCAATTGCCAGCCAAGTGATGCCATCCATTGTTGACGGTGTTATCAATCGGTGTTAGAATCATAGAATCAAAGCGTCATACAGCATTAAGCAGACCCTTCGGCACAATTTGTCCGTTCCGTAGATGCCTCATCTAAGCTCGTCCCATTTACTTACGTTTGGCCAATATCCCTCTAAACCTTTCCTGTCCATGTACTTGTCCAAATGCCTTCTAAATGTTGTTCTTATACCTGCCGCAGCTCCTTCCTCTGGCTGCTGATTCCACCGTGTGAAAACGTTACCTTGCAGCCTATTAAATCTTTCCCCCCTCACATCGAACCTATGGTCACGGTGGCGCAGCGGTAGAGTTGCTGCCTTATAGCGAATGCAGCGCCGGAGACCCGGGTTCGATCCTGACTACGGAGTTTGTACGTTCTCCCCGTGACCTGCATGGGTTTTCTCCGAGATCTTCGGTTTCCTCCCACATTCCAAAGATGTACTGGTTTGAAGGTTAATTGGCTTAAATGTAAACATTGTCCCTAGTAGGTGTAGGATAGTGTTAATGTGCGGGCATCGCTGGTCGGCACGGACTCGGTGGGCCGAAGGGCCTGTTTTCCCCGCTGTATCTGTAGGAGGGGGCGCCGAGTCTGTTCTCACCTTCTCCATCATGGTCTGGTTTGGCTCAGCCACCAAGCACGACACCCGGAGGCTGCAGCGAATCGTCCGATCAGCAGAGAAGGTTATTGGCTGCAACCTTCCCTCCATTGATGAACTGTACACTGCAAGGGCCAGGAAGCGAGCGGGCAAGATCATCTCTGACCCCTCTCACCCTGGCCACAAACTCTTTGAATCACTTCCCTCTGGAAGGCGACTCCGGACTGTCAAAGCTGCCACAGCCGGACATAAAAACAGTTTTCATCCACGAGTAGTTGCTCTACTCAACAGCCAAAAACCTGTAGCCTCCCTTTGATCTGGTATTTTGTTGGTTCACATGCTCGATCAATGGTGTTTTATCATGAATGTTTTATTATTATTAATGTTTAGTGTTTTCTGAGTCATTCATGACTGTCACTGTATGTCATGTTGTTAATTGGGGTGGAGCACCAAGGCAAATTCCTTGTATGTGAATACTTGGCCAATAAACCTATTTACTTACTTATTTACTTAGCTCTGTGCATTGCACGGAACTTTTACTGTTTGTTGAGAACGTTTTGGAAAGGATATTTATTTTAGATATTGAAATCTATTTTTTCTGCCAGGTGTAAATATTTACCATCCTGCACACAATGGAAATGTTTTGATAACACTGCTTCATAGAGTCAGAGAGTGATACACTGTCTAACTATTTCTTAAACGTTGGGGTAGTCCATGCCTCATCTGACATCTTGTTCCATACACCCACCACCTTTCGTGTGAAAACGTTACCCCTCAGATTCCTATTAAATCTTTTCCCTTTCACCTTAAACCTATGTCCTCCGGTCCTCCATTCCCCTACTCTGGGCAAGAGACTCTTTGCCCACCCTATCTATTCCTCTCATGATAAATGCTCCGGATTAAATGGCCTGCTTGTCCAGGTTGTGGTACCTCCGACTCAAGAGCGTGGAGTGACCCGTTACAATATGGAATCTGATGGGGACTTCAGGGCAAGAGATTGGCAAGAAGGAGATGAGAAAGAATTTCTTTAGTCAGAGGGTGGGGTATTGTTGCCACAGACGGCTGTAGAGGCCAAGTCAATGGATATTTTTAAGGCAGAGATAGATAGATTCTTGATTAGTATGGGTGTCAGGGGTTACGGGGAGAAAGCAGGAGAATGGGGTTAGGAGGGAGAGATAGATCAGCCATGATTGAATGATGGAGTAGACTTGATGGGCCGAATGGCCTAATTCTACTCCTATCACTTATGATCTTCTGATCCTCGCTAGAATTTTCATCATTATCCCCATCACTGTTGTGAGACTTCCGCAGTTACAGCTCTTGAAGTGTACACAGTGCTGGATGGATGTACTTTATTGACTAGAACCAGGTCCATGGCCTCTTGTGCCAGGGATATCCCAGTTCCCACGCAGTGAACTGCAAGGGAACACAGTGTTCTACTTCAAGTTGCTTTAGTAGTAAAGTGCTGTTGTATATTTAACCAGCAAAAGTACATAGGTCCATTTTGAAATCGGAAACGAAAAGCCCATCAGTCTATGAAAGTAAGCATGCAGGCAGTGAAGAAAGCGAATGGCATGTTGGCCTTTATAACAAGAGGAGTTAAGTACAGGAGCAAAGAGGTCCTTCTGCAGTTGTACAGAGCCCTAGTGAGACCACACCTGGAGTATTGTGTGCAGGTTTAGTCCCCTAATTTGTGGAAGGAGATTCTTGCTATTGAGGGAGTGCGGCGTAGGTTTACAAGGTTAATTCCCGGGATGGCGGGACTGTCATATGCTGAGAGAATGGAGCAGCTGGGCTTGTACACTCTGGAGTTTAGAAGGATGAGAGGGGATATTATTGAAACATATAAGATTGTTAAGGGCTTGGACACGCTAGAGGCAGGAAACATGTTCCCAATGTTGGGGGAGTCCAGAGTCAGGGGCCACAGTTTACGAATAAGGGGTAAGCCATTTAGAACGGAGACGAGGAAACACTTTTTCTCACAGAGAGTTGTGAGTGTGTGGAATTCTCTGCCTCCGAGGACGGTGGAGGCAGGTTCTCTGGATGCTTTCAAGAGATAGGGCTTTCTGGATAGGGCTCTTAACGATAGTGGAGTCAGGGGATATGGGGAAAAGGCAGGAGCGGGGTACTGATTGGGGATGATCAGCCATGATCACATTGAATGGTGGTGCTGGCTCGAAGGGCGGAATGGGCAACTCCTGCACCTGTTGTCTATTGTCTATTGTCTATTTTTGCCTACTGTCGTTCCTTCTAACCTGATGTTTTCAGGGAGTGAATGGAGTTGACAGTTTACCTTGTCCTGTGGTGGAGAACACATAGGTTTCCAATTTAGCCAAACAATCAATTACGCTGATTGAAGCTTGGCTTGGAAAAATGTTAGCATAATATCGGATTACAACCTTTGAGGCTGCATTACATAACTTGTTTTTGAGGTTTGGGTGTGTGTGTGTGATGTGGACACATATTACCCAACGCTAGCTGGCCCCTTATCTGACTGATTGGAAGCTGCAGGGGCAGCGATGTGTTTGAAGTTGTGAAATCCAAGTGAGAGGTCAAGGCTCGTCAGAAGCTGTGGCCAGGCTCAATGAGTGAGGACATACCTCCTGAACCATTTGCGTTAAGGCACGTTGAGCGGAGGCAGCTTTGAGCACAAGATCATAGGAGTGATAGGAGCAGAATTAGGCCATTCGGCCCATCTCCGCCATTCCATCGTGGCTGATTTGTCACACAAGACAGGTTTGCCATAATTCCGGCACTACCTGCGTTCCAAGGGAACGTCGCCGGTGTGAGTGGGGAAGCTGAATGTGGCTTTAGATAGCCCACCAAACAAAGGTCACAGAATGGAGCGAGGGTCTGAAGGATGGGTTCATATCTGAGACATCACCTATCCATTTTCCCCAGAGATGCTGCCTGACCCGCTGAATTACTCCAGCACTCTGTATCTGTCTAAAGGTCTCTGAGGGTTGTCCTTTGTCTCTGGGTGGTGTTTCCCAGGGAAATGGGAACACTCTTTATCCCTGAAGCAGCGGTGGAGTTGTTGCCTTACAGCACTTGCAGCGCAAGAGACCCAGGTTCGATCCCGACTAGGGGTGATGTCTGTACAGAGTTTGTACGTTCTACCGTGACTGCGTGGGTTTTCTCGAGATCGTCGGTTTCCTCCCACACTCCAAAGACATACAGGTTTGTAGGTTAATTGGCTTGGCGTATGTATAAATTGTCCCCAGTGTGTGTAGGATAGTGTTAATGTGTGGGGAGTGCACATTAGGTACAGTGAAATATTTTGTTTTGTATACAGCCCAGAAAAATCTCCTAAGTGGGACAAGCCCATGAGGATACAACTATCGCTGATCAGTGGAAAAAAACCTGACCGTTTGGCAATAGATCTGAACCATTCCATACCTAGTGCTGTGTTTGAAATCCACGCTTATAGCAGTGATTTGTGGTTCGAAAGGGACAAGGTCACAGGTTTGATGAGCTGTTTGCTGACGGCATCGGCCTGACTAAGTCAAATGTTGAAGTCCGGGGAATGGACGGAGCCATGGTCTAGCCATGGGCGGCACTGTGGTACAGCAGTAGAGTTGCCGTCTAGTCAAGTCAAGTCACATTTATTTATATAGCACATTTAAAAAACAACTCTCGTTGACCAAAGTGCTTTACATTTGTTATAAGAGTAGTATACACAAGCAGCCTACATACATATATACAAATAGCCCATACTCAGAGGACGTCAGGAAAGGCTTCGGAGAACAGATACGTTTTTAGACTAGACAAACGATTCGATGGAGGGGAGGGGGATGCTGTTCCACCGTCTAGGAGCTGCGCCAGAGACCCAGGTTCGATCCTGACCACAGGTTCTATCTGTACTCAGTTCGTACATTCCCCCTGTGACCTATGTGAGTTTTCTCCAGGTTTGGATTTAATTGGTTTCCGTAAAATTGTAAACTGTCCCTACTGTGTGTAAGATAGTGCTAGTGTACTGGGCGATCGCTGGCCGGCGCGGACAAAGTGGGCCGAAGGGCCTGTTTCCGCGCTGTATCTCTAAACTAAACTAAACTGATCAGTGCTTTCGATCTAGTGCAATGTTTTATTTCCCACAATATGGTTTTTTACTTTGGATTTTGTTCCTGTTATGGGGATTTAACAAAAGATAAATAATTGACCAGAGGCATTCATCACTTGGTAGCCTCCCAATCAATTCAAGTCAAACAAACTTTATTGTCATTTAGAAATACATAATATGCAATTCCAAACGAAATTACGTTGCATTTGGCTCCCCGTACAACACGATAATAAACAGAAGGATAAAATGGATAAAAGGATAAAATAGACAATGGTGGCAGCCCATACTTGGCATTCAAGAGTCTGATGGCTCGTGTGAAGAAGCTGTTGCAGAACCTTGATGTTCTGCTCCTTATGCGACGATATCTTTTGCCTGAGGGCAGCAGAGTGAACAGTCCATGATGGAGATGTGTGGGGTCCTTTATAATACTGCTGGCCTTCGACACGCAACGTTTGGTCGCAATATCCCCGATTGAGGGGAGAGAAGTCCCGATGATTTTTTCAGCCGTCCTCAACACTCTCTGCATGGACTTCCAATCGGAGGCTTTACAGTCCCCAAACTAGACAGAGATATAGCTGGTCAAAATACTCCCTCTCATTAATTGAAGGAACAGCACCTCATATTTTGCTTGGGCAGCTTGCAACTCAGCGGGGTGAATTTTGACTTCTCTAACTTCAAGTAAACCTTGCTTTCCCTCTCTCTGCATCCCTCCCCCATCCTAGTTCTCTGAGCAGTCTGACTGTCCTCTGGATTAAATTTTACATTCTAGGCCTCGTCGTCACCTTCCCCGAGCTAACAATGATCTATTCCTTGACCTTTTCCTTGACCTTTGTCCCCTTTGATCTCTAGTTTTCACACCTTAACCTTCCACATCTCCCGTTTCCCTTTCCTCTGACTCTCTGTCTGGAGAAGGGTCTCGACCCGAAAAACGTCACCCATTCCTTCTCTCCAGAGATGCTGCCTGTCCCGCTGAGTTACTCCAGCTTTTTGTGTCAATCCTCTCACTCTCACTCTGCCCCTTTCCCATTCGGCAGGAGATGTCTGCTGCCCCAGAGCAACCAGCAAATCCATCCCCATCCACCTCATTCATGTGTACAGCATGTCCATAACTCAGATATTCATAGCCCTGGGTGGGCTACAAGATCAGAGTCCTGACCTCTGGCTGGAGAAAGACTCCACCATCACTTTGGTGAGGGGAGCTGAAGCTGAGGCTGGTGAGCTGAGGCTCTATAAGACGCTGGGCAGGCCACATTTGGAGTATTGTCAGTAATTTTGGGCACCATATCTTGTGGTCATAAAGTCATAAGTGAAAGGGGTAGAATTAGGCCATGCGGTCCATTAAGTCTACTCCACCATTCAATCATGGCTGATCTATCCCTCCCTCCTAACCCCATTCTCCTGCCTTTTCCCCATAACCTCTGACACCCGTACTAATTAAGAATCTATCTATCTCTGCCTTAAAAATAACCACCGACTTGGCCTCTACAGCCTTCTGCGGCAAAGAATTCCACAGAATCACCACCCTCTGACTAAAGAAATGTCTCCTCATCTCCTTCCTAAAAGAATGTCTTTTAATTCTGAGGCTATGACCTCTAGTCCTAGATGCTCCCACAAGTGGAAATATCCTCTCCACATCCATTCTATCCAAGCCTTTCACTATTCTGAATGTTTCAATGAGATCCCCCCTCATTCTTCTAAACGCCAGCGAGTACAGGCCCAGTGCCAACAAACGCTCATCATAGGTTAGCGTGCTCATTCCTGGGATCATTCTTGTGAACCTCCTCTGGAGCCTCTCCTGAACCAGCACATACTTTCTCAGATATGGTGCCCAAAATTGCTCACAATGTTAAGGCCATACCAGCGCCTTATAGAGCCTCAGCATTTCAACCCATATCTGAGGAAGGATGTGCTGGCTCTGGAGAGGGTCCAGAGGAGGTTTACGAGATTGATCCCAAGAATGAGTGGGTTTGACAGCACTGGGCCTGTACTCAATGGAGTTTAGAAGGATGAGGGGACCCTTTATTGAAGCGCACCGGATGATGAAAGGCTTGGCTGTGGAGAAGACGTTTCCAATAAGGGGAGAGTGTAAGACTAGAGGTCATAGCTTCAGAATTAAAGGACTTTCCTTTACAAAGGAGATGAAAAGGAAGTTATTTAGACAGAGGGTGGTGAATCTTTGCCACAGAGGGCTGTGGAGGTCAAGTCAGTGGATATTTTTAAAGCAGAGATGGATAGATTCTTGATTAGTACGGGTGTCAGGGATTATGGGGAGAAGGCAGGGGAATGGGGTTAGGAGGGAGAGATAGATCAGCCATGATTGAATGGCGGAGTAGACTTGATGGGCTCATACTGTCCTATCACTTATGACCTTGTTGGGGATTGCAGGGCTGGGTGAGAGTGGGCAGCCCTGGGATTGCTTTGTGATAAGCAAGTACTGAGACTTCAGTTTCACGTGTTTATTCTGTATTTGTTGCGCCCCTGAGCATGATAGGACAGTATAATTTCCAAAGAAGTGCATAGTTGTGACAGGCATCAGGTATAACCACATACCTTGCTGAAAGGTGCATGGCAGGGCTTTCCTCATCTTGCACCTGGAGACACAGGGCTCAGAGTGTAAGGGGAAATCAGGAGTGGAGGAATGTGTGTACAAAAAATCAGATTCATTGTTGCTCACATTCTCTTTGAGCTTGAAAAACTGGTTGGACCCCCTTATACTGGAGCTCATAATTTCCATTGAATATGTCCAGGTTATTCAATCCTGCCCAGTTGCAGAAGCCGAACATACTTAAAATTCTATTCTCGTTGTACTTTGCTTAAATTACCAGCAATTGTGCTGGTGAGTTTTAAAAAAAAGGTTATCTGTTCAATTCGGGATGCAAACATTACCTGAGAAGGTCACCATTTGCTGTTCAGACTGATGAGACAATGAAAAGCAGGACTGGAACCACAGGTTGTAACATAGAACAGTGACAGGCCTTTGGCCAAACATGATGCCAAGTCATGGTTTTCAGGTGAAGGGGGAAAGATTTAATCGGAATCTGAAGGGTAACTTTTTCACACAAAGGGCGGTGGGTGTATGGAACAAGCTGCCAGAGGAGGTAGTTGAGGCTGGAATTATCCCAACGTTAAAGAAACAGTTAGACTGATGATGTGTCCATTTATCACATTAATATGATAGGATATTAAAGTGATAAAATTAATATTTATGGATATAATTTTATATCCATATGGATAGGACAGATTTGGAGGGATATGGACCAAAAACAGGTAATGTAGCTGGGACATGTTGGCGGGTGTGGGCAAGTTGCGCTGAAGGGCCTGTATCACTCTATGACTACATTATATCTCCACCATGCATGAATGCTTCAAAATCAGGTGGTCTGGAGGGATTTGGCCCAAAGGCGGGTGGGTGGGACTAGTGTAGGTGGGACAAGTTGGGGCGAGTTTCCACACTGTATCACTTTATGACTGTGACTCTTAAGTCAAACCAATCTTCTCTGCCTGCACATGATCCATATGCCTCCATTCCGTGGATCTACACATGTCTTTCCCGAAGCCTCCTAAATGGCACTATTGTATCCAGTTTTATTACCACGCTTGATTGCTTGTTCCAGACACCCACCACTCTCTATGTAAAAGATTTGCCCCGCACGTCTCCTTCAAACTTGTCCCCTACGACCATTTTCCACCCTGGAAAGTAATTTGTGCCCACCCTATCTGTGCCTCTCATACTTCTATCAGCACTCCTCTCAACCTTCAAGAAAGCAATCCAAGTTTGTCCAATTTCTAATATCCTCTAATCCAGGCAGTATTCTGGTAAACTTCTACTGGGACCTTTCGGAAATGCCCATATACTGGGGGCATCTAGAACTTCACACAATACTCCAAATGCTGTCTAACCAAAGTTCTATAAAGGCCAGGCCAGAAGAGCATGGCATATTTTATTAGTTATGAGACACTTACACAAATGGGCAGCACGGTGGTGCAACGGTAGAGTTGCTGCCTAAAGGGCCTGTCCTACAAGCATGCTACTCTATGCGATGAACGCGATCAAACCAGAAGCGGGGGCCGCGCGGAGGTCGGGTGATCCCCTGTACAGGGCCGTTCCCACCAGCATGCGCCTGCATGCGGCAAGCACAACCAAACCGGCAGTAGGGGCCGCGCGGAGGTCGGGTGAGTGGCGCAACGCGGCGCAAAGTGAGGCGAACTTGGAGCGAAGTCTAAGGTAAGTTCGCCAGGACAGAGAGGGGCACACAGAGAGGGGCACAGAGGCACACACACACAGAGGGCCACGGAGCCACACACATAGAGGGTCACGGAGGCACCTACAGATAGGTTCACGGAGGCACGATGTCGGGGCGGTGTGTAATGCGTTGAGGCGACTGCGAGCCGACAAGCCGTTGCCGCGCGGAATCTTTGGACATAGTCAGTTTTTTGGAGCCCCGCGCGGTGTCGGGACGAACTCGGGACGAACTCTGCACAATTCCGCACGGCTCCGGCGATCGAAGTGGGACTGGCCCCGCGACGCCGGACGGCTCAAGCGACCACGTTAGGTCGCACTAATCGTATAGAGTTGCATGCTTGTAGGACAGGCCCTTTACAGCACGAGACATCCGGGTTCGATCCCGACTACGGGTGCTGTCTGTACGGAGTTTGTACGTTCTCCTGCGTGGGTGTTCTCTGAGATCTTCTGCTTCCTACCACACTCCAAAGGCATGCAGATTTGTCCCTGGTGTGAAACTGGAATAACATCAAATTTATGTATAGGTGATTGTGTTGGTCAGCACAAATTCGATGGGCTGAAGGGCCTGTTTCGTACAGGTTTGGCCGCCAATGTTCTTGATGTAAATGTTAAATTGTCCCAAGTGTGTGTCGGGTAGTGTTAATGTGCGGGGATCGCGGGTTAGTGCGGACTCGGTGGGCTGAAGGACTGTTTCTAAACTAATCTAAACTAAACTAAATTCACTTTTTATGAATTCTTGACTTCTTTAATTACTTGAATTCAAATTCCACTGCTGCCAAGCTGCAATTTGAACTCTTCATCCAGATCAATGGCCTACTCTATATCTCTGGCTAATAATCCAGCAATGCAACCATCGTGCTACTTCACTATACACCTTGTACATCAGTTGAGATCTTCATTTTATCAACATTATCCGAGGTTCCAGTCGGTTCGCCTGACTTCAGTGGTTAGTAAGATTTTAGAGTCCATTTTAAAGGATGAGGTATCCGACTACTTAGAAGCACATGATGGTCCACCTACCCAATGGATTTTAGTAGTAAGATAAATGTGGTGAAAATGAATAATTTGCCAATGCTATTGTACTTGTTTCAATCTCTGCCAATAGAGATACCATTACAACAATTCACGGAATGGGATAAATTAATATCTAGATTTATTTGGGGTGGAAAGAAGGACAGAATTCGATACACTACACTCCAGTTGTCAAAGGACAAAGGTGGAATGGCACTTCCAAATTTTAGGATATATTTCTATGCGGCCCAACTTCGACCACTAATTAATAGTAAGATTAAACGAGAACTTACCAGTTTGAAGTTTGATCTTGATTTTATGAGGATTTACGATGAGCGATTACGTGAAGGCCGTCAGTCGTCATGCGCGTCAATCTTTAAAGCAGCGATGTGGAATCACAGGTAAGAGAAGTTGACCTAAAGATAGTAAGATTTGGAGAACTAGAACTCCCAGATGACCTGACAATATGGGGTTGGGAGCGGTGGGCACGTAATCGCTTATCGTAACTTCTCATAAAATCAAGATCAAACTTCAAACTGGTAAGTTCTCATTTAATCTTACTATTTTACTTCGGAGTCACGTGAGTGACTATGTGAAGATTTCAAAGCTCTGTGATTTCACGCCGGTTCGAATCCAGGCGTCACACACTGAATGGATTGACCATGGATGAGTGAGAGAAATTAATGCATTCAGACATAACGTAGTTAGGTAACAAAACTGATGCTTTAATGTGAAAACAAAGTGATAGTGACCCCGCCCAACCTGGGGGGGAACTATAAAACTGAATTTAAAATGGTACGTGCAAACACCCCCGGTCCGGCAATGGGTTTATTATAAAATCGGAGGAACATCCGTTCATTGGCCCATCCTGCAGCCGCTAGGATGTTGTTGAGGGGCACGTCCATCGCCCTTGCAGCCCTGGTGGAGTGAGATTTGTAAGTGTCAGTATTCTGGACTCGTTGCGCCGTTACCAGCGCCATCAGCATGACCACCTTGAGGGTGAGCTTGGTTAAGGGTAGTGCGGTGGCTGGGGCTCACTGACGAAGTAGTGTTAGCACCACGCTAACATCCCATGTGTCCGTATACCGTGGCCTGGGGGGGGGGGGGGTGTAGTGTTGTATATTCCCTTCATGAACCTGATAATAAGGGGATGTGTTCCCACCGGTGGGGCCCCATTCCCAGTACTAAACATGAGGATAGTGCACCCCTGGCACTGTTGATGGCACTGTAGCCTAATTTATGGTCATAATGTAAGGTTGACAGGAATTCCAGTACATCCGTGATGAAAACTGTCATATGACATGTTGGAGGCATGACAATACATCTCCAACTTCTTGATGTGAGAGACGTACTGCCTTTGTGTACTGTCCCTCCAGGCCGCTGTTATGACATCCACTGTTCAGTCAGCCAGTCCGAGTCCCAGGTATGGCCCCTCAGAATCTGCAAACCAATAAATTGATTCGGTCATGTAGTGGGTGGTGGCCCCCCATTACTGGGTGTACCAGCAGATACCTGCTTTTGGGGACAGCCATGAAAGGCTGTGCCATAATTCCCAGGACTAGTGGGAACCAAGATTGCGTAGGCCAGTCTGGCACTACCAAAATGCCTGTGGCATTGTCTTGCTTTAATTTTTACCAAGCATCGGCTGATGAGGCAAATTGGATGGAAAGCGTAGAAGAACATTCCTCCCCAATGCAGTGTGAATGCATCGACTGCCACTGCCCCTGGGTCTGGCTCCCATGACACATATTTGGGTAACTGGTAATTCAATCTGGATGCAAACAAGTCAATATCCGGCGTGCCATATCGGGCAACAATGTCGATAAACACGACATCATTCCACATCCATTCTGTGTTATCATTGAATTTTCGTGATCAAGTGTCCGCCACCATATTGTATACCCGGTAGGTAAATAGCCGTGACCCAAATGTTTTTTGCAATACACCAATGCCAAAGAAGGTTTTCCAATTTGTCACAAGATATAGACTTTATTCCACCCATGTGATTGACATACGCCACCGCCATGGTGTTGCCATCTGCGGCGGCGCGACTCACGTTGCAGCGGCCCCTACAGCCTGTCTGTCTTTAAAATTTTTTTTTTGTCTAGTTAAATGTAGTTGTTCGTGTATTTTTTGGTACTGTTCTAACTGTGTATATGTGGGGGGTGGGGGGGGAGGGGGAAACTTTTAAAATCTCTTCCCTGCATGGGAGACCCGACCTTTTCCCTGTCGGGTCTCCGTTGTCGTTGGGGCCTAGCACCGTGGAGCGGTCTCCGACCGGGACGACATGGGGGCTCCAGTCACGGAGCCTGCGGAGCTGCGAACTTACCATCGTGGGGCTGGCCGGCCTCAGAGCGTGTGGAGCGGTGGCGGCGGCCCGACTCCGGAGCTCTAGCTCCAGCTCCAGCTGCAGATTATTGCCGGTGGACTGTCGGGATATCGGGAGCTCGCGGGTCCGGGACAGCTTTCCGGAGCTCCAGTAACACAACATCTCCCGCTCGTGTCGCGGGGTTGGATTGACCCGGAGTGTGGCCGTACATTGCCCGTCGCGGCTTCAATGGCCGCGGGACATTCCAGCGCCCGCCGGGGGCTCCAACTTTGTGGCTTTTGGGCCTAGAGCGGGGCCGTACATCGCCAGGCGCGGCCTCAATGACCGTGGGACTTAACATCGCCCGCCTGGGGCTTGGACATCGGGAGAGAAATGGTGCGGGGGAGAAAGAAGACTTCGCCTTCCATCACAGTGAGGAGGAGATTCACTGTGATGGATGTTTATGTAAATTGAATTGTTTGTATGTTTTGTAGGAATTGTTTTGTTAGTATGGCTGTAAAAACAGAATTTTGTTTGAGCCTCTCTGAGGTTCAAATGACAAATAATAAAATCTAATCTTGTCAATCTGTAGTTGAACATGTACATGATGCATATTGCTGCAATAAGCCTTTAATCCATAGAGTGCTCCCAACAGTAGTTAATGCCATATTGCTGTAGTATTAAGGACTCCTGCACATTCCATCTGCCCCCGCAACTGGAGATGGTATCTGTTGCTCCCCAGCCCATGCATACTTGCATCGGTTTGTAATATTACCGATGGTGTATCAATTTGAATTTTCTTGGAGCAATGATGTACATTTGTAGCCCACCAGTGCAATTCTGCAATGGCCTCTGGTGGTAATTGCATAGGTCTTCCGAATTGGCCTGCATGGGATTTGAGAGCCTGTTCCTTTGCACGTTGTAAATTTTGATAGTGCAAAGGTCCGAAGCGTACAGCTGAAAAAGCTGCCACATGCTTGCCAATTACACTTGCTACTTGTCTGATTGGTGGCTGCTGGTTTACAATTAGCTTATTGCAGGCTTCCATTAACTCTGATTGCTTGCCACTTGGCAGTGTCCCCAACATTTGAATTGAGTTAATTGTGAACCCCAGGTAATCAATTACCTTGATTGGAATCAATTTTGACTTAACTGGATGGATTAGGAATCCCAACCTCTCAAACGTGAGTTTGGTAGCTGAAACAGATAATTCAGCTGATTGCTTGGTGTCCCCAATTATTAGAATGTCATCCAAATAAGCCATCACCAAAACTTCTGAGCTCGTAGTAGCCCCAGAAATGGTTTTAGTAATTTAGTAAATAGTCTGGGAGCTGAAGTCAGCCCATTAGGCACTGCTTTGAATTGCCAGAGTTCCCCCATCCAGTTAAATTTCAAATAGCTCCTGTGCTCCTGTGAATAGATACTGAGTAGTATTAATCTTTTAGATCTATGCATGCCATGTAACATCCTTTGGAAACCAGCTGGATGGCTGTGGCAAAGTTATCCATTTTAAAATGTTTATACTGCACATGAGTATTGAGTTCTGTCAAATCCAGGATGATACAAAATCCTCCATCCCTTTTCCACTTGGTGAATATGTTGGATACAAATTGGTGTGATTCCTGGTGCGACCTCTGAATCACCCCTTTTGTATGTAAAGCCTGAATTTCAGCTTGTACCTCAAATCTTTCCTGTTGTGAGAAAACATATGTGCGGTTTGGTAAATTTTGTGTGGGTGTTGATGAATCAAGAAGGAACTCAATTTTAAACCCTTGTACAATGTGCAGTATGAACAGGTCTGCTGCGATCCAATTCCATTCATTCAAAAAATGTTGCAATCTCCCCCAAACTTGTAAGTTAGGGATGTGTAAGTTGTTCCACAAGGAACTAGGTTCTCCTACCTTGGACGTTCCTGCCGGTGTGGTCCTGGCGTCCGTCCTCGTGCCTTGGGAAGGAGAGCTGATGGCGGATGCCCCCCCCCCCCCCCCCCATCCGAGCTGTGGGCCGGCTGGGGCCTACCCCTAAAAAATACCTCGGTGCTTCCAGCTCGAGTCTTCCTCCTGTCCCAGAGCCCCTAGGCTGGTTTCGCCTGGTGTTGAAGGCAGCATAGGGGTGAGCCCATTGTGATGAGCCCCTGGGTGTAGTTGGGGCTCGGCTCATGAGGTGTATGGTCTTGACCCCATCATCCAGCTCGCGGACCTGCTTCGGCAGGTCAGCTTCAAATAGATAATTGGCCAGCCGGACGTTGCCGGCCTTGCACGGCACAGCAAATTTTGGATTGAGTTCCGGCCGTATTGCGTTTTCACACAGATAGTTAATTTCAAAAAGGGCGTTACAGAGAAACCCCACAGCATTCTGCTGTGTCTCTGTCAGCAGCCCCCCATCTACGGACCTCGCAAAGGCCGTTATGCCTGGGGCCATTCATTTAAAACTTTTTTGGAGTTTGACCTCCTGGGCTCCAATACGGCCCCAGATGGCGTGGTTGATGGCCGGCACAGTGAGGGAGGCACAGTTGGCAGGTGTGTTGTATCTGCTGGAGATCTCCTCCATGACCAGGTCCTTGAGCTGATGCAACACCAGGTAATTTATTGTGTTGGCCAGCTCTTCGTCCAGGGGTGCTCCTGTTGGAGTGGGAATGGCGAATTTGGAAGCCAGTAAAGGCACTTCGGCCCCATGCCCACGATGGTGTTCACCTGATGTGCCTCCCTGCTCTGAGTTAGGATAGTACTGACTCTGTGTACTTCCCTCTCCAGAGAGGGAGACACTTCGCAGCCCTGTGTACGGAGCTGCTAGCGCGGGCTCCCGTGGAGACCCGGGCTGAAACTGCTCCCTCCTCTGGAGCAGATCAGTCTGGAGCCACCTCTCCAATAGGTGCTCCATCTGGGAGAGGCGCCCGCAGACGCTTCCCAGTGTAGGAGGGGATCCCTCCGGCCCGGACTCGTCTGAGTCTACGGGCCTGGCAGACTTGTGGGTGGCCTTGCGCCTCGGCGGGACTGCCACGGTGCTCTCCTGAGGCACCAAGTCTGCTGCCGCTGGTTCCACAGCCAGCGGCCTGGAAGGTGATTCAGACAGTCGCACGCTGCCGGCAGCTCCGCGGTCTTCTGTAGCCGGCTTCCCCGCAGGCCGTCTCCTCACCTTCGACATGGTAGGTTCTTTTCCGCTAGAGAAAACAAGAAGTACGAACCCGCCAAAACGACCGCTGAGTAGTTTTTAAAACACTCACCTGGGTTTTTAAACTTACCTCTGGAAGGACGCAACGCGCCTGCCATTCAGTCGTTGGCGCATGCTTCAGACGTAATGACGCGCATGGCGACTGACGGCCTTCATGTAGTCACTCACGTGACTCCGAAGCAACATTGGTGTGAGGACAGCTATATAGCTAGGTGGAAAGAGATTGAAACATATATCCCTGACTTCCACTTCCACACATTCTTGGGAGAAAAAGCGCTTCCTGGACATAATCGATCCAATAACGATATTTACTTCAGAAACCTGGTTCACTCTTACCAGACAACTTAAACTGAATAAACGACAAAAAGTTTTAAGATGGATAGCTGTGGATAATGAATTTAAACCAGGGATGTATGACTCAACATTTAAAGAGTGGATGAAGAAAGGAATGACTGCATTTTGTACTGTTACTGAAAATGGAGACCGAAGAAGTTTTCAAGATTTGAAGGATAGATTTGCACTTCGGAACCAAAACTTGTTTCGATTCCTCCAACTGAGAGATTATTACAATAAAAAAGTAAAAAGGGAGGCACTAGAAGAAAAGAATCCAGTGATAGAAGTGATAGTTAGTGCGTATCATCAAAAAACATTAAGGATTATTTCTAAACTTTATCATAGTTTAATGGAATGTCAAGCTAAAATTACATTTTATGTAAAATTTAAGTGGGAAAAGGAATTGAACATCGCAATCTCAGAAGAAGAATGGCATCATATGTGTGTAACACGACAGACATCCACTAATTCACAAATTTGGAGAGAATTTAATTGGAAACATTTGATTTGTTTCTTTATTACGCCTAACATAAAAAGCAAGCAAATTCTAAGGCAGCAAACATGCTGGAGGCAATGTGGCCAAACAGACGCAAATCACATATCTTGTGGAGTTGCCCAAAAAACGAACCATTTTGGGACAGAGTGACTTCAGAATTAAAGGAGGTATTATAATCTATAGTCGTCAAGAAGTGTTCAATTTTATACCTGGGTAACATAAATACAGTGGTGCTGAAGGAAGATCAGTACTTGGTTAAAATCTTACTCACAGCTGGCAGAAAGGCCATTACAAGAAACTGGCTTGCAGCGGACACACCCAGACTTAGACAATGGTTAGACATAGTACAGGAAATATTTGTCATGGAGAAAATGACATATTCTCTAAGTGAAAGAAGATGAGTTTAGGTATAGAAATAAAGACATCAACACTGTATAATTTTATTGAAAATAATAATGCAAATTACTGGAAAATGTTTTAATAAGAAAATGGTTCTGTATACTGCATCATTGATTGTAGACTGAACCCCCTACTACACTGTTGTACGTTTCACTGCATTGTTGTTTTGTTGCTATATTTGTGCTTTATTTGTGTATGCATAAAAGCAATAAAGACTAAAGTGAGAAAAAAAGAAGCACATGATAAAATAGGTCAGCATGGCTTTGTGAAGGGAATATCTTGCCTGACGAGTCTGTTTGAATTTTTGTGTGGAAGATAATAGCAGGATAGACAAAGGAGAGTCGATGGATTTTCAGAATGCCTTTGATAAGGTGCCCCACGCAAATCTGCTAAAGAAGGTGGGAGCCCATGATATCAGAGAGAAGTTACTAGCATGGAGAGCAGGTTGGCTGGATGGCAGAAGGCAAAGCGTGTGAATAAAGGGGGCCTTTTCTGCTTGGCTGCGAGAGAACAAAACTATCTAGCGCCCAAGATAACTCTTCGCCCGTTGGGCTGCCTGACAGCTGGAGATTCCACCAGGAACTGCTGGCTGCAGGCCACCACCGGCTTAGAATGGGCCAAAAGCACAGGTCCATGTGCTGCAGGTCAGGCAATGGAACAACTGAGCTCTGAACTCACCACTGAGCTCTCTCTTCATGCCAGCAAGTGGCTCCCACAGGAAGTCATCATGTTCATTTAAGTGAAGTCACTGACCCAATGATGAATGCAATCTGCAGGTTAGTAAATAATTTCACTCCTTCGTACTTTATTGAAATAACCATATAACCATATAACAATTACAGCACGGAAACAGGCCATCTCGGCCCTTCAAGTCCGTGCCGAACAACTTTTTTCCCTTAGTCCCACCTGCCTGCACTCATACCATAACCCTCCATACCCTTCTCATCCATATGCCTATCCAATTTATTTTTAAATGATACCAACGAACCTGCCGCCACCACTTCCACTGGAAGCTCATTCCACACCGCTACCACTCTCTGAGTAAAGAAGTTCCCCCTCATGTTACCCCTAAACCTCTGTCCCTTAATTCTAAAGTCATGTCCTCTTGTTTGAATCTTCCCTATTCTCAAAGGGAAAAGCTTGTCCACATTAACTCTGTCTATCCCTCTCATCATTTTAAAGACCTCTATCAAGTCACCCCTTAACCTTCTGCGCTCCAGAGAATAAAGACCTAACTTATTCAACCTATCTCTGTAACTTAGCTGTTGAAACCCAGGCAACATTCTAGTAAATCTCCTCTGTACCCTCTCTATTTTGTTGACATCCTTCCTATAATTGGGCGACCAAAATTGTACACCATACTCCAGATTTGGTCTCACCAACGTCTTGTACAATTTTAACATTACATCCCAGCTTCTATACTCAAAGCTCTGATTTATAAAGGCTAGCATACCAAAAGCTTTCTTTACCACCCTATCTATATGAGATTCTACCTTCAAGGAACTATGCATGGTTATTCCCAGATCCCTCTGTTCAACTGTATTCTTCAATTCCCTACCGTTTACCATGTACGTCCTATTTTGATTTGTCCTGCCAAGGTGTAGCACCTCACATTTATCAGCATTAAACTCCATCTGCCATCTTTCAGCCCATTTTTCCAACTGGCCTAAATCACTCTGTAGACTTTGGAAATCCTCTTCATTATCCACAACACCCCCTATCTTGGTATCATCTGCATACTTACTAATCCAATTTACCACCCCTTCATCCAGATCATTGATGTACATGACAAACAACAAAGGACCCAACACAGATCCCTGAGGCACCCCACTAGTCACCTGCCTCCAACCCGACAAACAGCCATCCACCATTACCCTCTGGCTTCTCCCATTCAGCCACTGTTGAATCCATCTTGCTATTCCTGCATTTATACCCAACAGTTGAACCTTCTTAACCAACCTTCCATGAGGAACCTTGTCAAAGGCCTTACTGAAGTCCATATAGACAACATCCACTGCTTTACCCTCGTCAATTTCCCTAGTAACCTCTTCAAAAAATTCAAGAAGATTAGTCAAACATGACCTTCCAGGCATAAATCCATGTTGACTGTTCCTAATTAGACCCTCTTTATCCAGATACTTATATATATTATCTCTAAGTATCTTTTCCATTAATTTGCCCACCACTGAAGTCAAACTAACCGGTCTATAATTGCTAGGTTTACTTTTAGAACCCTTTTTAAACAATGGAACAACATGCGCAGTACACCAATCCTCGGGGACTATTCCAGTTTCTAATGACATTTGAAATATTTCTGTCATAGCCCCGGCTATTTCTACACTAACTTCCCTCAATGTCCTAGGGAATATCCTGTCAGGACCTGGAGACTTATCCACTTTTATATTTTTCAAAAGTGCCAGTACTTCTTTTACTTTGAAACTCATAGTATCCATAGCTACTCTACTAGTTTCCCTTACCTCACATAATTCAATATCCTTCTCCTTGGTGAATACCGAAGAAAAGAAATTGTTCAATATCTCCCCCATCTCTTTTGGCTCTGCAGATAGCTGTCCACTCGGTCTCTCCAATGGACCAATTTTATCCCTTGTTATCCTTTTGCTATTAATATAGCTGTAGAAACCCTTTGGATTTACTTTCACCTTACTTGCCAAAGCAACCTCATATCTTCTTTTAGCTTTTCTAATTTCTTTCTTTAGATTCTTTTTACATTCCTTATACTCCTCAAGCACCTCATTTACTTTATGCTGCCTATAATTATTGTAGATCTCCCTCTTTTTCCGAACAAGATGTCCAATTTCCCTTGAAAACCAGGGCTCTTTCCAATTTTTACTGGTTCCTTTCAACCGAACAGGAACATAAAGATTTTGTACTCTTAAAATTTCCCCTTTAAATGTCCTCCATTTCTCCTCTACATCTTTCCCATAAAACAAAATGTCCCAGTTCACTCCTTTTAAATCATCTCGCATCTCGTTAAAGTTAGCCTTTCTCCAATCAAAAATCTCAACCCTAGGCCCAGTTCTGTCCTTCTCCATAATTATATTGAAACTAATGGTATTGTGATCACTGGACCCGAAGTGCTCCCCTACGCATACCTCCACCACCTGTCCCGTCTCATTTCCTAACAGGAGGTCCAGCACTGCCCCTCCTCTAGTAGGCACCTCTATGTATTGCTGCAAAAAACTATCCTGCACACATTTTACAAACTCCAAACCATCCAGCCCATTTACAGAATGTGTTTCCCAGTCTATGTGTGGAAAGTTGAAATCTCCCACAATCACTACCTTGTGCTTACTACTAATATCTGCTATCTCTTTACATATTTGCCCTTCCAATTCTCGTTCCCCATTTGGCGGTCTATAATATACCCCTATAAGTGTTGCTACACCTTTCCCACTTCTAAGTTCCACCCAAATAGCCTCCCTAGATGAGCCCTCCAATCTATCCTGCCAAAGCACTGCTGTAATATCTTCCCTGACTAGCAATGCAACACCTCCACCTCTTGCCCCTCCAATTCTATCACACCTGAAGCAACGAAATCCTGGAATATTTAGTTTCCAATCACAGCCCTCCTGCAACCATGTTTCACTGATCGCCACAACATCATACTTCCAGGTGTCTATCCAGACTCTAAGCTCATCCACCTTTCTTACAATGCTCCTAGCATTAAAATATGCACATTTAAGAAACCCCCCATCTCTTATTCTCTGTTTATTTCCTTTTTTTTCTTTCTCCTCTTGTGTCCGAGTGCTTCCCTTTTCTGCTTCCTGCCTCCCATTCTGTCTACTAGCTTTTGCTATTTGCATCTCTCGCCCCAACCATTCTAGTTTAAAGTCTCCCCAGTGGCCTTTGCAAATTTCCCCGCCAGGATATTGGTCCCCCTCGGGTTCAAGTGCAACCCATCCTTTCTGTACAGGTCCCACCTACCCCAAACGAAGTCCCAATGATCCAGAAACTTGAATCCCTGCCCTCTGCACCAGTCTTTCAGCCAAGCATTTATCCTCCACCTTGCTTCATTTCTACTCTCACTGTCACGTGGCACAGGCAGTAATCCTGAGATTGTAACCTTTTTTGGTCCTTTTCCTCAACTCTCCTCCCAAGTCCTTAAATCCTCCCTTCAGGACCTCTTCTCTTTTTTTACCTATGTCATTGGTACCTATATGTACCACGACCTCAGGCTCCTCTCCCTCTGATTTGAGGATATACTAACAAATATTATTTGTTAGTATTTGACAATTCTTTTAATGAAATATAATTTTTAATATTTGAAATAATTTAAAATATTGATCCTATAATATTTGTTAGTGTTTTACAATTATTTTAATTATTATTTTTTACATTTCTAATTATATAAAAACGTAAATGCTATGTTTGTTATTTTACAATTATGTTAATTGCATTCATTTTCTAATATTGTTATATTTGTATTTTCCAATTAAATTAATTTTTCAATATTTATAACTACATAAAATACTGAAATATTTTAAATGATTGGGAATATTAAAAAAATAACATTCATATTAAATTAAATATTTTTAATATTTATTAGTATTCTACAAATTTATTTATTTTCTTTTAAGTTGATTTGATTTTTAAATATTTCTAATTATACAAAATTAAATATTATATAACTTATTTTATAATACCTTTAATTAGATAATTAGTAATTTTTAATATTTTTAATCATTTAAAATATTTTAAATTTGTTTGTATTTCGCAAAGTATGTTTTATAAATATTTCTAATCATTTACAGATATGGAAATCTTTAGTAATTTTTAAATACTGGAGATGTTTGCAAACAGTTTAAACATTTTTGACAGCAGTTACTGCTCTAGGAAGGATGTCTTAAACTGAAAATGGGGCTGAAGAGGCTGTTCTTCTGCCCCAGAGGCCTGTTCGCCAAGATGCTAACAGGAAGCCTTGAATTGTAAGGAGTAGCTGGATAGACTCACTCCCTTTCTGTCTGGAGTGTAAGAGGCTGAGCGGGTAACTCACAGAGGTATACAGAATCATGAGATGCATAGATAAGGAGTAGGCGAGTCCAGTACTAGCGGGCATAGGGTTACGGAGAAAGAAGAAGAATATAAAACTGATCCAAGGGGCTATATCTTCATGCCAAAGGTATTGAGCAAATGGACCAGGGAACCAAAGGAAGCTGCAGAAGCTGGGATTGTGGCAACATTTTAAAGGCATTTAGACAAATACATGATGAGGAAAGGTGTGGAGGGAAATCTTTAACGTCAGTTAGCCTTTTGTTATTCTTTAGTTCAGATATGGGCCAAATGCAGGGAAATGGGACTAGTCCAGTTGGAAATAGTTCAGATATGAAACCTGGTTGAGATGGAAGAAGTGGGTAAAATGACCTCCTTCTGTGTTCTATGACTCTATAACTATGAAATGTCAATACTTGGGGAACAGGGCCTCACAGGTACATCCAGGCACTGTTGGGACCTGTTCCGCTTAGTATGGGGGAAGTGTCAGCTTTTCCTCCCCTGACTCGTCAGCAGAGAGTCAACTCCGTTCAATACCTTTCACTGAACACATAATTTGGCTCGAGACCTTTGTTCAGAAAGATCTGAAGATCAGATGGTCTGAAGAAGGACCTTGACCCGAAATGCCACCCATTCCTTCTCTCCAGAGATGCTGCCTGTCCCGCAGAGTTACTCCAGCATTTTTTGTCTATCTTCGGTTTAAACCAGCATCTACAGTTCCTTCCTACACATATAATTTGGCTTGTGGCATGTGTGCTGTCTTTCTGCCAATCCAACTTAAGACTAATACCACACCCCCTCCATAGTATATCTCCATAGTATAATTCTCAGATTTATTACATCAGCTGGTTTTCACCCCTGTGGGTTAAGGAAGGAAAATATGCATGCCACATTGTGCCAAATTCTACATTGCTTGTCATCACAGGCTTAAAGTTGGGTATGTGACTGTGTTTCATTTTTCTCTGTCATTTCCTTCTTATCCAATAGATAATACAACCACCGTCTTTCAAAATCTGAGTAAACATTGACCTACTTCACGCATAATCAATTAAGCAACAGTGAGATACATTTGGCCGATCAGCACATCCAATGTGTGTCAGAACCTGCTTTGCTTTCAGCTCATCAGCAAAAATGAACCTTTCTGTAATTCATTCTCGGACATCGGCATTGTTGTTGCTCCCTTTTCATTCCTATAGGGAGTGACTTGGGTTTGGAATGAAAGATAGGCCAATTATAAGGGTGGCATGGTGGCGTAGTGGTAGGGCTATTGCCTTACAGTGCCAGAGACCCGGGTTCGATCCTAACCAGGGGTGCTTGTCTGTACGGAGTTTATACGTTACCTACGTGAGTTTTCTCCGATATCTTCGGTTTCCTCGCACAATCCAAAAGCGTACAGGTTTGAAGGTTAATTGGCCTGGTGTAAATGTAAAAATGTCTCGAGTGTGTGTAGGGTAGTGTTGGCACAGACTCGATGGGCCGAAGGGCCAGTTTCCGAGCTGTATCTCTAAACTATATTAAATAAAATGATACGGTAAGGATAGCTGGTTTCCTTCCCTGAAGAACATGAATGAGCAATACAGTCAGCCAACAACTTCAAGATAGTGGCATGAATGGAGAAAGGGTGAAAGCCCAACTACTCATCAGCCAAAAGACATCCATTAATATTCTGGGGTAGAGATGATTCCATAAGCTTTCAGGTGACAGGAGTTGAGTCACACCAGCCTCTGGCTTGTTCTTGTGGTCGCTGTATTTCTGTGGCTGCGGTTCAGGTCACTGAGGCTGTGGATTTCCTATCCATATCCATATGCAAAGTGTACATGTCCCCTAGGCTTAGCTATTTACACAAGATTCAAGATTCAATTTAATAGTCACATGCACCAATTAAGGAACAGTGAAATTTGAGTACAGTGAGAAGAACGACAATGTACAATGCAACCACATAAAATAAAATGTAACATAAACATCCACATCCACATTCCTCACTGTGATGGAAGGCAATAAAGTTCAGTCATCTTCCTTCTTTTGTTTGTTCACCTGTGGTCGGGGCTGAGCCCTCCGCACTTGCCGTTGCAGACGGTCCGCAGTTCAAGCCCTCTCGTCGGGATGATCGGAACTCCGACACCGGGACGGATCGGAACACTGCGCGGCATGGAGCTCCCGGGTCGGCCGCTTCTTACCGGAGACCGCTGCTTCACGGGGTTAAAGTCCACAGGCCCCGCGGTCGGAGCTCCTGCACTGGCGATCCTCGGCAAAAGATTCCAGGCTCCGCGATGGTAAGTCCGCGTTGCAGGCCTCAGGGGGGGACGGCGATGCGACACGGAGAAAAAACGTATCTCCGTTGAGGTAAGTGACTGGATAAAGTTACACTCAACGCTGAGTCTGGGACAAAGAGAGAGGTGAGATATTCTGTGTTCCCAATTGCCGGCTCTCAGGGAAATGTCATTAACACAATCCATTCCAATATCTAAGTGGTGCAATGGTCGCAGTTATAGCTGCGACCAAAGGAGGAACATCACACAGAGACTGCTGCTATCCTTTTATCGGTGCTCCATTGAGAGCATCCTAACATACTGTGTATGCGTGTGGTACACCAGCTGCACAGCGGCTCAGAGGAAAGCGCTCCAGAGGGCCATTGACAACGCCCAGAGGATTGTCGGCTGCCCTCTCCTTACCTTGGAGGACTTACACAGTTCCCGCTGCATAAAAAAATCCCAGAATATTATAAAGGACATTTCCCACCCCGGACACTCCCTGTTTGAACTGTTGCCGTCAGGCAGACGGTACAGATCTACAAGGACAAGGACAAACAGACTTAAAAACAGTTTTTACCCCAATGCTATAAATAGCAATGTTACAAAATTTTGAGAGTTAAAAAATCAAGTCTGCAATTTATCCCATCAGATAAAGCATAAAAAGAAGTTTAATTTGACACCTAATTTACTTTCATATCTTCAGTATTAAGAAAGTTATGGCCATTTTCATACTCGGAAATGAGCATCTTGCTCCCCATTGCCTTTCAATTGACTTAAAAGCTGTGATCTGGAAGTATAAATCCCATAACTTTCTTAAAAATTAAGAGAACTCAATGAAATTTTCAGTTATTATAGATTGAAACATTCTGAAACAAATATGAAACAATCTTACTTGGATTACCTGAAATTAAAGCATATAATTAGTTAGTTATCTAATTGTAGCTAATTACAAAATTCAATGAGTAGATCTAAACATCTATCCATTTCTTAAGAAAAGATAAACTTTTTTAAAATTGCCTAAGTGTCCAAATAACATTCACACAATAATCCACAATATTACATAATTTTTAAATTCATTTTCATGAATTTCTGGGCCAAATGAAAGGAATTTAGTGTTTTATACCTGTAAATTAATGGCCATTTAAATCAACTAGCGAGTGGGTTTTAGTGGAATGCGGTGGATTAGAACGTTGCAGTTAGCGGTGAAGTCGGGGGTGAAAAATACTGTTTGTTCATACATTTTTTGGGACCCCATTTCGCAACATAAAAATATTATTAAAGCCTCCCGAAAAACCAACTTTTAATATAAAAATAAACTATTTACTTTTTTTTCTCCCCTATGGAAAATCCTTCCGGTTGTCAGTGCTCACGGCTTTTGAAGGTGATTTTAAAATTACTCTAGTTAACAAATAATTTAGAGTAATTTAAAAATACCTTCATTGATGAAATGTCGGAGCGATTTTTCTTCCGCAACGAAATCGCCCGACATTCATCGATTATCCAGGTCTGTTGAAAAACGGCACTTTAAGCCCGCCCCCCCCTGAAAGGCGCTGAAGTCGCGCACACGGGAAGCGGCAGAACTGCAGCGCCGCTAAAGGTAAGTTTTGCAACATACCTACTATAAAGGCACTAAATGTAGCCGCCAAGGAACGCAGAGACTAAGGGACTGTGGTTGGTACACTGTGAAATCGACAGAAGGATGTAGGGTTGGGTGTTTATGCGTGCTATTTTCATATTTCATATTTATTTTAGTTGTTTATCTTTTTTAATATTTTACCTTGTATGTATCGTTAGCTTTTATGGTTTGAATGTTGCACTGACTGGTTGACATTTTTCAATTTTGTTCATGGTTCATAATTTTGTAACATGGTTCATGTTAAAATGACAATAAAGAAACTATTACCATTACTATAGGTGTTGGGTCACATAACTTTATTGACTTTAGTTTAGTTTATGGATATGGCTTTGGCCCACCGAGTCCGCACCGACCAGCAATCTCCGCACATTAACACTATCCTACACACATGAGGGACAATTACATTATTTTTAATACCAAGCCAATTACCCTGCAAACCTGTACTTATTGTAGTGTGGGAGGAAACTGAAGATCTCAGAGAAAACCCAAGCAGGTCACGGGAGAACACACAAATTCCACACAGACAGCACCCGTAGTCAGGATTGAACCCGGGGTCTGTGGCGCTGTACGCCAGCAATTCTACCTCTGCACCACCATGCTGCCCTTCACGCCGAAAGTAGTTGAATGAAAAGCAAAATTAATTTAGTAAAAGCGTAAAATGTCAGAAACACTCAGGAGAGCATCATCTCTGGAATGAGAAACAAGAATTAATATTTCGGGTCTGAGAGTATTTGTCAGAAGAAAGTCAATTTGCTGTAAAACATTGGAGTCATAGTGTTTTACAGGAAACAGGTCCTTGCGTTCAACTCATCCATTGACTTGAATTGAATGTGTTAAAGAAGGAACTGCAGATGCTGGAGAATCGAGGGTTACACAAAAAGCTGGAGAAACTCAGCGGGTGCAGCATTATCTAAGGAGCGAAGGAGATAGGCAACGTTTCGGGTCGAGACCCTTCTTCAGAATTGAATTGAATTACCTTTATTGTCATTCAGACCTGTCGGTCTGAACAAAATTTCATGCCTGCAGTCATACATATATAAAAAATAACAAAACCACACAATAAACACAAATTTAACATCCACCACAGTGAGTTCACCAAACACCTCCTCACTGTGGTGGAAGGCAAAAGTCTTAGAGTCTCTGTCTTCTTCCCTCCTTATTCTCCATATTATTCTGGCCATGCCAGTCAAGCTTTGTGATTGAACTACTCACATTTGCCTGCAATTGGCCCATGCCCCTCTAAACATTTCCTATCCATGTACTTGTCGAAATGTCTTTTAAACATTGCTGTTGTACCCAGAATGAACTGCCTCGTATTTATCTCAATTACATTTGCTGTAAAGTTGTGAAAGTTGGCCTCTGGATGCAAAACCAGTTGCAAACATCAAAATTAGTTCCACACCCCCTCCCCCAACCCTCTATTTTGCTGTGTAACAGGGTATTTTGAGGAAGAGTCTTGAGCTGAAACGTCACCCATCCATCCTCTCCAGAGATGCTGCCTGTCCCTGCTGAGTTACTCCAGCTATTTCTGTCTATCTTCGGATTACACCAGCATCTTCAGTTCCTTCCTACACCGGATTTCTAGGTGGAAATTCGCAAGTAGATCAGTTTTCGGCCGTTCCCAAGTCTGGGAACATCTGGAGGAAAAACTAGATACCTGACAGGAGGCTGACCCAGCAGAAATTGTCTTTGCCTTGTGGCAGACTTTGCCCTGCTGATGTGGGAGGGAAATGGACAAATACAACTCATCTTTGTGTCAAGGACAGCAGAGAGATAAAACGGGCTTTGATCTAACAACTTTAAAAGGCGGCCGGACATAACTCTCCCAGCTTTGGATTGAGAGAGCAGCGATGTCGGAGCAGAGCAACCTCTCGGTGGTGGCACATGGGCCTGGGGACCTGCGAATGGTAATCGCCTCTTTCTTCTACACTTTGTTCTGAACCTGTTGCCCTCAGGATGGTCGACATTGTCGATTGGGAAAAGCCGCATTGTTTCATCGGCTCATAAACCCTTCAAAGTAACAAAATCACCTCTTCAACATTAATACCCCTTTATCTGTTATTTGCACTTTATCAATTTATTCATTCATGTGTGTATTTACGTATATAATGGTATATGGACACACTGATCTGTTTTGTAGTCAATGCCTACTATGTTCTGTTGTCCTGAAGCAAAGAAAGAATTTCGTTGTCCTGTCAGGGACACATGACCCAGTCTGAAGAAGGGTCTCGACCCGAAACGTCGCCTATCTCCTTCGCTCCTTAGATGCTGCTGCACCCGCTGAGTTTCTCCAGCTTTTTGTGTAACCAACTGACGATAAACTCTTTTGACTTTGAATTTTTGACTTTGGATTCAACTTTGAATCTGTGCAGTTTGACACCTCCTCCAATCTCACCTATTGTATCCACTGTTCCAGGTATGGACTCCTATATATTGGCGAGACCAAGCGCAGACTCAGTAATCCTATCGCTGAACACCTCCGCTCAGTTCGCCTAATCAGAATCAGAATCAGAATCAGAATGCCTTTTATTGTCACTATACACGTGTACAGTGAGATTAAAAACTGCTCCTACTCAGTGCAAAAACAAGACAAAAAGGGGGGGGGGATAAGGTGCACAGTTTCTGCAGCGCTATATACATATCTACAAAAAGACAATGGATAATAGAATGGATAATAGGATTCCTATATCCAGTATGGGTTACAGTTACAGTACAAATTACAGTAGGTGGATAGATGGAAGGCCGGGGGTTAGGCTGTGAAGTCAGTGCATGTGTGAGTTCAGGGAGATGATGGATTTTGGAAAGAAACTGTTCTTGAGTCTATTTGTCCTTGTGCTGATGCACCTATAGTGCCTCCCTGAGGGTAGCAGGTCGAACAGGCCAAATGCAGGATGGGAGCTGTCCTTGATAATGTTCTTCGCCCTGCTGAGGCAGCGGGAGGTGTAAATGTCCATCAGAGAGGGGAGAGGGCAGCCGATGATCTTCTGTGCTGCCCTGACTACCCTCTGAAGCCTCTCCCTGTCTGCCATGGTGCAGCTGCCGTACCATGCTGTAATGCAGTATGTCAACAGGCTCTCAATGGACGAGCGGTAGAAGGTCAGCAGCAGGTTGGAGTCCAGGTTGTGCTTCCTGAGGACCCTGAGGAAGTGCAGCCGCTGCTGAGCCTTCTTGATGACCGCTGTGATGTTGTCTGTCCAGGAGATGTCAGCGGAGATGAGGACACCGAGAAACCGGAAGGTGTGGACCCTCTCCACACACTCACCGTTGATGTATAAGGGGGCTACGTCGGTGCTGTGCTTCCTGAAGTCGACAATGAGCTCTTTGGTTTTCTTGGTGTTCAGAGCCAGGTTGTTTTCTGAGCACCAGGCTGTCAACTTCAGGACTTCCTCTCTGTAGGCTGCCTCATCTCCCCTTGAGATGAGTCCGACTACTGTAGTGTCGTCAGCAAACTTGACAATTCGGTTGTTGTTGTGGGCCGGACTACAGTCGTGGGTGTAGAGACAGTATAGGAGGGGGCTTAGCACACAGCCCTGCGGGGAGCCGGTACTCAACATGCGAGTGGAGGAGAGGTGGGGGCCGAGTCTCACAGTCTGGGGCCGGTTGGTGAGGAAGTCCTTTATCCAGGCACATGTGAGAGTAGGGAGGCCGAGAGTGACCAGTTTGTCAATGAGAATGTCCGGAATGATAGTGTTGAAAGCTGAGCTGTAATCCACAAAGAGCATCCGAACGTAGCTCTGCCCCTGCTCCAGGTGGCTCAGCACAGAGTGGAGAGCTACGGAGATGGCGTCTTCTGTGGACCTGTTTGGGCGATAGGCGAACTGGTGGTGGTCGAAGTCTGGAGGGAGATAGTCCTTGATGTGCTGGAGGACCAATCTCTCGAAGCACTTCATGATTACCGGAGTGAAGGCCACGGGACGGTAATCGTTTAGGCTGGTGATGGGAGACTTCTTCGGCACTGGGACGATTGTGGCTGATTTTAGGCAGGACGGGATAACTGCCTGGTCCAGGGAGAGATTGAAGATTCTGGTGAAGATGACGGTGAGCTGGTGGGCACACGCTTTGAGCACCTTACCAGGTACTCCATCTGGACCGGCAGCCTTCTTGGGGTTCACTGCCAGGAGCACCCGTCTGACATCGTGCTCCCTTACAGTGAGTGGAGTAGTGCAGGAGCCAGGTAAGGGTGGGAGCAGGGCTGTAGCAGACGAGTGCTGCTGTTGTGATGTTTCAAAGCGGGAAAAGAAGCAATTTAGCTTCTCTGCCAGCGGCGCACTCAGGTCTTCTGTCGTTGTGGCACAGCCTCTGTAGTTTGTGATGTCTCGTATGCCCCGCCATACCTCCCGTGTGTTATTAATGGACAGGTGGGCCTCTATGCTCCTCTTATGGTCCACCTTGGCTTTTTTAATTCCCCTTTTCAGATCGGCTCGAGCAGCCCTGTACAGAGCTCTGTCACCTGACCTGAAGACATCAAACCTACCTGATCTCCCGGTTGCTCAGCACTTTAACCCCCCCTCCCATTCCCACACGGACCTTTCTGTCCTGGGCCTCCTCCACTGTCAGAGTGAGGCCCAGCGCAAATTGGAGGAACTGCACATCATATTTTGCTTGGGCAGCTTACACCCCAGGGGTACGGACTTCTCGAACCTCAAGTGACCTTTGCTTTACTTCTCTCCATTCCTCCCCCTTTCCAGTTCTCTGACCAGTCTGATTGTCCCCCTAATTACATTTTATCTCTGTTTGCTTTGTTGTTACCTTCTCCTAGCTAACAATGATCAATTCTACATTTTCCTTGATCTGCATCTCTTTTGATCTTCCTTATCTTTCTGACGCTCAGTCCGACAAAGGGTCTCAACCCGAAAAGTCACCCATTCCTTCTCTCCTGTCCCGCTGAGTTACTCCGGCATTCTGTGTCTATCTTCAGTTTGCACCCTTGTTCCATTTCAAGGTTGCAGAGGTTGTTCTGAATAAAGTGTTTGTTTATTACGTAAATAAATAGGTGTAATAAAGGAGTAGAAAGGCAAACATGTACAGTACACTCCTGCTACTGTTGTATGGGCTTCATTACCAGCTACACCCATGGATTTCAATCACTGAACATTTGTGATGCTCGCGTTGGGTACAGCCTTCGGGGGGGGGTGGGGGAGGAGAGTTTGGTGCAGAACCAACCTCAAGCAAGTCTGGGTTAAAATGTCCAGTCACGGAAATAGTTGTTTGCAATGGATCCGAGCAGTCAGCCCGGGGGGGGGGGGGGGGGAGGGGGGTACAGTATAGCACACTGTGTGTAGGAAGGAACTGCAGATGCTAGTTTAAACCCAAACCAGACACAAAAATCTGAAGTTACTCAGCGGGACAGACAGCATTTCTGGAGAGAAGGAATGGGTGACGTTTCGGGTCGAGAGAAAGTAGACTCGATGGGCCGAATAGCCCAATTCTGTTCCTATAACTTGATAGCACAAATATTTTCCGTATAGAGTCTGGAATGTACTGTCTAAATACATTGTGGAGGAGATGCTCTCAGGTCATGTAAGCAACATTCTGACATGCTTGAAAGACCTAGGCCTAAAAATCTAAGGACTCAATGCTGGTAAATGTGATTAGAATAGTTATAGATATGATGGGTGGCATAGACATGATGGGCCAAAGGGTCTCTTTCTGTACTGTAAGGCCCCGTGACTCTATTTATGACTCTCCCTCAGAAACCAGGGACTCGCCGTCCGAACACATGCTCTTTGCTCCTTCCGATGATATAATTCACCTTCCCCCTCCTTGAGATTCCTCGAACAACATACCAGGGGACCACGACCAGAGAGCAGTCTCCTGGTATGAAGTACTATCTCCCTCATTGGTGACCCTCGGACTATCCTCGATCGGACTTTGCTGGCTTTACCTTGCACACAACATTATTCCCTTATCATCAGTCTGAAGAAGGGTTTTGGGCCCGAAACGTCGCCTATTTCCTTCGCTCCATAGATGCTGCCTCACCCGCTGAGTTTCTCCAGCACTTTTGTCAACCTTCGATTTTCCAGCATCTGCAGTTCCTTCTTAAACATTCCCTTATAGAAACATAGAAACATAGAAATTAGGTGCAGGAGTAGGCCATTCGGCCCTTCGAGACTGCAACGCCATTCAATATGATCATGGCTGATCATCCAACTCAGTATCCCGTACCTGCCTTCTCTCCATACCCTCTGATCCCCTTAGCCACAAGGGCCACATCTAACTCCCTCTTAAATATAGCCAATGAACTGGCCTCAACTACCCTCTGTGGCAGAGAGTTCCAGAGACCCACCACTCTCTGTGTGAAAAAAGTCCTTCTCATCTCGGTCCTAAAGGATTTCCCCCTTATCCTTAAGCTGTGACCCCTTGTCCTGGACCTCCCCAACATCGGGAACAATCTTCCTGCATCTAGCCTGTCCAACCCCTTAAGAATTTTGTAAGTTTCTATAAGATCGCCTCTCAATCTCCTAAATTCTAGAGAGTATAAACCGAGTCTATGCAGTCTTTGTTCATAAGACAGTCCTGACATCCCAGGAATCAAGCACTGTATCTGTATACTGTGAATGGCTCGATTGTAATCATGTGTATTGTCTTTCCGCTGACTGGTTAGCACCCGACAAAAGCCTTTCACTGTACCTCGGTACACGTGGCAATAAACTAAACTGAACTGAACTGAACCCCTTATGGCTGTGCACAGCGAGGAGGCATGGCGGAAATATTTGCTTGCGTGTAAAATTAAAACCCTCACAACCACAGCGGATGAAGAAGGTAGCTCACAACCATCGTCTCATGAACAGTTGGGAATGGGCACTAAAGGGTGGCCTTGAGTGCAGAGTCCACATTGCATGAATAAATAAAAGCTAAAGAAAAGTTCATCAACGGCAGAAACCTGACCTTTCTAAATTCACTGCAGAAAGATGAGTTCAGGTTTGTTGGTGAATTGGCTTGGTAAATGTACATATTGTCACTCGTGTGTGTAGGATAGTGTGATCGCTGGTCGGGGCGGACCCGGTGGGCCGAAGGGCCTGTTTCCGTGCTGTATCTCTAAACCAAAACTAGAACTCAATGTTGTTGACCGCTGATGTATGCGGAAGTGTGTAGGAGGAGAGCAACGCCATGGGTACATGTACGTGGTTGTCCAATGACATAACAGTTTGTCCTGCAGAGTTTCTGCTCAGGATTCCAGCATCATCTTGTGTTCCCCCTGACTATCTCTGATGAATCCATAGAAAGGCACAAAGAGCTGGAGTAACTCAGCGGGACAGAGGGTCTCGACCTGAAACATCTCCTGTTCCTTCCCTCCTGACATTCTGCCTGCCTCGCTGAGTTACTGCAGCATTTTGTGTCTACTTCAGACCCTGCACACGAGTCACAACCCGAAACGTCACCCATTCCTTCTCTCCAGAGGTGCTGCCTGACCCGCTGAGTTACTCCATTCTACACATTTGGTCTGGAGCCGGGTGTGTGAGAAGTGGTTTCTGGTCTCCAACTGGAAGCATGGGTCCGTATCCCACTTCTCTTCTGCTTCTTCTTGCGTATGGCGTGCACAGCCTAAAGTTGTAGGACAACTTGTTCTATTTGATCTTATTTGAATGTGCACGCCGGGTTGATTGCATTCGTCGAAACAGGGCGGACCACGTGAAGGTTGCAATCTTCCACCGCCGTCCCACTTCTGACACCATGTTGGAATAACTTAACTCACGTATGGTAATTAAGATCCAAAGTCTTTTTAATTGCAATACAGCATAGGTAACTTCATCTTAACACACTACTCAAGACTGGGGTACAAAGTGAAAAGCAAAGGTCCTATAGCGGAGCAAGATAGACCACTCCTTCTAAATGCAATGGTGACGTGCAGTACGCAACGGAACGGAACGTGGGCCTTTTTTTCATCCATTTCCGTAACCCGACCCAACTCGCAGTGTAATCAACGTTGCGGGGGAACAGTTTGTGTTAATAAATTATAATTCTGAAAATGAGGAGAAGATTTTTACCAAGCAATCCCACCCTGTAATCATGTGTGCATATACACATGTCTATTTGCGTGCAGTTCTGTGTGTGTTTGGCTGTGCGGTTTGCATGTCTAGTTATGCGTACAGGTATGTGCATGGTGCTTTGTATGTGGTATTCTGTATATGTATGTGTCTGTGAGTGTCTATGTGCATAGATTTGTGAGTGTACGTTACAGTCACTCAGTGTGTTGGTGTATCTCTTAAGGAGCTAGTACCATAGAGACATGCAGCCTAGAAACAGGCCCTTCGACCCACCTTGTCCACGACGACCAGTTCTTCCCCCTCCCATTCCAAATCCGACCTTTCTGTCCTAGGCCTCCTCCATGGGCAGAGTGAGCCCCACCGCAAATTAGAGGAGCAGCACCTCATATTTCACTTGGGTAGTTTACACCCCAGCGGCATGAATATTGACTTCTCCAATTTCAGGCAGTCCTTGCTTTCTCCCTCCCTCCCCTCCCCTCCCCAGCTCTCCCACAGCCCACTGTCTCCACCTCTTCCATTCTTCTTCCCATTCCCCCCCCCCCCCCACATCAGTCTGAGGAAGGGTCTCGACCTGAAACGTCACCTATTCCTTCGCTCCATAGATGCTGCCTCACCCGCTGAGTTTCTCCAGCATTTTTGTCTACCTCCACCAAGCCACGGTTGCCCAGCCAGATGCAACTAAATTTAAAGTGGCACTTTCTTCCCAATAACCCTCTCTGGCTAAACCCCTCCCTTCACCACCCCCAGTTTAAATTCCAGTTGGAATATTTTGGAAGACCAAGTAACCAAGAACCTTCAATTTTTCCAGCATCTGCAGTTCTTTTATTGAACAAGTTGACACAGTTGGCCAATTTCATTTGCCTGCATTAGGCCCACAGCCCTCCCAATCCTTCTCATCCATATATCTGTCCAAATATCTTTCAAAAGTCATAATGATAGCTGTTTCGTCCGCTTCCACTGGCAGCTCATTCCAGATATGGACTGCCTTCTGAGTGAAAAACCTGCTCCTTAGGTTCTTGTTAAATCTCTCCCATCTTAGCTTAAAGGGCCAGTCCCACTTTAACATCATTTGCGCGACATCATTTACGTGTCGTGACGCGCACGTGATGCACGCATGGTGCGTGGTGATGTAGGCAGTGTCGCGCGGCGCCCCAGGATTTTGGGATCCACAAAATCTTTGCGTGACGCGCAAATGACGCCCATGTGGGACAGGCCCTTAAACCTTTGGCCTCTAGGTTTAGAATTCTCAACTGCGGGGGAAAGAAACTTGTTGAGCAAGGTTGGTTTTAACAATAGATATTTGTAATACTCAACTAATGTGGTTTGAGATGTGGTGAGAGATTATGTTGTCAATTAGCACCTGCGTTATCTATTGCGATCATATTAATAATGTCACCAGCAGTCTTTAGCGGTTCCATTTCACCTCGAGCTATTCTGGTCTGTTGTCGCTTGATCTAATATTGCTCGCCGCAGGGTTGCTTTCACTGCACGAGTCAAAGAGTTTTGCAGAGAGGAAATGTTACACTGTGTTCTGCTGAAGGATGTTTGCTTTAGAAGGTGGTTGGTCAGGAATAAGGTGCATTCCCATACTAGATTGGGAATTCTGCCAGAGGAGGTAGTTGAGGCTAGGACTATCCCAACATTTAAGAAACAGTTAGACAGATACATGGATGGGACAGGTTCGGAGGGATATGGACCAAGTGCAGGTAGGTGGGACCAATATAGCTGGGGTATCTGGTGTGGGCAAGTTGGGCCGAAGGGCCTGTTTCTCCACTGTATCACTCTATGACTCTAGATTTTTATGGTGGTTTAAGACACAGAAAAATTCTGCAGGCCGTCATGAGCAGCTTAGAAACATAGAAACATAGAAAAATAGGTGCAGGAGGAGGCCATTCGGCCCTTCGAGCCTGCACCGCCATTCAATGTGATCATGGCTGATCATCCAACTCGGTATCCCATACCTGCCTTCTCTCCATACCCCCTGATCCCTTTAGCCACAAGTGCCACATCTAACGCCCTCTTAAATATAGCCAATGAACTGGCCTCAACTACCTTCTGTGGCAGAGAATTCCAGAAACTCACCACTCTCTGTGTAAAGAATGTTTTCCTCATCTCGGTCCTAAAGGAATTCCTCCTTATCCTTAGACTGTGACCCCTTGTTCTGGACTCCCCCAACATCGGGAACAATCTTCCAGCATCTAGCTTGTCCAACCCCTTAAGAATTATGTAAGTTTCTATAAGATCCCCCCTCAATCTTCTAAATTCCAGCGAGTACAAGCCGAGTCTATCCAATCTTTCCTCATATGAAAGTCCTGACATCCCAGGAATCAGTCTTGTGCAGGAAGGAACTGCAGGTGCTGGTTTAAACCGAAGATAGACACAAAAAGCTGGAGCAACTCAGCGGGTCAGACATCATCTCTGGAGAAAGGGATTAGATGATGTTCCGGGTCTGAAGAAGGGTCTTGACCTGAAACATCACCTATTCCCTTTCTCCATAGATGCTGTCTGACCCGCTGAGTTACTCCAACTTTTTGTGTCTATCTTAGGCATCAACAGTGGTCCATAGAGGAAGGCTCGCCAGGAACACTGGGCCTGTACTCGCTGTAGTTTAGAAGGACGAGGGGGGATCCTCATTGAAACTTTAGCGAATAGTGAAAGGCCTGGATAGAGTGAATGCAGAGAGGATGCTTCTACCAGTGAGAGAGTCTTGGACCAGGGGCCATAGCCTCAGAATAAAAGGACGCACCTTTGGAAAGGAGATGAGGAGGAATTCCTTCAGTCAGTGGGTGGCGAATGTGTGGAATTCATTGCCACTGATGGCTGTGAAAGCCAAATCATTTTTAAGGAGCATGGTTGATAGATTCTTGCTTAGTAAAGGTGTTTGGAGTTATGCGTCTACCTAGGATTGCATCTACCTGGGATTGAAACCAGCATCTGCAGTTCCCTCCTACACACTTGGACTCTCCTTGACTGGACTTTCCTGGCCTTATCTTGCCCTTGTCATTGTTCCCTTATCGCTGTAAATGGCTCGATTGCCATCATGTATTGTCTTTCCGCTGACTGGATAGCACGCAAGAAAAGCTTTTCACAGTACCTCGGTACAGGTGACAGTCAACTGAAATGTAAAGTTCAAAAATGATTGGCAAATATTACAAAATCACAAAAGGTCTAAAATAAATGGACCTCTCATTCTTGACAATCTTCACATCCAATAAAACGGCTGCACCTTCACTTTAAGGAATAGCCTTAAATTGTTTTCGATTACACAATTCTTCTGTTTGCTTAAAAAGAAATGGAATGGAAAACCTCACCTCTCTTCAAACAATGCATTGGATAACTTGGTCCAGAATATGGGTTTGAAGTAAAATACTGAGGCACAGGGTGATGGATGGTGAAACAGCTGACGAGGATGAGGTTAGACAAAGGTTAAATTGCGCTTTGAGATAATGGTTATCAATTTTTTTACAATGACGCGATATTAAAAGTAATTCAGGTTAGTTCATTGTCCTATTTGGGACACATGCCAATAAGCTTTCTTGAAGTGTACTAAGGTACAGTGAAAAGCTTTTGTTGCGTGCTATCCAGTCAGCAGAACGACAATACATGATTACAATCGAACCACTTATAGTGCATAGAGGCATGATAAAGGGATGATTATCAGTGCAAGGTAGAGCCAGCAAAGTCCGATCAAGGATAGTCTGAGGGTCACCAAAGAAGTAGATGGTAGCTTAGCCCTGCTCTCTGGTTGTGGTAGGAATGGTTCAGTTGCCTGATAACAGCTGGGAAGAAACTGTCTCTGAATCTGGGGGTGAGCGTTTTCGCACTTCTATACCTTTTGCCTGATGGGAGAGGGGGAGAAGAGGGAATGGCCAGGTTACAACATGTCCTTGATTATCCTGCTGGCCTTGTCGAGGTAGCGTGAGGTATAAATGGAGTCAGTTTGGTTTGAGTGACGGTCTGGGCTGCGTCCACAATTCGCTGCAACTTCTTGTGGTCTTGAATGGAGCTGTTCCCAAACCAAGCTGTGATGAATCGCGATCAAATGCTTTCTGTGGTGCATCTGTAGAAGTGGTTGAGAGGTGTAGGGGCCATGCCAAACTTCCTAAGCCTTAAAGGAAGTAGAGGCGTCAGTGTGCTTTCTTGTCAGTTGCTTCAATATGGGTGGTCCAGGAGAAGTTGTTTGTGCAATATGGGTGGTCCAGGTTTATTGGGCAACTTTGAGTCTTATTAGTGCATTGGACATGAAGTTAACTGGCAAGCCCAGTATTTGCAGTCCATCTCCAATACACGCCTGTAGTGAATGTGTTGCCGTGTCAATGTAACTCCAATCACGCTAATGGGGCTGAAGTCACATAAAGACTAGCTTGGCTAAGGGCAGTGGATTGTCTTCTATAAAGGACATTTGTAAAGCAGCAATCAGGTCTTCCTAAGGCACCGTTGCTCAGTTTGTTGTTTGATAACAGATTTACTCACCAACTGGCAAATGAGATGTCAACAGGCGGCACAGCGGTAGAGTTGCTGCCTTACAGTGCTTGCAGCGCTCGGGACCCGAGTTCGACCCCGACTACGGGTGCTGTCCGTACGGAGTTTGTACGTTCTCCCCGTGATTACTTAGGTTTTCTCCGAGATCTTCAGTATCTTCCACACTCCAAAGACGTGTAGGTTAATTGGCTTGGGTTTGAAGAATTGTTATAAATGTAAAATTGACCCTAGTGTGTGTAGGCTTGTGTTTTAATTCTGCTGGCATCACTGGTCGGTGTGGTCTCGGTGGGCCAAAGGGCCTGTTTCCGCACTGTATCTCTAAATTCTGCTAAAACTAAACTCACATTACCAAATTAACAATCCACATTTCTGGATACTTGCATTGGCAATGTTACAAAATTTTGAGATTTAAAAAATCAAGTCTGCAATTTATCCCATCAGATAAAGCATAAAAAGAAGTTTAATTTGACACCTAATTTACTTTCATATCTTCAGTATTAAGAAAGTTATGGCCATTTTCATACTCGGAAATTAGCATCTTGCTCCCCATTGCCTTTCAATTGACTTAACTCAAAAGCTGTGATCTGGAAAAGTTAAAAGCCCATAACTTTCTTAAGAATTAAGAGAACTCAATGAAATTTTCAGTTATTATAGATTGAAGCATTCTGAAACAAATATGAAACAATCTTACTTGGATGACCTGAAATTAAAGCATATAATTAGTTAGTTATCTAATTGTAGCTAATTACAAAATTCAATGAGTAGATCTAAACATCTATCCATTTCTTAAGAAAAGGTAAACTTTTTTTAATTGCCTAAGTGTCCAAATAACATTCACACAATAATCCACAATATAACATAATTTTTAAATCTCATTTTCATGAATTTCTGGGCCAAATGGAAGGAATTTAGTGTTTGATTCCTGTAAATTAATGGCCATTTAAATCAACTTGCGAGTGGGTTTTAGTGGAATGCGGTGGATTGGAACGTTGCGGTTAGCGGTGAAGTCGGGAGGAAAAATATTGTTTGTTCATACATTTTTTGGGACCCCATTTCGCAACATAAAAATATTATTAAAGCCTCCCGAAAAAACAACTTTTAATATAAAAATAAACTATTTACCTTTTTTTCTCCCTACGCAAAATCCTTCCAGTTATCGGCGCTCACAGCTTTTGAAGGTGATTTTTAAATTACTCTAGTTAATAAATAATTTAGAGTAATTTAAAAATACCTTCATTCATGAAATGTCGGAGCGATTTTTCTTCCGCAACGAAATCGCCCGACATTCGTCGATTTTCCATGTCTGTTGAAAAATGGCACTTTAAGCCCGCCCCCCTCTGAAAGGCGCCAAAGTCGCGCACACGGGGAGCGGCAGAACTGCAGCGCTGCTCAAGGTAAGTTTTGCAACATACCTACTTGCATGTAACTTACCAGCTTTGCTCCCATCAAGGTAATAAATTGATTCTACTTGGGGAATCTATTATCGTGCTTGTTCAATAAATATTGATTTTTTTTCCCATCTATCCTATCAGTACTTAATATTTTAGAACTTCAATCAAATGTTCGTATCTTTTTAATATAAAGGGAAATTTCCATCAAGTCTTGGGTATGTGGGTCGTCTCAGAGGAACAATGCCTCGTGTATCGATACATAAATCTGGAGTAACTCAGCGGGTCAGACAGCATCTCTGGATGAAAAGAATAGATGACGTTTCAGGTTGAGACCCTTCTTCACAGGTGGTTTAATCTGAAGATAATGATTTTCATCCGAATTGTAAAACCCCTGTCCCACAGTACGAGTTCATTCCAAGAGTTCTCCCGAATTTGCCCTGATTCGAACGCGGAGATTTACGGTAATGGCCACTCGTCGGTACTCGGGGCTCTCGTGGACATTTTTCATGTTGTTACCTGCCGTTAGTGAGTCTTCCCAAGTACCCGCCGTTAGCGCTAAGAGACGTCCCCGAGCTCCGATGTACCCGCTACGTGCATTCACCGTGCTTACCACGAGTTTGATTTTTTTAAAACTCGGGAGAGCTCTTGGAATGAACTCGTACAAGTGGGACAGGGCTTTAAAGAATCAGAACTTTCTCAGGTACCTACCCATCTTCTCTTCACAGGAAAAGCTTCCAATCCCTGAGCCAGGCCCCAATGGTAAGTCTTTCTATGTTCCTTGTTTGGCTTTCTCCTGAATTTTACTGTGCGTTACGGTACTGAATTTGTTCTAAATTTTAAACTCTACTGCAAGGACTGTTGGGCAACCAGCTGTTCAGAAGATAAAGGTGTACGTCCTTTTGAGCGTTTATAAAACACACAATTACAAATCAATTTGCAATTTGTAATTAATACATACATACATACATACATACATCATAAAAGGAGAGCTAGGTGCCTCTGCTCGGTATTTGATGGAGTTGGCAAATTTGTTTCACTGTAATCCATTTCTCCGTGGATTGTCGGGGTGGAGAAGCTTGTGTGGTCGTGAGATCCCGAGAGCGATGCTGTCTGGAGCTATGCTCCTGATAGGGCCACCCCTGGCGGTACGGTCGAGGGGGAGGACTCTTACAAAGAGCCAATCCAACCGGAACAGGCGCTGGACGATGGCTGATTTTAGTGGAGCGTCACAACGGCTGGGAAGGCGGATGAAGGCTGCAGCAGAAAGGGGTCCCTGGTCGTCTTGGACTCCATGCCACTGGATCCTGACCCAGATCTGTCAAGGACCGTGGGGTGGCTGTCTGTGCACCAGTCTCCCCACGTTAAACAAAGTCACGCACCGACGTCCTCCAACCCTGGAGACACCCATGGTCAGTCATGACCGAGGGGGGCCTAATGCCCCTGTCCCACTTAGGAAACCTGAAAGGAAACCTCTGGAGACTTTGCGCCCCACCCAAGGTTTCCGTGCGGTTCCCGGAGGTTTTCGTCAGTCTCCCTAATGGTCGAAAGTGGTTTCCGCTCCTTCTATGTTCCGGCGATTATTTAAAAAAATTCAAAACCGGCCGCGACTAAAAATAGGTTGCCGTTTTAAAAATCGGTAATTTTTTAATCGAAGCCGGTTGCGGTGCTAGTTGAAGGTGGTTGCCGAAGGTTGCAGGTAGTGGAAGGTAAGACCTTTTTTTCACCCAGTTTTATTCCATTAGGGACGTTTTGAATTTTTTGAAATAACCGCCGGAACATAGAAGAAGCGGAAACCACTTTCGACCTTTAGGGAGACTGACGAAAACCTCCGGGAACCGCAACTTTGTGCCCCAACTTTGGTGGGGCGCAAAGTCTCCAGAGGTTTCCGTTCAGGTTTCCTAAGTGGGACAGGGGCATAAGAATCCTGCAATATATATTCCTTCTAACGTAATGTCAATTAAAAATTGCAATTTAAATTTCTCTGTGCACAGTTTTGGTCACCCCATTACAGAAAGAAATGGAAGCTTTGGACATTTTTAAGGCAGAGATAGATAGATTCTTGATAAGTATGGATATCAGGGATTATGGGGAGAATTGAGTGATTGAATCAGTGCCTACAGTATCTACCTCTGCATCTAGTTCATAGTCTGTACAAGGTCCTAAAAAACCACAGGCCATGGGTGAGCATGAATGGTGTACATCTTCCAGCCTGTTCTTGCCTAATTATGCCACTTGCTACGTAATAAAGAAATATTCTTCCTGGGCGGCACGGTGGCGCAGCGGTAGAGTTGCTACGTTACAGCGCCACAGACCCGGGTTCGATCCTGACTATTCTGACTGTTTCTACTTTCTCCCTGTGTGACCTGTGTGGGTTTTCTCCGGGATCTCCGGTTTCCTCCCACACTCCAAAGGCGTACAGGTTTGTCGGCTAATTGGCTTGTTACAATTGTAAATTGTCCCCAGTGTGTGTAGGATTGCATTAGTGTGCGGGGATTACTGGTTGGCGAGGATCTGGTGGGCTGAAGGGCCTGTTTCCGTGCTGTATCTCTAAACTGAACTACATTTGAAAAAAAACCCGACTTTTGTCCTTGCTGTGTTTCCAGAGGTCCTGTTGCAGATGAATTCTGTTGGGATCTGCGGGTCTGATGTGCATTACTGGCAACATGGAAGACTGGGAAGTTTCCTCATGAAGAAACCAATGGTTCTGGGTCATGAGGGTTCTGGCACGGTGACCAAAGTGGGGATGGGAGTGAAGCATCTCCAAGTAGGTAAGAGACATTCCAAATCCGAATCATTTCAACATCATCTTGTTGACTCTAATTGTCCGTAACTCGTTTTCACCAAAGATCCTATAGCAAGCAAGATAGATCACTCGACCAAAAAGACGTGGGCAGATGCATGGGTAATTTTCGGCCCCATTTCCGTAACCGGCTTCCGTCTCCGCACCAAAGGTCCCGTCATAGCGGAGCGAAGATACTAGTGCGGAGACGGAAGCCGGTTACGGAAACATCCTCGTAAAAATAAAAGTTACTTGGGAAAAATCTTCTCCTCATTTTCAGAATTATAATTTATTAACACAAACTGTTCCCCCGCAACGTTGATTACACTGCGGGTCGGGTCGGGTCGGGTCGGGTCGGGTTACTGAAATGGATGGAAAAAAGACCCACGTTCCGCTCCGTTGCGTACTACACGTCAGCCCATTGCATTTAGAAGGAGTGGTCTATCTTGCTATAGGCTCTTTGGTTTTCACCTAGCCCACAGCTAACAATGCCCTGTTTCCTTTATCATTGTTACTCTTTTGCATATCTTTCCTTCATTTGGACTATATCTCTCTACATCGCCATCTATATATCGTTTCCCTTTCCCGTGACTTTCAGTCTGAAGAAGGGTCTCGACCCGAAACGTCACCTATTCCTTTTCTCCAGAGATGCTGTCTGACCCGCTGCGCTACTCCAGCTTTTTGTGTGTCTTATCTTCTCTTCAAAGTCATATGTGTCCAGGGGATCGACATGCCTGCAGCTCCTTTGCTCTCAACCCCATATATTTAACAGTACAAGCTCACATGCGGGACTGATTGGTTGTAACAACCCCCCACACCCTCCTCCCCATCCAGACCCTCTCATTTAACCATCCAGATCTTAATCTTGACCGAGAAATGGTTCTTCCCCAGTCTATTATCCTTTCAAAGGAGTGTCATTCAGTTTGATGTTTTAACAATTATCATTCATAGGCTGACTTGACGGGGAAATCTAGGAGGTTATCAGCATTTTGAAATGATGATGAATGGGTTTCGCTCCAGTAATGGTCTGAGCATTAACATTTCCAAAGGGTGAATCCAGACCTATGGTTTTTATCTGTGAATTTGTGGACAGCCACGGTTCAGGTGTTCAGAGAAGGAAGCAGACAGTTTATTTAACCTGTTCTTAAAGTTCCACAATACGCCCTTTGTTCCTCGCTTTTGATTTTTGTCAATGTTGATTTACCATGTGTTATAAATTGTTCTTGGAGACTCTGTTATCAGGCTTCTGAACTTCCCTGAGGTTTCCATTCAGGGTGGTCAGGGTACTGTCTAATTCACATCCACCCCATCGTGAACATTGGAGTTGGACCGTGGAGGTGATATGCTACGATCTTATCAAAACATAAAAAAATTCTTTAAGGATTGGACAAGCTAGATGCAGGAAAAATGTTCCCGATGTTGGGGGTGTCCAGAACCAGGAGTCACAGTTTAAGAATAAAGGGTAAGGCCATTTACATAGAAACATAGAAACATAGAAAATAGGTGCAGGAGTAGGCCATTCGGCCGTTCAAGACTGCACCGCCATTCAATATGATCATGGCTGATCATCCAACTCAATATCCCGTACCTGCCTTCTCTCCATACCCTCTGATCCCTTTAGCCTGAGGATCCATTTAGGACTGGGATGAGGAGGAATTTTTTCACCCGGAGATTTGTCAATCTGTGGAATTCTCAAAGGCCCCGACCACGAGGAAGATGACAGAACGTTATTGCCATCCCTTCAGTGGGAAACGTTGATTCCGCTTTGTGGGGATGTTCATGTTAAACTCTATCGTGTTAGTGTTCTTGTTGTTCTTATGGCTGTATGGTTACTCAAATCTCACTGCACCAATTGGTGCATGTGGCAATAAATGTAACTTCAACTAGATCTTCTCTGCCACAGAAGGCAGTGGAGGCCAATTCACTGGATGTTTTCTACATATAGCTCTGAGGGCTAACTGAATCAAGGGATATGGGGAGAAAGCAGGAACGGGGTAATGATTTTAGATGATCAGCCATGATCATATTGAATGGCGGTGCTGGCTCAAAGGGGTGAATGGCCTACTCCTGCACCTATTTTCTATGTTTCTCATGTTGAGAACTATATTTTTCACTCTGTACCTTCCCCTTTGCACTCTATCGATTCCACTTAAGATAGACACAAAATGCTGGAGTAACTCAGCGGGACAGGCAGCATCTCTGGAGAAAAGGAATAGGTGACGTTTTGGGTCGAGGCCCTTCACCTTCATTAGCATTTCACTAGCCTTAAAGCACTTTCAGTCCTACTGAAAGGGACTTGAATGAATGAATGGCGCTTTATTGACACATGTGACAAGTGACAGCGATATTCTTTGCTTTGCGTGCCCAAGGTATGCAAACAGTCACCACATAAAGGACGCGGACAAAGTTACAAAGTTTCCCACGCCAGGTCCTCCTTTGTTCTACTCCCCTCACTCATAGCGATTCCCCCCCACCCCGGGTCCTACACCGGTAGGTAGTTTAGTTTCGAGATACAGCGCAGAAACAGGCCCTTCGGCCCACCGAGTCCGCACCGACCAGCCATCCTCGCACATCTACACTATCCTACACACACTGGGGCCAATTTCTATTTTACACTTGCACCAAGCATCCAAACCCAAGCCACTTCACCTACAAACCGGTACATCTTTGGAGTGTGGGAGGGAACCAAAGATCTTAGGGAAAACCCACGCAGGTCGCGGGGAGAACGTACAAACTCCGTACAGACAGCAACCGTAATCGGGATCGAACCCGGGCCTCTGGCGCTGTGAGGCAGCAACCGCGCTGCCCCGTGTTTCTTTAAGAACTGTAAAGGGCCTGTCCCACCAGTATGCAACTCTATGCGATGAGCGCGACCTAACGTGGTCGCTTGAGCAGTTCGGCGTTGCGGGGCCGGTCCCACTTCGATCGCTGGAGCCGTGCGGAATTGTGCGGAGTTCGTCCCGACATCGCGCGGGGCTCCGAAAAACGGACTATGTCCAAAAATTCCGCGCGGCAACAGCTTGTCGGCTCGCAGTCGCCTCGACGCATTACACACTGCCTCGACATCGTGCCTATCTGAAGGTGCCTCCGTGACCCTTTATGTGTGTGGCTCCGTGGCCCTCTGTGTGTGTGCCTCTGTTCCCCTCTCTGTGTGCCCCTCTCTGTCCTGGCGAACTTACCTCTAAGACTTCGCTCCAAGTTCGCCTCACTTTGCGCCGCGTTGCGCCACTCACCCGACCTCCGCGCGGCCCTCGCTGCCGGTTTGGTCGCGCTTGCCGCATGCTGGTGGGAACGGCCCTGTACAGGGGATCACCCGACCTCCGCGCGGCCCCCGCTTCTAGTTTGATCGTGCTCATCGCATGGAGTCGGATGCTGGTAGGACAGGCCCTTAACTTTGTTCCCTTTCTTTCAGGAGATAGAGTTGCCATTGAACCGGCTTACCCACTGAACAACGATGAGTTCTGCAAGTCTGGACGCTACAATCTTTCTCCAGCAATGTTCTGCTCGGCCACCCCACCTAATCATGGGCAGTTGTCCCAGTTCTATGTCCACAGTGCAAACTACTGCTTCAAGTGAGTACTGTGGGTGATGGTAGACGTCTGCTATCTGCTGGGAGGTTCCTTCATTTGGGGTGCTCCTAAAGCAGGTTTCAACCTGATAATAATCTTAGAATTTGTTTTTTTTAGACACACCCTCAGCCCACAGCGACCATCGATCACTAATCTCACTCCTTCTATGTTATCCCACTTTCTCGTTCACTTCCTACACTAGAGGGGGGAGATTTTACAGAGGCCTATCGACCAACAAACCTGTACTTTTTTCGGGACATGGGAGGAAACCGGAGCAGCCGGAGGGGAGAACGTGCAAGGGGGAGAATGTTGCCTAAGGGGAAAACATGCAAAGTCCACATGTTCAGCCCCCAAGGGTAGGATCGAACTCGGATCTGAGGCTGCAGTCTGTGAGGCAGCAGTCCTACCAGCTGTTATTGCCCTGCTGACAGCACACTGGGTAGCTAACAACCCCTCCTGCTGTGGCAATCTTGTCACTTCCGGGTGGCGTGGCGTAGAGTTGCCGCCTTACTTCGCCAGAGACCCCGGTTCGATCCCAGCTCTGTACGTTCACCTCGTGGGTTTTCTCCGAGATCTTTGGTTACATAGAAACATAGAAACATAGAAATTAGGTGCAGGAGTAGGCCATTCGGCCCTTCGAGCCTGCACCGCCATTCAATATGATCATGGCTGATCATCCAACTCAGTATCCTGTACCTGCCTTCTCTCCATACCCTCTGATCCCCTTAGCCACAAGGGCCACATCTAACTCCCTCTTAAATATAGCCAATGAACTGGCCTCAACTACCCTCTGTGGCAGAGAGTTCCAGAGACCCACCACTCTCTGTGTGAAAAAAGTCCTTCTCATCTCGGTCCTAAAGGATTTCCCCCTTATCCTTAAGCTGTGACCCCTTGTCCTGGACCTCCCCAACATCGGGAACAATCTTCCTGCATCTAGCCTGTCCAACCCCTTAAGAATTTTGTAAGTTTCTATAAGATCCCGTCTCAATCTCCTAAATTCTAGAGAGTATAAACCGAGTCTATCCAGTCTTTCTTCATAAGACAGTTCTGACATCCCAGGAATCAGTCTGGTGAACCTTCTCTGCACTCCCTCTATGGCAATAATGTCCTTCCTCAGATTTGGAGACCAGAACTGTACGCAATACTCCAGGTGTGGTCGCACCAAGACCCTATACAACTGAAGTAGAACCTCCCTGCTCCTATACTCAAATCCTTTTGTGGTTTCCTCCCACACTCCAAAGACACACAGGTATGTAGGTAAATTGACTCGGTAAACGCAAAAACTGTCCCTAGTGTGTGTGTGTGTAGGGTAGTGTTAATGTGCAGGGATCGCTGGTCGGCGCGGATCCAGTGGGCCGAAGGGCCTGTTTCCACGCTGTATGTCTAAACTAAACCAAGTTTCACTTTACATCCCCCTAAACCCTGCAAATTATCCTCACTTGGGTGCCTTTCCTACATGCTGATTGTTTCTGCTTCTGCCACCCCTGCAGCCAGGAACTCCAGACCACTACGATTCTCTGCGTAAACATTTTTTTCTTTCGCAGTATATCTCCTTCATCCACTGCCAAAATGTCTGTGTTTACTGGTCCTTGAAGACTAATGTCAATAGCTACCCCTATCTCCCCGATCTAAACTAGACAAGATCTTGAACTTTAATTCTGTCATGTTTTCTCCTTAGAAATACAGCTGCAGCCGAACCTTGTGGCTGTGACCTTCATTCTTGCAATCATTCAACTAATCGCTTCTGCACCCTCTCAAGGGATCTCACATCCTCCCTTAAGATAGGTGACCATAATCCGATGCATCACTGCATTCATTGTCCTTCAATGTTCAAAGGTACAATTAACAATTAAGAACTAATCGTTAATTAACAGACAGAGAGTCAGGGGAGAGAGTATGCACCTTTTTGTTTGGCACAATACCCAACAGGAAAAAGATCCAATTGTTGCCAATGAGTTGAAGATAGTGAGGAGGGAACTGCAGAGGCTGCTTTACACCAAAGACAGACACAAGATGCCCCTGTCCCACTGTGCGAGGTAATTCAAGAGTTCTCCCGAGTTTGCCCAGATTCGAACACTGAGATTTACGTTAATAGCCGTTCGTCGGTACTCGGGGCTCTCGTGGACATTTTTCAACATGTTGAAAAATCTTCACGAGTCTACCCGAGTACCAGCTACGTATGTTCTACGTGCTTCCACGAGTTTGATTTTTTTTAACAAGGGAGAGCTCTTGAATGAACTCGTACAGTGGGACAGGGCTTTAACACAGCGGCACAGGCAGCATCTCTGGATAGAAGGAATGGGTGATGTTTTGGATCGAGACCCTTCTTCAGACAGAGAGTCAGGGGAGAGACACAGAGACATGGAAGGGTAAAGGTAGTATTGGATTATGTGCTTGGATTAAAGGAAAAGACTTATTATGCAAAAACCAATCGGTAACCATAAGGATTGGGAACATTTCAGAACTCATCAGAAGTGACCAAAACTTAGATGAAAGGAACAGAAGTTTGGAAACGCTTACCTCCAAAAGGGTCTTGACCTGAAACGTCGCCAATTCCTTCTCTCCCGAAATGCTGCCTCACCCGCTGCGTTACTCCAGCATATGTGTATGGAAATATGCTGGAGATTGTTTAACTGGTAAAATGCAGAATTTGTGTATTAAGGGACACAAAATGCTGGAGTAACTCAGCGGGACAGGCATCATCTGTGGAGAGAAGGAATGAGTGACGTTTCGTGTCCGGTCTAGTCTGACGATTAACCTCGACCCGAAACATCACTAATTCTGTCTCTCCTGAGATGCTGCCTGTCCCGCTGAGTTACTCCAGCATTTTGTGTCTATCTTCGGTGCAAACCAGCATCTGCAGTTCCTTCTGATACACAGTATATTGGAGTGCCACGTGTATCAGTATTGGCCCAAAGCATTTTACAATCTATGATATGGATCGGATGGTCATGAAACCTATCCAATTTTCTAATAATATAAAGCTGGGAACAATCTGAGCTGTGAACGGGATGCAGGCATGCTCACTGGGGATGTAGACAGATTACGTGAAGGGGTGAGGACAGGACACATGGAATACATGCCATAAAAATGAAGTCATTCACCTTGAACAGTTTTAAAAGGGACGTGCCGTTTAAGTGGGTTAAAAGAGAGATTAAACGGTCTGTGTTCAGAAAAACCTGGGTGACCTTATGTTAGAATTACTTCACATGAATGCGTAAGAATAGGAAATAATTACAGAGGTATGATATGTTCTTCATTGCAAGGGGATTTGAACACAAAAGGTAAGAGTTTTACTGGAATTACACAGGAGCCTGGCAGAGGCGCAGCTGAAATAATGTATGGAGGTCGAGCCCCCCTACTGAGGAAGGATGTGTTTGCGACAGAGGCAATGGCTGACCTAGACAGACGCAAGACATAGAACCATTGAAAATAGGTGCAGGAGGAGGCCATTCGACCCTTCGAGCCAGCACCGCCATTCATTATATTCATTTTTTGTATGACTTTGTAAATATTTGATTAGTGTATAAATGTAAATAATTTGGTGTACATATAGCTGCTTGTGTACATATGGTGTACTTATAGCTGCTGGTGTACATATGGTGTACGTATAGCTGCTGGTGTACATATGGTGTACATATAGCTGCTGGTGTACATATGGTGTACATATAGCTGCTGTGTACATATGGTGTACGTATAGCTGCTGGTGTACATATGGTGTACATATAGCCGCTGGTGTACATATGGTGTACATATAGCCGCTGGTGTATATATGGTGTACATATAGCCGCTGGTGTACATATGGTGTATGTATAGCTGCTGGTGTACATATGGTGTACATATAGCCGCTGGTGTACATATGATGTACATATAGCTGTGTTAAAGAAGGAACTGCAGATGCTGGAGAATCGAGGGTTACACAAAAAGCTGGAGAAACTCAGCGGGTGCAGCAGCATCTAAGGAGCGAAGGAGATAGGCGACGTTTCGGGTCAAGACCCTTCTTCAGACATATAGCTGCTGGTGTACATATGGTGTACATATAGCTGCAACATTTGTATAAGATAATTCTAAACAGTTGAATAAGGGGTGGGAATTAATAAGCTTTAGCTTCCTGCTCCGTTTCGGACACATACCATTTCATTTATTTATAGATATTATTTATGACAGTTTATAAATATTCTTGTTGTGTTTTTTGTATGCTGTTTCACACTTGCGTTTTATTCTTTTATTCTGTTCCAAATAAAGAATAAAATAAAATAATAAATAATTGCGATCATAGCTGATCGTTCCCAATCAATAACCCGTGCCTGCCTTCTCCCCATATCCCATGATTCCACTAGCCTCTATCTAACTCTTAAATCCATCCAGTGACTTGGCCTCCACTGCCCTCTGTGGCAGGAAATTCCACAAATTCATAACTCTCTGGGTGAAAACGTTTTTTTTTTAATGGCCTCCCCTTTATTCTAAGTCTATGGCCCCTGGTTCTGGACTCGCCCAACGTTGGGAACATTTTTCCTGCATCTAGCTTGTCCAGTCCTTTCATAATTTTATATGTTTCTATAAGATCACCCCCTCATCCTTCTAAACTCCAGTGAATACAAGCCTGGATTGCTGACTCAATAAAGTACCCCGGATGCTGGGTCGGTGCTGTGAGATTGTTTTTGTGTTCCAGGCTTCCAGATTGCGTGAGCTCGGAAGAAGGTGCTTTTATCGAGCCTCTTTCAGTCGCCATTCATGCCTGTCGAAGGGCGCGGGTAAAACTGGGCAGCAAAATCCTGATCTGTGGAGCAGGTAAGCATTGTTAAGGGCCTGCCCTACAAGCATGCAACTCTATGCGATGAACGCGATCAAACTAGAAGCGGGGGCCGCGCGGAGGTCGGGTGATCCCCTGTACAGGGCTGTTCCCACCAGCATGCGCCTGCATGCGGCAAGCGTAACCAAACCGGCAGCAGGGGCCGCGCGGAGGTTGGGTGAGTGGCGCAACGCGGCGCAAAGTGAGGCAAACTTGGAGCGAAGTCTAAGGTAAGTTCGCCAGGACAGAGAGGGGCACACACATAGAGGGCCACGGAGCCACACACATAGAGGGTCATGGAGGCACCTACAGATAGTTTCACGGAGGCACGACGTCGAGGCGGTGTGTAATGCGTTGAGGCGACTGCGAGCCGACAAGCTGTAGCCGCGCGGAATTTTTGGACATAGTCAGTTTTTCGGAGGCCCGCGCGATGTCGGGACGAACTCCACACAATTCCGCACGGCTCCGGCGATCGAAGTGGGACCGGCCCCGCGACGCCGGACGGCTCAAGCGACCACGTTAGGTCGCGCTCATCGCATGGAGTTGCATGCTTGTAGGACAGGCCCTTTACTCACATCATGCCACCAGTTAGAGCAAGGTAACTTTACCCCCAGGGGGTAAATTTGTTGATTCTGGATGTGTACATATTTTTACTCATTGACTGACAGTGTTTGGTTCTGGTACACCGGCATCTGTTCATCATTAGTTGTTCGTAAATAAGTGAGGTAACATTGTTAAGTGCTATTAAAGTTGCCAGGGGTAAACGGGACGAAAAAGGTTGGGGAATCCCTGAGTAATGCCCCTGTCCCTCTTAGGAAACCTGAACGGAAACCTCTGGAGACTTTGCGCCCCACCCAAGGTTTCCGTGCGGTTCCCGGAGGTTTTTGTCCTCCGGCAACCACCTTCAACTAGCATCGCAACCGGCTTCGACTAAAAAAAATACCGATTTTTAAAACGGAAACCACTTTCGACCATTAGGGAGACTCCGGGACCCACACGGAAAACTTGGGTGGGGCGCAAAGTCTCCAGAGGTTTCCGTTCAGGTTTCCTAAGTGGGACAGGGGCATTAGAGTGAAGATGGATACAGATTATTCTTAGCCAGCACCCAGTCTTTATTTCTTTTTTAAAATTTTATTTCAATTTAATATTCTCGTCGATTCATAACCAAATCCTTTCTCATTTGTTTAGGTCCAATTGGACTTCTCAATCTGCTGGTTGCCAAGGCGATGGGGGCAGCCCAGGTGGTGATTTGTGGTAGGCCTCAGATTTTTTCTCTCTTTGTGTTTTGTTTTTTTCTCTTCCTCTCGCACCTCGTCACTCTTTTGACCTTTTCCTGATCATTCTTGTCTTGTGTCCATTTACTTCCAACATTAGTACTTAGCAGTAGTTACTTAGCAGGCCCTCCTCGGTCATGACTGACCATGGGTGATGCATCCTGGTCGGATGCAAGCCTGGGCGATGCCATATGGAGGACAGACAGGCTGTTGCCCATGCAGCACGTCCCCCCCTCTCCACGTCGCTGATCGATCCAAAGGAACAGCAGGGCCGTTACAGTTTGGCACCAGTGCCATCGCAGGAGCTGCCGGAGCGAGGTTGTGGAGTATCTCAGCCAGTCAGACTGCAGCTCTGGAGGACGTAGATAGGTGACGTTTCAGATCGGGACCCTTCAGAGCAGTCTGAAGAAGGGTCCTGACCCGAAACATCACCTATCCATGTCCTCTAGAGATACTGCCTGACTTGTTCAGTTACTTCAGCATTTTGCGTTCATGACCTCAAGGGAACCTGATATTTACAAGTGATAACTCTCCACTTCTCCGTAGCCTGTCAGCTACGTATCCTGCAGGAGAAAATGGGGTTGCCCCTAGTGTGAGAGCTCCTACACCAAATAAGTACTCCCAAAATAAAATGTAGGTATCCTCATCCATCTCTGACTGGCTCATTTACTTCCCCCTTCTTTTACTGTTTTGCATTGCTCATCTTGTTTATTCTCCCTCTCCCCCTCTCCCCCTCTCCCCCTCTCCCTTTCCCTATCCCCCTCTCCCTCTCTCCCCCTCTCTCTCTCTTTCTCTCTCTTTCTCTTTCTCTCTCTCTCCCCCCTCTCTCTCTCTCTCTCTTTATCTCTCTCTTTTTCTCTTTCTCACTCTCCCTCTCTCGCTCTCTCTCTCCCCCTCTCTCTCTCTCTCTCCCTCCCTCCCCGTATCTGTTTTAACTCCATCTTCATTTCTTTTCTCTTCATTATTGGTTTTGTTTTCTCTTCCTCGTTCCCTGACTTTTATTCTCCTCCTTTCTCTGTTTGTTTTTCTCTGCTTTTCTTTCTCTTTGTATTTTGCCTCTCTCCCTCTGTATTTTCCATTTTCCCATTTCCCCGTTTCTTTTATTTTGCGCGCCTTCCTCTCTTTCACTCGTTACTGTCTCGTTCACCTCATCGTCTGTTTCCCTTTGTCTCTTTTTTTTAATACCCATTCTCCTCCCTGCTCGTCGCTTGTCCCAAGCTGAACGGGGTCTCCTTCCCCCATTCAATGTCACAGACGCCACAAAAACAAAACCACTTTACAAAATATCTGGAAGAGTTTCTCCGCTTTGAGCTGGAGTGTGGTCAACGTATGAGAGTTGGCCAAAGGATTAGTTCTGCTGCCAAATTCCATGCAGTCAACACAAAGCAATAGTAATTATATCATAATTTAGATCTGTGCTGACTACACGCAGAGGATATATTATTTCAGCATCACACTACTGCCAAAAGGAGAATCTTATAGAGACAGTTTTCCCAACTTGAGTTCAAAGTTTCCAGTTCAATTAGTGAATCATTGTCCCTGGGAATGCCAGGGACCTGGGAATAATATCGCCTCCAAACTCACCCTATGCACCCTACTATAGCATAGAAACATAGAAACATAGAAAATAGGTGCAGGAGTAGGCCATTCGGCCCTTCGAGCCTGCACCGCCATTCAATGTGATCATGGCTGATCATCCAACTCAGTATCCCGTACCTGCCTTCTCTCCACACTCCCTGATCCCTTTAGCCACAAGTGCCACATCTAACGCCCTCTTAAATATAGCCAATGAACTGGCCTCAACTACCTTCTGTGGCAGAGAATTCCAGAGACTCACCACTCTCTGTGTAAAGAATGTTTTCCTCATTTCGGTCCTAAAGGAATTCCCCCTTATCCTTAGACTATGACCCCTTGTTCTGGACTCCCCCAACATCGGGAACAATCTTCCAGCATCTAGCTTGTCCAACCCCTTAAGAATTTTGTAAGTGTGTAAGTTTCTGGAAGATAGCCATAAAGAACTGCGTGCATAGTCTTTGTCTTATCATTGCTGTGTCCAAATCCTGCTGCCCTCAACTCAAAGTGGGAGTGCCATCACTTGCACGCCTGCGGTTCAAGAAGGCAGCTCATTGGCATTTTTTCAGGGACAATAAACTCTGACACATCCTGAGAATTAATTTTTTAAGTAGTTTATTACAGCCTGATTACATGGTCTCACCCTTCCCTGTGAGACTATCTTTGGTTTCCATTTTGTGCATTGTTCACTGTGTTTACAATATCCAGCTTTTAATAAAATGTGTCAATTCACTTCGGTTCGTTAAGTTTCATTTCGAGATACGGCGCAGAAACAGGCCCTTCGGACCACCGAATCCGCACCGACTAGCAATCCCCGCACACTAAAGGGCCTGTCACACTATCTAGCTCTCTCTTGAAAGTATCCAGAGAACCGGCCTCCACCGCCCTCTGAGGCAGAGAATTCCACAGACTCACCACTCTCTGTGAGAAAAAGTGTTTGTTCGTCTCCGTTCTAAATGGCTTACCCCTTATTCTTAAACTGTGTGTGGCCCCCAGTTCTGGACTCCCCCAACATCGGGAACATGTTTCCTGCCTCTCGCGTGTCCAAGCCCTTAACAATCTTAGAAGTTTCAATGAGATCCCCTCTCATCCTTCTAATTTATGTCCTTAGATTTATCAAGTGCCCGACTGGCCAAGGCGAAGGAGGTGGGGGCTGATTTTACCATCAAGGTGGAGAAGGAGACGCCTCAGGACCTGGCCCAGAAGGTGCAGGCGACTCTTGGTTCAATGCCATTCGCCACCATCGAGTGCACTGGGGCAGAGTTCTGTGTCCAGGCTGCCGTCTATGTGAGTACCAGCTCATAGAGACTTACAGCGTGCAAACAGGCCCTTCGGCCCAACACTCACACCGGCCAATGTGTCCCATCTACACTAGTCCCACCTGCCTGCGTCGGGCCCATATCCCTCGAAACCTGTCACATCCATGTACCTGTGTTTGAGAAGGAACTGCAGATGCTGGAAAACCGAAGGTAGGCAAAAGTGCTGGAGAAACTCATCGGAGTGCAGCAGCATCTATGGAGCGAAGGAAATAGGCAACGTTTCGGCACGAAACGTTGCCTATTTTCTTCGCTCCATAGATGCTGCTGCACCCGCTGAGTTTCTCCAGCACTGTTTCCTATATCCATGTACCTGTCTAAATGTTTCTTAAACGTTGCGATTGCACCTGCCCCAAGTATCTCCTCCGCCACCCTTTGCATGTGAAAGTTGCCCCTCGGGTTCCTATTAAATCTTCCCCCGCTCACCTTAAACTTATGTCCTCTGGTTCTCTAATTCCCCTTCTCTGGGTAAGAGACTCCGTGGGTCTAGCCCGATCTATTCCCCTCAGCTTACATGGAGTAATGTAAAGAGAGTAAAGGGCTTGTCCCACCAGCATGCGTTTGCATGCGTCTAGCGCGACCAAACGTGGTCGCTTGAGGCGTACGGCCTCGCGGGGCCGGTCCCAATTCGAACCGCGGAGGTGTATGAAGTTCCCTGCCTCTAGTGTGTCCAAGGCCTTAACAATCTTATATGTTCCAATGAGATATCCTCTCATCCTTCTAAACCACAGAGTGTACAAGCCCAGCTGCTCCATTCTCTCAGCATATGACAGTCCCGTCATCCCGGGAATTAACGTTGTAAACCTATGCTGCACTCCCTCAATAGGAAAAATGTCCTTCCTCAAATTAGGGGACCAAAACTGCACATAATACTCCAGGTGTGGTCTCACTAGGGCTCTGTACAACTGCAGAAGGACCTCTTTGCTCCTATACTCAACTCCTCTTGTTATGAAGGCCAACATGCCAAAACTGCACACAATACTCCAGGTGTGGTCTCACTAGGGCTCTGTACAACTGCAGATTAAATTAAACTAATTTCATTACAGTACGACTATAAGTACAGTATTGTTGATAAGGTTAAGGGATGTTCAGGGTAGGACTGAAATGCAGATGCTGGTTTACACCGAAGGTAGACACTAAATGCAGGAGTAACTCGGTGGGACAGGCAGCATCTCTGGAGAGAAGGAATGAGTGACGTTTTGGCTCGAGATCCTTCTTCAGACTGAGAGTCAGGGTGAAGGAGGTCCCGACCCGAAACGTCACCTATTCCTTCTCTCCAGAGATGCTGCCTGATCCGCTGAGTTACTCCAGCCTTTTTGTGTCTATCTCATATTTCAATTGACACAAGTTGAAGACAGTCTTAGCAGTTTTGTTGAATAAGGTTTCTCCTCGCATAAATCAGCATTGATTCCACTCAAAATTATATTTGCCCTGTAATTAAAAGGAACTGCAGATGCTGGTTTATACCAAAGATAGACACAAAATGCTGGAGCAACTCAGCAAGTCGAGCAGCATCTGGGGAAAATGGATAGGTAACGTTTCGGGTCTTGAACCTTCATCAGACTAGATTTGAGTTGCCCATTTCCCACTGCAGTTTCGACATACAGCATGGGGATCAACCCTTCGGCCTACACAGTCCACTGCAACCATTGATCCCTTCTTTCTTGGATAAGGTACTGGGTTTCCGGATAGGTTGGTGTGTGGCTGGGGCTCCTCTGATTTTAATAGTCATTAAAATCGGCCCTTTTGCTGAATCAGTTCAAATTTAACATATTTTATCTGTCTGAATGTCCCACTTGGGCGTCATTTGCACGTCACGCAGGAGGGGCGCGAAGATTTTGTGAATCCTAAAATCCTGGGGCGCCGCTCGCGACCCTGCCTACGCCACCGCGCCTCACCACCTGCCGTGCGCGCGTCACGACGCATGCGTGACGCGTAAATGATGTCACGTAAACAACGGCCAAGTGCGACGGGCCCTTAAAATGTGATTTTTCTCGTTCCCAGTCGACCCAATCCGGAGGGACTGTGCTCCTGGTCGGACACGGCCCAGATTTAGTGAGTGTGCCTCTTCTAAACGCTGCCATCCGGGAGGTGGATATCCGTGGCATGTTCCGATACTGCAACACGTAAGTTCTGCTACTTGCCCGCTGCCCAGGGTTGCTTAACTTTAACTCTTAACATCAGTGAAAGCAGTTGGCGGCACAGACGCATGGAATCTGAAGTCAACTTTGTAGTCATACATAGATACATAGACAATAGGTGCAGGAGTAGGCCATTTGGCCCTTCGAGCCAGCACCGCCAATCAATGTGATCATGGCTGATCATCCCCAATCAGTACCCCGTTCCTGCCTTCTCCCCATATCCCTTGATTCCGTTAGCCCTAAGAGCTCGATCTAACTCTCTTTTGAATGCATCCAGTGAATCGGCCTCCACTGCCTTATGAGGCAGAGAATTCCACAAATTCACAACCCTCTGGGTGAAAAAGTTTTTCCTCATCTCAGTTCTACATGGCCTACCCCTAATTCCTAAACTGTGGCCCCTGGTTCTGGACTCCCCCAACATCAGGAACATGTTTCCTGCCTCTAGCGTGTCCAATCACTTAATAATTTTATATGTTTCTATAAGATATCCTCTCATTCTTCTAAATTCCAGTGAATGCAAGCCCAGTCGCTCCATTCTCTCAGCATATGACAGTCCCACCATCCCGGGAATAAACCTTGTGAACCTACGCTGCACTCCCTCAATAGCAAGGATGTCCTTCCACAAATTAGGAGACCAAAACTGCACATAATACTCCAGGTGTGGCCTCACCAGGGCACTGTACAACTGCAGAAGGACCTCCTTGCTCCTCTACTCAATCCATCTCGTTATGAAGGCCAACAGGCCATTAGCTTTCTTCGCTGCCTGCCTGCTGTACCTCCATGCTTACTTTCAGTCAACTTGGTTGAGGTTTGATATGGCTAAAGCGTCAGGTTTCATCTGCTTGTAACAGCTTTCGAATTCCGGTAGTTAATGTGTGGAACATTGCCACAGAGTGCTGTGGAGGCCAAGGCAGTGGATATATTTTAAGGCAGAGATAGACAAGTTCTTGATTAGAACAGCTGTCGAGGGTTATGGGGAGAAGGCAGGGGAATGGGATTAGATGGCAGCGATCAGCCATGATTGAATGGCGGAGAAGACTCGAGGGGGCGAATGGCCTAATTCTACCCCTATAACGTGAATTATTATAGGATCCCCTAGAATGTCATAGTCATGGAGCTATACAGCACGGAAACAGACCCTTCGGCCCATCTTGTCCATGCCGACTGTTGGCATTCTGGGCTAGCCCCATTTGTCTGCATTTGGCTCATAGCCCTCGAAACCCCTATCAATATATCTGTCCAAATGTATTTGCAAGGGCGTAGTTGTGTCTGCAGTTTGGGCAGGTCACTGTGAGTGAGTGTTTATAGTGTGAACATTGCCAACATGTCTGCCTTTATAATGTGAGTGCGTTCATTGACTCAGTGCGGCAGATTGGGATGCTACACATATAACTTGATTAGGGTGGACAAAAGTGCTGGAGAAACTCAGCGGGTGAGGCAGCATCTATGGAGCGAAGGAAATGGGTGGCGTTTCGGGCCGAGACCCTTCTTCAGACTGATGTCGGAGGGGGGATGGGGCAGGAAGAAGAAAGGAAGAGGCGGAGACAGTGGGCTGTGGGAGAGCTGGGAAGGGGAGGGGAAGGAGGGAGAAAGCACGGACTACCTGAAATTGGAGAAGTCAATGTTCATACCGCTGGGGTGTAAGCTGCCCAAGCGAAATATGAGGTGCTGCTCCTCCAATTTGCGGTGGGACTCACTCTGGCCATGGAGGAGGCCCAGGACAAAAAGATCGGATTGGGAATGGGAGGGGGAGTTGAAGTGCTGAGCCACCGGGAGATCAGGTTGGTTTGTGCGAACCGAGCGGAGGTGTTGGACGAAGCGATCGCCAAGCCTACGCTTGGTCTCACCGATGTGGAGCAAGGGGCGAAACCCTTCTTCAAGGTATAACTTAATTAGTACGGGTGTCAGGGGTTATGGGAGAAGGCAGGAGAATGGGGTTAGGAGGGAGAGATAGATCAGCCATGATTGAAAGGTGGAGTAGACTTGATGGGCCGAATGGCTTGATTCTGCTCCTATCACTTATGTCCTCATGACCTTGTGAAGAAATGTCTCGACCCGAAACATCACCTATTCCTTCGCTCCATAGATGCTGCCTCACCCGTTGAGTTTCTCCAGCATTTTTGTCTACCTTCCTTATTGCCTTCATAACATTCAGTGATTTCATTTACGGACAACATTCGCCCATAGAATTTCAATCCAAATACGTCAAAAGCAAGGAGCATGTGATTCTGTTATTCTTTGGCAGCTTCTATGTAATCTCTTCTGGCTGAGTAAATAGACTACCAGGAAGAAGGAAATCCTAGAACAGAAAATATGAAACAATGAGTCTGGGTTGAAGCACCTCAATAAAAGCCATATCATTTTACAGCGGTTTCCCAATAGCCTTGATAAATGGCCTTCAATTTTCCTCACACTCCCTGAAACTCAACACCTGTCAAGCATAAGAAACCACTGGCTTGTTCACCTTCATTTTCACAAATTCTTTAATCTTCCATCTCAGATCTGAATGTCACAGAGTGATACCGCTTGGAAACAGGCCCTTCAGCCCAACTTGCCCACACCGGCCAACATGTCCCAGCGACACATCCCACCTGCCCGCGTTTGGCCCATATCCCTCCATAGCAAAAGGATTTGAGTATAGAAGCAGGGAGGTTCTACTGCAGTTGTACAGGGTCTTGGTGAGACCACACTTGGAGTTTTGCGTACAGTTCTGGTCTCCTAATCTGAGGAAAGACATTCTTGCCTTAGAGGGAGTGCAGAGAAGGTTCACCAGACTGATTCCTGGGGTGTCAGGACTTTCATATGAAGAAAGACTGGATGGACTCGGCTTTTACTCACTGGAATTTAGAAGATTGAGGGGGGATCTTATAGAGACTTACAACATTCTTAAGTGGTTGGACAGGCTGGATGCAAGAAGATTGTTCCCGATGTTGGGGAAGTCCAGAACAAGGGGTCACAGTTTAAGGATAAGGGGGAATTCTTTTAGGACCGAGATGAGAAAAACATTTTTCACACAGAGAGTGGTGAATCTGTGGAATTCTCTGCCACAGAAGTTAGTTGAGGCCAGTTCATTGGCTATATTTGTGAGGGTGTTAGATGTGGCCCTTGTGGCTAAAGTGATCAGGGGGTATGGAGAGAAGGCAGATACAGGATACTGAGTTGGATGATCAGCCATGATCATATTGAATGGCGGTGCAGGCTCGAAGGGCAGAATGGCCTACTCCTGCACCTATTTTCTATGTTTCCATGTCTATGTTTCTAAACCTGTCCTATCCATGTACCTGTCTAACTGTTTCTTAAATGTTGAGATAGTCCCTGCCTCAACCACCTCCTCTGGCACCCACCACCCTTGTGTGAAAAGGTTACCCCTCAGATTACTATTAAATCTTTCCCCTTCACCTGAAACGAGCAGTGGACCAGTGCTTATTCAGACTTTTGAGGCAGAGATAGACAAATTCCTGATTAGAACGGGTGTCAAGGGTTATGGGGAGAAGGCAGGAGAATGGGATTAGGAGGCAGGGATCAGCCATGATTGAATGGCGGAGTGGACTGGATGGGCCGATCGGTCTAATTCTACCCCTATAACTAGTGAACTTGTGACTTAAGTGAACACAAATTGCTCGTGCATTGGCCACAGCAGCGTGCCCGAATGTGGGGACCAGCTTTGCTATCACGGGGTGACGCCTGTGAGTAGTGGCCCAAAGAGTCGTACCTTGTTCCGGTCGCCGCTGGATTTTCAACATGTCGAACATTTTCGGCGACCCGCTGCGACTATGACGGGTGCCGGCAAGTCGCCGAAAAACTTGCGTAAGTGGGACAGGCCCACAAGGGGTAATCTTACAGAGGTGTGTAGTATCAAGAGGGGAAGAGTTAAGGTAAATGCACAGTCTTTTACCCAGAGGAGGAGGGATCAAGATCCAGAGGACATGGGCTTAAGGTGAAAGGGGAAAGATTTGGTAGGAACTTGAGAGGCGACTGTTTCACTCGGGATATATGGAATGAACTGCCAGCAGATGCAGTTGAGGCAGGAACAGTGACAACATTTAATAGACAAGTGGGCAGATGCATGGATAGGAAAGATTTAGCGGGATATAGACTAAACACGGGCCAGTGGGACTATCTTAGATGGGACATCTTGATCGACATGGAGGAGTTGGGCCGAACGGCCTGTTTCCGCATTGTAAGATTCTGTGACTCTAAATTTTTAATTGCATTTTAGTGTCTCGTATATTTTGAAATATTTACCTGATGATTCACAAATATAAAACTTGTTAATATGCAGTAAAACCTCACCTATAGCTTGAGCAATAACATACACGTTTTCAGCTATATCCTAGGTGTGAAACAGCTTTGATTTTATTAAATTGCAGGGTAGACGTTTAATGCGTAGCTGAATCACTGATAAAACTATGTAGCAAAAAACAAATAAACATGTTTACTGATGGAAGTAAGTGATGGAAGATTCCACAGGGAGATTCAAAGCGAGTTTCTCTTTTCTAAATCTGAACTATGCAGTCAGATTTGTGCAATGGTGGCAGTGAAGGCAGATTCATTAGCTGAAGAAACCAGTGTCACGTAAGCACGCATATGCGCGTTCAGCCCAGATGTGCCAAGCAGTTGATTCAACTTTTTCACACACAGAGTTGTGAGTCGGTGGAATTCTCTGCCTCAGAGGGCGGTGGAGGCCGGTTCTCTGGATACTTTCAAGGGAGAGCTTGATAGGGCTCTTATAGCGGAGTCGGGGAATATGGGGAGAAGGCAGGAACGGGGTACAGATTGTGGAATGGCAGTGCTGGCTCGAAGGGCCGAATGGCCTACTCCAGCACCTATTGTCTATTACTTGGCCCTTTCCTGAGATTCCTACTATTACAGAAGCCAAGTCTTCAGCCAACCCTTTCCGCTCTTTGCGATATTAAAAAATGACGGATAGCACCGGAAATGGCAAAGACGATATGACCAGATCATGTCTCAGATATACTAACGAAGACCGCTGCTCCAGAATTAGCTAGAACCCCACCCAAGTTCTGTCAGTAGAATCACAGCATAAGTGAGTCTGAAGAAGGGTTTCGGCCCGAAATGTTGCCTATTTCCTTTGCTCCATAGATGCTGCCTCACCCGCTGAGTTTCTCCAGCACTTTTGTCTACTTTCAACATAACAGTAATATTAATATTAGTAATAGTTTCTTTATTGTCATTGTAACATGAACCATGTGCAACAAAATTAAAAAATGTCAGCCAGTCAGTGCACCATTCAAACTGTAAAAGCTAACGATACATACAAGGTAAAATATTAAAAAAGATAAACAACTAAAATAAATATGAGATATGAAAATAGTATGCATAAACACCCAACCCTACATCCTTCTGTCGATTTCACAGTGTACCAACCACAGTCCCTTAGTCCCCGCGTTCCTTGGTGGCTACATTTAGTGCCTTTATAGCAGTGGGGTAAAAACTGTTTTTAAGTCTGTTTGTCCTTGTCCTTGTAGATCTGTACCGTCTGCCTGACGGCAACAGTTCAAACAGGGAGTGTCCGGGGTGGGAAATGGCCTTTATAATATTCTGGGATTTTTTGTTGCAGCGGGAACTGTGTAAGTCCTCCAAGGTAAGGAGAGGGCAGCCGACAATCCTCTGGGCGTTGTCAATGGCCCTCTGGAGCGCTTTCCTCTGAGCCGCTGTGCAGCTGGTGTACCACACGCATACACAGTATGTTAGGATGCTCTCAATGGAGCACCGATAAAAGGACAGCAGCAGTCTCTGTGTGATGTTATTCTTCCTGAGCACCCTCAGGAAGTGCAGTCTCTGCTGGACCTTTTTCAGCAGCGCAGAGGTGTTCACGCTCCATGTCAGGTCCTCCTCAATATGGATTCCCAGGAAGCGGAAATCCGCCACCCTCTCCACACAGTCCCCTCTAATGATTAGTGGTACCATTTCTGTTTTGTTCTTCCTGAAGTCTATTATTATCTCCTTGGTCTTTAAGGTGTTGAGGAGCAGGTTATTTTCTCCACACCACACTGTCAGCTGCTCCACCTCACCCCGATAGGCGTACTCGTCCCCCCCCGGAGATGAGCCCCACCACCGTAGTGTCATCCGCAAATTTGACAATGGTCAGAACGATCTATCTGACAATGAAAAACATTGCCCAGGATTGGCCTGTTCACAAAAAAACCAGGATAAATCTAATCCGACTAATTCCCGTGCAACCAGTCAGCTTTTAGTAATCTGTAAAGTGTTGGAAGTTTAGTACAGTTCAGTTTAGTTTATTGCCACATGTACCGAGATATAATGAAAAGCTTTTGTTGCGTGCTATCCAGTCAGCAGAAAGACAATACATGATTACGATCGAGCCGTGTACAGTGTATAGACACATGATAAGGGGAGACTCAAAATGTTAGAGTAACTCAGCGGGACAGGCAGCATCTCTGGAGCGAAGGAATGGGCGACGTTTTGGGTCGAGACCCTTCTTCAGACTGAGGTCAGGGGAGTGGGCGAGACAAAGATAGAATGTAGTTGGAGACAGTAAGACTGGTCGGAGAACTGGGAAGAGGGAGGGGATCGAGAGGGACTGCAAGGGCTATTAGAAGTTAGAGAAGTCAATGTTCATACAGCTGGGATGTAAGCTGCTCAAGCGAAATATGAGGTGCCGTTCCTCCAATTTGCACTTGGCCTCACTCTGACAATGGAGGAGGCCCAGGGCAGAAAGGTCAGATTGGGAATGGGAGGAGGGAGTTGAAGCGCTGAGCAGCCGGGAGATCAGGTAAGTTAAGGTGGACTGAGCGGAGGTGTTCAGCGCTTGGTCTCGCCAATGTAGAGAAGTTGACACCTGGAACAGCGGATACAGCAGGTGAGATCGGAGGAGGTGCAAGTGAACCTCTGCCTCGCCTGGAAAGACAGTTTGGGTCCTTGGATGGAGTCAAGGGGCAGGTGTTGCATCTCCTGTGTTTGCAGGGGAAAGTGCCCGGGGAGGGGGGTGGTTTGGGTGGGGAGGGACGGGGTGACCAGGGAGTTTTCAGAGGCAACGGTCTCTGTGGACAGCAGAAAGAGGTGGAGATGGGAAGATATGGCCAGTAGTGGGATTACGTTGGAGGTGGCGCAAATATAATACCATTTTGCTGAGCACTTCCACTTACAGCACCGGAGACCCAGGTTCGATCCTCCAACATTTTAAGACAGCAACTCTACCGCTGCACCACCGTGACGCCCTTTACATAATTTCATGCAAATGTATAATTTATTTATTTAAACTTAGAATAGTGTTTGGAGCAATTTAGCAACAACAGGAAATATAATGCAATCTGTGCATCGTTCCGTTCCTTTGCCTTTTCCTTTTGTAGACTTAGTTAACATTTATGAGACAACAATTTCTCAATGGTTTCTCACCAACTGAAACCAAAGAATTCCCTTTTAAGCCTTTTGTTAGTCGGTCCGATCTGCCAAAAAGTGCATTAGCACTACTTGTTAAGTAACAAACATAATCTCAAGGGTGATCCAAAAGCTGCTGCCCTCATTACACGAGGTCCAGTGGATGTTTCCACATAGGACCAGAGGTCACTGCCTCAGAATTAAAGGACGTTCCTTTAAGGAGGAGATGAGGAGGAATTTCTTTAGTCAGAGGGTGGTGAATCTGTGGAATTCTTTGCCACAGAAGGTTGTGGAGGCCAAGTCAATGGATATTTTTAAGGCAGAGATAGATAGATTCTTGATTAGTACGGGTGTCAGAGGTTATAGGGAGAAGGCAGGAGAATGGGGTTAGGCGGGAGAGATAGATCAGCCGTGATTGAATGGCGGAGTAGACTTGGGTCATAAGGTCATCAGCCATGATCATGTTGAATGGCGGTGCTGGCTCGAAGGGCCAAATGGCCTACTCTGGCACCTATTGTCTGTTGTCTATTGTAATAGGAGCAGAATTAGGCCATTCGGCCCATCAAGGCTTAGGTTTAAGGTGAGGCGGGACAATGATTAAAGGGGATGTACAGGGCACGTCTCTCTACACAGAGAGTGGTGGGTGTGTGAAACATGGTGCCAGCGATGGTGGTGGACGCAGATACAGTAGGAGCGTTTTACAGGCTTTTACGTAGCACAGGGATGAGCTAGGAATGGAGGGGTACAGATCAGGTGACGGCAGAAGAAATTAGTACAACTTGGCATCGCATTCGGCGCTGGAATGTTCCTGCTCCGTACAGTTCTGTCCTCCATATTCTTGTGTGTTGATACCAGTTGCTGATGTGTTGTTGAATTAGCTCCTTGTCATTTGGCCAAATGCAGATTCTCCCTTTACATCTCTAACGGAATTAAGGGGCGTGGGGAGAAAGCAGGAACGGGGTACTGATTCTGGATGACCATATGGAATGGTGCTAGCTGGAAGGGCCGAATAGCCTCCTCCTGCGCCTATATCCCATGTTTCTACGCTTCTGTCTCCACACCAGGTATCCCATAGCAATTGCGATGCTGGCTTCGAAGAAGGTGGACGTGAAGCCTCTGATCACGCATCGCTTCCCGTTGAGCCAGGCCATTGAAGCATTTGAAACGACAAAGAAACAGCTGGGAATCAAAGTGATGCTGAAGTGTGATTAAACCAGCATCTGCAGTTCCTTCCGACACAAGTTTCAATGGTTGTCAGGTATGTGTGTGACCTTGGACAACTTCACTCTTCAAGACAGACCTCAGACACTCAAGCAAGGAACTACCTGTTTTCTCCCCAAAGAGCGTTCAGTTGCATCTCCGCCAAGCATCATTAAAGTATTTTCTTTTTTTATCGATCTTGTATTCACCTTTGCTTTTAGTTTTAGTTACGTTTGGAGATACGGCGCGGAAACAGGCCCTTCGGCCCACCGGGCCCGCACCGACCAGCGATCCCCGCACATTAACACACTCGGGAGAATTTTACACGTACGCCAAGCCAATTAACCTGCAAACCTGTACGTCTTTGGAGCGTGGGAGGAATCCGAAGATCTCGGAGAAAACCCACGCAGGTCACGGGGGAGAACGTACAAACTCCCTATAGACAGCACCCGTAGTCGGGATCGAACCCGGGTCTCCGGCGCTGTAAGGCAGCGACTCTACCGCTGCGCCACCGTGGCCACCTCAATAATAGAAAACAGTTTTGTTCCACTTAAGCCGTGGATCTAGGTGTTACATAGAAACATAGAAATTAGGTGCAGGAGTAGGCCATTCGGCCCTTCGAGCCTGCACCGCCATTCAATATGTATCCCGTACCTGCCTTCTCTCCATACCCTCTGATCCCCTTAGCCACAAGGGCCACATCTAACTCCCTCTTAAATATAGCCAATGAACTGGCCTCAACTACCCTCTGTGGCAGAGAGTTCCAGAGACCCACCACTCTCTGTGTGAAAAAAGTCCTTCTCATCTCCGTCCTAAAGGATTTCCCCCTTATCCTTAAGCTGTGACCCCTTGTTCTGGACCTCCCCAACATCGGGAACAATCTTCCTGCATCTAGCCTGTCCAACCCCTTAAGAATTTTGTAAGTTTCTATAAGATTCCCTCTCAATCTCCTAAATTCTAGAGAGTATAAACCGAGTCTATGCAGTCTTTGTTCATAAGACAGTCCTGACATCCCAGGAATCAGTCTGGTGAACAATGGGCCGCGCCCAAACCTTTGTGTCAGCAGACTATGGAGTGGAGCCAATACTAGGTGCGTGCTTCATTATAGTGCCGAACCATTGATTTTTTGTCTCCAAAAAAAAATTTGATTTTCAGAAACGAAGCCTTAACAAAAATGCAGAATTAATCAGTCGGAATCTGTGTGCAGTGATTGCCAGCTAGATAGCCTCCACTGTACTGAGGACCACACCTAAAATTAATTGAAGAAGGGTCTCAACCCGAAACGTTGCCTATTTCCTTCGCTCCATAGAGGCTGCTGCACCCGCTGAGTTTCTCCAGCATTTTTGTCTGCCTTCGATTTCCAGCATCTGCAGTTCCTTCTTAAACCTAAAATTAACGTAATTAGTTGTAAGATGCATATGGAGCATGAAGAGTGCTATATAAATGTAAATCATTTATTGTTTTGAATTCATAGCTGGTGCCGAACAGATTTTAAATGTTGCTGAGGAATAAGGGATGGGCCATTTAGGACTGAGGTGAGGAAAAACGGTTTCACCCAGAGAGTTGTGAATCAGTGGAACTCTCTGCCACAAAAGACACTGGATGTTTTCAAGAGAGAGTCAAGGGGCTGTCCCACTGCACGAGGTAATTCAAGAGTTCTCCCGAGTTTCCCCTGATTCGAACTCGGAGAATTACTGTAAGAGCCGCTCGTAGGTACTCGGGGCTCTCGTGGATATTTTTCACAGCGCTGAAAAAAGTAACGATTTACCGCGTTTCCCGAGTACCTGCCATTAGCGTTACGAGCCGCTACGGGACATCCACGAGCTCCAACGTAGCCATTACGTACATTCTACGTACTTACCACGAGTTTGATTTTTTAAAAACCTGGGAGAGCTCTTGAATTACCTCGTACAGTGGGACAGGCCCTTTAGATATAGCTCTTCGGGCTAAAGGAATCAAGGGATATTAGGAGAAAGCAGGAACGGGGGTAGTGATTTTGGATGATCAGCCTTGATCACATTGAATAGCGGTGCAGGCTCGAAGAGCCGAATGGCCTACTCCTGCACTGATTTTCTATGTTGCTATAAATGTTGCGAAGGACACCAGGGAGATCTTCCATCCTCCTCACGCTGTAAAGGTCGTGCAAGCAAACGCGACAGGTTTCACAGGTCCATATATCTTCATCTATTCCATCAATGATCTAACCTCCACCGTAAGCACAATGGTGCCTCTCTTCATTCATTGAACCGTGTTCACTTTCATTCAACTACACACATCAGTAGGTCGGCCAAAGCCCTTAACAGGTATCCGGTAATGACCTGCTCCAACAAGGGTGAGGATGAATAAATATCACCCCTTGCCATTCATCGATTAACGTCCGTGAAATCACCATGAATCAAAAACGCAAAGCGACCCAACGTGAAATGTCAAGGCTGCATGGATAGGACAGGTTTGGAGGGATATGGACCAAACGCAGGCAGGTGGGACTAGTGTAGCTGGGACTAGTTGGTCGGTGTGGGGAATTTGGGCCGAAGGGCCTGTTTCCGTGCTGTAACACTGGACGACTCTCCGTGCATTGAGCCAATCCTCTACAACTGGATTAACCTAGGACAGATTTCCACCTTCTTGATTAATGGGGGAATCACGGACATTTTTGTTTTCAGACTGAGCTCCTCATGATGATCGCTAAGTTGTTTTTCACGGATAGTGCCTTCATATTTCATACTCATATGAATTATATGCTCAGAATTGAATAATATGAACATTACTCAGCGAATGACTGCATCGTTTACACATTGCTTTGATAGCAGTGACAACCACTCTATTTTGAATGACCATCCCTGCTGAAATAGCAGATGAGACCTGGAGTATTGCGTACAGTTCTGGTCTCCAAATCTGAGGAAGGACATTATTGCCATGGAGGGAGTGCAGAGAAGGTTCACCAGACTGATTCCTGGGATGTCAGGACTGTCTTATGAACAAAGACTGCATAGACTCGGTTTATACTCTCTAGAATTTAGGAGATTGAGAGGCGATCTTATAGAAACTTACAAAATTCTTAAGGGGTTGGACAGGCTAGATGCAGGAAGATTGTTCCCGATGTTGGGGAGGTCCAGGACAAGGGGTCACAGCTTAAGGATAAGGGGGAAATCCTTTAGGACCGAGATGAGAAGGACTTTTTTCACACAGAGAGTGGTGGGTCTCTGGAACTCTCTGCCACAGAGGGTAGTTGAGGCCAGTTCATTGGCTATATTTAAGAAGGAGTTAGATGTGGCCCTTGTGGGGATCAGAGGGTATGGAGAGAAGGCAGGTACGGGATACTGAGTTGGATGATCAGCCATGATCATATTGAATGGCGGCGCAGGCTCGAAGGGCCGAATGGCCTACTCCTGCACCTAATTTCTATGTTTCTATGAATATCTGTGTCTTGTGGCATTCAGCATCACATTGACACACAGTGCATGTTCGCTCAGCCGGTGGGGTGGGTGAATGAGGGTGGAATTGGCGCCGGTCACAACAGTGCAGCAGGTAGAGCTGCTGCCTCGCAGCGCCAGAGACCCGGGTTCGATCTTGACCCCGGGTGCTGTCTGTGTGGCGCTCGCACGTTCTCCCTGTGACCGTGTTGGGTTTCCTCCGGGTGCTCCGGTTTCCTCCCTCATCCCAAAGACGTGCATGTCTGTGGGTTAATCAGCCTCTGTAGATTGCCGGTAGCGTGTAGGGAGTGGATGAGGTGGAGGGGTTAACCAAGAACTAGTGCAAGCTGGTGATCAGTGGTCAGTGCAGACTTGGTGGGCCGAAGGGCCTGTGTCCATGCTGTGTCTCTCAAGTAACATAAACCTCAACCTCAAATTTAAATTCCTTTTAGGAAAGAAATGGCCATTCGACAAAAAGATACCAATCTACATCATAATATTTTTATTTTTTTTCTTTTACATTTCATTTGTAAATGTGCACAGATTTACATAATTTACCAACGGTGTCCTTCGAACACGTCATGAAACCATGTCCATTCAGCTACTGCCGTTCAGCGCCACAGACACGGGTTCCATTCTGACTACGGGCGCTGTCTGTACGGAGTTTGCACGTTCTCCCCGTGACCTGCGTGGGTTTTCCCCGAGATCTTTGGTTTCCTCCCGCACTCCAAAGTTTGTAGGTCGGCAAAAGTGCTGGAGAAACTCAGCGGGTGCGGCAGCATCTATGGAGCGAAGGAAATAGGCGACGTTTCGGGCCGAAACCCTTCTCCCAACATGTTTGCAGGTTAATTGGCTCGGTTATAAATGTAAATATTGTCCCTAGTCTGTGCGAGAGTCGACTGTGTGGGCCGAAGGGGCTGTTTCTAGTTTCTATAAACTAAATTAAACTAAATTACCATAATTTAAAATGCACGCACAAAATTAGGTTGAACCAATGACTGGGAAGGTGAGACAAACAAAATCTGTTGCAGAAAATAGCTGCAAAATGAAAAATGTCAATAGATTTTTACAAGGCATGTTGCTGTCTTTCTTCATGTTATTGACTCCGGGCACGGACTTGTGGCTCAGAAATTCTCGTAGTGGTGTACAAAGTGAGCTTGGTCTTGTTTGTTGATTTGTTGGCAAGCTTTCTCCACGTTCTTGGTCAATCCTGGTGGCCCGCAGCTGAAAACTCCAATTTTGCCCACCTGTGAAGAAAGGTACCGAGTCATAGAGAGTCGTACAGAGCAGTAACGGGCCCTTCGGCCCAACAGCACCATGCTGGGTTCTCATGCTCAGCACACTACACTGCTGGTGGAGCCACTGCCTCGTGGCACCACAGACCCGGGTTCATTCCTGACCTCGGTGCTGTCTGTGTGGAGTTTATCGGCTCTCCCAGTGACCATGTGGGTTGCCACTGGGTGCTCCGGGTTCCTCCCCCAGCCATATAACCATATAACAATTACAGCACAGAAACAGGCCCTCTCGGCCCTTCCAGTCCATTTATTTTCCCCTAGTCCCATCTACCTGCACTCAGACCATACCCCTCCATTCCCTTCCCGTCCATATACCTATCCACTTTACTTTTAAATGTTAAAATCGATCCTGCCTCCACCACTTCTGCTGGAAGATCATTCCACACAGCCACCACTCTCTGAGTAAAGAAGTTCCCCCTCATGTTACCCCTAAACTTCTGTCCCTTAATTCTCATGTCATGCCCTCTTGTTTGAATCTTCCCTACCCTCAATGGGAAAAGCTTATCCACGTCAACTCTGTCTATCCCTTTCATTATTTTAAAGACCTCAATCAAGTCCCCCCTTAACCTTCTGCGCTCCAAAGAATAAAGACCAAAGATGGGCGGGTCAGTGGGTTAACTGGTAAATTGCCCCATGGGTGAGAAAGTGGAATAAGATAGACCTAATGTGAAGGGGTCATTGACGGTCGGTGTGGGACGAAGGGCCTGTTTCCTTGCTGTATCTTTCAATCAAAATCCACCCATTTACACTTTTGTTTAAGAAGGAACTGCAGATGCTGGAAAATCGAAGGTAGACAAAAATGCTGGAGAAACTCAGTGGGTGAGGCAGCATCTATGGAGCGAAGGAAATAGGCAACGTTTCGTCCCGAAACGTTGCCTATTTCCTTCGCTCCATAGATGCTGCCTCACCCATTTACACTTCTTCTTGTAGGACAACTTGGGGGTACACAAAAGGCTGGAGAAACTCAGCGGGTGCAGCAGCATCTAAGGAGCGAAGGAGATAGGCGACGTTTCGGGTCGAGACCCTTGTTCTGTTTGATCTTATTTGATTGTGCACGCCGGGTTGATTGCATTCGAAACAGGGCGGACCACTTGAAGGTCGCAATCTCCCACCCCCTCCCCCCCCCAAATACACTGATCATATATCAGTGCTGTTTTTTAATATATTTTTTTCAATATATATGTTTTTTTAATTAGAGTAGGTGAGCAGTACATTAGCAAACACATATTATGATAGTAATATTTCGTGTGCAACAATCATACATTATTAATATTATCAAATGAATCATTTTATCTCTAATAAATTTTTTTTAAAGAGAGAGAAACAGAGAGAAAAATAAAATGTGACTCAAAAGGGAATCATATAGAATGGAATATTTTACCATTAATACGTCGTTGGAGATAAGATCAAGGAATATAGAATATAACTTTTCATCTAATCCTGAGTCCAAGATTCAGTTAGGGTTCCTTGCCGAGCTGATCTACCATTTTAAGTAATCAATGAAAGAAGACCATATTCTAACGAAGACTTCTTGTTTGCCCATTAGGGCAAATCTGATTCTTTCCAAGTGTAGGGTCTCCGACATTTCCGTAATCCCCATTTTAATTGTGGGGGATGTATGGCCTTTCCAAAATGTTAATATTAATTTCTTCCCAATTATTAGACTGTATGTTTTTTTATTCTTCACCGCACCTATCAACTATCCCCAGATTCTACCACTCACCCACATATTAGGGACAATTTGCAAAGGTGAATTAACCTTTTGGAGTGCAGGGGGATGAGGAGCGATCATCGAGTGGTTTAAATACTATGAGAGGAATAGATCGGGTGGACACACAGAGTTCTCTTGCCCAGAGTAGGTGAATCGAGGCTTAATGTGAAGGGGAAAAGATTTAATAGGAATCTGAGCCGTACCTTTTTCACACAGAGGGTGGTGGGTTTATAGAACGAGCTGCCGGAGGAGGTAGTTGAGGCAGGGACTAGCCAAACGTTTAAGAGACAATTAGATAGGTACTTGGATCATGTGTATGAAGGAACTGCAGATGCTGGTTTAAACCAAAGATAGACACAAAATGCTACAGTAACTCAGCGGAACAGGCAGCGTCTCTGGAGAGAAGGAATGGGTTTTTGAATACTTGGGAGGTGGGACGGGTGTATCTGGGACATGTTGGCCGGTTGGACGGAAGGGCCTGTTTCCATGCTGTATCATTCCATGATTCCATAACCTACCAACCCGCACATCTTTGGGATGTGGGAGGAAACCTCGTCACTCAGAGGAGATCTGCACAGTCATGGGGAGAAGGCTCAGGCTCAATGCAAACAGCACCCGAGGTCAGGATTGAACCTGGGTCTCTGGCATCACAAAGCTGTGGCTCTATCAGCTGCGCCACTGTGCCGCACATTTGAACATGTTAGCTCTTCCAAAACTCAAACCCGTTCCTAATACTTCCTCCCGCCCGCGACGGACACCAGCACACACTCCACCCCACCCCAGAGGGGGGAGAGATGGGTGGAGAAAGAGGGGGGGAGAGAGAGGGGGGGAGAGAGAGAGGGGGAGAGAGAGAGAGAGAGAAAGAGGGGGGAAGAGAGAGAGAGGAGGGAGAGGGGGAGGGAGGGAGAGGGGGAGAGAAGAGAGAGGGGAGGGGATAGGGAGAAAGAGGGAGAGGGGTGGGGGTGGGGAGAAAGAGAGGGGGAGGGAGAGAGAGGAGGAGAGAGAGAAAGAGGGGGGAGAGAGGAGGGGGGGAGAGGGGAAGTGAGAGAGAGAGGAGGGAAGAGAGACTCTATGGGGTGGGAGATTACAACCTTCACGTGGTCCGCCCTGTTTCGACTAATGCAATCAACTCGACGTGCACAAACGGAAGATCAAATAGAACAAGTTGTCCAACAACTTTAGGCTGTGTACGCCACATGAAAGAAGGAGAAGAGGAAGAAGAGACTATGACTCCAGGGATAGGACAGGTTTAGAGGGCTGTGGGGCAAACACAGGCATGTGGGACCAGTGTAGATGGGGCATGCTGTTCGGTGCAGGCAAGTTGGGCCAACGGGCCTGTTTCTATGCTGTATCACTCTACGACCCCATGGCCTAGATAGAGTGAAGGTTGAGATGAAGATTCATGACTCACCTCGGGGTGAACCTCCTGCAGCGAGTTGAAGAATGGAATAAACTGGGGCCTCCCGAAGTGTGTGATGGAACGGAGACCAGTGAAGAGGCTTCGGTTGGACACTTTCTGAAAGTGACGCTCACAGATGTACTGAGGAGAAAGAGATACATTTTAATATTAATACCTGTAATAGCATCCTGTAACACCAGAAGCTGATACACAGGGACCTGCAACACAGGGGTTGCTACACAGAGACCTGGAACACCAGAAGATAGACACAAAAGGCTGGAGTAACTCAGCGGGACAGGCATCATCTCTGGACAGGAGGAACGGGTGACGTTTTAGGTCGAGACCCTGCTTCAGACTAAGAGTCGGGGGAGATGGGGACACAGAGATATGGAAGGGTAAGGTGTGAAAACGAGATATCAAAGGGGACGAAGCTCAAGGAAAATGTAGGGTAGATCATTGTCAGCTGGGGGCAACCAGGCATTTAAAGACACAATGTTCAAGAAGGAACTGCAGATGCTGGAAAATCGAAGGTAGACAAAAATGCTGGAGAAACTCAGCGGGTGAGGCAGCATCTATGGAGCGAAGGAAATAGGCAACGTTTCGGGCATCTGCTGTTCCTTCTTTAACCTTGTAAAGATAAAATCTTATCAGGAGGACAGTCAGACTGGTCGGAGAACTAGGATGGGGGAGGGATGCAGGGATGGTATCACTTGAAGCCTATACACAGGAGCCTGTATTGCCAGAAGCCTACACACATACCACTAGTTACATAGGGAGCTGCAGCACCAGGGGCTGGTACATGATATCGACTTCTCTAACTTCAAGTAACCCTTGCTTTCGCTCTTGCTCCATCCCTCCCCCTTCCCAGTTCTCCGTCCAGTCCGACTGCCCCCCAATTACATTTCATCTCTGTTTGCTTTGTCGTCACCTTCTCCCAGCTATCGATGATCTATCCTATTCCTTGAGCGATATCTCTTCTGATGTCTCATTTTCACACCTTACCCTCCCTTATCTCTGTATCTCCCTCTCCCCTGACCCAGTCTGAAGAGGGGGTCTCGACCCATTCCTTCTCTCCAGAGACGCTGCCTGTCCCGCTGAGTTACTCCAGCATTTTGTGTCTCATCTTCGGTGAAAACCAGCGTCTATCTGCAGTTCCTTCCCGCACATGATATCCGGACACTCGAGAAGCTGCTCAATGTTGCATTGTTGCAATGTTATACCAGGGGGAAGTGGCTGGGCAAGGCTGACGTTCCTCTGCCCACGATTCATCTGAAACATTCACCCCATCGGTGGCAGGGCAGAGGCTGGAGCCTCTCCCTGCTCCTGACTCCGGATCATTGTCTCACCTTCCACGGGCACTGGGAAAGCAAGCGGGGGAACTCACGAGCATGGTGGTCCTGAGGTCAAACTTCTCCGCCAGCTGGGTGATGTAGATGTGGACGGACACAAGGTCGTTCCTGTCGTTCTCCTCCACTTCGCGGATGATGTCCGCCATCCACTCAAACTGCCGCTGGGTCCGTGTCACCCATATGAAGTACACCTGGTGGGGTGGGATTCACACGCGTTACTACCTGGACAACCCGCGCACGAGGGGATACAGCAGGAGATGCTCTCCCCTGAGAGCAGTTGGGCCGAAGAGCCTGTTTCCACACTGTATGACAATGATTAGTACGGGCGTCAGGGGTTAAGGGGAGAATGCTGTTGAGGCCAAGTCGATGGATATTTTTAAGGCAGAGATAGATAGATTCTTGATTAGTACGGGTGTCAGATGTTATAGGGAGAAGGCAGGAGAATGGGGTTAGGAGGGAGAGTAGACTTAGTTTAGAAACATAGAAAATAGGTGCAGGAGTAGGCCATTCAGCCCTTCGAGCCTGCACCGCCGTTCAATATGATCATGGCTGATCATCCAACTCAGTATCCCGTACCTGCCTTCTCTCAAGACCCCCTGATTCCTTTAGCCACAAGGGCCACGTCTTAAATATAGCCAATGAACTGGCCTCAACTACCTACTGTGGCAGAGAATTCCAGAGATTCACCACTCTCTGTGTGAAAAATGTTTTCCTCATCTCGGTCCTAAAGGAATTCCCCCTTATCCTTAGACTGTGACCCCTTGTTCTGGCCCCCCCAACATCGGGAACAATCTTCCTGATTGTTTTGTTTCGGGATACAGCACGGAAACAGGCCCTTCGGCCCACCGGGTCCGTGCCGACCAGCGATCCCCGCACATTAGCACTCTCGTACGCCCACTAGGGACAATATCTACACTTACCAAGCCAATTAACCTACACCCCTGCACGTCTTTGGAGTGTGGGAGGAAACCGAAGATCTCGGAGGAAACTCACGAGGAGAACGTGCAAACTCCGTACAGACAGCACCCGTAGCCAGGATCGAACCCGGGCCTCTAGCGCTGCATTCGCTGTAAGGCAGCAACTCTACCGCTGCGCCACCGTGTGTGCCCACGCAACCTTGATGGGCCGAGTGGCCTAATTCTACTATTCCTTATCAGAATAGGGGCGAGGAGGGAGAGATAGATCAGCCACGATTGTATGGCAGAGTAGACTCGATGGGCCGAATGGCCTATTTCTTCTCCTATCACTTGTGACCTTATGACTCTATAACACTACTGAATACACAGAGGGATCTTGGGGTGCAGGTTCATTGCTCTCTGAAAGTGCCAATGCAAGTAGATGGAGCAGTAGAACGGGTGCATGATATGCTCGCCTTCATCAGTTGGAGCATTGAGTGAAATAGACAGGGAGCCACATTGCACGACTTTTGGCCACATTTGGAGTGTTGTGTGCAGTTCTGGCCACCTCAATTACAGGAAGGATGTGGAGGCGTTGGAGTGGGTGTCGAAGAGTAACTCAGCGGGTCAGGCAGCATCTCTGGAGGATTTGGACTGGTGACGTTTCGGATCGGGACCTTCAGCCTTCAACAAACTGCTGGCTGGTTTAGAGTGTGTGAGCTATGGGAAATTGGACAAAATGTATGTTTTTTTTGTGGAGCACTGTAGGTTGAGAGGAGAGGTTTGGGGCTTGTTTCTGCGCTAGATGACTCTGTAACTTTAAACATTGATGTCATCTGCATGTTCCTCTCAGTTACCTTCTTGCAGACGATCTTGTTGAAGATCGACGATTTGAAGACCAGATCTTTGAGAATCGACGAAAACGGCGTAACTCCGATGCCCCCCCCGACCAACACGGACACTTCATATTGGTTCCACTCTTGGTGCCCCTCCCCGAAGGGTCCATCCAGGTAGATCTGCAGAAGAAGGCAAGGTCACAGGGTCATCCCACTTGTTTAATTCCCAATAGCATCTCGGAAGGAATCGAGCCCCCTGCATTCCTGAGGATGAACCCGGGAATGATTAGGTTCACATGTGATGAGCACTTGACTGGGCTTGTACTCGCTGGAGCTTAGAAGGACAACGATGGCATCAAGATCATTAACAACTGCAGGGCGGCAGAAGACTGGAGGCACCTTGTGGCTGGAGAGCGTTAAATGCGAGCTTCTCTTATGCTTAACCCCAGTCTTTCACATCGACACAGTTGTAGCCGTCCTTCCATTACTTTTGGAGATCAATATTTAAGACTAATCTCCCAAATGGGTGCAAGCCTGGAGAAAATTTACAGAAACGTACTCATGCAACTGTGTATATTTTCTCAAGTGCCGTGCAGATTTATGTTTATCAGGGTAATGGCAAAATAGGATTATAATGGGGTTATTCGACCAGGAGTTGTCAGGTATAGAAGTGATATTGTCCTCGAGTCACACAGTGTGAAAACAGGCCCGTAAACCCAACTTGCTCACGTCTACACCAGTCTTACATGCCTGCCCGGCCCATATCCCTCTAAATCTGTCTTGTCCTATCCTTAAGGGCCTGTCCTACCAGCATCCGACTCCATGCGATGTGCGCGATCAAACTAGAAGCGGGGGCCGCGCGGAGGTCGGGTGATCCCTGTACAGGGCCGTTCCCACCAGCATGCGCCTGCATGCGGCAAGCGCGACCAAACCGGCAGCGGAGGTCGGGTGAGTGGCGCAACGAGGCGCAAAGTGAGGCGAACTTGGAGCGAAGTCTTAAAGGTAAGTTCGCCAGGACAGAGAGGGGCACACAGAGAGGGGCACAGAGGCACACACAGAGAGGGTCACGGAGGCAGCTGCAGAGAGGGTCACGGAGGCACGATGTCGAGACGGTGTGTAATGCGTCGAGGCGACTGCGAGCCGACAAGCCGTTGCCGCGCGGAATTTTTGGACATAGTCAGTTTTTCGGAGCCCCGCGCGATGTCGGGACGAACTCCGCACAATTCCGCACGGCTCCAGCGATCGAAGTGGGACTGGCCCCGCGACGCCGGACGGCTCAAGCGACCACGTTAGGTCGCGTTCATCGCATGGAGTTGCATGCTGGTGGGACAGGCCCTTAAGAGTGATGCAGTGTGAAAACTGGCCCTTCGGCCCAACTTGCCCAAACCGCCAACAAGTCCCAGCTATCACTAGTGAAAACGCACACCTCCAGATCCAGGGACAGTTTCTTCCCAGCTGCTCTCAGGCAACTGAATCATCCCACCACAACCAGAGAGCAGCGCTGAACTATTATCTACCTCATTGGTGACCCTCAGACTATCTTTGATCGGACTTTACTGCCATTAAACATTATTTCCTTATCATGTATCTGTACACTGTAAATGGATCGCTTGTAATCATGTATTGTCTTCCCGCTGACTGGCCAGCTCGCAACAAAAACTTTTCACTGTACGTCAGTGCTCGTGGCAATAAACTAAACTAAACCTGTAATCGGGAGCCTTTTGTACTGTTTTCTTTTAATTGCTGTTGTTTATGGGAGATTGTTCTCTACAAAACCAACATCAATATCCTTTATCTTATCTCTTGCATTATTGGGACATCGTTAGTCACAGCAGCGGTAACTGAAATTTCACACATTTTAATCTAGATTTCTGAACTTCCTCCAATTAATTAATGTGCTTCCTTCAATAAGGTGGCTTGCACTGCACACAACACTCCAGATATAGTCCGAGAGTCATACAGTGTGGGAACAGGCCCTTCGGCCCAACTTGCTCACATCTATACCAGTCCTACATGCCTGCATTTGATCCATGTCCCTCTGAACCTGTCCTATCCATGTACCCGTCTAACTACTTCTTAAATGTTGGGATAGTCCCTGCCTCAACTACCTCCTCTGGCAGCTTGATCCATGCACCCACCACCCTTTGTGAGAAAAACTTACCCCTCATTTTAATTCCTATTAAATCGTTTCCCCTTCACCCTGAACCCATGTCCTCTGGTCCTCGATTCTCCTACTCTGGGCAAGAGACTCTGTGCGTCTACCCGATTGTGTGCGTATCCACCCGACCCTGTGCGTATTCCTCTCGTCCTGCCCATTGCTTTATGCTCCAGATATGACAATCCAATCCAACCAGAAATTGCAAACGCTGAACGAAAGGAAAGGCTGGCTATAGAGACGGGTGGATACAAGGAACGGCAAGTGCTGGTCTACCAACAAAAGATATAAAGTGCTGGAGTAACTCAGTGGGCATCTACCCGATCTATTCCTCTCATGATCTTATACACATCTGTAAGATCACCCCCTCATCCTCCTGCGCTCAAAGGAATAGAGTCCCAGCCTACTCAACCTCTGCCTATAGCTCAGACCTTCCACCTGTCCAAATGTTTTCTTAAACATTGCAATGGTAGCTGCCTCAACCACCTCCTCTGCCAGCTCGTTCCATACGCCCACCACCCTTTGTGTACAAAAGTTATCCCGTGGGTTCCTATTAAATCATTCTCCTCTTGTCCTCGTTTTGTGGAAGAACCGTTCAGATACCAGAGGGGAAGAAACTGCTCCTAAATCTGATGGTGGGCTGTTATAGATGTTCTTTGTGGCTCAATAGGCAAAGGGTTGGGACAACCTTCCCTAATGTCCACTGATCAGTTCAACCCAAGGACATTGTCATTGATAAAACTTGGATTTGTTCAATTGGATTTAATTGGAAATTGGGATTGGATATCTCCAGGTGATTAGCCCACACTGGTAGACGGCAACTGGCATCTCCACTATGTCCATGTGCACCCAGCCTGGGCTCCTTGCTGCTCCTACCTTCGGGTTGCCGCCCAGCTTGCCCACGTTCTCTGGCGAGTACGTCTCCCGTAACTTTGTCGTCCAAGGTCCGACCGCCCGGATGTGGAGGCTGAGGGTGTCCTCGTTTGGCGCGGATGTCAAGGTGAAGGGGTGGTACTCGTCGGTCCCAAGAGACAGGCAGGCAATGCGGACCCACTGGCCAGACTTGTACTCAAAGTCCTGGGGCCGCTTAAACTCCAGGTAAGTCACACCTGCAAACAAGGGCAATTAAAGGAAAGGTGAATACTAGTAACGGCACGGTGGCGCAGCGGTAGAGTTACTGCCTTGCAGCACATACAGCGCCAGAGACCTGGGTTCGATCCCAACTACAGGTACTATCTGTATGATCTTGCCTAAACTGAGGCATGGTGGTGCAGCGGTAGAGTTACTGCCTCACAGCGCCAGAGACCCGGGTACAATTCCGACTACGGGTGCTGTCTATACGGAGTTTGCACGTTCTTCCAATGACCGCGTGGGTTTTCTCCAGGATCTTCGGTTTCCTCCCACACTTTGACGTACAGGTTTGTAGGTTAATTGGCTTGGTGTATGTGTAAGTGGTGCGTGTAGGATAGTGTTAGTGTGCGGGGATCGCTGGTCGGCATGGACTCAGTGGGCCGAAGGGCCTGTTTCCGTGCAGTATCTCTAAGCTAAACTTAACATTTGAAATCTTGGATCACAATGTAATATTTTCCATTCTATAACAGTTTTTCTTTAGTTTGAGTCATCCTAGGATTTTTAAAAATTTCTTAGATCCACGCTGTTAATCTTTTATATTGGTCTTCCATGATCCAAATAACAAGGGTAGAGCTGCTGCCTCACTATCTTTTACTGAAGATACAAGGAACTGCAGATGCTGGTTTACAAAAACAGTCACAAAGTGCTGGAGTAACTCAGCCAGTCAGGCAGCATCTATGGAGAACATCGATAGGATCCTTCCAGACTGAAGAATCTTCCTGACCCAAAACGTCCACTATCCATGTTTTCCAGAGATGCTGCCTGATCCGCTGAGTTACTCCAGCACTCTGTGCCTGTTTTTATAAACCAGCACCTGCAGTTCCTTGCTGAGTTACTCAAAAGTCTAAAGAGTTTATTGTCATGTGTCCCTGACAGGACAATGAAATTCTTTCTTTGCATAGCACAACAGAACATAGTAGGCATTGACTACAATTATATACGTAAATACACCCATTAATTAATAAATTGATAAAGTGCAAATAACAGATGAAGGGCTATTAATGTTCAGAGTTTTGTCCGAGCCAAGTTTAATAGCCTGATGGCAGTGGGGAAGTAGCTATTCCTGAACCTGGTCGTTGCAGTCTTCAGGCTCCTGTACCTTCTACCCGAAGGTACTCCAGCACTTTGTGTCTTTTTTTATCCGTTATTGAAGTCATCCAGCACTTAGCCAACTAGTGATGTAACAGTGCACCAAAGGTTATACCACATGCTATGCACACAGCTATGAAAGGTATATGTTCACACACACACAGGCATGTACACATGCTTACATACACAGACATGTACACACGCTCACACACAGGCATGTACACACACTCACAGACATGAACACATGCTCACAAACACACACACATGGACATGCGCTCATGTATACACCACACACACACACACACACACACACACAAAGGCATGGACACATGCTTACATACACAAACATGTACACACGGTCACACACACACACACACAGGCATGTATACACACTCACAGACATGAACACATGCTCACAAACACACACACATGGACATGCGCTCATATATACAGCGCACACACATACACAGACATGTACACACGCCCACACACACACACACAGACATGTACACACGCTCACACACACACGCATTTGAACATACGCACATATATATCCACACGCACACACGTGGATTAACACACACCCGTGTGCATGAACGAACATGTGCACATGCATACATACACACACATGCGCACCCACATGCCTGTACACACACACACACATTATACCACATGCGAAACAGTAACATATTTTCCAGCTACACACCTGATTTTAAAGGTGCCTCGTTTTTTAATTTGTTCCTCAGTAATTCAAAAGTAAAACATAATTTGTGTCGGGATTACCTCATTGAAACATACAGAATAGTGAAAGGCTTGGATAGAGTGGATGTGGAGAGGATGTTTCTACTTGTGGGAGAGTCTGGGACTAGAGGTCACAGCCTCAGAATTAAAAGATGTTCCTTTAGGAAGAAGAGGAGGAATTTTTTTAGTCAGAGAGTGAAGAATCTGTGGAATTCTTTGTCACAGAAGGCTGTGGAGGCCAAGTCTGTGGATATGTTTAAGGCCGAGATAGATAGATTCTTGATTAGTGTGGGTGTCAGGGGTTGTGGGGAGAAGGCAGGAGAATGGGGTTAGGAGGGAGAGATAGATCAGCTATGATTGAATGACGGAGTAGACTTGATGGGCTGAATGGCCTAATTCTACTCTAATTCCTTATGACCTTAAGCCAGGGGTGGGGAACCTGTGGCCTTAAGGCCTCATGCTGCCTACTAGGCCATTAAGTGCGGCCTTTTGAATGAATTCACATTTTGTAGAACAAATCCTTTTATTTTTATTAATATGTTTTTATTCGTCTTTTATTATTTTTCATTTTAATCTTAAAATGAACGTATTTCAAATACCAAAGAGTAAAAGAAGATTTAACGGAATAATCCTCCCCGACTGACGGCCACAATTAAAACATTAGTAAGTCACGAGGGTAGACAAAAGTGCTGGAGAAACTCAGGGGGTGCAGCAGCATCTATGGAGCGAAGGAAATAGGCAACATAGAAACATAGAAATTAGGTGCAGGAGTAGGCCATTCGGCCCTTCGAGCCTGCACCGCCATTCAATATGATCATGGCTGATCATCCAACTCAGTATCCCGTACCTGCCTGCTCTCCATACCCTCTGATCCCCTTAGCCACAAGGGCCACATCTAACTCCCTCTTAAATATAGCCAATGAACTGGCCTCAACTACCCTCTGTGGCAGAGAGTTCCAGAGACCCACCACTCTCTGTGTGAAAAAAGTCTTTCACATCTCGGTCCTAAAGGATTTCCCCCTTATCCTTAAGCTGTGACCCCTTGTCCTGGACCTCCCCAACATCGGGAACAATCTTCCTGCATCTAGCCTGTCCAACCCCTTAAGAATTTTTTAAGTTTCTATAAGATCCCCTCTCAATCTCCTAAATTCTAGAGAGTATAAACCGAGTCTATCCAGTCTTTCTTCATAAGACAGACCTGACATCCCAGGAATCAGTCTGGTGAACCTTCTCTGCACTCCCTCTATGGCAATAATGTCCTTCCTCAGATTTGGAGACCAAAACTGTACGCAATACTCCAGGTGTGGTCTCACCAAGACCCTATACAACTGAAGTAGAACCTCCCTGCTCCTATACTCAAATCCTTACTTGTCCCGAAACGTTGCCTATTTCCTTCGCTCCATAGATGCTGCTGCACCCGCTGAGTTTCTCCAGCACTTTTGTCTACCTTCGATTTTCCAGCATCTGCAGTTCCTTCTTAAACAGTAAATCATGAGGGCTATTTTAACACCTGATTTAGTTCTAATGCGACTCTAGACTCGAAAGCAGCAACAACGAAGTAATTAAAAGGTTAGTTAACTTTAGAATTAAGACCTTTTTTTCATTTTCTTGAAGTTAGTACATAGTAGCTCGATTTTTACAAAAGAATGTACATTTTGAAGTGTATAGAAACATAGAAAATAGATGCAGGAGGACGCCATTCGGCCCTTCGAGCCAACACCGCCATTCATTGTGATCATGGCTGATCGTCCCCTATCAATATGTGCTTGGGGTGGTAGATTACAACCATTAGGTGGTCCACCCTGTTTCAACAAATGCAATCAACCTGGTGTGTACAAACAGAAGATCAAACAGAACCAGTTGTCGTCCAAGAAGAAGAAGAACCCTTGCCTGCCTTCTCCCCGTATCCCTTGATTCCACTAGCCCCTAGAGCTCTATCTAACTAAAGGGCCTGTCCTACAAGCATGCAACTCTATGCGATGAGCGCAATCAAACTAGAAGCGGGGGCCGCGCGGAGGTCGGGTGATCCTTGTACAGGGCCGTTCCCACCAGCATGCGCCTGCTTGCGGCAAGCGCGACCAAACCGGCAGCAGGGGCCGCGCGGAATATTTTAACACAGTCAGTTTTTCGGAACCCCGCGCGATGTCGGGACGAACTCGGCACAATTCCGCACGGCTCCGGCGATCGAAGTGGGACCGGCCCTGCGACGCCGGACGGCTCAAGCGACCACGTTAGGTCGCGCTAATCGCATAGAGTTGCATGCTGGTAGGACAGGCCCTTAATTCTATCTAACTCTATCTAATTGACGTTTCTTGGATGCGGCCTAATCAGATTACAGCTAACAATGCAGCATTCCAACATGAGATGGTTCCCCAGCTCTGCCTTAAGTGATACGGCCTACCTTGCCAGTTAGCCCTTGTGGTTGTGGCTAGCTGGAGATAGCGGGACTCTAGCCTTGTGGTGAGCAGGGACATACCTGAGGGCAGCAGATCAGCCTTCACAACGGTCACATCCTTCTTCTTCCTGCTGAGGCTGACGAGTTTGTCGCCCAGGTAGATGAGACCTGGTGCGATGAAATACAGGTAGAAGCTCTGTCGCTGGATCAGGTTCGAACTGCCGTGGATGAGAATCTGTGGGCGAGAGTTTAATTTAGAGATACTGCGCGGAAACAGGCCACCGGGTCCGCGCCGACCAGCGATCCCCACACATTAACACTATCCCACACACACACACGCACACACTAGGGGCGATTTTTACATTTAAGCCAATACATGTACGTCTTTGGAGTGTGGGAGGAATCCGAAGATCTCGGAGAAAACCCACACGGTTACGGGGAGAACGTACAGACAACACCCGTAGTCGGGATCGAACCCGGGTCTCCGGAGCTGCAAGCGCTGTAAGGCAGCAACTCTTCCGCTGCGCCACCGTGCCACCCTATCCCACCCCGTGAGAGATGCGGGCGAGAGACAGGAATGAAGTCAATAAAGCTGAGGAAAGGAGTGGACATCAATATTGGAGATATCCGGTGCAGGAAATCTGTGGAATTCTCTCCCTCAGAGGGCGGTGGAGGCAGGTTCTCCGGATGCTTTCAAGAGAGAGCTAGATAGGGCTCTTAGAAATAGCGGAGTCAGGGGATATGGGGAGAAGGCAGGAACGGGGTACTGATTGGGAATGATCAACCATGATCACATTGAATGACGGTGCTGGCTCGAAGGGCCGAATGGCCTACTCCTGCACATATTGTCTATTGTCTATTGAGATGCTTCTGAAAATGATACAGGGTCAAAGGCCATTCCTCAGGGGATAAAAAGCTGTTTGGTGCTCATCTGAAGACAGGCACAAAATGCTGGAGTAGCTCAGCGGGACAGGCTGCATCTCTGGAGAGAAGGAATGGGTGACGTTCCGGGTCGAGACACTTCTCCAGACTGAGAGCCAGGGGAGAGGGAGAGTAGAGATACATTGGTGATGTAGAGAGATGTAGAACAAGTGAATGAAAGATATGCAAAAAAGCCACGTGATAAAGGAAACAGGCCGTTGTTAGCTGTCTGCCAGGTCTTGTTTCCTTTATCATCGTTACTGTTTTGCATTTTGCGTCTATCTTCGGTGTGAACCAGCCTCTGCAGTTCCTTCCCACACATAGAAGGGTCTCGACCCGAAACGTCACCCATTCCTTTTCTCCAGAGATGCTGCCTGTCCCGCTGAGTTACCCAAGACAAGACAAGAGACATTTATTTGTCACATGCGCCAATTGGTACAGTGAAATGTGTGGTCACCACACAGCCATAGGAATAAAAAAGAGCACAGAACACGATGGTCTTTAACGTAGACATTCCCACACAGCGGAATCAAACGTTTCCCACTGTGAGGGAAGGCACCAAAGTTCAGTCTGTTGTTCACCCATGGTCGGGGGGCTCCCGAACCCCTCGCTGCCGCCAGCATTTTATGTCTATCTACAGATACTTCCTTCACAAAGACCCTTCCTTCACAAGGATCAGATGGTCCATGATGGCATTCAGATTCAGATTCAGATTCAGATTCAATTTTAATTGTCATTGTCAGTGTACAGTACAGAGACAACGAAATGCATTTAGCATCTCCCTGGAAGAGCGACACAGCAAATGATTTGAATAAATAATAATAAGTGTCCGGGGGGGGGGGTGATTGGCAGTCACCGAGGTACGTTGTTGAGTAGCGTGACAGCCGCCGGAAAGAAGCTGTTCCTGGACCTGCTGGTTCGGCAACGGAGAGACCTGTAGCGCCTCCCGGATGGTAGGAGGGTAAACAGTCCATGGTTGGGGTGAGAGAGGTCCTTGGCGATGCTGAGCGCCCTCCGCAGACAACGCTTGCTTTGGACAGACTCAATGAAGGGGAGCGAGGAACCGGTGATGCGCTGGGCAATTTTCACCACCCTCTGCAATGCCTTCCGGTCGGAGACAGAGCAGTTGCCATACCAAACTGTGATGCAGTTGGTAAGGATGCTCTCGATGGTGCAGCGGTAGAAGTTCACCAGGATCTGAGGAGACAGATGGACCTTCTTCAGTCTCCTCAGGAAGAAGAGACGCTGGTGAGCCTTCTTGATCAGAGTTGAGGTATTGTGGGTCCAAGAGAGGTCGTCGGAGAGGTTGACTCCCAGGAACCTGAAGCTAGAAACACGTTCCACCTCCGTACCGTTAATGTGGATGGGGGTGTGCGTGCCGCCCCTGGACTTCCTGAAGTCTACAATGAGCTCCTTGGTCTTCTTGGAGTTAAGGGCCAGGTTGTTGTCAGCGCACCATGCTGCTAAGTGCTGGACCTCCTCCCTGTAGGCCGACTCATCGTTGTTGCTGATGAGGCCAATCACCGTTGTATCATCTGCATACTTGATGATGGTGTTAGTACCATGTACAGGTGTGCAGTCATAGGTGAAGAGGGAGTAGAGGAGGGGGCTCAGCACACAGCCCTGTGGAACGCCGGTGTTCAGGGTGAGGGTTGAAGAGGTGTGCTTGTCTAACCTAACAGACTGGGGTCTGTTGGTTAGAAAGTCCAGTATCCAGTTGCAGAGGGAAGGAGCGATGCACAGGTTACCGAGTTTGGTGATCAATTTTGATGGTATAATGGTGTTGAATGCTGAGCTGTAATCGATGAACAGCATTCATACGTAAGTGTCTCTGTTGTCGAGGTGGGAGAGGGCGGAGTGAAGTGCCGTTGAGATGGCATCCTCCGTACTCCTGTTCTTGCATGGGCTACAAACTAGAACTGTGGCTGTCAAACTGTACAACTCCTTCCCCTTCTGTCGGGGAGTAGATTAAGACTGACTCCCCTCCACCCCCCCCCCCCCCCAATCTTCGCACGTCCCCAATCCTTTCCATCAATCACTTTAATTCCATGTTTCATGTATCTTGTGTGTTTTTATGACTGTTGGCAGATCAATTTCCCTCCTGGGATGAATAAAGTTGTACCGTATCTTATCGTATTACCAGAATGTACAAGATCACGTAGAGGTGATGTGTCACCCAGAATGCGCGGAAGCTCATGCGCCGAAATTGGCGGGAGGCGAAGACATAGATAATGGCCAGGACCACAAGAAGCAGAACACCAGTCAATCCTAGGGGGGTAAGCAGAAGAAATAGCATCAGGAGACCAGCATGTGTAGGAAGGAACTGCAGATGCTGGTTTCAACCGAAGATGGACACAAAATGCTGGAGTAACTCAGCGGGACAGGCGGCATCTCTGAAGAGAAGGAATGGGTGACGTTTCCTTAAACTGAGAGTCGGGGAAAAGGGAAATGAGAGATATAGACAGTGATGTAGAGAGATTAAAAGAGGGGTTTGGTTGTGGAATGACCCGAAACGTCACCCATTCCTTCTCTTCAGAGATGCTGCCTCACCCGCTGAGTTACTCCGACATTTTGTGTCTGTCAGGAGACCAGCGTATGGTCCCTGGAGGCAACTCTACCATTCAACAAAATCATGTCTGACCTTACACTCAGCTGATTCCCATATCCCTTTAATCTCCTGCGATCCATAGATTACCCTCCGCTCTCTTCCAAAGATTCCAAAGATGAACGACGCTCTGAGTGTAGAGGCGTCTCATCCCATTCTCCTGCGATGGTTCCCTTGTCCAACACTCTCCAGTTAGAGAACGAGACTCTCAGCTTTCTCCTTTTGCCCATTCCTCCACAAAGTCACCCATCCTTTTCACACCAAGGGTGGTGGGTGCATGGAACAAGCTGCCAGATGAGGTCGTTGAGGCACGGACTATTCCCACATTTAAAAAACATGGATAGGACAGGTTTGGAGGGATACGGGCCAAACGTGGGCAGGTGGGACAAGTGTAGCTGGGACATGTTGGACGGTGTGGGCAAGTTGGGCTGAACGGCCTTTTTCCACACTGTATCACTCTATAACTCCATCTGGCTCCCTACTGTTGGGTGGCAGATAAGGTCAGACTGTAATGACAAACTGTCCAAACCTGCACAATATGATATAAACCTCTCTTCCCTTCTCACCTCTCCCCTGTGCAAATGTGTTCCCCACCTCTATTTGGTTGAAGCATTGACCATTTAAATTACAATATACTTCCTTAAATTATGTCCGGAGAGAATTAAACTGAACCTGCAAGCCAATGCAAACATTTGATGGTTGATGAATTAGAGTGATTGTGAGCTCGTTTAAGACTGAGGTGAGAACAAACTTTTTCACCCAGAGAGTTGTGAATTTGTGGAATTCCCTGCCACAGAGGGCAGTGGAGGCCAAATCACTGGATGGATTTAAGAGAGAGTTGGATAGAGCTCCAGGGGCTAGTGGAGTCAAGGGATATGGGGAGAAGGCAGGCACGGATTATTGATAGGGAACGATCAGCCATGATCACAATGAATGCCGGTGCTGGCTCGAAGGGCTGAATGGCCTCTTCCTGCACCTATTTTCTATGTTTTTAATTCAATGGAGTAATTCAAACCACTCAAAATCACCCTCGTATTAGCTCTTGGAAGATCACTAATGGAAGACAGTGTCTGAAGGTTGATCCTCGAAGGATTAACAATTACCTGGAATGGTCTCGAAGAACCACCAATAATATTTATGCGGGAGCTCTGATCTACAAATGAAAAAGAAGAAAAGTAATTTGTTTGTAGTTAGCATTTCGCATAACTTAGCATAACTTTCCATTTCGCTCCTACTAGTTAGCAGTTGTAGGAGCAAAATGGAAAGGCCATGGTCTTTGAAGTAACGGGTAATTTTATTAAACTGGTGATTATGCATCAGAAGGTCGCTTTGGCTGGCTTTGGTTTAATAAATCGCCCATTACTTCGAAACCCACCTGCCTGTAGCCTTTCCATTTTGCCCTGACGGCAGTGTAATCATATTGCAACTAACCAGTCACTGGAAACTCTGTTTTTGTGTAATGTATTTCTGCAGAGACTGAGCTCAGAGTGTAAATTGGAGGAACAACACCTCATATTTTGCTTGGGCAGCTTACACCCCAGCGGTATGAATATTGACTTCTCTAACTTCAAGTAACCCTTGCTTTCCTTCTCTCTCCATCCCTCCCCCATCCTAGTTCTCCTACCAGTCTGACTGCCCCTTGATTAAATTGTATCTCTGTATGCTTCATTGTCACCTTCTCCTCGCAAACAGTGATCCTTGAATCGCATCCTCTTTGATGTCTCAGTTTCACACCTTACACTTCCTTATCTCTGTGTCTCCCCTAACTCTCAGTCACCTATTCCTGCTATCCAGTGACCCAATTATTCCTCTATTTATGCACTTGTTTGTAATCTGCTTAATAAATTCATCAACAACTTTTGATATCCCCAAACCGAATTCAGCAGAAAGACTTCAAAGTTAGCCATGTATATTATAGTTAAAGAAAGGCCATTAAGTGCTGGGGCAACTCAGCGGGTCAGGCAGCACCTTCGTACGTACATAAATTCATAAGTGATAGGAGAAGAATTAGGCCATTCAGTCCATCTAGTCTACTCCGCAATCCAATCATCTCTGGAGAACATGGATAAGATTGTTTTGGGTAGACCCTTCCTCTATCCAAGTTCACCACACATGCTACCTGACCTGCTGAGTTACTCCAGCATTTTGTGTCCTGCCGTGTATTAACCAGCCTCTGCAGTTCTTTGTTTCTACCTTGTGAAAGAAAGCTTCCTTTGGTACACAAAGGCTCATTGACAGTCTGCAAGTCCAAATTGTGGGCAATTATTCCGTAGATCAATGGTGATGTTTAAGAGGCATTTGGATAGTCACATGCCATGCTTTTCTCCATGGCAGTACTGGAGGCCACTGTGGTGCAGCAGTAGAGTTGCTGCCTTACAGCGCTTGCAGCGCCAGAGACCTGGGTTCGATCCCGGCTACGGGTGCTGTCTGTACGGAGTTTGTACGTGACCTGCGTGGGTTTTCTCTGGGATGGGTTTCCTCCCACACTCCAAAGACGTACAGGTTTGTAGGTTAATTGGGTTGGTTAAAGTGTAAAAATTGTCCTTAGTGTAGGATAGCGTTAATGTCCGGGGATCGCTGGTCGATGCGGACTTGCTGGGCTGAAGGGTCTGTTTCCATGCTGTATCTCTAAACTGAACTAACCTAAACTAAGTTTAGTTTGTTTTTTATTTTTTTAATATTTTTATTAGAAGCAATGCATGTTGCCAACAATATAACAGTTTTTCAAATACACATTTAACTTGTTTCAAAAATTATACAAATATTACGAAATGATTTATATAAGCTGCTGTTTTTTTTTAGAAGGTAAAGAATGAAGTATGCATCTTAACAATGAATGGAACAATTTCACATAACAATATCTATAGAGACGTGTATACAAATCCCAGAATAGATCTTTTCATCTAATCCTACAACTGGGTATTTATTGAGTTACAATGCTGAGCTCAGCTACCCCTTCAAATAGTCAGTGAATGGAGACCATATTTGTTGAAAAAGTTCATATTTGTCCATTAGGACAAACCTGATTCTCTCCAAATGCAGCATCTCCGACATTTCCACTCTCCACATTTTAATTGTGGGGGATAATGTTCCCTTCCAGAATTTTAATATTCATTTTTTTCCAACCTAAGTTTAGTTTAGAGATACAGCACGAAAACAGGTCCTTCAAGTCCGCACTGTCCAGCGATCCCCACACATAAACGCTATCCTACCCACGCAGGTCACAAGGAGAACGTACAAACTCCGCCAGTACGGTGTTAAATAAAGGTTAGATGTGTGTAGAGGTGTACAGATTCAAGTCGTTTCACCAGGAGCAAGTGGGGACATGGTTCTCGGAGCTGGCACTGCCTGGTGCAATCAGAGATTTAGATTGCAGTCTAGCCTGGCCCACCCTGGGGAGATGAGATCTTTAGCAATGACACATTCAATTGTAAATTGCAACTCATGCGGGTCGAGACTTTTTTTATCCTGGAAAAATTAACTAAGATTAATTCTGTTGTTGATTTCCGAGGCATAAATGAAGAATATCCTGACTTTACAATGTTGGGCAACAGCAGAGGGGTTTGTTATCAGTTTCCATGCAGGAAGAAGCCCATCACTGTCAGACTTCCTTTGATCGCTCGTGATTCATCTGTTTACAATAGCAGCTTTGTTCCACTGTGTCCGCACAATGCAACGACTCCAGGACTTGTCCGCTCCTGGTCTATCCATCTGCTTCCCGTGGAAAACCACTTATGCTTTCCGAAGCACGCACTTGTCAGACGGAAGTGTCATGCAACTTAGAAGGATGAGAAGGGACCTCCTAAAACCATAAAGAATTCTGAAGAAGGGTCTCGACCGGAAACGTCGCCCATCTCCTTCGCTCCTTAGATGCTGCTGCACCCGCTGAGTTTCTCCAGCCTTTTGTGTACCCCATAAAGAATTCTTGTGGGTTTGGACAGGCAAGATGCAGGTAAAATGTTCCCCATGTTGGGGGAGCCCAGAACCAGGGGTCACAGTTTAAGATCCCTGGTTCTGGGCTCCCCCATGATCAGCCATGATCATATTGAATGGCGGTGCAGGCTCGAAGGGCTGAATGGCCTACTCCTGCACCTATTTTCTATGTTTCTATGTTTCTAAGAATAAGAGGTAGGCCATTTAGGACCGAGATGAGGAAAAGCTTTTTCACCCAGAGAGTTGTGAATCTGTGGGATTCTCTGCCACAGACGGCAGTGGAGGCCAATTCACTGGATGTTTTCAAGAGAGAGTTAGACTTAGCTCTTAGGGATAACGGAATCAAGGGATATGGGGAGACAGCAGGAACGGAGCATTGATTCTGGATGATCAGCGATGATCATTTTGAATGGCGGTGCTGACTCTAAGGGCCGAATGGCCTACTGCTGCACCTATTGTCTATGTTTCTATGTAGGAGAGGCAGGAATGAGTGATGTCCACAGTGCAGGAGAAGGGCTGGAGAGTGTCACTCTTGGAGGGGAGGTGCTGAGGTATGGAGGGATGGAACTCAGGGAGTATTTGTTGGAGGAGTGGTACTAACGTAGTATCATACTGTTGGAGGTGTTATTACTCTGTTGGAGGGTGGTGCTAAGGATTATTATGGTGCTAATGGAGTATTACTGTTGGAGGATGGTGCCTCGGGAGTATTACTCTGTTGGAAGGTGGTACTAAAGGAGTATTACTCTGTTGGGGATGGTGCTCAGGGAGTATTACTGCTGGAGGGATGGTGTTATGGGAGTATTACACGGTGGGAGGGGTGATACTGAGAGAGCAGTACTCTGGTGGAGGGCATGGTTCCCATGGAGTACTGCACTGTTGGAGGGATAGTGCAATGGAGTATTACTCTGTTACTGGTGGTGCTCAGCGAGTATTACTTAAATTTTTTATTTTTTTTTAGTTTTGGTAAAAAAACATTTCATATGTATCAATCATACATTATTAATATTATAAATTGTGGCTTCATTCTGCTACTTTTTTTATTGATAGAAAGGAGAAAAAAACACACAAATATCAAGATTTTAAAAAAAAAGAATGGAATGATTTACATAATTGGAGATAGGTTCGAAGATTATAAAGTAACATGCCCCTGTCCCACATAGGAAACCTGATCGGAAACCTCTGGAGGCTTTGCGCCCCACCCACGGTTTCCGTGCGGTTCCCGGAGGTTTTTGTCAGTCTCCCTAATGGTCGAAAGTGGTTTCTGTTTTAAAAATCGGTCATTTTTCAGTCGAAGCCGGTTGCGATGCTAGTTGAAGGTGGTTGCCGGAGGACAAAAAGCTCCGGGAACCGCACGGAAACCTTGGGTGGGGCGCAAAGTCTCCAGAGGTTTCCGTTCAGGTTTCCTAAGTGGGACAGGGGCATAACTTTTCATCTGATCCTGCGCTCAAGTTTCAGTTAGGTTCCCGTGCCAAACCAATCTACCCCTTCAAATAATCGATGAATGAAGACCATATTCTAACAAAAAGTTCTTGTTTGTCCATTAAGACAAACATGATTCTTTCCAGGCGTAGGGTCTCTGACATTTCCATAATCCACATTTTAATTGTGGGGGTTTTAGGGCTTTTCCAAAATTTTAATATTAATTTCTTCCCAGTTATTATACTGTAGTCTAGAAAGTTTATTTGGCTTGTTGTGAGGGTTAGACTTTGTTCTGATATTCCAAGTATTCCTAACTATCAGCTCAGTGAGTATTACTTTTGGAGGGACAGTGCTAATGGAGTATTACTCTGTTAGGGGTGGTGCTCAGGGAGTATTACTGTTGGACATATAGTATTAATGCAGTATTACTCTGTTGGGGGTGGTGCTCAGGGAGTATTACATTTGGACATATAGTATTAATGCAGTATTACTCTGTTGCGGGTGGTGCTCAGGGCGATTTAGTGTTGGACATATAGTACTAATGGAGTATCACTGCTGGGGTGGTGCTCAGGGAGTATTACATTTGGACATATAGTATTAATGGAGTATTACTCTGTTAGGGGTGGTGCTCAGGAAGTATTACTGTTGGACATAGTATTAATGGAATATTACTCTGTTGGGGGCGGTGCTCAGGGAGTATTACATTTGGACATATAGTATTAATGGAATATTACTCTGTTGGGGGTGGTGCTCAGGGAGTATTACTGTTGGACATATAGTATTAATGGAGTATTACTCTGTTAGGGGTGGTGCTCAGGGAGTATTACTGTTGGACATATAGTATTAATGGAGTATTACTCTGTTAGGGGTGGTGCTCAGGGAGTATTACTGTTGGACATATAGTACTAATGGAGTATTACTGCTGGGGTGGTGCTCAGGGAATATTACATTTGGACATATAGTATTAATGGAGTAATACTCTGAGGGGTGGCACTAAAGGAGTATCACACTGCTGAAGAGATGGTGATAAGAGTATTACACTATTGGAGGGGTGGTGTTTAGGGAGTATTACTGCTGGCAGAGTAGCGCTAAGGTAGTATCATACACTGTTGGAGTTGGTGCCTCTGCAGGATTACTCTGTTGGAGGGGTGGTACTGAAGGAGTATTATTCCGTGTTGGAGGGTTAATACTGAGAGAGTATTACTGTTGGAGGGGTGTTGCAATGGGAGTATTACTCTGTTGCAGGAGTGGTGATTACAGAGTGTAATGCCCCTGTCCCACTTAGGAAACCTCTGGAGACTTTGCGCCCCACCCAAGGTTTCCGTGCGGTTTCCGTGCGGTTCCCGGAGGTTTTTGTCAGTCTCTCGAATTTTTTTAAACAATCACCGGAACATAGAAGAAGCGGAAACCACTTTCGACCATTAGGAAGACTGACAAAAACCTCCGGGAACCGCACGGAAACCTTGGGGGGGGCGCAAAGTCTCCAGAGGTTTCCGTTCAGGTTTCCTAAGTGGGACAGGGGCATTACTGCGATGGAGGTTTAGTATTGAGTGAGAGGCATGCATCCAATAACTGAGACATGGTCCACAACTTACCCATCATCGAAGAACACACTGGGGAAGAGGCAGGCAAGGCTGCTGAGGGAGCTGACACAGAAACTGTACACATTTACACCATGCCCAGCGCTGTGAAAGACTGGAAATAAAGAGAGGGTAATCCATTAATATACTTACAAAACCCTGCCAATGCGGTGAATAAACGAGGCCCAGACTCCCACAGTTTAACATAGAAACATAGGAAATAGGTGCAGGAGGAGGCCATTCGGCCCTTCGAGCCAGCACCGCCATTCATTGTGGTCATGGCTGATCATCCCCAATCAATAACCCATGCCTGCCTTCTCCCCATATCCCTTGACTCCACTAGCCCCTAGAGCTCTATCTAACTCTCTCTTAAATCCATCCAGTGATTTGGCCTCCACTGCCCTCTGTGGCAGGGAATTCCATAAATTCACAACTCTCTGGGTGAAAACGTTTTTTCTCACCTCGGTTTTAAATGACTTCCCCTTTATTCTAAAAATGAGCTTCAACTAACTTCCAGTCTTCAGAGTCATATAGTTATGCAGTGTGGAAACAGGTCCTTCGGCCCAACTTGCCCACACCGGCCAACATGTCCCAGCTGCACAAGTCCCACCTGCCAGCATTTGGCCCATACCCCTCCAAACCTGTTTCAGAAAGAACTGCAGGTGCTGGTAAAATCGAAGGTAGACACAAAATGCTGGAGGAACTCAGCGGGTGAGGCGGCATCTCTGGAGAGAAGGAATGCGTGACGTTTTGGGTCAAGACCCTTTTTCAGGTCTTGGAAATATCCATTGACTTGGCCTCCAATTAATTCCACAAATTCACTACCCTCTGACTAAAGACATTCCTCCTCATCTCCCCTTCTCCTCTCCGTCGCCTTTGCTCCAAAGAAAACATAATCTTGATGGCTCCTCTTTCTTTTACAGTCAAAGGACACTAATCCCAACTCTCGTCGTCAGAACCTTCTCTCCAGGGTAATTTTGAGGAATTATTGTTGCATTCTGCAGATATCTTTCCAGTGGTGTTCAGAGGTGGGTACCATCCTTCCAATAGACGTCTAACCGAAGCTTTAGATAGCCACAAAATGCTGGAGTAACTCAGCGGGACAGGCAGCATCTCTGGAGAGAAGGAATGGGTGACGTTTCGGGTCGAGACTGAAGTCTGCGTCTAAAGAAGGATCTCGACCCGAAACGACACCCATTCCTTCTATCTAGAGATGCTGCCTGTCCCGCTGAGTTACGGGCCTGTCCCACTTGGGTGTTATTTGCGCGTAATTTACGCGACATCATTTATGCGTCATGACGCATGACGCACGGTCATGTGTGGCGCACCACGATTTTGGGATGTACAAAATCTTCGCTCGCCATCTTCGTGACGGTCCAGCTCCTAGCAGCATGGTGCGCCAACAACAACCTGGCCCTTAACTCCAAGAAGACCAAGGAGATCATTGTGGACTACAGAAGGTCTAGGGGTGGCACGCACACCCCCATCCATATTAATGGGACGGAGGTGGAACGTGTTTCCAGCTTCAGGTTTCTGGGGGTCAACATCTCTGATGACCTCTCTTGGACCCACAATACCTCTACACTGGTCAAGAAGGCTCACCAGCGTCTCTTCTTCCTGAGGAGACTAAAGAAGGTCCATCTGCCTCCTCAGATTCTGGTGAACTTCTACCGCTGCACCATCGAGAGCCTCCTTACCAACTGTATCACAGTATGGTGTGGCAACTGCTCTGTCTCCGACCGGAAAGCATTGCAGAGGGTGGTGAAAACCGCCCAACGCATCACCAGTTCCTCACTCCCCTCCACTGAGTCTGTCCAGAGCAAGCGATGTCTGCGAAGGGCGCGCAGCATCGTCAAGGACTGGTCTCACCCCAGCCACAGGCTGTTTACCCTCCTCCCATCTGGGAGGCGCTACAGGTCTCTCTGTTGCCGGACCAGCAGGTTCAGGAACAGCTTCTTCCCTGCGGCTGTTACACAACTTAACTCTGCACCTTGGTGATCGCCAGTCCCCCCACCCCCCCACCCCCCGGAAAATTGCACTACTGCTACTGTATATACATATATATATTTTGCTGTTCCATTATTCTGTGTTTGCTCTTCTGATTAAGATGCAAACTGCATTTCGTTGTCTCTGTACTTGTATACTGCACAATGACAATAAAGTTTGAATCTGAATCTGAATCTGAAATGTCCCCCATGTGAGACCGGCCCTTAACTCCAGCATTTTGTGTCTATCTTTGGTTGAAACCAGCATCTGCAGTTCCTTTCCAACCAAAACTTTACATGTCTTCTCCTGTACCATATAACCATATACCAATTACAGCACGGAAACAGGCCCTCTCGGCCCTTCCAGTCCGTGCCGACCATTTATTTTCCCCTAGTCCCATCTACCTGCACTCAGACCATACCCCTCCATTCCCTTCCCGTCCATATACCTATCCACTTTACTTTTAAATGTTACAATCGATCCTGCCGCCACCACTTCTGCTGGAAGATCATTCCACACAACCACCACTCTCTGAGTAAAAAAGTTCCCCCTCATGTTACCCCTAAACTTCTGTCCCTTAATTCTCATGTCATGCCCTCTTGTTTGAATCTTCCCTACCCTCAATGGGAAAAGCTTATCCATGTCAACTCTGTCAAATCCCTTTCATCATTTTAAAGACCTCAATCAAGTCCCCCCTTAACCTTCTGCGCTCCAAAGAATAAAGACCCAACTTGTTCAACCTTTCTCTGTAACTTGGTTGCTGGAACCCTTTGCACACTGCAGGTATATGAAGATTGGCCAGGCATTGGGTGTCACGGCACACTTGTTACAATGGAAGGCAGGTCCAGCTCGATGATCCGACAATGGGAATGGACTCACTTGAGAGGACGACAGCGGTCATTGCGATCCAACGGTGAAAGTCCACGGCCGCATCGAAGGGGATGTACTGGTTGAGGAAGGTTTCCCGCAGGAAGGTGATGAGGTTGCGGCACATGGTCAGGAGGATGTAGGCGTACATGAAGGAGACGCTGGCCGCCGATCCACGGGACACAATGATGCCGACGTAAGTGGTCTGGGGAATCCCCGTGGTCTCTGCACCCAACGCATAATCTGCACAAAAGGTCAAATCAAATACAATAATAAGTGATGGGATCAGAATTAGACCATTCGGCCCATCTAGTCTACTCCGCCATTCAATCATGGCTGTTCTATCTGTCCTAACCCCATTCACCTGCCTTCTCCCCATAACCCCGACACCCGTACTAGTCAAAAATCTATCTATCTGCTTTTAAAAATATCGATTGACTTGGCCTCCACTGTCCACCACCTTCTGTGGCAATGAATTCCACAGATTCACTACCCTCTGATTCCTTCTCATCTTAAGTTCCATCTCATCTTCCTAAAGGAGCGTCCTTTAATTCTGAGGCTATGTATGGCCTTTGGTGCTGGACTCTCCCACGAATGGAAACATCCTCTCCACATCCACTCCATGCAGATATCGTGATTTGGAGTATTGCGTGCAGTTCTGGTCGCCTCCATTACAGGAAAGACTTGGGGGCTTTGCAGAGGGTTCAGAGGAGGTTCACCAAGAATGCTGTCTGGATTGAAGGGTTTTGCCTCCAGGGAGAGGATGGATTGTTTTCTCTGGAACTTCCGTGGGTTGAGGGGAGACGTGATTGAAGTATATACAATTATATTATAAGGATATAAAATTATAAGGTGTATAAAAAGGCCTTGCGGCCACAGGAAGAATTTACAAGCTGCATGCAAAGGGATATCCTGATAGAGTCTGGAAATGCGCAGCAGGAGTTCTATGACCTTGAAGCTAAACCACTGTGCAACGCTTAATTACTTAAGATATAAGTAAACTTTTAACTGTACTTTGAGCCATAATTACTCCCCATAAATCCCTGGACTTAAAAGATTTAAATGTGTTCATTTTTAGTGTAATAGATTCCTATTAATATTACCAATGCTAATGTAGAAACGTAGAAACATAGAAAAACTGTAGGAGTAGGCCATTCGGCCCTTCGAGTCATTCAATATGATCACGGACGATGATCTATATCAGTACCCCGTTCCTGCTTTTTCCCCATATCCCTTGATTCCTTTAGCCCTAAGAGCTAAATCTAACTCTCTCTTAAAAACATGTATTACTATTTAATTATTTTTAAAAAGTATTGTGAGTAGGTCTAGGCACAAGGAACTGCAAGTGTTTGTTCCTTGGTTTACAAAAAAATACAAAGTGCTGGACTGACTTAGTGGGTCAGGCAGTTTATCTGGGGAAGGTTTCAGGTTAGATCTGAAGAAGGGTCTAAACCTGTAACATCCATAAGTGGTAGGAGCAGAGATAGGCCATTCGGCCCATCATGTCTACCCCACCATTCAATTATGGCTGATCTATCTCTCCCTCTCAACCCCATTCTCCTGCCTTCTCCCCATAATCCCCGACACCCGTACTAATCAAGAATCTATCTATCTCTTATAGAAACTTACAAAATCCTTAATGGGTTGGACAGGCTAGATGCAGGAAGATTGTACCCGATGTTGGGGAAGTCCAGGACAAGGGGTCACAGTTTAAAGATAAGGGGGAATTCTTTTAGGACCAAGTTGAGAAAATCATTTTTCACACAGAGAGTGGTGAATCTCTGGAATTCTCTGCCACAGCAGGTAGTTGAGGCCAGTTCGTTGGCTATATTTAAGAGGGAGTTAGATGTGGCCCTTGTGGCTAAAGGGATCAGGGGGTATGGAGAGAAGGCAGGTAAGGGATACTGAGTTGGATGATCAGCCATGATCATATTGAATGGCGGTGCAGGCTCGAAGGGCTGAATGGCCTACTCCTGCACCTATTTTCTATGTTTCTATGTTAAAAATATCCACTGACTTGGCCTCCACAGCCTTTTGTGGCAATGAATTCCACAGATTCACCACCCTCTGACTAATGAAATTCCTCCTTATCTCCTTCCTAAAGGAACGTCCATTAATTCTGAGGCTGTGACCTCTGGTCCTAGATTCTCCCACTAGTGGAAACATCCTCTCCACATCCACTCTATCCATGTTCTCCAGAGATGCTGCCTGACCCACTGAGGTACTCCAGCGCTTTGTGTTTTTTTTTGTCATTGTGCACACCTTATGGCTTTGAACCGCTGGGCTAAGGTGGTCAGGCAACTTACGGTAGGCACGCTCCACAAAAACGCCGGCTGCGATCCCGTAAAAGATCAGGACGCAAATGATGTGCCGCCGATAGTTCTCGATGAAGCGCTTGAAATGTTGGATCTTCTGCTGCACCTTGCTCCGGTTGTACTTCTCTCGTTTCGCTTCTGTGAAGGGCTTCGGGTGATACCTGTGGCGACATTTGAAATTCCAAATCAGCGCGATGTCCCGTCTACAGATTCATGTTATTCCTTCCCTTCTCCCTGGTTCTTGCACCAGACCGCATTCCTCCTGAAATATTATTATCTGCGGAATTACACAGGTTCTAGGAGCAGAATTAGTCCATTCGGCTCATCAAGTCTACTCCGCCATTCAGTCACATGGCTGATCTATCTTTCCCTCTCAGGGAGAGGTTGGATTGACAATAGACAATAGGAGCAGGAGTAGGCCATTCGGCACTTCGAGCCAGCACCGCCATTCAATGTGATCATGGCTGATCATCCCCAATCAGTACCCCGTTCCTGCCTTCTCCCCATATTCCCTGACTCCACTATCTTTAAGAGCTCCATCTAACTCTCTCTTGAAAGCATCCAGAGGATTGGCCTCCACCGCCCTCTGAGTCAGAGAATTCCACAGATTCACAACCCTCTGGGTGAAATTTTTTTTCCTCATCTCCGTTCTAAATGGCTTACCACTTATTCTTAAACTGTGGCCCCTGGTTCTGGACTCCCCGAACATCGGGAACCTGTTTCCTGCCTCTAGCGTGTCCAAACCCTTAATAATCTTATATGTTTCAATAAGATCCCCTCTCATCCTTCTAAATTCCAGAGTATGCAAGCCCAGCTGCTCCATTCTATCAACATATGACAGTCCTGTCATCCCAGGAATTAACCTTGTGAACCTACGCTGCACACCCTCAATAGCAAGAATGTCCTTCCTCAAATTTGGAGACCAAAACTGCACACAATACTCCAGGTGATTGTTTGCTCTTGAACGTAAACATAGGGGGACCTGACTGATCATCCAAAATCAGTAACCCCGTTCCTGCTTTCTCCCCATATCCCCTGATTCCGTTAGCCCAAAGAGCTAACTCTAACTCGCTCTTGAAAACATCCAGTGAATTGGCCTCCACTGCCTTCTGTGGCAGAGAATTCCACAGATTCACAACTCTCTGGGTGAAAACGTTTCTTCTCATCTCAGTCCTAAATAGCCGACCCCTTATTCATAAACTGTGACCCCTGGTTCTGGACTCCCCCAACATCGGGAACATTTTTCCTGCATCCAGCCTGTCCTAAGAGGACGGGTTGCACCCCGCGCGGTGTCCAGCGAGCCCGGAACTCCTCCAGGGTGATCGTGGACAGTGCACAGTCCCTGTCTAAAACCACCCGGGCAAGTCTTAACATCTATTGGTGCTGGCCTGTGGCACACAGACAGATTAAAGTCCAAGTCACAAATGAAAGGAAAATATTCGCATGATCTCTTCATCAGGACTGCCTGAGTTATTGGTTTGGAGTGACAGTGGGCCAGGCAGCATCTGTGGAGGGAATGGACAGATGACGATTTGGCACAGGATCTGACCCACTGAATCCCTCCAGCACTTTGTGTCTTGCTCAAGATTACAGCGCCTGCAGTTTCTTGCGACTCTCTTATTTCAGCAGGCAATCTGCTACACTTGCTGGTGGACAAGAATGCTGGAGAAACTCAGCGGGTGAGGCAGCATCTGTGGAGCGACGGAAATAGGCGACATTTCGGGCTGAAACCCTTCTTCAGACTTGCTCTTCATTTTACATAGAGTTGCTGCCTGACATCTCCAGAGACCCGGGGTTCGATCCTGGCTACGGGTGCTGTCTATGTGGAGTTTGTACGTTCTCCCCGTGACCCTGTGGGGTTTCTCAGGTTCGTTCCGTCCAGTTTACACCCCATTCCAAAGACCCCAGTCCAGGTTCGTAGGTTAATTAATTAATTGGCTTCTATAAATTGCCCCTCGGACATAGAACTAGTGTGGGGTCGATCGCTGGTCAGCATGGACTCAGTGGGCTGAAGGGCCTGTTTCCACCCTCTATCCCTAAACTTCATAAATCTTATGTGTTGCTCAAATGCAGAAATATTACCAGACCACGGAATTAAACAGCCGGGAAGGAGAACCCTTACTTTTTGTTCTGCCGGTCTCGGTTTCGGAATTCCTGTCCAACCTGTTCCACTGCGGTTTCGTGGATGTTCCTAGCGGTGCACGGAGAACAGGAATGTTATTTATTCGCCACAAGGGAGTCTGTCTCGTTCACAATTGAACTGCCAGACCCTGTAATCCAGCACAAGCAGCGAGCCACAAGGCTCACTCAGAGAGCGAGGGAGACTGGAAGCATTCACTTGGGCCGTTCCCATCACCTGGCATGGAGCAGTGGGATCAGGTTCCCCAGCACGGCGCTCCTGGCTCTCCGCTCATTAAACCCCGTCAACAGAAAACCACGTGCCAGGGGAACAATAAATCCTCCTGGCCAATTCCGCAACTCTCCAGAAATCCATGCAGAGTTATTAGTCCCAACACCCTTCATCTAACGTGGGCACTATATTATGAGCGGGGGTAGACAAGAATGCTGGTGAAACTCAGCGGGTGAGGCAGCATCTATGGAGCGAAGGAAATAGGCAACGTTTCGGGCTGAAACCCTTCTTCAGACTGATATGGGGGGGGGGGGGGGGGGAGAAGAAAGTAAGGTGGAGCCAGAGGGCTGAGGGAGAGCTGAGAAGGGGAGGAGAAAGTAAGGACTACCTGAAATTGGAGAAGTCAATGTTTACACCGCTGGGGTGCAAACTGCCCAAGCGAAATATGAGGTGCTACTCCTCCAATTTCCGGTGGTCCTCACTCTGGCCATGGAGGAGGCCCAGGACAGAAAGGTCGGATTCGGAATGGGAGGGGGAGTTGAAGTGCTGAGCCGCCATTATTGCGGTTATTGCGGACCGAGCGGAGGTGTTGGGCGAAACGATCGCCAAGCCTACGCTTGGTCTCACCGATGTAGAGCAGCTGACATCTAGAGCAGCGGATGAAATAGACGAGGTTGGAGGAGGTGCAGGTGAACCTCTGCCGCACCTGGAAAGACTGCTTGGGTCCTTGAATGGAGTCGGGGGGGGGGAGGTAAAGCGACAAGTGTAGCATTTCTTGCGGTTGCGAGAGAAAGACCCCGGAGATGGGGTGGATCGGGTGGGAAGGGATGAGTTGACCAGGGAGTTACGGAGGGAGCGGTCTCTGTGGAATATCATGAGCCTTGTGCGAAAGACGTTCCCCTTCCCATGGGGAGCACGGTGGCGCAGCGGTAGAGTTGCTGCTTTACAGCACCGGAGACCCGGGTTCGATCCTGACTACGGGTGCTGTCTGTACGGAGTTTGTACGTTCTCCCCATGACCTGCGTGGGTTTTCTCCAGTTTCCTCCTACACTCCAAAGAGGTGCAGGTTTGTAGGTTAATTGGCTTGGAGTAAATGTAACTTAAGGGCCTGCACCACGTGAGTGTCATTTACGGGACATAATTTACGGGTCAGGATGCACGACGCTCACGTGACGCTCGCATGGTGCGTGGCGACATAGGCAGTGATGCGCAGTCGTGCGCGGCACCCCAGGATTTTGGGATGTACAAAATGACGCCCAAGTGGGACAGGCCCCATAAGGAGTCATTATGACGTTAAATCTTTACTCACTTGTATGGGTTCTTGAGGAAAGACACTCGCTGGAACTTTTTGGCCTTGTCTCGGGTGTCCAAACCTGCCACAGACGAAGACAATATTCAGCAGAGTTTGGTGAACAGTGTTGCAATTTGGTCCATCGGTTTCTCATAGAAACATAGAATCATAGAAAATAAGCGCAGGAGTAGGCCATTCGGCCCTTCGAGCCTGCACCGCCATTCAATATGATCATGGCTGATCATCCAACTCAGTATCCCGTAGCTGCTTTCTCTCCATACCCTCTGATCCCTTTAGCCACACGGGCCACATCTAACTCCCTCTTAAATATAGCCAATGAACTGACCTCAACTACCTTCTGTGGCAGAGAATTCCACTCTCTGTGTGAAAAATGTTTTTCTCATCTCAGTCCTAAAAGACTTCCCCTTTATCCTTAAACTGTGACCCCTTGTTCTGGACTTCCCCAACATCGGGAACAATCTTCCTGCATCTAGCCTGTCCAACCCCATAAGAATTTTGTAAGTCGAGGTACCAAAACAGCAAGCAGCAAGAATCGGTTAAACTGGTAGTCCTAACTTAGTCTATCTCATGATAAAAGGAGTGAGGGGTTTGCAGGAAGGGGACAGCAGTAGAAGAGTCAGTGTGTTGGAAGGGGGAAGAACTAGGACACAGAACAGTCAGTCCGCTCAGTCCGCCTGCTCCTCCCTCATCTCCCAGTTACCAAACACTTGAATTCTCTTTCCCATTCCCACACTGACCTTTCTGTCCTGGGCCTCCTCCATTGTCAGGGTGAGGCTAAACGCAAATTGGAGGAACAGCATCTCATATTTCGCTTGGGCAGCTTACAGCCCAGCGGCATGAACATTGATTTCTCTAACTTCAAGTAACCCCTGCACTCCCTTTCCCTTACCGCCACACCACGCCAGAGACCCGGGTTCGATCCTATCTACGGGTGCTGTCTGTACGGAGTTTGTACGTTCTCCCCGTGAACCGTGTGGGTTTTCTCCGAGATAGAAACATAGAAACATAGACACTAGGTGCAGGAGTAGGCCATTCGGCCCTTCGAGCCTGCACCGCCATTCAATATGATCATGGCTGATCATCCAACTCAGTATCCTGTACCTCCCTTCTCTCCATACCCTCTGATCCCCTTAGCCACAAGGGCCACATCTAACTCCCTCTTAAATATAGCCAACGAACTGGCCTCAGTTCGAACTGGCTCAGTTTAACCCAGGAGGTCAGGAGGAAATGGACAGGCATCATTACGGGTCGGGACCTTTCGTCAAACAGATCAAGTGTTTCTGACATTGATGAACGCCCAACATCGCTGACAATTAAACGCCGGTGAAAGATTGAAAACAAACTCCTTAGAATTGGGTAACATCGAGAGGCAATTAAATACTTGTTTATCAACTGTTAAACAAAAGACTCACTGTCCGGTACCTAGTCTTCACCGTCCAGGGAAATTCCCCACACAGGTGAAGGAGGGGTGGGCAGAATTCCAGCCGCTCGACTGGGAAATTCCCAGTCCAGCTGCCTCCAGTCTCCCTGAGCCTGGAGACAACACGCCCTCCCATTACACCGCTCAAACCTGCAGAGTTTCCCAACTTCTTTAGTCCTGTACTCCCGCACACACTTATCTGCAGCCTTTCCCAGCGAGAGAATCCAAACCTGTTTAGTTTAGTTTAGGTCAGAGGTACAAGTGCAGAAAAAGGCCCTTAACCCCACCGAGTCCATACTGACCAGCGATCCCCGCATATTAACACTATCCTACACACGCACACTAGGGACAATTTACATTTATACCAAGCCAATGAACCTACAATCCTTAACATTTTTGGAGCGTGGGAGGTAACTTAAGGGGTTGGACAGGCTAGATGCAGGAAGATTGTTCCCGATGTTGGGGAGGTCCAGGACAAGGGGTCACAGCTTAAGGATAAGGGGGAAATCCTTTAGGACCGAGATGAGAAGGACTTTTTTCACACAGAGAGTGGTGGGTCTCTGGAACTCTCTGCCACAGAGGGTAGTTGAGGCCAGTTCGTTGGCTATATTTAAGAGGGAGTTAGATGTGGCCCTTGTGGCTAAGGGGATCAGAGGGTACGGAGAGAAGGCAGGTACGGGATGCTGAGTTGGATGATCAGCCATGATCATATTGAATGGCGGTGCAGGCTCGAAGGGCCGAATGGCCTACTCCTGCACCTAATTTCTATGTTTCTATGTTTCTAAGAGAGTTTATTGTCGTGTGTCCCAGATAGGACAATGAAATTCTTGCTTTGCCTCAGCACAACAGAACATAGTAGGCATTGACTACAGAACAGATCAGTGTGTCCATATACCACAGTTAAGAGAGCGCAGCAGCGGTTGCACTTTCTGCGCCGGATGAGAAGAGCTCACCCCCCCATCCCATCCTCACCACTTTCTACAGGGGCACCATAGAGAGTATTTTGACCAGCTGTATCTCTGTCTGGTTTGGGGACTTTGAAGCCTCCGACTGGAAGTCCGTGCAGAGAGTGGTGAGGACGGCTGAAAAAATCATCGGGACCTCTCTCCCCTCAATCGGGGATATTGCGACCAAACGTTGCGTGTCTAAGGCCAGCAGTATTATAAAAGACCCCACACATCTCCATCACGGACTGTTCACTCTGCTGCCCTCGGGCAAAAGATATCGTAGCATAAGGAGCAGAACATCAAGGTTCTGCAACAGCTTCTTCCCACGAGCCATCAGACTCTTGAATGCCATGTAATGGGCTGCCACCATTGTCTATTTTATCTTTTTATCCATTTTATCCTTCTGTTTATTATCGTGTTGCACGGGGAGCCAAATGCAACGTAATTTCTTTTGGAATATGATATATCGATGTATTTCTAAATGGCAATAAAGTTTCATTGATTGATTATATAAATAAATACACACACGAATAAATAAACAGATAAAGAGCAAATAAACAGATAATGGGCTATTAATGTTCAAAGTTTTGTTTGAGTTGAGTTTAACAGCCTAATGGCTGTGGGGAAGTAGCTATTCCTGAACCTGGACGTTGCAGTCTTCAGGCTCCTGTACCTTCTACCTGAAGGTAGCGGGGAGATGAGTGTGTGGCCAGGATGGAGTGTGTTAACCAGACAGAGCTCAAATTCTGCATTTTACCAGTTAAACTATCCCCAGCATATTTCCTCCCACCTATGCTAACTTTATTCTGAAGTCTTTTACCAAAGACTTTCTCAGAAAGCACATACGTCATGTTCACTGGCTTACCCAGATATATTTTAATTCATGTGGCAGGAACTGCAGACGCTGGTTTAAACTGAAGATCGACACAAAAAGCTGGAATAACTCAACGGGGCAGGCAGCATCTCTGGAGTTCACTATTCCTGCACTATTAGAAACCTGCAGGTGGTTGCCCTGTCCATTCATCGATTTGAAGGCATTACTTCTTCTTCTTGCATATGGCGTGCACAGCTTAAAGTTGCAGGACAACTTGTTCTGTTTGATCGTATTTGATTGTGCACGCCGGGTTGATTGCATTGGTCCATACAGGGCGGACCACGTGAAGGTTGCAATCTCTCATCCCAAGGCATTACTGACCTTTCACATTGAGTTGAGCAAACTGCAGTTCATCTCCATGATCTCGAAACAGGTAATGGAAGTCCTCCCAGGTGAGGTCATCTTTGTCCTGAAATCCAGCAGCTTTGAACAGCGAATCCATGATCTCATCCGCCTGCACTTTGGATAAACAGTTGTGGGAGATCTCAATGAAGGACCTGGAAAAACAAAGCACAAACGATGGCCGAGCTAGCACAGACATTATGGGCTGAAGGGCCTGTTTCCGAGCTGTACTGCTCCATGTTCTGTACCCACTAAAGCAAAGTCCGGTTAACCCTTTGAGAAACACAAAAACCTCACAGTACCGAGTATTATAGACGGGGACAAAAATGTCAAATAATACATGTTGTGCCATTTTCTAACAGGGATAACTCATTTGGGAATGTTTTCCATCATCATTGCACTTCTGGTTTCTACTTTGTATACTTAAGAAAATAGCAGGAGTAGGCCACTCGGCCCCTCTAGCCAGCCCTGCTATTCAATATGATCATGGTCGATTTACCCGAGGTCTCTTTTCCGCTTCTAGGAGTTCCCCATATCCTACAATTCCCAGATCTTTCAAAGAAAATGTATCTCCTTCCCCTTTAAATATTCCCAAATGATCCAGCTGTCACAACCTTCCGGGCCGAGGAATTCCAGAGATTCACCATCCTCTACAAGTAGTTCTGATGCCTTAGTCCTTTCAGATACCCACGCACCCAATCTTGTAACCATGTTCCACTCTTTCAGGTTGTCTCACTCATGTCAGCTTTCAAACAGTTCTCTTTACTAACGTAAGAAAACAGGTGCTGGAGTAACTCAACAGGTCAGGCAGCAACTGTCGAAGGAATTGGGCAGACAGTCCTTTCCTTCAGGCCCTGACCGAACATCATCTCTCCATTTCCCTCCCCACAGATGCTGCCTGACCTGCTGAGTTCCTACAGGTCTCTGTTTTTGCTCACAATCCCAGTGTCTTTAGTCTCTTGTTTGAATTGAATAAGTTTATTGGCCAGGTATGTTCACATACAAGGAATTTGCCTCGGCGCTCCACTCGCAAGTGACAACATGACATACAGTGACATGACATTCATTAACCCAGAAGGTTCTTCAAGATATATGACATTTATCTGTGTGTTTACCTCAACAGTACAGAAAATTCCTCTTTTGATAGGAATCCATTGCCGTCGACATCGTACATCTGGAACATGAGCTTAGACTTCTCCTCAGGAGATCCTGGGGGAAAAAAAACATGGAAAATATATTGGTCTGGTCACAGTCTTCCAGCACTGACATTGAATTCTCCAAAGAAGGACATAAAATGCTGGAGTAACTCAGCGGGTCAGGCAGCATCTCTGGAGAAAAGGACTGGGGTTGAGACCCTTCCCCATAGAAACATGGAAACATAGAAAATAGCTGCAGGAGGAGGCCATTCGGCTCTTCGAGCCAGCACTGCCATTCATTGTGATCATGGCTGATCGTCCGCTATCAATAACCCGTGCCTGCCTTCTCCCCATATCCCTTGACTCCACTAGCCCCTAGAGCTCTATCCAACTCTCTCTTAAATCCATCCAGTGATTTGGCCTCCACTGCCCTCTGTGGCAGGGAATTCCATAAATTCACAACTCTCTGGGTGGAAACGTTTTTTCTCTCCTCAGTCTTAAATGACCTCCCCTTTATTCTAAGACTGTGGCCCCTGGTTCTGGACTCGCCCAACATTGGGAACATTTTTCCTGCATCTAGCTTGTCCAGTCCTTTTATAATTTTATATGTTTCTATAAGATCGCCCCTCATCCTTCTAAACTCCAGTGAATACAAGCCTAGTCTTTTCAATCTTTCCTCATATGACAGTCCCGCCATCCCAGGGATCAATCTCGTGAACCTACGCTGCACTGCCTCAATCACAAGGATGTCCTTCCTCAAATTAGGAGACCAAAACTGTACACAATACTCCAGATGTGGTCTCACCAGAGCCCTATACAGCTGCAGAAGAACCTCTTTACTCCTGTACTGAAATCCTCTTGTTATGAAGGCCAACATTCCATTAGCTTTCTTCACTGCCTGCTGTACCTGCACGCCAACTTTCAGTCACCAAAGAAGGGTCTTGACCACGAAATATTATCGAAGAAGGGCCTCGGCCCAAAACATCACCTATTCCTTCTCTCCAGAGATGCTGCCTGACCTGTTGAGTTACGTGTCCATCTTCGATGTAAACCAGTTCCTTCCTACACATTGAATTCTCCAATTTTAATAACTCTATCTGCTCCTCATCCACCTGGTTCAATTGTCTATCTCTCTATTGGTGTAACATGGGTTGCTTGGCATGTTCCACAGACTTGAACTGACATTGTTTTCTGCATCTGATCTACTTGTGATTGCCAAGTCAACCCATTTGTCTCCCTGTATCACAGATATTCCTTTTGTCCTGTGCATCCCTCTCCCACAACTGAAAACTAACACATACTTTCCATTCTGAAGAAGGGTCTCGACCGGAAAAATAACCCATCCATGTTCTCCAGGGATGCTGCCTAACCCGCTGAGTTACTCCAGCACACTGTGTCCTTTCTTTGACAACCAGCATCTGTAGCCTCTTGTTTCTACACACTGTCCCTCCCATACCTGTTCTGGCAAGGCCTGAACCTTTATCTGCACTTTCCACAGATGCTGCCTGACCTGCTGAGTTTTTCCAGCATTTTCAGATTTACGGCATCTGCCATTTTTTGATATCTATTTTAAAAAATAACACAATTTTTATCATATATTATGCCCCTGTCCCACTTAGGAAACCTGAACGGAAACCTCTGGAGACTTTACGCCCCACCCAAGGTTTCCGTGCGGTTCCCGGAGGTTTTTGTCAGTCTCCCTAATGGTCGAAAGTGGTTTCCGCTTCTTCTGTGTTCAGGCCATTATTTCAAAAAATTCAAAACCAGCTAGTTGAAGGAGGTTGCAGGTAGTGGAAGGTTTTTTCACCCAGTTTTATTCCACCAGGGAGGTCTTACCTTCCACTACCTGCAACCACTGGCAACCACCTTCAACTAGCATCGCAACCGGCTTCGACTAAAAAATTACCGATTTTTAAAACGGCAACCTATTTTTAGTCGCGGCCGGTTTTGAATTTTTTGAAATAATCGCCTGAACATAGAAGAAGCGGAATGCACTTTCGACCATTAGGGAGACCGACAAAAACCTCCGGGAACCGCACGGAAACCTTGGGTGGGGCGCAAAGTCTCCAGAGGTTTCCATTCAGGTTTCCTAAGTGGGACAGGGGCATTAGTAAACAATACCAATTTCATAGCAAAAGGATTTGAGTATAGGAGCAGGGAGGTTCTACTTCAGTTGTATAGGGTCTTGGTGAGACCACACCTGGAGTATTGCGTACAGTTCAGGTCTCAAAATCTGAGGAAGGACATTATTGCCATAGAGGGAGTGCAGAGAAGGTTCACCAGACTGATTCCTGGGATGTCAGGACTGTCTTATGAACAAAGACTGCATAGACTCGGTTTATACTAGAATTTAGGAGAATGAGAGGGGATCTTATAGAAACTTACAAAATTCTTAAGGGGTTGGACAGGCTAGATGCAGGAAGATTGTTCCTGATGTTGGGGAGGTCTAGGACAAGGGGTCACAGCTTAAGGATAAGGGGGAAATCCTTTAGGACCAAGATGAGAAGGACTTTTTTCACACAGAGAGTTGTGGGTCTCTGGAACTCTCTGCCACAGAGGGTAGTTGAGGCCAGTTCATTGGCTATATTTAAGAGGGAGTTAGATGTGGCCCTTGTGGCTAAGGGGATCAGAGGGTATGGAGAGAAGGCAGGTACGGGATACTGAGTTGGATGATCAGCCATGATCATATTGAATGGCGGTGCAGTGCTCGAAGGGCCGAATGGCCTACTCCTGCACCTATTGTCTATGTTTCTATGTGTGTTCGGTTTTACTTAAACGACTCATTTTGTGAACTATTAGTAAACAATAATAAGTTCAGGTACATATTCGATGGGCCGAATGGCCTAATTCTGCTCCAATAAATTATGAACTGATGAACAATAACGACTTTGTTTTCGAGAAAACTTCTGGTGTAGTAAAAACGTATCTCGGGGTTTACAATCCAAATACAAAGAATGTTCCTTTATGATTACAATTGCTCTAGCTCACAAGTTAATCTTGAGATTGCCCAAGCAAATGGTTTTCATTCTGTGCCAATCCAAACTGGACCATTTCCATGTCAGTTAAAGGAGTGGATTGTGTTTCATGGAGCAATTTTGTAAGCCTCTATCGTGGGTAAACGTTCTTGCGTTAAGAGCTAAAGTTCCAGCTTATTTTCATGTTGTGTTCTGCAAAACTGACACGTGCCACAGGCATGGATTCTATTAAATGCCTCAAGTACCATGCCACATTCACATGTGTTTGCACATCCTGTTTTAAAGCGCGCTGTAGGAAACAGAGGAACAGAGGCCACATAAGTTGGACTCCTAATTTGAGGAAGGACATTCTTGCGATTGAGGGAGTGCAGCATAGGTTCACCAGGTTAATTCCCGGGATGGCGGGACAGACATATGATGAAGGAATGGGCCAACTGGGCTTGTGTTCACTGGGTTACACAAAAAGCTGGAGAAACTCAGCGGTTGCAGCAGCATCTAAGGAGCGAAGGAGATAGGCGACGTTTCGGGTCGAGACCCTTCTTCAGACTGCTGGAATTTTGCTGGAATTTAGAAGGATGAGAGGGGATCTTATAGAAACATATAAAATTCTTAAAGGATTGGACAGGCTAGATGCAGGAAAAGTGTTCCCGAAGCTCAGGGAGTCCAGAACCAGGGGCCACTGTTTAAGAATAATGGGTCGGCCTTTTAGGATTGAGGTGAGGAAAAACGTTTTCACCCAGAGAGTTGTGGAATTCTTTGCCACAGAAGGCAGTGGAGGCCAATTCACTGGATGTTTTCAAGAGAGAGTCAGATTTAGCTCTTAGGGCTAATGGAATCAAGGGGTATGGGGGGAAAAGCACGAACGGGGTACTGATGTTGGATGATTAGTCATGATCATATTGAATGGGGTGGGAGATTGCAACCTTCAACATGGCATGCACAAACAGAAGATCAAACAGAACAGGGTCTCGACCCGAAACGTCGCCTATCTCCTTCGCTCCTTAGATGCTGCTGCACCCGGTGAGTTTCTCCAGCTTTTTGTGTAACCCTCGATTCTCCAGCATCTGCAGTTCCTTCTTTAACATCAAACAGAACAGGTTGTCTTACAACTTGAGGCTGTGCACGCCATATGCAAGAAGATTACCATATAGAATGGGGGTGCTGCTCGAAGGGCCGAATGGCCTACTCCTGCACCTATTTTCTATGTTTCTAAACACATCAAGCACGGCTCCTTCAGTCCTTATTCACGAATGCCATTTTACTCTCAATTAAATCAATTCCAATATTAGGCAGACTGGTCACACTTGCTTACTCATGCACTATATTGTTTCCTCAAACACAAGGGAACACAAGAGAACTTTGAGGCAGTGCAGTCCGTCATGTGAATCCCTTACACAAACCTCAATTAAGTCCAATGAGCTCAGCGGACACACCCTAACTTCAAGAGAATCAGTTACACTAAGTACTATCCATAAACGCAAATTTTCTTTTTGGACTGGTCCCAATCAAATGACCTTTGATGCACGCACATTGTGTCAACACAGCTATTGTTCAGAACTGCCCTGATACATATTTATCCAAAAAGCACTGACTTGTTCATCTGCATCCCATGATTTGGCGGTGGGAGATTGCAACCTTCACGTGGTCCGCCCTGTTTCGACGAATGCAATCAACCCGGCGTGCACAACCAAGTAAGATCAAATAGAGCAAGTTGTCCTACAACTTTAGGCTGTGCACGCCATACACAAGGAGATCCCATGACTTCATTGCAACATATCTCTAACAGATCTCAATGATTAAAAGCAAGGCGGATATAGGAAGGAACTGCAGATGCTGGTTTAAACCGAAGAGAGACATAAAAAGCTGGAGTAATTCAGCGGGACAGGCAGCATTGCCCGGAGAGAAGGAATGGGTGACGTTTCGGGTCGAGACCCTCCTTCAGCTTATTTTTTGAAGTAGGAGGAGTTGTGTTGTTAAGGGTGAGGACCAGCTCCGCCAGGCAGAGGAGAGTGTTAGTAGCAGGAAATTGGATGGTTCTGCGGTCGTGGAAGAGGGGTCTCGACCTGAAACGTCACCCCTTCCTTCTCATTAAAAGCAAGGACTGGCTTCACCATGCCGCCGCCCTCTTACCTTTCATGAATATGATCAGAATGTCAAAGAACTCTCGGAAGGATAGGTAACCATTTCCATCTTTGTCTGCAAGGGAGAACATTTGCTCGACGAACATGGAATCGTCCTTTAATCCTAGAGCATCAGCAAACTCCACCCGTGTTAACTCGCAGTTCAAAGATTCCTTTGTCTTCCTCGATATTTCAGTGTTGAAATCCCCGGCATCTGATCTATCAATCTCTAGAACCTGTAGAATAAACAAAGACCATGGAACATAGAACAGTACAGCACCTGAACAGACCCTTCGGCCTTGAATGTCCGTGCTGGACTTGATGCCAGGTTGAACTGAGACCTTTTTTTCACCCAGTTTTATTCCACCAGGGAGGTCCTACCTGCAACCTCCGGTAACCACCTTCAACTAGCAACGCAACCGCCGTCAACTAAAAAATTACCGATTTTTTAAACGGCAACCTATTTTTAGTCGCGGCCGGTTTTAAATTAAAAAAAAATAATCGCCGGAACATAGAAGAAGCGGAAACCACTTTCGACCATTAGGGAGACTGACAAAAACCTCCGGGAACCTCTGGGAACCGCACGGAAACCTTGGGTGGGTGCGCAAAGTCTCCGGAGGTTTCCTAAGTGGGACAGCAGCATAAGCCTCCATTCCCTGCAGATGGTTGTGCCTATCTAAAAGCCTCTTCAATGCCACTATCGTATCGGTCTGGTGGCACGGACAGCACGGTGACACAGCAGTAGAGCTACTGCCTCACAGCGCCAGTGACCCGGGTTCCATCTCGACTACGGGCGCTGTCTGTAGGGAGTTTGTACATTCTCCCCGTCACCTGCGTGGGTTTTTCTCCGAGATCCCCGGTTTCCTCCCGCACTCCAAAGACGTACAGGTTTGTAGGTCCATTGGTTTGGTGTACGTGTAAATTGTCCCTAGTGTGTGTAGGATAGTGTTAGTGTGCGGGGATCGCTGGTCGGTGCGGACTCGGTGGGCCAACAGGCCTGTTTCCGCGCTGTACCTCTAAACTCAGATAAAATAAAATAAAGATATCTGAAGAAAGGTCCCAACCACAAACAACGCCTTCTGTTTACAGTTTAAAGATACAATGCAGAAGCAGGTAATTCACAACCTTTTTTACTGGTGGACAATTTTCATCAGGCTAGAAAAACGCCCCGACCTACTTGATGCCATGAGTACCTATGACTAGCATCACGGCCTGCTACGACCTCGTGACGACCATGCTGCCGGTATGAGTCAAGGGCAAACTCAGCAGAGGTCGTGAATTAGGTCGTGAAAGTGAGACAGGCCCTTAACAGTATCCTACACTCACTAGGGTCGATTTGCCATTATACCAAACCAATTAACCTGCAAATCTGTACATCTTTGGAGTATGCCTGTTCATGTTCTCCAGAGATGCTGAGTTCCTCCAGCACTTTGCGTCTTTTTTTTGTAGACCTGCACCTGCAGTTCCTCGCCTACCTGTTATTTCCTATTTCCCGTCTTACCTGTGCAAACACTCGCCGGAAAAACGTATCTAAGATCTGGCTTCGCTGCTGTTTGGTGACGGCTTCTTTGAAGATGGTTCTCTGACTTGTCTCGTTGACCAACAGGTGAGCTCCATTGCTGGCAAGGTGCTTCCTCAGCTGTTCGATGAATTCGTGGTGGTCCTCCTCCGTGTCAAACAGCAGCACCTAATGCAGACCAGAAACAGAAAGAGCACGGTCACTGATACAGCGTTGGATCTCCATCACGTGATAACATTCCTCATTCAACCTTCCATCTTGTTCGTTTAATTGTCGCAGGTGCAAGAAATGTAATGCAAGAAGGAACTGCAGATTCTGGTGTAAACCGAAGATAGACACAAAAAGCTCGGGTTAAGGGGCTGTCCCACTTGGGTGACCTATTTGGCGAGTTTAGAAGAGTTTGAAAAAATGGCATGTAGAAGACCTCCTTCGACCTCCTTCGACTGTTGAAGACTAGAAACATAGAAACATAGAAACATTGAAATTAGGTGCAGGAGTAGGCCATTCGGCCCTTCAAGCCTGCACCGCCATTCAATATGATCATGGCTGATCATCCAACTCAGTATCCCGTACCTGCCTTCTCTCCATACCCTCTGATCCCCTTAGCCACAAGGGCCACATCTAACTCCCTCTTAAATATAGCCAATGAACTGGCCTCAACTACCCTCTGTGGCAGAGAATTCCAGAGACTCACCACTCTGTGTGAAAAAAGTCTTTCTCATCTCGGTCTTAAAGGATTTCCCCCTTATCCTTAAGCTGTGACCCCTTGTCCTGGACTTCCCCAACATCGGGAACAATCTTCCTGCATCTAGCTTGTCCAACCCCTTAAGAATTTTGTACGTTTCTATAAGATTCCCTCTCAATCTCCTAAATTCTAGAGAGTATAAACTGAGTCTATCCAGTCTTTCTTCATAAGACAGTCGTGACATCCCAGGAATCAGTCTGGTGAACCTTCTCTGCACTCCCTCTATGATAATAATATCCTTCCTCAGATTTGGAGACCAAAACTGTATGCAATACTCCAGGTGTGGTCTCACCAAGACCCTGTACAACTGAAGTAGAACCTCCCTGCTCCTATACTCAAATCCTTTCGCTATGAAAGCTAACATACCATTTGCTTTCTTCATTGCCTGCTGCACCTGCATGCCTACTTTCAATGACTGGTGTACCATGACACCCTGGTCTCGCTGCATCTCCCCTTTGGCTAATCGGCCACCGTTTAGATAATAGCCTGCTTTCCTGTTTTTGCCACCAAAGTGGATAACCTCACATTTATCCACATTATACTGCAGCTACAACTAACTTCGGGAAAATTGGACACCGAATAGTGGAGAGTGAAGACGACCTCCTTCGACCTCCCTTTGACTATGATGAAGACTACACTCGACTGCCCTCGATTACCTACGACTAACATGCCGAACCACTACGACTAAACCTACAAGTATAAAAAGTACCGATTTTTTCCATGCCGACTTTTTTTTTACTCGCGGGCACTTTTTAATCAATTGAAAAAAACGCCGCGACCTAACTGAGGCCTCAAATACGCGGAGATACTCTCGAGCATGAAGGAGAGTTACGAAGACCTTGTGTCGACCATGCTGCGAGTATGAGTCGAGGGCAAACTCGCCAGAACTCGCCAATTAGGTCGCCCAAGTGGGACATCCCCTTTACTCAGCGGGACAGGCAGCATCTCTGGGGAGATGGGATCGGTGACGGCTCGGGTCGGACTGACGAATGGACACGGCCTGAAACGTCACCCATTCCTTTCTCCAGAGATGCTGCCTGACCCGCTGAGTGACACCAGCTTTTTGTGTCCATCCTGAATGATAGCGGTGGTTAGTGGGGAAGGTGTATGGATGTTCGTGCTCTAATATTCATCGTTAAATTTGGTCACTGCGATCTTGTGTGGTAATTTTTTTATCGATGCACATATATGATAGTTTTGCCTACTGGACACCAGAGTAATATCATAGCACGAGAATTGCCACTTGCTTATCCTTTTGTCTTAAGCCAGTGGTTCTTAACCCTATGGGGGTCTTTTGGGGCTTTGCCGGGGGTCACGAAGGGGACACAGGGAACATATCAATATGTTGAGCCCATGTTTAGGAACCTAAAATCCCTGTCCCACGGTGCGAGTTCATTCCGAGAGTTCTCCCGAGTTTGCCCTGATTCAAACTCGGAGATTTACGGTACTGGCCGCTCGTCGGTACTCGGGGCTCTCGTGGACATTTTTCAACATGTTGTTGAAAAATCTTCACAAGTCTTCCCGTGCTTACCTGCCGTTAGCGAGTCTTCCCAAGTACCTGCCGTTAGCGTTAGGAGCCGCTAAGAGACGTCCCCGAGCTCCGGCGTACCCGCTACGTTCATTCTCCGTGCTTACCACGAGTTTGATTTTTTTTAAAACTCGGAGAGCTCTTGGAATGAACTTGCACTGTGGGACAGGGGTGCATGCCACATACAGCATTTTGTTCACGTATGCGCGTACTGGTGCCAAAAAGGTTAAGAACCACTGTCGTAAGCAGGCCCACGCTGGCATGAGGTTTGTGAGCAAAGGTGCCACTGATCAGATTGAGGATATCTGCAAAGACGGGATGCAGTTTCAGGGGCGGAGGGGAGAGGTGGGAGGAGGAAGTGGGGGGTGGGGTGGGGTGGGGTGGGGGGGGAGAGAGAGAGCAGGGTAGGGGAAGAGGTAGGGAGGTAGGACTGGGTGGAAGAAGGGGCTTCACAGGGGCTACAATGTGAGCTGCAACAACAGCTTGGTGGATGGACCTATTTCATGGTGGGTGCAGAAGGGCTTGCTGGTTGGGATTGGGTTCGGAAGCCGGGACTCTAAACTGCCGGGGAGACAGTAGATGTTCTTTTAGGAAGGAGATGAGGAGGAATTTCTTTAGTCATAGGGTGGTGAATCTGTGGAATTCTTTGCAACAGAAGGCTGTGGAGGCCACAAGTCAATGGATATTTTTACAGCAGAGATAGATATCTTTTTGATTAGTACGGGTGTCAGGGGTTATGGGGAGAAGGCAGGAGAATGTGGTTCGGAGGGAGAGATAGATCAGCCATGGACAAGCATAGGTACTCACCAGATCGTACTCCTTGGGAACTTTAAGCAGTAAAACCTTCTGATCATTGTTCGACGTGATAACGTGCATGTCCCTGGTGAGATGAATGATGCGGATGGGGGAACGTTTGCTGTCCAGCACCCTGATGCAATAATCGGGATCGAGGCACAGGTCCACTGGTCGAAGAGACTCGTTAGGACCCTGCCACTCAGAAGCTAAAGAATGGAGCAGGAGATGGGGTATAGTTTAGTTCAGTTTAATTTATTCTCACATGTACCGAGGTGCAATGAAAAGCATTTTGTTGCGTGCGAACCAATAGACAATAGACAATAGGTGCCAGCACCGCCATTCAATGTGATCATGGCTGATCATCCCCAATCAGTACCCCGTTCCTGCCTTTCCCCTGACTCCCCATATCTTTAAGAGCCCTATCTAGCTCTCTCTTGAAAGCATCCAAAGAACCTGCCTCCACCGCCCTCTGAGGCAGAGAATTCCACAGACTCACCACTCTCTGTGAGAAAACGTGTTTCCTCGTCTCCGTTCTAAATGGCTTACCCCTTATTCTTAAACTGTGGCCCCTGATTCTGGACTCCCCCAACATCGGGAACATGTTTCCTGCCTCCAGTGTGTCCAAACCCCTCAACAATCTTATATGTTTCAATAAGATCCCCTCTCATCCTTCTAAACTTCAGAGTGTACAAGCCCAGCCGCTCCATTCTATCAGTATATGACAGCCCTGCCATTCCGGGAATTAACCTTGTAAACCTACTCTGCACTCCCTCAATAGCAAGAATGTCCTTCCTCAAATTAGGGGACCAAAACTGCACACAATACTCCAGGTGTGGTCTCACTAGGGCTCTGTACAACTGCAGAAGGACCTCTTTGCTCCTATACTCGACTCCTCTTGTTATAAAGGCCAACATGCCATTCGCTTTCTTCACTGCCTGCTGTACCTGCATGCTTTCTTTCACAGACTGATGAACAAGGACCCCCAGATCCCGTTGTATTTCCCCTTTTCCCAACTTGACGCCATTTAGATAGTAATCTGCCTTCCTGTTTTTGCTACCAGTCAGCAGAAAGACAATACATGGTTACAATCGAGCTGCCACAGCTTCTAGATAGTTTAGTTTAGCTTAGTTATACAGCACGGAAACAGGCCCTTCGGCCCACCGAGTCCAAACTGGCCAGCAATCCCCACACATTAACACTATCCTACACACACAAGGGACAATTTGAACAAGCCAATTAACCTACAGATCTGGACGTCTTTGGAGTGTGGGAGGAAACCGAAGATCTCGGAAGAAGCCCCACGCAGATTACCGGGAGAACGTACAAACTCCGTACAGACAGCACCCGTAGTCGGGATCGAACCCGGGTCTCTGGCGCTGCATTCGCTGTGAGGCGGCAACTCTACCGCTGCGCCACCGTGACCACACGAGCATTTAACTGTCCATTGTTCCCTGTCCAATGAGCGGTTTGCTGGGTTATTTCATCTGTTCCCAATATTATAGGGAAATGAAAATCTATCAATCTCAAAATAATATCACCTTGCGGTCTGGCATCAATTCCCGTTTGGGGAAAAGAGTTTCAAATGTCCACCACCCTCTGTGGGCTAATGTTTCCCAACTCCACCAGCCAATGTTCCGGCTCCGAAATTCAGATTGTCGCCAAACCTTAAAATTCCCAACCAGCAGAAATAACATGTCGGCATTTCCAAATCTGTTCCCCGTAATATTTAGAATACGTTGATTAAATCGTCTCCTAACCTCACTTCAAGGGAATACCAGCCAAGTTGATGTAAAGGTCTCTGGTAAGCTAACAAGTAAACAAAAGGACGCAAAGTGCTGTACTCTTGGTTTAGAATGGACACCCCCCAATGTCTTTTTCTACTGTTTATGTAAATGGGACTGAGGCATCTTGGTCAGCATTAATTTGACGGGCCGAAGGGCCTGATTCCATGCTGTTTGACTACAACGCTTATTTGGGACTGGACTGCCACCCTTGGCTGTCATCTGCGCCTCATTTACGCGTCATATGTAAAATAGGGCGACGCATCGTTACGCGCGACGTTGAGCGGAAATCATGCGTCATCATGGCGTCTGGTGCACGTGACGTCATTAGAATACCCTGCGGCGCACGGCGCATGTTTACGCACGGTGACGTAACCATGTGCCACCACGCGATATATACGTGAGACGTCGGGAGGCCAGCGTGCGATGCCAATGCGTCGACGTGCGTATTCAATGCGTCAGCGTGCGTACGCGATACGTCACGCGGGTGGCGAGCGAGGATTACGTGCAGCACGAAATCCTGCAGCGCCACCCGATACCGCACGCTACTCCACATTCCTCCACGCCTCTCCATGCGCCCGCCCCGCGCTACCCGTGAATCACAACGCGACGACCACATTTTTGGAGGTCGCGCAAATGACGGCCAAGTGGGACAGGCCCTTCACTCTGGTAAACCCACAGCCCCAGGAAACATCTGCCCTCAAAGGCGGCATTGTACGCGGGTCATTTCTATATCTCTCTACATCACTATCCTCTCTCCCACGTTCCATTCACGGTACTCCCCCCCTGAACCAGGTGAACAATGACATTTCCTTCCACAGCTAGACCTTGAACCAATAATTAACGCTGAATAGTCTCCAATTACCATGGTCTCCTATTGAAATTCAATCATTGCAACACTCATTTCCCCATGATTAGTTCCTTTGTTACCCATTCCAAGGGATTACTAGGATTTGGAGGTAGTGTACATAGGGCAGGCCAACTGTGCAGCTGTGCATTTTATTTCAACCCATTCTGCGTCTCATTTTCACCGTGCGATATTAAGCGTTCTCAGGGTTGTCTTCTCTGTGATGTTCTACTTAAGAAAGGTCAGTTCTACAGGTCAAGGGGCCACCATTGTTTTGGCCTGCCATGAACCTGACAAGGAGATCAGTGAATGAAAGCACTGATAGCTTCTTTAGCCAAGATCTATAGATATCACAGACTTTTTCCCAGTAAAAACAAATGTCAGGTTACCTCTGATTCCTGTTCTACATTCATTCTTCTTTCTTACAGACTCCTGCCTGTTTGTTTTTTGTAGTTTCTTGAACTGTGTTTTGCGATACAAGGCTACGGCATAAGCAGGAATCAGACAAACTGGAAAACAAGAGCGATTTTCACATGGTAGACAAAAATGCTGGAGAAACTCAGCGGGTGAGGCAGCATCTATGGAGCGAAGGAAATAGGCGACGTTTCGGGCCGAAACCCTTCTTCAGACTGATCTGAGGGTGGCGGGGCGGGAAGAAGAAAGAAAGAGGTGGAGCCAGTGGGCTGAGGGAGAGCTGAGAAGGGGAGGAGAAAGTAATGCCCCTGTCCCACTTAGGAAACCTGAACGGAAACCTCTGGAGACCTTGCGCCCCACCCAAGGTTTCCGTGTGGTTCCCGGAGGTTCCTGGAGGTTTTTGTCAGTCTCCCTAATGGTCGAAAGTGGTTTCCGTTTTAAAAATCGGTAATTTTTTAGTCGAAGCCGGTTGCGATGCTAGTTGAAGGTGGTTTCCGGAGGACAAAAACCTCCGGGAACCGCACGGAAACCTTGGGTGGGGCGTAAAGTCTCCAGAGGTTTCCGTTCAGGTTTCCTAAGTGGGACAGGGGCGTTATGACTACCTAAAATTAGAGAAGTCATTGTTCATACCGCTGGGGTGTAAACCGCCCAAGCGAAATATGAGGTGCTGCTCCTCCAATTTGGGGTGGTCCTCACTCTGGCCATGGAGGAGGCGCAGGACAGAGAGGCCGGATTCGGAATGGGAGGGGGAGTTGAAGTGCTGAGCCACCGGGAGATCAGGTTGGTTATTGCGAACTGAGCGGAGGTGTTTGGCGAAACGATCGCCAAGCCTGCGCTTGGTCTCACCGATGTAGAGCAGCTGACACCTAGAGCAGCGGATGCAATAGATGAAGTTGGAGGAGGTGCAGGTTTATCTTTGATTATCAGTCACTTACATAAACAGTTTGACACCGAGGTCTATCACATCTTGCATGATTCAGGAGGGTGCGTCATATACCATTATCACAACACAAAAGGGAAAACATGTACTTATAGACTGAATTACACAACAACTAGAAATCTTGTCCCCTGGCCAATACATTCCTTTAGAAGTGTGTTCGCGGTAATAATGAGGAGAAGGTCGGCTAGTTTTGTGAGATGACATTAAGGGAAAAGCTTAACTAATTTGCCTGAGTAGTGTTGACTGAGGAATTAACACGAGTCGGTTGAAGATGTTTCAAGAAGTGTTTTAAAAGTGGGAGGAGACGCGGAGATGCGGGGAGAAGATACGAGAGAACCTTATTCATCCCCGGTGGGAAATTGATCTTCCGACAGTCATAAAAACACAAGATGCATGAGACATGAAATTAAAGAGATGAGTGGAACGGATTGGGGATGTGCGAAGATTCGGGGGGGAGGAGTCATTCTACCCCACGACAGAATGGTGAGGAGTTGTACAGTTTGGTAGAGAAGACAAGAGCCATTTCTTGTCACATGCACCAATTGTTACAGTGAAATTTGACATGCCGTTGGTCACCATACAGCCAGACTAATTAAAAAGAGCACAGAACACGATGGTCTTTGACATAGACAGCGGAATCAAAGTTTCCCACTGTGGGGGAAGGCACCAAAGTTCAGAGAGCCAGAGGGAAGAAGGATCTCCTGCGGCCTTGCGCGCTGCATCTTGGAACGCGCGCATGATCCGTGGTGCGTTAGGGGAGAGATGTTTACTAACTTAGTGGCAAACAGCACAGCAGCACGATGATGATCCCAAAAGGGGCCCCGCTTCCCTCAAAGTAGTTTACAGTGATCGGACCGGTGCAGGGCTCCAAGTCATTGACAGTCAACTGTTTTGGCTGCTGGCATCGGTCCCCTGTTGGAAAACAATCGGCAAGCAAGCACAATTAGAAGGAGAGGTCTCTTTGGAAGACCAGGAACCATATATTGGGGGCTCTCCCTACACCAACACGTATTACAGGACTGTGAGGGCTGTCCCACCACATTGCTCCACCCTTCCCACTTCTACATTGCTTTATTCTGAAATAGAAAAGCTAACAGTTGCACTTTTCCAGCACCTTCCGTGGTCTCAGGTGTGTCCAAAGCGATTTCCAGACACAAAAAACTGGAATAACTCAACTGGTCAGACAACATCTCTGGAGAGAAGGAGTAGGTGACGTTTCGGGTCGAGACCCTTCCACAAACCTCAGAGTTCTTGAGTCTGAAGAAGGGTCTCGACCCAACGCGCCACCTAGTCCTTTTCTCCAGAGATGCTGCCTGAGTGTGTAGGAGGGAACTGCAGATGCTGGTTTCAATCCCAGGTAGATGCAACCCTAGGTAGACGCATAACTCCGGAAACCTTTACTAATCAAGAATCTGTCAACCTGCTCCTTAAAAATGATTTGGCTCTCACAGCCATCAGTGGCAATGAATTCCACACATTCACCACCCACTGACTGAAGAAATTCCTCCTCATCTCCTTTCCAAAGGTGCGTCCTTTTATTCTAAGGCTATGGACCCTGGTCCAAGACTCTCTCACTAGTAGAAGCATCCTCTCTGCATTCACTCTATCCAGGCCTTTCACTATTCGCTAAAGTTTCAATGAGGTTCCCCCCTTCGTCCTTCCAAACTCCAGCGAGTACAGGCCCAGTGCTCCTGGCGAGCCTTCCTCTATGGACCACTGTTGATGCCTAAGATAGACACAAAAAGCTGGAGTAACTCAGCGGGTCAGACAGCATCTATGGAGAAAGAGAATAGGTGATGTTTCGGGGCAAGACCCTTCTTCAGACCCGGAACATCATCTAATCCTTTTCTCCAGAGATGCTGTCTGACCCGCTGAGTTGCTCCAGCTTTTTGTGTCTATCTTCGGTTTAAAGCAGCACCTGCAGTTCCTTCCTGCACGTAACAGCCGTATACTGTTGTAATAAACGATACCCACAAGCAATAACATAATATCATCATTTTTAATCATCTGCTGTTTGTTGATCCCAGTAGGACCTCGCTGGACATGAGGTCTTTTACTACCTCAAAAAGTGCAGATTGCCCTCTATCTTGAATCTCACCCATAAAGACGTGACCTCTACAGTAAAGCACAGCGGCAGAACTGTTGGAATGTAAGTGATAGGAGCAGATTTAGGCCATTCGGTCCATCCAGTCTACTCCGCCATTCATTCACGGCTGATCTAACTCTCTCTCCTAACCCCATTCTCCTGCCTTCTCCCCATAACCCCTGACACCCGCACTAATCAAGAAACATTTCTGAGGTTTTCATGGCAAAAAATGAACCTGACCCTTCGGCCCACTGAGTCCATGCTAATCACCCGTTGACACGAGTTTTGTTATCCCACTTTCTCATGCACGTCCCACACACTAGGGGCAATGTTAGCGGAAGCCAACTCTACAAACCTACAAATAAGGAGACAGACTTTGGGACCCCCCAAGAGTTTCTCTCCACCACCAGGACGCCAGGCCTGCGGTGTGCACCCCCCATAAAGAATCCTGCTTGGACACCCCCGACCAAACCCCTAACCACAACCACCAAGAAGGTCTACTTCCCCAATAGTGAAAGGCCTGGATGTAGTGGATGTGGAGAGGATGTTTCTACCAGTGGGAAAGTCTAGGACCAGAGGTCCCAGCCTCAGAATGAAATGAGGTGCCTTTAGGAAGGAGATGAGGAGGAATTTCTTTGGTCAGAGGGTGGCGAATCTATGGAATTCTTTGCCACAGAAGGCTGTGGAGGCCAAGTCAACGGATATTTTTAAGGCAGAGATATATAGATTCTTGATTAGTATGGGTGCCAGGGGTTTTGGCGAGAAGGCAGGAGAATGGGGTTGAGAGGGAGAGATAGATCAGTCGTGATTGAATGACGGAGTAGACTTGATGGGCCGAATGGCCTAATTCTGCTCCTCTGACATGAACCGTTGAAGGACAGGGTTGTACTGTACGTAATGGGGAGCTATCGCCACCTGCTGGTTCGCTTCCCATTTACAGTGCACCATGACTTGGAAGTACAACGTTGGCCATTGGAACACCTTGGCCTGAAGGACTGCTGCAGCAATTCAAGAAGGCAGCTCAACGACACTTTCTCAGGAGCAAATTAAGAAGATTCGTAATATGCTGTAGATTAGACAATAGGTGCAGGAGTAGGCCATTTGGCCCTTCGAGCCAGCACCGCCATTCAATGTGATCATGGTTGATCATCCCCAATCAGTACCCCATTCCTGCCTTCTCCCCATATCCCCTGACTCCTCTATTTTTAAGAGCCCTATCTAGCTCTCTCTTGAAAGCATCCAGAGAACCTGCCTCCACTGCCCTCTGAGGCAGAGAATTCCACAGACTCACCACTCTCTGTGAGAAACAGTGATTCCTCATCTCCGTTCTAAATGGCTTACTCCTCATTCTTAAACTGTGGCCCCTGGTTCTGGACTCCCCCAACATCGGGAACATGTTTCCTGCCTCTAGCATGTCCAAGCCCTTAACAATCTTATATGTTTCAATGAGATTCCCTCTCATCCTTCTAAACTCCAGAGTGTACAAGCCCAGCCGCTCCATTCTCTCAGCATATGACAGTCCCGCTATCTCAGGAATTAACCTTGTAAACCTACGCTGCATTCCCTCAATAGCAAGAATGTACTTCCTCAAATCAGGGGACCAAAACTGCACACAATACTCCAGGTGTGGTCTCACTAGGGCTCTGTACAACTGCAGAAGGACCTCTTTGTTCCTATATTCGATTCCTCTTGTTATAAAGGGCCAACGTGCCATTCGCTTTCTTCACTGCCTGCTGTACCTGCATGCTTAAATGGTGTCAATTTTCCCCTCGGATTCAATGGATTGTAGAGCTCGTTTCCATGCAGTATCGTTCAATCAATTGGGGATCAATGAAAACCTATGGGAACCTTCACTTCCACCCATAGATGCAGTTCCACGCTGCAATAACAACCCACGATCAAAGGTTTTTTCTCCCAGATTGGTTATTTGAGCAGCTTACCAGCTTTCAAGAGAAAGACATCCTTCTGAATTTCGTTTTCGCTGGTGTTTAAGGCGCTCACCAGGACATCAAAAAATGTCGTGCTCCGAATTCTCTTGATTTCTTCATCTGTGAATAACCTAAATCAAAGGCAAAAATTTGGTGAATTTACCATCAATTTATTCATCAAAAAAATTCAGCAGAGTCAGAAATGTAAATTGTACTTTAGTGCAAGTGAGTGAATTAGAAAAAAACATTTAAAAAATAGGCGCAGGATAGGCCCTTCACACCAACACCGCCATTCAATATGATCATAGCTGATCATCTAAAATCAGTACCTCGTTCCAGCCTTTTACCCATATCCCTTGATTCTGTTAGCCCTGAGAGCTACATCTAACTCCCTCTTGAAAACATCCAGTGAATTAGCCTCCACTGCCTTCTGTGGCAGAGAATTCCACAGATTCACAACTCTCTGGGTGAGAATTGTAAATTATAGTCTGGTTGAGACCCTCCAAAGAGAGGATCTACTGAAGCCTCTGCCCCCCAAAGGCAGCCAAGGCCATTAAAGGCCCACGGCACCATGAGCAGGCTCTCATCTCACTAGTTCAGAACCGGGGGCCACAGTTTAAGAATAAGGAGTAAGCCATTTAGAACGGAGACGAGGAAACACTTTTTCTCACAGAGAGTTGTGAGTCTGTGGAATTCTCTGCCTCAGATGGTGGTGGAGGCCGGTTCTTTGGATGCTTTCAAGAGAGAGTTAGATAGGGCTCTTAAAAATAGCGGAGTCAGGGGATATGGGGAGAAGGCAGGAACGGGGTACTGATTTGGGGATGATCAGCCATGATCACATTGAATGGCAGTGCTGGCTCGAAGGGCCGAATGGCCTACTCCTGCACCTATTGTCTATTGTCTATGGTCTGCTACCATCAGGAAGAGGGTACACCAGCTTGCTCATCCCCCCTCTGGCCACAGAAACCCATTCCCACCATGAATGCAAATCCACACCACAAACCTGTCCCTCCACTACCAACCTCACCTCCTCCCAACAAACCCTGCCCTCTCTCTCTAATGTATGGTGGCATGCTCTACTTGCCAGGGTGATTGCAGCTTCCACAACACACAAGATGCTCGACAGCATAGAAACAGAGAGAAAACAAATAGACGCAGGAGTAGGCCATTCAGCCCTTCGAGCCAGTACCGCCATTCAATATGATCGTGGTTGACCATCCAAAATCAGTACCCCGTTCCTGCTTCCTCCACATATGCCTTGATTCCGTTAGCCCCAAGACCTAAATCTAACTCTCTCTTGAAAGCACCCAGGACAGAGCAAGATGCAACCATTCACCGTTCCACCTCAAACTTCTCCATCCTGAACCGGATATGGGCCAGATGCAGGCAGGTGGGACCAGTGTAGGTGGGACATGTTGGCCGGTGTGGGCAAGTTGGGACGAAGGGCCTGTTTCCACGCCATTATGACTCTAACCCACTTATAATGGAGGAAGGAGAGCAGTCAGGGTGGGGGGGGGTGGGGTGGAGTGGGGTGGGGGGGTGGTCGGGAGGGGGGGATGGTGGGGTGGGGGGGAATGTGGGGTGGGGGAGGTGGTCAGGTGGGGGGAGGTACTGAGGTGGGGGGGTGGGGTGGGGTGGGGGGGAATGTGGGGTGGGGGGGTTTGTCGGGTGGGGGGAGGTACTGGTGTGGGGGGAGGTGGTCGGGTGGTCGGGTGGGGGGAGGTGTTGTGGTGGGGTGGGAATGGGGGGGTGGGTGGGGGGGTTGGGGGAGGTGCAGGGGTGGGGGGAGGTGGTGGGGTGGGAGGGTGGGGTGGGAGTGGAGGGTGGGGTGGGGGGGTGGGGTGGGGGGGTGGGGGGGTGGGGGGAGGTGCTGGGGTGGGGGGTGGGGTGGGAGTGGGAGTGGGGGGGTGGGGGGGGGAGGTGCAGGGGTGGGGGGAGGTGGGGGGGTGGGGGGAGGTGCAGGGGTGGGGAAGGTGGTGGGGTGGGGGGGTGGGGTGGGGGGAGGTGCCGGGGTGAGGGGTGGGTTGGGGGAGTGGAGTGGGGTGGGGGGGTGGTCGGGTGGGGGGGGTTAGGGGGTGGTGGCATATTGGTGGTGGGTGGTGGAGTGTTTGCCAACAGCCGACTAGAATCTGGCGGGGGATGATTGAGAGCAGGCAGTGCTGCCACTTATCACGTGGACTCATTCCAGACTCTCCTCTCTCGTTCCTCTGTAGCATCCCGTATAATGCCTGTAAAGCTGCCAAAGAGCACTGAAGCTCACCTTCGATGGTCAAAGTCTAACTCAGCTCCACAATCTCCGAGAGCCCTCTGTCAAAGGATTTCACAACCTGCTGTGCAGCAGCTGGAACAAAAATTCCCAGCCCCACCTTGGTTCACGGGCCCAACACGCCATAGAAATATGTTGACTGTTCTAAACCTCAGGGGTCTTTCCCCCCACCCCCGGAGAAATCACAGCAGCACGAGAAGAACAATTACTGTAGCCAGTAATGAAAGATAGACACAACATGCTGGAGTAACTCAGCGGGACAGGCAGCATCTCTGGAGCGAAAGAATGGGTGACGCTTTGGGGCGCGGCCCTTCATCACCGTTAGGTTACACTTTCTTTATACTTTACACTTAGCTAGTAACCCCACACCCCACGGGGGACTCTTGGAGGCCTTCCGTGAACGCTGGTCGAGTGCATGATAACGATATAGACGTTACACTTTAGCGATACAGCGCGGAAACAGATCTGTCGGCCCACCGGGTCCGCGCCGGCCAGCGATCCCCGCACACTAACACCATCCTACACACACTAAGGGACAATTTACAATATTTTTACCAAAGACTGATTCCTGGGATGTCAGGACTTTCATATGAGGAAAGACTGGATAGACTCGGCTTGTACTCGCTGGAATTTAGAAGATTGAGGGGGGATCTTATAGAAACTTACAAAATTCTTAAGGGGTTGGACAGGCTAGATGCTGGAAGATTGTTCCCGATGTTGGGGGAGTCCAGAACAAGGGGTCACAGTCTAAGGATAAGGGGGAATTCCTTTAGGACTGAGATGAGGAAAACATTCTTTACACAGAGAGTGGTGAGTCTCTGGAATTCTCTGCCACAGAAGGTAGTTGAGGCCAGTTCATTGGCTATATTTAAGACGGCGTTAGATGTGGCACTTGTGGCTAAAGGGATCAGGGGGTATGGAGAGAAGGCAGGTACGGGATACTGAGTTGGATGATCAGCCATGATCACATTGAATGGCGGTGCAGGCTCGAAGGGCCGAATGGCCTACTCCTGCACCTATTTTTCTATGTTTCTATGTTTCTATGTTTCAAAGCCAATTGACCTACAAATCTGCACGTCTTAGTTAAAAATAGTGGATTATCCCGAGTGTGTGTAGGATCGCTGGTCGGTGCGGACTCAATGGGCCGAAGGGCCTGTTTCCGTGCTGCATCTCTAAATCTGAATAAATCCAACAAAGAACGTGAATGTGTAAAGCAATCATCTCGCACCCATTCTGCTGATTCTCAAACCAGTATCTGTCTCCGTCCCGTATGCGTTGGAACTGCTCCATCATGATTTTGGTGAAGAGTTCGTCCGTCCCCTTGTCGCTCTCCAGCAGGCCCCCCGGCCACAGCTCCAACTTGGATATGTCCCCCCCGTACTCCTTGGCCAACTCGGTGAAGATCTGTAAATGCACGGGGAAGTGAACGTCACTCGCATTGCCCGAGCAATCTGCGGCCGACGGAATTACTACAGAATAATAATAAGAAGAAGAAGAATATCTTTTATTGCCATTGCACATAAGTGCAACGAGATTTGGTTTGCAGCTTCGAGATTTCGGTTTGCAACAAGGTCTCGAGAACAAGGTTTGTAAAAACGAACATTTGACCAGTAACCACAACACAGACTAAAGTGTGAGGCCGGGGGAGACAGTCCATGGGGGTGTGGGGGGGTACTTAGCAGGGCCAGTTCAGAGCCGCTATAGCTCTGGGAATAAGCCCTGTATAACTTGAAGAGGCGGGAGGATTCACTAAGGTCACGGAGTCACAGAGTGATACAGTGTGGAAACAGGCCCTTCGGCCCAACTTGCCCACACAGGCTAACAATGTCCCAGCTACACTAGTCCCACCTGCCTGCGCTTGGTCCATATCCCTCCAAACCTGTCCTATCCATGTATCTGTCTAACTGTGACTTAAATGTTGGGATAGTCCCAGCCTCAACTAACTCCTCTGGCAGCTTGTTCCATACACCCACCATATCCCTCCAAACGTGTCCTATCCATGTATCTGTCTAACTGATTCTTAAATGTTGGGATAGTCCCAGCCTCAACTACCTCCTCTGGCAGCTTGTTCCATACACCCACCACACTTTGTGTGAGAAAATGACCCCTCAGATTCCTGTTAAATCTTTTCCCCTTCACCTTGAACCCATGTCCTCTGGTCCTCGATTCCCCTACTCTGGGCAAGAGACTCTGTGCACCTACCCGATCTATTCCTCTCATGATCTTATACACTCCATGTTGTGTGTTTTGTGTATTACACTTGGTGTTGTGGAGAGCGGGATCAAGTCAACGGAAGGAATTGGGGAAGAGATGGATTGTAGATGGATACATCGAAGATAGACGCAAAATGCTGGAGTAACTCAGCGGGTCAGGCAGCGTCTCTGGAGAGAAGAAATGGGTGACATTGTGGGACAAGACCCTTCTCCAGGCTGAGAGTCAGGGGGGAGGAAGACACAGAGATAGAAAGGGTAAGGTTCTTCCGCAGTTCTATAGGGCTCTGGTGAGACCACATCTGGAGTATTGTGTACAGTTTTGGTCTCCTAATTTGAGGAAGGACATCCTTGTGATTGAGGCAGTGCAGCGTAGGCTCACAAGATTGATCCCTGGGATGGCGGGACTGTCATGAGGAAAGATTGAAAAGACTAGGCTTGTATTCACTGGAGTTTAGAAGGATGAGGGGATATCTTATAGAAACATATAAAATTATAAAAGGACTGGACAAGCTAGATGCAGGAAAAATGTTCCCAAGGGTATACAAAATGCTGGAGAAACTCAGCGGGTGCAGCAGCATCTGTGGAGCGAAGGAGATAGGCAACGTTTCAGGCCGAAACACTTCTTCAAAATGTTCCCAATGTTGGGCGAGTCCAGAACCAGGGGCCTCAGTCTTAGAATAAAGGGGAGGTCATTTAAGACTGAGGTGAGAAAAAACTTTTTCACCCAGAGAGTTGTGAATTTATGGAATTCCCTGCCACAGAGGGCAGTGGAGGCCAAGTCACTGGATGGATTTAAGAGAGAGTTGGATAGAGCTCTAGGGGCTAGTGGAGTCAAGGGATATGGGGAGAAGGCAGGCACGGGTTATTGATAGCGAACGATCGGCCATGATCACAATGAATGGCGGTGCTGGCTCGAAGGGCCGAATGGCCTCCTCCTGCACCTATTTTCTATGTTTCTATGTAAGGTGTGGAAATCAGACGTCAAGGCATGAAGTTCTAGGAAAATGTAGATTAGATCATTGTGAGCGATGGGAAGGTGACAGCGAGGACTATGAAGTGAAAGATTTTAAATAACCACTTTGATTGGTGAAATTTCAACAATAACATCTTGTATTCATATAAACTTAATTGAATATAAACTTACGACATTCTTAAGGAGTTGGACAGGCTAGATGCAGGAAGATTGTTCCCGATGTTGGGGAGGTCCAGGACAAGGGGTCACAGCTTAAGGATAAGGGGGAAGTCCTTTAGGACCGAGATGAGAAGGACTTTTTTCACACAGAGAATGGTGGGTCTCTGGAACTCTCTGCCACAGAGGGTAGTTGAGGCCAGTTCATTGGCTATATTTAAGAGGGAGTTAGATGTGACCCTTGTGGCTAAGGGGATCAGAGGGTATGGAGAGAAGGCAGGTACGGGATACTGAGTTGGATGATCAGCCATGATCATATTGAATGGCGGTGCAGGCTCGAAGGGCCGAATGGCCTACTCCTGCACCTATTGTCTATGTTTCTATGTTTCTATGAATGAATATCGCGGGAGCGTAATGAAACAAAAGCTAATGTAATGTGAAATAATGAGTCGAAAGGTAGGATGGAATAGCACACACACAGAGAGATGCAGGGGCAGTGGAAGATTGCAGTCTTCATGTGGTCCTCCTGTTTCGACTAATGCACTCAACTCAACGTGCACAAACGGAGAATCAGATCGAACAAGTTGTCCTCACGAAGAAGAAGCAGAAGGAGATGCGGGAAATTGCTGGCAGAGTCACTGACCTCTGGGTTTTCGTTTCCGAGGTTGGAGTTAATTCCGCTCCATGTGTTGATGGCAGGGAGCTGGTAGGCTTGCCTTGCTGCGTTGTACGTCGGAAGCCCGTAATCCCGCCCATGCTGGATGGTGAGAGCCACCAAGTCAGACCGGGAGAACTTCAGTGGCCCATACATGTAATCTGAAAATGAATGGTGCAACCAGTCAATGGATTGGCGCAGCGGTAGAGTTGCTGCCTTAAACCCCTGTCCCACGGTGCAAGTTCATTCCAAGAGCTCTCCCGACTTTGCCCTGATTCGAACGCGGAGGTTTACGGTAATGGCCGCTCGTCGGTACTCGGGGCTCTCGTGGACATTTTTCATCATGTTGAGAAAATCTTCACGATTCTTCCCGTGCTTACCTGCCGTTAGCGAGTCTTCCCGAGTACCTGCCGTTAGCGCTAAGAGACGTCCCCGAGCTCCGACGTACCCACTACGTTAATTCTCCGTTCTTAGCTTGAGTTTGATTTTTTTTAAACTCGGGAGAGCTCTTGGAATGAACCTATTCCGTGGGACTGGGGTATTACAGCGCTTGCAGTAGGATCATCCACATCTCCAAAACAGAAATATATCTCAATCAACTACGCAGATCCTCCAGGGCAGCCATGGTGGCGCAGCGGCAGTTGCTGCCTGACAGCGCTTGCACAGACCCAGCTTCGATCCCGACTATGGGTGCTGTCTGTACGGAGTTCGCACGTTCTTCCCGTGACCCCGTGGGATTTCCCCAAGGTCTTCGGTTTCCTTCTTACACTCCAAAGACCTGCAATGTTGCCGGTTGTTTAAGAAGGAACTGCAGATGCTGGAAAATCGAAGGTAGACTAAAAGGCTGGAGAAACTGAGCGGGCGAGGCAGCATCTGTGGAGCGAAGGAAATAGCCAAAGTTTCGGGCCGAAATGTTGCCTATTTCCTTCGCTCGAAGGTTGCAGGTTAATTGGCTTGGTATAATTGTAAAATGTCCCTAGTGTGTGTAGGATAGTGTTTGTGTGTGGGGGTCGCTGGTCGGCACGGACTCGGTGGGCCGAAGGGCCTGTTTCCGCGCTGTATCACTAAACTAAACTGAACTAAACTCAACTGCATTGAATAAGCACCAATGAACTCCTGAACAATTTGTTCTTGATGGTGAACGAATCGATCCCCAGGTCTATTGAATTTTCATGCATGGCATGTGTCTGTCACTGGGAATTCATTGGCCATTCCTAATTCCTCTTGAAATGTGCAATTAAGAGGCAACACATTTTGTGGGTCTTGAACCACACAAAGGCCAACTGGTAAGGCTGACTTTTATCGTCCAGAAGGCTGGTTATGGTTACGGTTATTGAGATGAAATATTTTTCTAATTTCTTTAACTAAACTTCCCCCCATTGCCACAGCAGGACATCCAAAACATCGCCTCTCCATGTTCGCCACAGATGCTGCCTGACCTGCTGAGTTACTATTTGATTACTCAGGTTGGTGCTGTCGACCAACTGGCTCCAGTTTTACAGTTCATTTTTCAACAATCGCTTGACTCGGGCGATGTACCGCTGGATTGGAGGAAGGCCAACATCACCCCTCTCTTTAAGAAGGGTTCAACCACCAACCCAGCGAATTATCGTCCTGCTTCACTAACAAGTACTTGCTGTAAATTGCTGGAGCATATCATTGATAGTAATCTGATGCGTCACGTGGTAATATTCTTGCCGACAACCAACATGCATTTAGGAGGCATAGATCATGCAAGTCTCAGCTTATCCTGACAACAAATGACCTGGCCAAGCACCTTGACAGTAACGTCATCATGGATTTAGTTGTACTGGACTTTTCTAAAGCATTTGATGTCATCCCACACCAGAGACTGTTTCGGAAGCTTGACTTCTACGGTATTCGTTCCAACACGAAACGATGGATTTCCAGTTTCCTGACAAAACGTCTTCAGCGCATGTGTGTGAACGGAAAGAGCTCCAATTGGCACCCAGTGTTGAGTGGTAAACCCCAGGGCACAGTACTTGGCCCACACCTATTTTTGCTTTACATCAATGACATCCATGAAAAAGTCGCAAGTACGACCAGAGTATTCGCTGATGATTGTTTGCTGTACCGTCCAATTAAGTCAGCTGATGATGAAGATGCTCTCCAAAAGGATCTCGATACAATGGTCGAGTGGTCACAACAATGGGACATGCAATTCAACCTTTCCAAATGTGAAACCATGCGTGTCACCAGAAAGAGGAATCCAGGCGTCACATCTTACAACATACTTGGTGTCACCCTTGAAGAATCCAAACAAACCAAGTATCTTGGCATCAAATTGCAGAATGATCTACGTTGGAATGGTCAGACTCATCATGCAACAGTGAAAGCAACAGGTGTCCTAAACTTCCTGAGGCGCAACTTCCATCATTGTTCAGCTTCTGTCAAGGAGAAGCTGTATTTCACCCTCGTTAGACCTCATCTGGACTACGCAGTTGCAGCTTGGGACCCATACACAGATAAAAACATTTCATCCATCGAACGTGTCCAAAGACAGGCCGCTCGATTTGTTACAAACATCTATGAGAGAGAAGCGAGTGTCACCAAACTTCTGAATTCTCTGGGTGGGGTGGAACCCTCTCCAGGACAGACATGAAGCTCACCGTTTGACCTGTATTTACAAAATGTTAAATGGTCAGCTAGACATAGATCACAGGACCTACACCAACCCCAAACCAATTAGGAGCAGACGAGGGCATTCGATCCAATTTGTGGTCCCAGCCACAAAGACAGATGTGTACAGCAATTTGTTCTTCCCACGCACTATTAAAGCATGGAATAATCTCCACCAAGCCACGGTTGCCCAGCCAGATGCAACTAAATTTAAAGCGGCACTTTCTTCCCAATAACCCTCTCTGGCTAAACCCCTCCCTTCACCACCTCCAATTTAAATTCCAGTTGGAACATTTTGGAGGACCAAGTAACCAAGAACCAAGAACTTACAAAATCCCATTTGATCCCCTCATCTAAATTGTGGATCAATTGGAATGAGCCATTAGGCCATTCGGCCCATCAAGTCTGCTACGCCAATCAATCATGGCTGATCTATCTCTCCCTCCTAACCCCATTCTCCTGCCTTCTCCTGACATAATCCTGACACCCGTACTAATCAAGAATCTATCTATCTATCTCTGCTTCAAAAATATCCATTGATTTGGCCTCCACAGCCTTCCACAGATTCACCACCCTCTGACTGAAGAAATTCACCCTCATCTGCTTCCTAAAAGACCATCCTTTAATTCTGAGGCTACAACCTCTCGTCCTAGACTCTCCCAATGGTGAAGACGTCTTCTCCACATCCATTCTATCGTGGCCTGAAGAAAGTCTGAAGAAGGGTCCTAACCCTATCCATGTTCCCCTGAGATGCTGTCTGACTCGCTGAATGACTCCAGCACTTTGTGTTTTGTTTTTGTTGTAAATCAGCATCTGCAGTTCCTTGCTTCTACTGGAGTTGAACCAACAGCCTTCTGAGCTGCACGCAAGAATGCATTAAACCCGTGGTCGGATCTCCCCCTCTCGTGCATGTTGTACAGTTGATCAACTGGGTGACTATTTTCCTGAAAGAGTAAATAAAATGGATTACCTCTCAGGTCTTCAACGATAATGTTGTCTTCTCTCTCAGCAACTTGAGACGCCATCCCAAAGATTAGCTCCTCGAAATCAATGGCAGTTTGTAGATTTGGCTTCTGAAAAATATATTAATAAACCTTGTCCTTCTAATAACCATTTCAACCCCCTGTCGCACTTTCCCGAGTTACCATGGATTCTCCCGAGTATTCCCCTTGATTCAAACTCGGAGAATTATGGCAATAGCCGGCCTTAGGTACTTTTTTTTTACTCGTGGACATTTTTCAACATGTTGAAAAAACGTCCCGACTTATCTGATGCCCCTGAGTACCTACGGCTGGCATTACCTACCAGAAATATCTACGGACTTCTACGGACTCGCTACGGACTCTCTCCGAGTTTGAATCAAGGGGAAAATTCGGGAGAATTCGTGATTAACTCAGGAAAATGGGACAGGGGCTTTAATCTAGTTTGGTTTAGTTCAGTTTAGTTCAGAGGGAACTGCTTTCTTTACAGTTTGGATAAAACTGATTTAGAAACATAGAAACATAGAAATTAGGTGCAGGAGTAGGCCATTCGGCCCTTCGAGCCTGCACCGCCATTCAATATGATCATGGCTGATCATCCAACTCAGTATCCCGTACCTGCCTTCTCTCCATACCCCCTGATCCCCTTAGCCACAAGGGCCACATCTAACTCCCTCTTAAATATAGCCAATGAACTGGCCTCAACTACCCTCTGTGGCAGAGAGTTCCAGAGACCCACCACTCTCTGTGTGAAAAAAGTCCTTCTCATCTCGGTCCTAAAGGATTTCCCCCTTATCCTTAAGCAGTGACCCCTTGTCCTGGACCTCCTCAACATCGGGAGCAATCTTCCTGCATCTTGCCTGTCCAACCCCTTAAGAAAATACTTTGGCAAATATGACATATACACCCCTCCAGAACGTTGTAATTTCTTCTGGATTTTATTTTCAGTTTGGACTTGATAATCCATTCGTCATTTTAAATAAATTGCTTTGAATTATGTTGGAGAAAATGGTTTCCATCTTTTTGTTTGGGTGATGACAATCTTCATCTGTTCTGGAATCGAAAGTTTAGAATCTTCATCACCTAGACTCATTACAGCACAGGAGATCGTTCAGCCCATTTAATCTATTCTAGCTCTTTCTCCTCACATTTCCCAATAACAGAATAATTTATTTTTCGCCTATTTCATATTTCACCTCATGTTCCACATGGACAGCTTACCACCCAATGGTTTGAATATCGACTTCTCTACCTTCAAGGGTCTCGACCCGAAGCGTCGCCCATTCCTTCGCTCCATAGATGCTGATTCACCCGCTGAGTTTCTCCAGCTTTTTTTGTCCACGGCATCTGCAGTTCTTTCTTAAACCCTCCATATCTCTGTATCTACCTCTCCCCTGACTCTCAGTCTGAAGAAGGGTCTCGACCCGAAAGGTCACCTATTCCTTCTATCCAGAGATGCTGCCTGTCCCGCTGAGTTACTCCGGCATTTTGAGCGTACCTTCATAGTAAACCAGCATCTGCAGTTCATTCCTAAATAATTTTATTTTTACATTGAAGTGGGTAATTAATTCCCTGTTAAAAAGCTACAATTGAATCTGCGCAGACCCAGCTCAGCAGAATGGGGTCGCTGGTCCTAACTTATGTCGTGCAGTCTTTGCGAGGTTTTGATGTTTGTCGCTAAACTTCTGAAGAACATTGGCCCCAACAAGATCACAAGACAAACAGGATCCAATGAAAAGATTGTTAACTGTTTGGACACGCTAGAGGCAGGAAACGTGTTCCCGATGTTGGGGGAGCCCAGAACCAGGGGCCACAGTTTAAGAATAAGGAGTAAGCCATTTAGAACGGAGACGAGGAAACACTTTTTCTCACAGAGAGAGTTGTGAGTCTGTGGAATTCACTGCCTCAGAGGGCGGTGGAGGCCGGTTCTCTGGATGCTTTCAAGAGAGAGCTAGATAGGGCTCTTAAAAATAGCGGAGTCAAGGGATATGGGGAGAAGGCAGGAACGGGGTACTGATTGGGGATGATCACATTGAATGGCGGTGCTAGCTCGAAGGGCTGAATGGCCTACTCCTGCACTTATTGCCTATTGCCTATTGTGTATTGAATCATGGCATCTTCCATCTCGTTAGTCAGGCTGACTCTAAGCGATGAGGGAACTCGAGGTTCAGTACGGACAAGCTTAGATGTTTGGTGGTTACACAAAAAGCTGGAGAGACTCAGCGGGTGCAGCAGCATCTAAGGAGCGAAGGAGATAGGCGACGTTTTGGGTCGAGACCCTTCTTCAGACTCTTGGCTCTTTTCTAACTAACATGGGGCAACAAAGACCAACAAAGGGGGCCTGGAGATTGACCAATTCATCCAATGTCTTCTTCTTGCATGTGGCGTGCACAGCCTAAAGTTGTAAGACAACTGGTTCTGTTTGATCTTCTGTTTGTGCACGCCGGGTTGATTGCATTCGTCGAAACAGGGTGCACCACGTGAAGGTTGCAATCTCCCACCCCTCATCCAATGTGAAGCAGTCTCGAATGGTTCCAAGTCCTTACCTGTCTGTTCCAGAAGTTGTTGCACAGGCGAAGGGCTGGAGACTCTCCGTTGGAAATGCCCTGGACTTGACGGAACGCACATGTCCTGTTCCTGCCGTGGGCCAAGAGTGAAACTTAGACCAGAGGTAAAGCGGGATAAAACCATGTATTGCTTAATCGTAGACAGACACAAAAAGCTGGAATCAATCAGCGGTAGACAAAAAATGCTGGAGAAACTCAGCGGGTGAGGCAGCATCTAAGGAGCGAAGGAAATAGGCAATGTTTTGGGCCGAAACCCTTGGGTGAGGCAGCATCTATGGAACGGGTGAGGCAGCATCTATGGAGCGAAGGAAATAGGCAACGTTTCAGGCCGAAACCCTTGGGTTTCGGGCCGAAACGTTGCCTATTTCCTTCACTCCATAGATGCTGCCTCACCCGCTGAGTTTCTCCAGCATTTTTTGTCTACCTTCAATTTTCCAGCATCTACAGTTCCTTCTTACACAGTAACTCAGTGGGACAGGCAAGATCTCTGGAGGAAAGATTTCGGGACGACACCTTTCTTTTTTCTGTCTGAAGAAGGGTGTCGACCTGAAAACGTCACCAATACCTTTTCCGCCAGAGATGCTGCCTGACCCGCTGAGTTGCTCCAGCCTTTTGTGCCTATCTTCAGTTGAAAGCAGCATCCGCAGTTCCTCCCTAAATGAGTTCCAGACCTTCACCATTCCATTTGTAAATCCTTTCTGATGTTCCCACCAAATATCTGATAAATAAAATATATTCCATACAGAGTTCACGCTGATAACCTCAAAATAACTCAGTTTGTTTATGCAAGAGGCAAGGCTGAGAGGAACCCGGCCCATTGCCTAAAGAAATCTCCGCAAATGCTGACAAAATGGAACAATGACTTGATATGTTAAAGAAGGAACTGCAGATGCTGGAGAATCGAGGGTTACACAAAAGGCTGGAGAAACTCAGCGGCTGCAGCAGCATCTAAGGAGCGAAGGAGATAGGCGACGTTTCGGGCCGAGACCCTTCTTCAGAAATGTTATCTTTCTCTTTCTTTTTAGAACGGAGACGAGGAAGCACTTTTTCACACAGAGAGTTGTGAATCACACAGAGAGTTGCGGTGAAGGCCGGTTCCCTGGATACTTTCCAGAGAGAGCGAGATAGGGCTCTTAAAGATAGCGGAGTCAGGGGATATGGGGTGAAGGCAGGAACGGGGCACTGATTGGGGATGATCACATTGAATGGTGGTGCTGGCTCGAAGGTCTGAATGGCCTACTCCTGCACCTATTGTCTATTGTCTATTTTACTTTGGAGTCCCGTGAGTGACTACGTGAAGAAGGGCGTCAGTCCGCTTGCGCGTCATTATGTCTGAAGAATGCGCCAACGCCTGACTGGGGGAGATTGCAACATTTGAATGAATGGAATTGGATCACAGCAGACCCGTTCATACTGCACAGTGTACAAGGGTTTAAAAGTGAGTTCCTTCTTGATTCATCACCACCCACACAAAATTTACAAGCTGAAATTCTGGCTTTACATACAAAAGGGGTGATTTCGCACCAGGAATCACACCAATTTGTATCCAACATATTCACCAAGTGGAAAAGGGATGGAGGATTTCGTATCATCCTGGATTTGACAGAACTCAATACTCATGTGCAGTATAAACATTTAAAAATGGATAACTTTGGCACAGCCATCCAACTGGTTTCCAAAGGATGTTATATGGCATGCATAGATCTAAAAGATGCATACTACTCAGTATCCATTCACAGGGAGCACAGGAGATATTTGAAATTTAACTGGATGGGGCAACTCTGGCAATTCAAAGCATTGCCTCTAATGGGCTGACTTCAGCTCCCGGGACTTTTTACAAAATTACTGAAGCCAGTTCTGGGGCTACTACGAACTCAAAATCACATGCTGATGGCTTATTTGGATGACATTCTAATTATTGGGGACACCAAGGAATCAGCTGAATCATCTGTTTCAGCTACCAAACTCATGTTTGAGAGGTTGGGATTCCTAATCCATCCAGTTAAGTCAAAATTGACTCCAATCAGGGTAATTGATTACCTGGGGTTCACAATTAACGCAATTCAAATGTCGGTGAATTCAAATTCACGTAATCGCTCATCGTAACTCCTCATAAAATCAAGATCAAACTTCAAACTGGTAACATAGAAACATAGAAATTAGGTGCAGGAGTAGGCCATTCGGCCCTTCGAGCCTGCACCGCCATTCAATATGATCATGGCTGATCACCCAACTCAGTATCCCGTGCCTGCCTTCTCTCCATACCCTCTGATCCCCTTAGCCACAAGGGCCACATCTAACTCCCACTTAAATATAGCCAATGAACTGGCCCCAACTACCCTCTGTGGCAGAGAGTTCCAGAGACCCACCACTCTCTGTGTGAAAAAAGTCCTTCTCATCTCGGTCCTAAAGGATTTCCCCCTTATCCTTAAGCTGTGACCCCTTGTCCTGGACCTCCCCAACATCGGGAACAATCTTCCTGGATCTAGCCTGTCCAACCCCTTAAGTTCTCGTTTAATCTTACTATTACACCAAGTGAATGCATTGATCGTATTGAGATAGCAATATAAAAACATAAAATAAGGCAATTGTTTTCCTCTCTTACCTCATGTAAACTCCAGGTGGTACCATGGTGGCAACGGATTTCAATGAAGCAACTTGAAACTCAGGCGAGATTCCAGGGTCGATAAACTTCTTGTAATCTGTGGAACCCAGCTCCTGGTTAGTAAAGCCAAATTTCCAGGTTTTAAAAAACCCCTTATGATGGAGCAGCCCTTCACCTGTACCTTACCTGTGTAATTGGGTAAATGTTGTCCCAGGTGCTGAGGTAACCATTCATACAGTGCAATGTTCTGCAGGAAAAGGAATATGGTTTAGTGGGGAGTCGTGAAGAAAAAACACCGACATCAGTTTGTACGTTGTACATTGGTTCAGGTTGATTATGGTTTGGTCGAAACTCCTTTCGACATTTCTTCCAAACTGCCGAATCTTGTTTTCATTTCATTTTTCAGCTCATTTTTCCAATTCATCGTTCATTTTCGATATTGCTTCTATGATACTGGAGTCAGAAGCTGCAACTGTGGTTGTGGCTTTCCCCTGTTCCTTCCTTGGGGAGCCTCCCTTTCTTCTTGTCTCCATCCTTCAGACAATTAAGGCGTGTAAAAGTGTTGTCAACACTTTATAGAAAGTTAGCCCGTGTCTTGAGGTCAAATAGTCACCAGTAACATTGAAAGAGTGGTAAATGGAAGTTAAAAGTTAAGGGAGCAAACTGATTTGCAACCTTACAACTTCCTGCCACTATTATGGTCACTTGCACCGATATGATGGATTTACGGGGAGAAGGCAGGAGAATGGAGCTGAGAGGGAAACATAAATCACCCATGATTGAATGGTGGAGTAGGCATGATGGGCCGAATGGCCAAATTCTGATCCTATAACATGAATTTTTGAACTGATGAAAAGCTTTTGCTTGCGGGCTATCCAATTGAATCAGATCCTTCTGAACCTTCCGGATTTTGTAGTCGGCAGGGCAGTAATCTGCATATCGCCAACTTGGACAATTTTACATTTTTTTAATCAAGCCAATTAACCTACAAGCCTGCACGTCTTTGGAGTGTGGGAGGAAACCGAAGATCTCGGAGAAAACCCAGGCAGGTCACAGGGAAAACGTACAAACTCCGTACTGACAGCACCCGTAGTCGGGATCGAACCCGGGTCTCTGGCGATGCATTTTTTTGCTGTAAGGCAGCAACTCTACCGCTGTGCCACCGAGACTGCCCATCATTCTTTACATGAGAGTCAAGGGATATGAGGAGAAGGCAGGAACGGGGTACTGATTCTGGATGGTTACACAAAAAGCTGGAGAAACTCAGCGGGTGCAGCAGTATCTAAGGAGCGAAGGAGATAGGCGACGTTTCAGGTCGAGACCCTTCTTCAGACTGGTCTTGACCCGAAACGTCCTTAGATGCTGCTGCACCCGCTGAGTTTCTCCAGCTTTTGTGTAACCCTCGATTCTCCAGCATCTGCAGTTCCTTCTTTAATACTGATTCTGGATCATCAGCCATGATCTTATTGAATGGCAGTGCTGGCTCGAAGGGCCGAATGGCCTACTCCTGCACTTATTTTCTATGTTGCTATGTTTTTCTGTAAAACCAACCACAGTTGTGAATGTAAATTCTTCTTCTCAACCTGGATTATGATGGGCACGATGCTGGAATGCTGCATAGAACAGTACCTGAACAGGCAGCATCTCTGGAGAACATGGGTAGGTGACGTTTTGGATCGAGACCCTTCTTCAAACTTGAGTTATTCCAACACTTGGTGTCCTTTTGTGTGAACCACCATCTAGAAACAAAGAACTGCAGATGCTGGTGTGTGCAAAAGGACACATAGTGCTGGAGTAACTCAGCTGGTCAGGCAGCATCTCTGGAGAACATGGTTAGGTGATGTTTTGGGTCAAGACCCTTCCGACTGTCTGTAGTGGGAGAAAGAAAACTTGAAAAGCCTGGAATTATGAAGAAGGGTCACGTCCCTGAAACGTCACCTATTCCTTTCATCCAGAGATGCTGTCTGACCCGCTGAGGTTCTCCAGGATTGTTTGTGTCTATCTAGGATTACAAGAGTTTGGTGAATGGCCTTTCTTTCCAACGCCGCGAACATCCTCAGTGAATGTGGCCCCGTTGAGCGGGAATGTGTGTGGCTTTTGATTCCTCTTGGCTTCAGGCTGCCTTACCTGGAACGAGGCAAGAACCCACTTTCTTGCGTGCTGGAAAATATCTTCGTCCGACCAAGAAGGGTTGTGTGCTTTAAACTGGGCGGCCAGGCGATTGTGGTACTGGAACCAGACGATGTTCTCCGCCAGGATGAATGGGTTTTCATTAACTCCTGCATGTCCAGAATCTAACGCAACATGTAATGAAGTAAGAACATGGGTGAACAAACAGCGCCTCTTTCTTAAATATAGAAACATAGAAACATACAAACATAGAAACATAGAAAATAGGTGCAGGAGTAGGCCATTCGGCCCTTCGAGCCTGCACCGCCATTCAATATGATTATGGCTGATCATCCAACTCTGTCTCCTGTACCTGCCTTCTCTCCATACCCCCTGATCCCTTTAGCCACAAGGGCCACATCTAACTCCCTTTTAAATATAGCCAATGAACTGGCCTCAACTACCTTCTGTGGCAGAGAATTCCAGAGACTCACCACTCTCTGTGTGAAAAATGTTTTTCTCATCTCGGTCCTAAAAGACCTCCCCCTTATCCTTAAACTGTGACCCCTTGTCCTGGACTTCTCCAACATCGGGAACAATCTTCCAGCATCTAGCCTGTCCAACCCCTTAAGAATTTTGTAAGTTTCTATAAGATCCCCCCTCAATCTTCTAAATTATAACGAGTACAAGCCGAGTCTATCCAGTCTTTCTTCATATGAAAGTCCTGACATCCCAGGAATCAGTCTGGTGAACCTTCTCTGTACCTCTGTAGGGTTAGGGTTAGGGTTAGGGTTAAAAACACCAGGCAAGCCCCCCAAGGACAATAGACTCATCCATCGACTCTTTTAAGTCGAGGCTCAAAACCTATTTCTACTCCCTAGTGTTTTTGAGCCCCTCTGAGGGGGCGCTGTAAACAGTTTATGTATGTATTGTTGGGTCTGTGTACCATTGTATGTAGCACATTAGTACCTGCACTGGTGTGAAACACTTTGGTCAACATCAGTTGTTTTTAAATGTGCTCTATAAATAAAATTGACTGACTGACTGACAATAGACAATAGGTGCAGGAGTAGGCCATTCGGCCCTTCGAGCCAGCACCGCCATTCAATATGATCATGGCTGATCATCCCCAATCAGTATCCTGTACCTGCCTTCTCTCCATACCCCCTGATCCCTTAAGCCACAACGGCCACATCTAACTCCCTCTTAAATATAGCCAATGAACTGGCCTCAACTACCTTCTGTGGCAGAGAATTCCACGGATTTACCACTCTCTGTGTGAAAAATGTTTTTTTTTAAGAGGTAAGAGCCCTATCTAGCTCTCTCTTGAAAGCATCCAGAGAACCTGCCTCCACCGCCCTCTGAGGCAGAGAATTCCACAGACTCACAACTCTCTGTGAGAAAAAGTGTTTCCTCGCCTCCGTTCTAAATGGCTTACCCTTTATTCTCCCCATATCCCCTGACTCCGCTATCTTTAAGAGCCCTATCTAGCTCTCATGAAATTATCTCTTGAGTATCATGGGTCCCTGCGAAACATGTTCAGTTTTTACATTTATCGTTACGTCAATTTTGGCTATACGACAGAAAAATATGCAGAAATCACTTTATTTTGTAACTGTTTTGTAATAATGGCTTCAAAAGCATGGAAGAGTGGTAGGAAAGAACAAGGATCAAGAGTGCAGAGAGATCGGAAACTAATTACACTGCTCTTTGCAACAAATATATGCACATTCGATATATTAAATATTGGATTTTTAAATGGAATAATATTTAGCAGTATGTGTAGGAAGGAACTGCAGATGCTGGTTTAAACTGAAGGTGGACACAAAATGCCGGAGTAACTCAGCACGAAGGGCAGCATCTCTGGAGAGAAGGAATGGGTGACGTTTCGGGTCGAGAGATCACGAGATCAGCGGAAAGCAAAATGGATATTTTTAAGGCAGAGATCGACAGATTCTTGATTTAGTACGGGTGTCAGGAGAATATGGGGTGGAGTAAGTAAGTACGTTTATTGGCCAAGTATTCACATACAAGGAATTTGCCTTGGTGCTCCACCCACAAGTAACAACATGACATACAGTGACAGTTACGAATGACTCAGAAAACACTAAACATCAAGAATAATAAAACATTAGTGATAAAACTTTACTGAAGGCAGGAGAATGGGGTTAGGAGGGAGAGGTCGATTAGCCATGATTGCATTGCAGAGTACACTGGATGGGCTGAATTGCCTAATTCTGCTCCTATCACTTTTGAGCTTAGGAAAGTGAAACCAGGTCCTGCCGAAATGTGGACAAATTAGCACTGATTCACAATGCAATTAAAGATAAGCCAGTTTCCAAGCAAGTCATGATCTAATTGTTGAACCACTGTAAAACTGAGTTCAATGTTATGAATTCACCATAGAAGCCACGTAGTCCGGTGTCACCGTTGGAAGGGTCAGGGTGGTTCCACATCATCAGCTTTCCCACGCTGGGCTTGGGAAGTCGTGAGTCACGGCCGGAAGCCAGCCGGCCGTCCGAGAAACTCCGCAGCTCGTCACTCCAGGAGTGAGACGATCCATAAATGGAGCTGCCGTCGATCCACGCGGTCACCTCATTGACCTGTTGACAAGGAAACGGCAAAAAGGCTCCGTCAATTCCCGTATCGCTATGCGTTGAAATGTGTGAGAAGAGGGGTCTCCACCCTGAACGTTATCCGTTCCTTCTCTCCAAAGGCGCTGCCTGTCCCGCTGAGTTACCCCAGCATTGTGTGTCTACCTTGACTATCCCTGGGGTGGGAAGATTGCAACCTTCACGGGGTCCGCCCTGTTTTGACTAATGCAATCAACTCGACGTGCACAAACGGAAGATCAAATAGAACAAGTTGTCCAACAACTTTAGGCTGTGCACGCCACATGGAAGAAGAAGAAGACGACTATCCCTAATCAGTCTTTGCCTCTCCAAAGGTGCAGGAAGGAACTGCAGATGCTGGTTTACACTGAAGATGGACACAAAATGCTGGAGTAAGCCATACACCCACCACCCTTTGTCTGGAAAAGTTACCTGTTAAATCTTTAATGTTTTCAAATGTTTATGCAAATTGTAAAAAGGTTTTTTTTTTAAAGTAGATGTAGTTATTTAATTGTGCATAGTTCCTGAATGCTTTTGAATGTCAGCGATATTTTGAGTTCTTGACGGTTTTGACAGAGGGCTAAGTGGGGGGAGGGTGTGGCCATTTTGAAGTGAAAGGTTTTCATGGTTGGTTTGCGCGGCAAGTTGCCCCAGGCTCATACTTGTGGTTTGGTAAGATTGCAGGAGGCCGCAGTTGGGCTCAGAGCTTCACTAGTGGGGCAGCATGGTTGCGCAGCGTTAGAGTTGCTACCTTAGCGCGACCCGGGTTCGATCCTGACCACGGGTGCTGCCTGTACGGAGTTTGTACATTTTCCCCATGACCACGTGGATGTCCGAAATCTTCGGTTTCCTCCCGCACTCCAAAGACGTACAGGTTTGGAAGTTAATTGGCTTGGGTTTGATTACATGGTATAAGTGTAAATTGTCCCTAGTGCGTTTAGGCTTGTGTTAATGTGCGGGGATCGCTGGTCAGCATGGACTCGGTGGGCCAAAGGGCATGTTTCCGTGCTTTATCTCTGTGCTTAACTAAACTAAAGTAGGGTGCAAGTTACTGTTGTCATGTTATTCTCCATGGAGAGCAGAAGGACGAGGGGTGATCTTATAGAGGTGTATAAAATCATGAGAGGAATAGATTGGGTAGATGCACAGAGTCTCTTGCCCAGAGTAGGTGAATCGAGGACCAGAGGACATGGGTTCAAGGTGAAGGGGAAAAGTTTAATAGGAATCTGAGGGGTCATTTTCTCACACAAAGTGCGGTGGGTGTATGGAACGAGCTGCCAGAGGAGTTAGTTGAGGCTGGGACTATCCCAACATTTAAGAAACAGTTAGACAGGTACATGTTTAAGGTGAAGGGGGAAAGATTTAATAGGAATCTGAACAGTAACCTTTTCACACAAAGGATGGTGGGTGTAAGGAACGAGCTGCCAGAGGAGGTAGTTGAGGCTGGGACTATCCCAACATTTAAGAAACAGTTAGACAGGTACATGGATAGGACAGGTTTGGAGGGATATGGATCATCGCGGGCAGGTGGGACTAGTGTAGCTGGGACATGTTGGCCAGCATGGTAAGTTAGGCCAAAGGGCCTGTTTCCACACTGTATCACTCGATGACTCTAAGAGAATAAGTTCATGACTTGATGGTAGATGCATTAGGTTTTGAGGAACTGCATATTTCAACGGTGAAGTCTACAATGGAAGCCTTGCAGAGGGAAAAGAATCAGGGAGGGGGAGTTCCCCCAGCATTTTTGTCTACCTTCGATTTTCATTGTGGGCTCCACCTTTGACCATTTGAACAAGTGAGGTCTTTATTCTATGAAGCGCAGAAGGTTAAGGGGCGACTTGATAGAGGTCTTTAAAATTATGAGAGGGATAGACAGAGTTGACGTGGATAAGCTTTTTCAATTGAGAGTAGGGAAGATTCAAACAAGAGGGCATGATTTGAGAATTATGGGACAAAAGTTTAGGGGTAACATGAGGGGGAACTTCTTTACTCAGAGAGTGGTGGCTGTGTGGAATGAGCTTCCAGTGGAAGTGGTGGAGGCAGGTTCCATTTTATCATTTAAAAATAAAATGGATAGATATATGGACGGGAAAGGAATGGAGGGGTATGGTCTGAGTGCAGGTAGATGGGACTAGGTGAGAGTAAGTGTTCGGCACGGACTAGAAGGGCCGAGATGGCCTGTTTCTGTGCTGTAATTGTTATATGGTTATATGGCTATTGTGGGCTCCACCTTTCCTGATTCATTGATGTACCTTCCCAAACCTCTAGTTTCCCCCTCCCTGACTCTTAGTCTGATGAGGGGTCTCGACCCGAAACGTCACCCATTCCTTCTCTCCAGAGATGCTGCCTGACCCGCTGAGTTACTCCAGTATTTTTGTCTACCTTTTGAATTACACCAGCATTTTGTGTCTATCTTCGATTTGAACCAGCACAGTTTTGGAATGTGACAGGAAATTGGAGCCCGCACGGTTAAAGGGAGAACGTGCAAACTCCACACAGACAGCGCCCGAGGTCTGGATCGAGCTCGGGTCTCTGGCGCTATAAGGCAGCGGCTGTACCAGCTGTGCCAGTGTGTCACCCCGCCCCCCCACATCCCCTCTTACCTGTATCCTTGGGTTGTTGGGACTGTGCCCCGAATGTTTGTCCCATCCTTTCCGCCGAAACTGCAACCTCACGCTTTGCGTTCCATTGGGATCAAAGACCGAGTCGCCGCTTGGGATGGGAATGTCGAGGAATTCCGGTGGGCAGGCTGTATGCCTCGTATCCAGAATCTCACTCATCACATGATATCCTGCGCAAGCGTGGAAAATAAGTCAATAATGGCGGCACGGTGGAGCGCCGGAGACCCGGGTTCGATCCCCACCACGGGTGCTGTCTGTATGGAGTTTGTACGTTCTCCCCGTGACCCGCGTGGGTTTTATCCGAGATCTTCAATTTCCTCCCACACTCCAGACGTACAGGTTTGTAGGTTAATAGAAACATAGAAACATAGAAAATAGGTGCAGGAGTAGGTTCGAGCCTGCACCGCCATTCAATATGATCATGGCTGATCATCCAACTCAGTATCCCGTACCTGCCTTCTCTCTATACCCCCTGATCCCTTTAGCCACAAGGGCCACGTCTAACTCCCTCTTAAATATAGCCAATGAACTGGCCTCAACTACCCTCTGTGGCAGAGAATTCCACAGATTCACCACTCTCTGTGTGGAAAATGTTTTTCTCATCTCGGTCCTAAAAGACTCCCCCCTTATCATTAAACTGTGACCCCTTGTCCTGGACTTCCCCAACGTCGGGAACAATCTTCCTGCATCTAGCCTGTCCAACCCCTTAAGAATTTTGTAGGTCTCTATAAGATCCCCTCTCAATCTTCTAAATTCTAGCGAGGAATTGGCTTGGTATAAATGTAAATTGTCCCGGTGTGTGTAGGATAGTGTTAGTGTGCAGGGATCGCTGGTCAGTGCGGACTTGATGGGCCGAAGGGCCTGTTTCCGCGCTGTATTCCTAAACTAAACTAAATGGTCGCTTAACCCTGTCATTGCTCATTAAAACACATCAGTGAATGCTTGCTTAAGCAGTTACAAATCCCACATTCCCAACATTCGCTCCAGAATGATGCCTTTCCTAAATGTTTCACTCAAAGTTTTGGCATTGGTCCGTTGGGTGCAGTGGGAAGTCAGGAGCGCTGATCTCTGACCTCCAGGTGACCTCTGACCTCTGCCCTTGGATGGGGCAAGACGAGTTGGATGGTGAATGGCAGTTCGGTCAGATTAGTTCAACCCCATCACAAGAGGTTAGTGATGGCAACCAAAGATGACTTCCTCCCATCTAGACCTTCTCATGGTCCACGCCCACCTTAGCCCAATACGTGGACTTCCGTCATGCACAGAAAGTGGAATCAGCTTAGAGTTTTGAGATACAGCAGGAAGACAGACCCTTCGGCCCACCGAGTCCATGCCGGCCATCGAGCACCCGTTCCCACAAGTCCTACGCCAACCAACTTTCCCATCCACTCCTGACAGACTCGGGGCTGTTTACTACGGGCAATTGACCTACAAACCTGCACATCTTCGGAATGTGGGAGAAAACCGGGGCACCCGGAGAAAACCCACGCGGTTTGCAAAAACCCAACAACCCCCACAATTAAAATGTGGATTATGGAGATATCGTAGACCCTACATTTGGAAAAAATTAGACTTGTCTTAATTGACAAACCAGAATTATTTGCTAGAACATGGTCTCCATTTTGTAGACTATTTGAAGCGTAGATTGGTCCGGCACGGAAGCCTGAATGAAACCTTTTGAACAAATATGAACTTTTTGAACAAATATGGTCTCCATTCACTGACTATCTGAAGGGGTAGCTGAGCTCAGCATTGTAACTCAATAAATACCCAGCTGTAGGATTAGATGAAAAGGCTATTCTGGGATTTGTATACACGTCTCTATAGATATTGTTATGTGAAATTGTTCCATTCATTGTTAAGATGTAGACTTCAATTTTTTTTAAATTATATAATAATTGTTTGCTTGTGTTCATTTTTTTTATTTTGTATTTTTATTCATTTTTATTTTTCTTATATAATCATAGTCAATATGATTTAATCACCATCTCCATTGATTATAGACCTATTCCTTCACTTCTTTACTTTCTAATAAAAAAATAGAAGCTTATATAAATCATTTCGTAATATTTGCATAACTTTTGAAACAAGTTAAATGTGTATTTGAAAAACTGTTGTATTGTTGGCAACATGCATTGCTTCTCATAAAAATATTTTTTTAAAAAGAAGCAGTGTTAATGCATAATTGATAAATGAGGTCCCCAGCTATTTTGATAGCTGGGACCCCGGGGGACACTAGATATTAATAACATGTAATCGTTAAACAAAGTCTGCATTGATTTGGATTATGATATACTCTCTAGAATTTAGGAGATTGAGAGGGGATCTTATAAAAACTTACAAAATTCTTAAGGGGTTGGACAGGCTAGATGCAGGAAGATTGTTCCCGATGTTGGGGAGGTCCAGGACAAGGGGTCACAGCTTAAGGATAAGGGGGGAAATCCTTTAGGACTGAGATGAGAAGGACTTTTTTCACACAGAGAGTGGTGAGTCTCTGGAACTCTCTGCCACAGAGGGTAGTTGAGGCCAGTTCATTGGCTATATTTAAGAGGGAGTTAGATGTGGCCCTTGTGGCTAAGGGGATCAGAGGGTATGGAGAGAAAGCAGGTACGGGATACTGAGTTGGATGATCAGCCATGATCATATTGAATGGCGGTGCAGGCTCGAAGGGTCGAATGGCCTACTCCTGCACCTAATTTCTATGTTTCTATGTCTATGATGTGCTTCTAAAAAGAAAACCCCACGCGGGTCACGGGGAGAACGTATAAACGGGCAGCACCTCTAGTCGGGATCGAACGTGAGTCTCTGGCGCTTTAAGGTAGCTGCTCCACCGGTGCGCCCAAGTTGGAACATGCATATCAGGGACATCAACAAGAAGGAATGAACTCAATATGAGGGAAGATTTCCTCTGGTCAGCAAGTGTGCAAATATAATAACTATTCCTGTGAAGATATTGCTGCCACTTGCAACGTAAATGCTTTTTTTCCCTCTTTTGCTGCCCTGAATTCATTAAAGTTGTGGCTCCTTACCAAAGAAAACGCTCAACACTGTGCTATTCTTAAGAGACTGCAATCCCGAAGATCCATTGGCGATGATATTGCTGATGTCTCGGGCATTTGGCACGTCCGGCTCTTCCAAAGCCTGATAAACACCGTCGGCATATCTGGCAGGCATCAGGCGCATGAAAGGAGAACCTGCAGATAAAACACATCTTCACGAAACACATTCTTCAGGGAAAATGGGCCCCCATCACTTTCATTGAGGCTTGGACACAGAGGACGTGGTGGATGTGACAAGCCCCATGGTACCATTCCAAAATACACTGCTTAGTAAAGGGTGATGGTAAACCGTTCCTGCTCAGCTGATTTTCTGACATGATATTGATATTGGCACACACATTAATAAGAATACAACATAACATTATAAAGAAAAATTTACCATAAAACATAAAAACATCCCCCACAATGGATCCCACTGTGAGGGAAGGCACAAAGTCCTTCCAAAGGTGAATAACACTAAATAACTGTTTGTCATATTAGTTTTACACTAACACTGTTGAGTCTCATTGCCTGAAACTGGTTTTCACCGAGCCCACAGCTGTTTCCTTTATCATCTGTTTCCTTTTTGCTTGTCTTTCATTCACTTATAGACAATAGACGATAGGTGCAGGAGTAGGCCATTTGGCCCTTCAAGCCAGCACCACCATTCAATGTGATCACGGCTGATCATCCCCAATCAGTACCCCATTCCTGCCTTCTTCCCATATCCCCTGACTCCACTATTTCTAAGAGCCCTATCGAGCTCTCTCTTGAAAGTATCCAGAGAACTCCCCTCCACCGTGTCTGAGGCAGAGAATTCCACAGACTCACAACACTCTGTGTGAAAAAGTGTTTCCTCATCTCCGTTCCAAATGGCTTACCCCTTATTTTTAAATGTTCCACATCTCTCTACATCACCGTCTATATCTGTCATTTGTGTCTCCCCCGACTATCAGCCTGAAGAAGGGTCTCGACCCGAAACGTCACCTATTCCTTCTCTCCAGACATGCTGTCTGACCCGCTGAGTTACTCCAGATTTTTGTGCCTATCTTCGGATTAAAGCAGCGTCTGAAATTCCATCCTCCACTAAAGATATTAAATCGCTCCTTAGATGCTGCTGCACCCGCTGAGTTTCTCCTGCCTTTTGTGTACCTTGATTCTCCAGCATCTGCAGTTCCTTCTTTAACAACATATTAAATAGGTCATCTTACCAGCCGAGCCTCGTTGATGATGGGCGAGGTTGTTGAACCACCCGTCATATCTCTGCACTTCCCAGTGGATATTATTTTGGGCATCTGAGGGAGAATAAGAGAGTTAAGGACCTGTCCCGCTTTCCCGAGTTATTCACGAATTCTCCTGAGTTATACACGAATTCTCCCGAGTTTCCAAGCTCGCAGAATGTTTGTAACGAGTCTGTAGGAGTCCGAGGATATATCGTTGTGGCCCGGTGCACCAGCCATAGGTACTCGGGGCTATTTTTTTACTCGTGGCCATATTTCATCAAGCTGGAAAAAACGTCCCGACTTCCTGATGCCCCGCGTACCTACGGCTGGCATTACGAGCCGCTACGAGATATCCACGGCCTCCTACGGACTCGTTCCGAACATTCTGCAAGTTTGAAAACTCGGGAGAATTTGTGAACAACTCGGGAAAGTGGGACCGGCCCCTTTATGAATGGGTGAACTGATCGGATGAATAAATCATGCACGATGAAATTATAATTGATTAGTAATATCTGTTCATGAAGAGAAGCAATTGAAATCAGAATGTACTTCACGGGATGGAGAACACAGGGAGAGGTGGGTGTCTGGAGCGTGCTGGTCGGGGTGGTGGTGGAAGGAGATCAAATAGTAGCATTTAATAGCCTTTCAGATGGGTACGCCGATAACCTGGATATGGAAGGATATGGATCTCATGCAGGTAGAGGAGATTCGTTTCATTGGCTTTACGTTCAGCACAGACATTGCGGGCCGAAGGGCCTGTTCCTCTGCTGTCCTGCTGTATGTTCTATGTATCTAAAATAGGTGGAAATAAATTTTATTTTCACAGTGAGTGATTCAGTGCTTGTTCTCTTGTGGAGAATCTGTTGAGATAATCAGACGGCATCGAGGTTTAAAACAAACCAGTTCAGATGCTTAATCCAGATGGCATTGGTATTGGGATAGGAATTAGTCTTGTATTGTGAGCCAGACTTGCAGCGTGGTAATGTGTGTCGATGTTAAAACACTGCTTCTGGAATGCAGTGTCTCTGAGCTCAATGTGTGCACGTAGTTATAACAGAAGATCCAATTGTCCAAGTTGCATTTGATTGTGGCACCTCTCTACATCCCCTCAGGCAGATTTGAAATAGCCCCATGGTACCATTCCAAAATACACTGCACTTGTCACCAATATTGTCGCCAATGCTTCCATTCACAACCATTCAGTAGCTCCTTGTTCAACTTTAATTTTGCGAGAGGATGTTTTCAATAGTGGGAGAGTCTAGAACCAGAGGCCACAGACGCAGGATAAAAGGACGTACCTTTAGAAAGGAGATGAGAAGGAATTTCTTCCGTCAGAGGGTGGTGAATCTGTGGAATTCATTGCTGGCGGTGGAGGCCAAGTCAATGGATATTTTTTAAGGTAAAGAGGGACAGATTCTTGATCAGTACGGGCTTCAGGGGTTGAGGGGAGACGGCAGGAGAATGGGGTTAGGGGGGAGAGATAGATCAGCCATGATTGAATGGTGGAGTACACAATGGGCCGAATGGCCTTATTCTGCTGCTAGAATGTAGGTACTTGTATACTGGATAAAGAACCAATGTTACTTACTGACGAGGGTAAGATGGGAGAGGTGAAACCAGACTGGGGTCACCAGTGTCCAGATGATTGCCAGAGACATGTCCTTTTCACGATCTAACGCTTTCTCTTCTGTTTCTCAATGATCCACAGGAATCCTGACGAGGTAACAAGTTACAAATAGTTTACAAAACTAATCCCAGACTATCGAGTCTGTCTGAAGAAGGATCTCGACCCGAAACGTCACCTATTTCTTCGCTCCAAGTTCAAGTTCAAGTGAGTTTAGTGTCGTGTGTCCCTGATAGGACAATGAAATTCTTGCTTTGCTTCAGCACAAGATGGCATTTACTACAAAAACAGATCAGTGTGTTCATATACCATATATAAATATATACACACACATGAATAAATAAACTGATGAAGTGCAAATAACAGATAATGGGTTACACAAAAAGCTGGAGAAACTCAGCGGGTGCAGCAGCATCTAAGGAGCGAAGGAGATAGGCGACGTTTCGGGTCGAGACCCTTCTTCATATCTCCTTCGCTCCTTAGATGCTGCTGCACCCGCTGAGTTTCTCCAGCTTTTGGCTCTGCAGTAGATTTTCAAAGTCTACAGAGAGATTTGGGACATTTGGAAGAGTGGGCTGAAAGATGGCAGATGGAGTTTAATGCTGATAAGTGTGAGGTGCTACATCTTGGCAGGACAAATCAAAATAGGACGTACATGGTAAATGGTAGGGAATTGAGGAATGCTGTGGAACAGAGGGATCTAGGAATAACTGTGCATAGTTCCCTGAAGGTGGAATTGCATGTAGATAGGGTGGTAAAGAAAGCTTTTGGTGTGCTGGCCTTTATAAATCAGAGCATTGAATATAGGGGTAGGGAAGTAATGTTAAAATTGTACAAGGCATTGGTGAGACCAATTCTGGAGTATGGTGTACAATTTTGGTCGCCTAATTATAGGAAGGATGTCAACAAAATAGAGAGAGTACAGAGGAGATTTACTAGAATGTTGCCTGGGTTCCAGCAACTAAGCTACAGAGAAAGGTTGAACAAGTTAGGTCTTTATTCTTTGGAGCGCAGAAGGTTAAGGGGGGACTTGATTGAGGTCTTTAAAATGATGAAAGGGATAGACAGAGTTGACGTGGATAAGCTTTTCCCATTGAGGGTAGGGAAGATTCAAACAAGAGGGCATGACATGAGAATTAAGGGACAGAAGTTTAGGGGTAACATGAGGGGAAACTTCTTTACTCAGAGAGTGGTGGCTGTGTGGAATGATCTTCCAGCAGAAGTGGTGGAGGCAGGATCGATTTTAACATTTAAAAGTAAAGTGGATAGGTATATGGATGGGAAGGGAATGGAGGGGTATGGTCTGAGTGCAGGTAGATGGGTCTAGGGGAAAATAAATGGTCGACATGGACTGGAAGGGCCGAGAAGGCCTGTTTCCGTGCTGTAATTGTTATATGGTTATATTATATGGTTATGGTTAACAGAGATAATGGGTTATTGGTTATCCGTAGATGCTGCCTCAGTTACTCCTGATTTTTTGTCTCCCCAGACTATTGATAATCAGTTGCCAATAAAAATATTTTCCTTCCCTCCACAAAGCTTGTTATGAGATGGTTGTAAATGATGTTCTCACGCAGCCCATCAAATCCATGCTAACGCCCAGAGAACTCCCATCCATCCTGTTAGTCATAGAGTAATGCAGCATTGAATCAGGCCATCTGTACGACTTGCCCACACCAGCCAACATGTCTCATCGACAGTTGCCTGCAGTTGGCCCATAAAACTCTAAACTGATCCTATCCATTTCCTTGTTTAAAATGTTTCTTTAACGTTTTAGTTTTTGTTTAGTCTATTTGTCACGCACACTGAGTTGCAGTGAAAGGCTTCTGTTAAGGGCCTGTCCTACCAGCATCCGACTCCATGCGGTGAGTGCGATCAAACTAGAAGCGGGGGCCGCGCGGAGGTCGGGTGATCCCCTGTACAGGGCCGTTCCCACCAGCATGCGCCTGCATGCTGCAAGCGCGACCAAACCGGCAGCGAGGGCCGCGCGGAGGTCGGGTGAGTGGCGCAGCGCGGCGCAAAGTGAGGCGAACTTGGAGCGAAGTCTTAAAGGTAAGTTCGCCAGGACAGAGAGGGACACACAGAGGGGGGCACCGAGGCACACACACACACAGGGCCACGGAGCCACACACATAGAGGGCCACGGAGGCACCTACAGAGAGGGTCACGGAGGCACGATGTCGGGGCGGTGTGTAATGCGTCGAGGCGACTGCGAGCTGACAAGTCGTTGCCGCGCGGAATTTTTGAACACAGTCAGTTTTTCGGAGCCCCGCGCGATGTCGGGACGAACTCCGCACAATTCCGCACGGCTCCGGCGATCGAAGTGGGACCGGCCCCGCGACGCCGGACGGCTCAAGCCACCACGTTAGGTTGCGCTCATCGCATGGAGTTGCATGCTGGTGGGACAGGCCCTTAACTCGTCTTTAGTCAGCGGGAAGACAATACATGATTACAATCAAGCAATTACAATTACAGTGTATAGCTGCATGATAAGGGAATTACGTTTATTGCAAGGTAAAGCCAGCAAAGTCCAATCAAGGGCAGTGCCGGAGTGACCAGTGAGGTAGATAGTAGTTCAGCACTGCTCTCTGGTTGTGGTAGGATGACTCAGTTGTCTGATAACAGCTGGGAAGAAACTGTCCCTGAAACTGGAGACGTGCGTTTTGACACTTCTACGCCTTTTGCCTGATTGGAGAGGGAGTGGCCGGGGTGCGACTCATCCTTGATTATGCTGCTGGCCTTGCCGAGGCAGCGTGAGGTAGAAATGGAGTCAATGCAATCGAGTTTAAGAAGGAACTGCAGATGCTGGAAAAATCGAAGGTAGACATAAGTGCTGGAGAAACTCAGCGGGTGCGGCAGCATCTATGGAGCGAAGGAAATAGGCAACGTTTCGGGCTGAAACCCATCCATGGAGCAGAAGGAAATAGGAAATAGGTAACGTTTCGGGCCGAAACCCTTGGGTTTCGGCCCGAAACGTTGCCAATTTCCTTCGCTCCATAGATGCTGCTACACCGGCTGAGTTTCTCCAGCTCCTATGTCTACCTTCAATACAATGGGGGTTGGTTTGTGTGACGGTCTGGGCTGCGTCCACAATTCGCTGCAATTTCTTGTGGTCTTGGATGGAGCTGTTCCCAAACCAAGCTGGTGCAGGATTAGGCCATTCGGCCCTTTGAGCCAGCACCTCCATTCAATGTGATCATGGCTGATCATCCCCAATCAGTACCCCGTTTCTGCCTTCTCCCCATATCCCCTGACTCCGCTATTTTTAAGAGCCCTATCTAGCTCTCTCTTGAAAGCATCCAGAGAACTTGCCTCCACCGCCCTCTGAGGCAGAGAATTCCACACTCACCTCTCTCTGTGAGAAAAAGTGTTTCCTCGTCTTCGTTCTAAATGGCTTACTCCTTATTCTTAAACTGTGGCCCCTGGTTCTGGACTCCCCCAACATCGGGAACATGTTTCCTGCCTCTAGCGTGTCCAAGCCCTTAACAATCTTATATGTTTCAATGAAATTCCCTTTCATCCTTCTAAACTCCAGAGTGTACAAGCCCAGCTGCTCCATTCTCTCAGCATATGACAGTCCCGCCATCCCGGGAATTAACCTTGTAAACCTACGCTGCACTCCCTCAATAGCAAGAATGTCCTTCCTCAAATTAGGGGACAAAACTGCACACAATACTCCAGGTGTGGTCTCACTAGGGCTCTGTACAACTGCAGAAGGACCACTTTGCTCCTATATTCGATTCCTCTTGTTACAAAGGCCAACATACCATTCGCTTTCTTCACTGCCTGCTGTACCTGCATGCTTACTTTCATAGACTGATGTTCAAGGACCCCCAAATCCCGTTGTACTTCACCTGTTCCCAACTTGACTGACAGTAAATTCGATGGTGGGGAGGTCAAAGCCGGTGATGGACTGGGCAGTGGTCACAACTTTTTGGTAGTATTTTTGGCTCCTGCCTTGGGGGACCTCGCTGTTACATTCCAGTAACCTTGACATTACAACACAAAGTGCCGGAGGAACTCAGCGGGTCAGGCAGCATCTGTGTGTGTGTGGGAGGGAGGGAGGGAGGGGGGAGGGGCGGTGGTGGGTCATTTTCCTGGAACATCGTCCATCCACCTCCTCAACAGATGCTGCCTCACCCATCCAGACCCTTCTTCAGGCCAATCGAATTGTCATGTGAATCGTTTTGGTAGGTTTTTGTTCTGTTAATAAGTAAGTAAGTACGTAAGTTTATTGGCCAAGTATTCACATACAAGGAATTTGCCTTGGTGCTCCGCCCGCAAGTAACAACATGATATCGAGTGACAGTTACGAATGACTCAGAAAATACTAAACATTAATAATAATAAGACATTAATGATAAAACACCATTGATCAAGCATGTGAACCAACAAAATACCAGATCAAAGGGAGGCTACAGATTTTTGGCTGTTGAGTAGAGCAACTACTCGTGGATAAAAAACTGTAAAAGGAGATCTTGTTATTGCCATGAACCTGCCTTTAGGGATTTCAGAGAGCGAAGGCGTTGTGCTTCCTTCAACTGAAGTCTGTGCATCTGTGGATGGGAGTGGAAAGACTATGTTCCAGGAAAACGACCCCCCCCCCCCTCCCACCCACACACACAGATGCTGCCTGACCCGCTGAGTTCCTCCAGCACTTTGACTCTTTTTTGACTCAGTAGTCCAGCACATAGAAACATAGAAACATAGAAAATAGGTGCAGGAGTAGGCCATTCGGCCCTTCGAGCCTGCACCGCCATTCAATGTGATCATGGCTGATCATCCAACTCAGTATCCCGTACCTGCCTTCTCTCCATACCCCCTGATCCCTTTAGCCACAAGTGCCACATCTAAAGCCCTCTTAAATATAGCCAATGAACTGGCCTCAACTACCTTCTGTGGCAGAGAATTCCAGAGACTCACCACTCTCTGTGTAAAGAATGTTTTCCTCATTTCGGTCCTAAAGGAATTCCCCCTTATCCTTAGACTGTGACCCCTTGTTCTGGACTCCCCCAACATCGGGAACAATCTTCCTGCATCTAGCTTGTCCAACCCCTTAAGAATTTTGTAGGTTTCTATAAGATCCCCCCTCAATCTTCTAAATTCCATCGAGTACAAACCGAGTCTATCCAATCTTTCCTCATATGAAAGTCCTGACATCCCAGGAATCAGTCTGGTGAATCTTCTCTGTACCCCCTCTATGGCAAGGATGTCTTTCCTCAGATTTGGAGACCAAAACTGTACGCAGTACTCCAGGTGTGGCCTCACCAAAACCCTGTACAACTGCAGTAGAACCTCCCTGCTCCTATACTCAAATCCTTTCGCTATGAATGCTAACATACCATTTGCTTTCTTCACTGAGCACCTGCAGTTTCTTGTGTCTACTTTCCAGGTGTTTCCTAGGGGCACCCCCTTTTGTCTTTAATACGCCATCTATTCCCCAAAATGCTACACGTCCTCAAGACTTAAAAAAACGAGAGGGATTCAAACAGGCTGTGCAGAGATGGTTTGAGGGAGGAATAAATACTGAGAGCTGGGGGGACTCAGTGGGTCAGTCAGCATCTGCGGAGGGAAACATAGAAACATAGAAAATAGGTGCAGGAGTAGGCCATTCGGCCCTTCGAGCCTGCACCGCCATTCAATAGGATCATGGCTGATCATCCAACTCAGTATCCCGTACCTGAGAGACAGTTGAAGAAGATAGGTAGACAAAAGTGCTGGAGAAACTCAGCGGGTGCAGCAGCATCTATGAAGGGAAGGAAATAGGAAATAGGTAACGTTTCGGGCCGAAACCCAAGGGTTTCGGCCCGAAACGTTGCCTATTTCCTTCGCTCCATAGATGCTGCCTCACCCGCTGAGTTTCTCCAGCACTTTTGTCAACCTTCGATTTTCCAGCATCTGCAGTTCCTTCTTAAACGCCTGAATTAGACCCCTGGCCTCAAAGGTCGGAAGCCCATTCCCTCCAGAGATGCTGCCTTTGACCCGCTGAGTTGAACTCCCACCACCTTGTGCTGGACGCAAGATTCTAACATCTGCAGTTCGGTTCGGGGACCCTTCTTCAAAGACTTTGTTGAGTTAAAGTGAAAAAAAGTGATGATAGCAAATTCTCAGGTGGACAAAAATGCTGGAGGCTTGTCCTAATGGACAAATATGAAATCTTTGAACAGGTATGGTCTCCATATATACAATATTTGAGGGGGTAGCTGTTCTTGGCATCACAACTCAATGGGTACCCGACAGGATTTGATGAAAATAATTCATTTTCTAACTGGGATTTGTATACATGTCTCTATTGATATTATCATTTGAAATAGTTTTATTTACAATATATTTCTTTTTTTTTATATGATCAAAATCATTTTTTAATCACAACCTTTATTGATTTAAAACCTATTTTTTCTTTTTCTCTCTATTTCTAAAAAACAGAAGATAATAATAATCAATGTGATATTTGTATAAATACCGAATTAAGTTGGTATTTGTAAATTTGTTTTATCATTGTGAAATGCTTACTTCTAATAAAAATATTATATTAAAAAAAAATGCTGGAGGAACTCAGCGTGTGGGTGAGGCAGCATCTACCTTCCGGGTCCAGACCCTTCTAATTCTCATGCGACGCGGTTTGGTAAGATGTTGTCATGTTAATAGGAGTTCTCGTTATCGCCATGAACCTGCCTTTAGGGATTTCAGAGAGCGAAGGCGTTGTACTTCCTTCAACTGGAGTCTGTGCATCTGTGGAAGATGTGGATAGACGATTGCTCCTGGAAAACGACCCCTCCCACCGCCCCCCCCCCCCCCCCCCCCAACCCTCCCACCCACACACCCAGATGCTGCCTGACCCGCTGAGGTCCTCAGTCTGACCCGTGCTAAATGTGTGTCAAAGGAACTGCAGATGCTGGTTTAAACCGACACAAAAAGCTGGCGTAACTCAGCGGGACAGGCAGCATCTCTGGAGGGAAGGCATGTGTGACGTTTGAGGTCGAGGCCAGTCTGAAGGAGGCCAGTTTGAGGTCGAGGCCAGCATGTTGCTAAGTTACAGAGATAGGTTGAATAAGTTAGGTCTTTATTCTCTGGAGCGCAGAAGGTTAAGGGGGGACTTGATAGAGGTCTTTAAAATGATGAGAGGGATAGACAGAGTTGATGTGGACAAGCTTTTCCCTTTGAGAATAGGGAAGATTCAAACAAGAGGACATGACTTTAGAATTAAGGGACAGAGGTTTAGGGGTAACATGAGGGGGAACTTCTTTACTCAGAGAGTGGTAGCGGTGTGGAATGAGCTTCCAGTGGAAGTGGTGGCGGCAGGGTCGTTGGTATAATTTAAAAATAAATTGGATAGGCATATGGATGAGAAGGGTATGGAGGGTTATGGTATGAGTGCAGGCAGGTGGGACTAAGGGAAAAAAGTTGTTCGGCACGGACTTGAAGGGCCGAGATGGCCTGTTTCCGTGCTGTAATTGTTATATGGTTATATGGTATATATGAAGAAGGGTCTCGACCCGACACTTATTCCTTCTCTCTCAGAGACGCTGAGTTACTCCAGCTTTTTGTGCCTATCTTCTGTGCAAACCGCGGATCGATTGAAGCTTACACTGGTTAATTTACATAGAAACATAGAAAATAGGTGCAGGAGGAGGCCATTCGGTATTCACTTCAATATTCCGACCCGTCCCCGCGACTCTCAGTCTGAAGAAGGGTCTCGACCCAAAACATCACCCATTCCTTCTCTCCAGAGATGCTGCCTGTCCCACCGAGTCACTCCAGCGTTCTGTGTCTGTCTGCGCGGATGCTTTGGAAACTGAGGCATGTTGCAATATTTTTTGCTACCTGACCCGCTGAGTTGCTCCAGCACCTTCTACTTTGCTGAAGATTCCCCCCTTATTCCCCCACACAAATGCTGCCCCACCCGCTGAGTAACTCCAGCACTTTGTCTCCTCTTTGGCAAGTCAGCATCTGCAGTTCCTCGTGCCTCTGGCACCTGCGATATCCTGGGAGATATTTGAATCCTTATTCCTTCTCTGTAACTTTACTGATAATAAGAAACATATGGATACATAGAAACGTAGAAACATAGAAAATAGGCGCAGGAGGAGGCCATTCGGCCCTTCGAGCCAGCACCGCCATTCATTGTGATCATGGCTGATCGTCCCCAATCAATAACCCGTGCCTGCCTTCTCCCCATATCCCTCGCCTCCACTAGCCCCTAGAGCTCTATCTAACTCTCTCTTAAATCCACCCAGTGATTTTGGCCTCCACTGCCCTCTGTGGCAGGGATTTCCACAATTTGCCCTAAAACTTCACAATTCCCTGTAAAACAGCGGTAGAACCTGTAGATGGGGAACAGAGGGGAGACTGCAGATGCTGGAATCACGAAAATACTCAAACTGATGAAGAATTGGCCCTCGGGCAGCTCGTTCCATACACCCACCGCCATTTGTGTGAAAATGTTACCCCTCAGATTCTTATTAAATCTTGCCCCCTTCACCTTGAACCCATGTCCTCTAGTCCTCGATTCCCCTACTCTGGGCAAGAGACTCTGTGCGTCTACCCGATCTATTCCTCTCCTCCTGCCCATTGCTTTATGCTCCAGATATGACAATCCAATCCAACCAGAAATTGCAAACACTGAACGAAATGAAAGGCTGGCTATAGAGACGGGTGGATACAAGGAACGGCAAGTGCTGGTCTACCAACAAAAGATATAAAGTGCTGGAGTAACTCAGCGGCACAGGCAGCATCTCTGGAGAGAAGGAACTGGTGGCGTTTCGGGTCGAGACCCTTCTTCAGACCCGAAACGTCGCCTATCCCTTCTCTCCAGAGATGCTGCCTGTCCCGCCGACTTACTCCATCCAGCTTTTTGAGTCTATCTTCGCTTTAAACCAGCATCTGCAGTTCCTTCCCACAGTTAACTAATTGCAGCTATCACGCGTTTACAATGAACAGGGCAATAACATGCAAACGAACTACACGACTCCACACCGCGACCGTCTCGGCTCAACGCGATCGCGTAATTTGCGTGCCAAGGACGCGTAAGTGGGACAGGCACTTAACTCTAGCGCCGGTCAACGCCGCCCACTGAAGCAAGCCCATTCTGCAAACCGATCCCATCTCATCTACAGCGCAGTGACAGCCGATAAAAGTTGAAGCAAAGGAATTTGACCCATTTTTTGCAACATACGAACTTAATATTACAGATGCGGCAGACGGGGATTTGAAATCACTTTCCGCGTCTGCTTTGTGTCGGAACGAACTGCAGATGCTGGTTTACACCCGAGGTAGGTGGGACCGGCAGCATCTCTGGAGAGAAGGAAACAGGTGATGTTTCGGGGCGAGACTTCAATATTCCGACCCGTCCCCGCGACTCTCAGTCTGAAGAAGGGTCTCGACCCAAAACATCACCCATTCCTTCTCTCCAGAGATGCTGCCTGTCCCACTGAGTTACTCCAGCGTTCTGTGTCTGTCTGCGCGGATGCTTTGGAAACTGAGACATGTTGCAATATTTTTTGCTACCTGACCCGCTGAGTTGCTCCAGCACCTTCTACTTTGCTGAAGATTCCTCCCTTATTCCCCCACACAAATGCTGCCCCACCCGCTGAGTAACTCCAGCACTTTGTCTCCTCTTTGGCAAGTCAGCATCTGCAGTTCCTCGTGCCTCTGGCACCTGCGATATCCTGGGAGATATTTGAATCCTTATTCCTTCTCTGTAACTTTACTGATAATAAGAAACATATGTATACATAGAAACGTAGAAACATAGAAAATAGGTGCAGGAGGAGGCCATTCGGCCCTTCGAGCCAGCACCGCCATTCATTGTGATCATGGCTGATCGTCCCCCAATCAATAACCCGTGCCTGCCTTCTCCCCACATCCCTTGACTCCACTAGCCCCTAGAGCTCTATCTAACGCTCTCTTAAATCCATCCAGTGATTTGGCCTCCACTGCCCTCTGTGGCAGGGAATTCCACAAATTCCCAACTCTCTGGGTGAAAAAGTGTTTTTCTCACCTCAGTCTTAAATGACCTCCCCTTGATTCTAAGACTGTGTGGCCCCTGGTTCTTTATGCGTAGACAGCGATCTACAGTAGCTCAGCGGGACAGACAGCATCTTTGGAGAAGGAATGCGTGACGCCTTGGGTCGAGACCCTTCTTCAGACTGAAAGTCAATGAGAAGGGTCTGTAGATTGCAGTCAGAAACATCGCCCATTCCTTCTCTCCAGAGATGCTGCCTGTCCCGCTGAGTTACTCCAGCTGTTTGTGCCTATCTTCGGTTTAAACTAACTTGCCCCACAGCGGTCTACATGCAGTCCTGTCGCAGAGTCCCGGCTCCGGATTACGCGCTGTGTGTGACTCCTGGTCTCACTACCCGGCGAAGTTCTTACCTGCGGCGCGGAGTTTCACCCGAGCTCACGCATTGACAGGTGCCGCTGAGCGGAGACGGAGATACTCTTCAAAATCTCTGGGAGGAGGGTCGCTGGTTACGTGGGGCAGAGGGTGTGTTGGAGAATTTGCATCCGCTACCAGGAAGAAGGCGATGGCTAAAAAAAATTCCCACTTTTAATGATTTACTGAACATCTGACGTAAATATCTGGGGCCAGTCCCAATGAGTGGGAACCAGCAGGGGGTATAAATTGGATGGGTCTGCAGACTGGGGACACTGCCTGCAAAGTTTCCTCGGATTCTGCATTTCGCCTTCGTGGTACAAAGCGCGACCTGAATTCTGTGGCGACTCCAAACTAGACCTGGGTTAAGGTGAGTGGGTCAGAGCTCATCACACACACACACACACACACACACACACACACACACACACACACACACACACACACACACACACACACACACAGACACACACACACACACACATAGACACACATAGACACACACACACACACACACACACACACACACACACAGACACACACACACACGCACACACACACACACACATACACACATAGACACACACACATGGACCCCCCCCACACACACACACACACACACACAAACAGACACACACACATGGACCCCCCCCCCCCCACACACACACACACACATATATATACACACACATAGACACACATAGACACATACACACACAAAGACACACACACACATAGACACATATACACACGCATAGACACACACCCACACACATATGCACACATAGACACACACACACACACACACACACATGGACACACATGGACACACACACACTTGGACCCACACATACACACACAGACACACACACATAGACTCACATAGACACACACACACACACACACACACATATACACATATAGACACACATAGACACACATATACACACACACACACATACACATAGACTCACACACATAGACACACATAGACCCACACACATATAGACACACACTAACACACATATAGACACACACGCACACATAGGCACACATACAGACGCACGCCCACACACACACACACACACATAGACACACGCACACCCACACACAGGATTGGAATTAAATAGTGACTTTTTCTTTTTGGAAATGTTGAATACCTGGGAATGAAAAATTAATTGAGGACCTATTCAAAATATCGAAAATTCGTCACAAAACCACCGTCTCTGTAAAAGACCAAAAGCTGAAAAAGCTCTGCAGATGGGAGACAAAGGACAGTTTTTATTGGAAGCGGTGTGGCTCAGCACAATTTGAGAGAGAGGGAGTTGGTTCATCGAAGTGTCCCTTCGGGCTACGGCGCGTAATCCCTGGCAACTGGGAACAATTCGCTCGAATGTCTCTTCGTTCTGTAATAGAGTTTGATGTTGCAATCTGACAAAGCTTTTTCTGTTCAATACCTGAACACGAATTGTCTGAGCGGATTTAAAGTAATGTTAACGGAAAATCTCTTGTGCAACTCTCTTTTTTGTGCCAAACCCCAAAATTTAATGTGTTGGGAGGAACTACAGATGCTGGTTTAACCCGAAGATAGACACGGAATGCTGGAGTAACTCAGCGGGACAGGCGGCATCTGTGGAGAGAAGGTCTCGACCCGAAATGTCACCCATTCCTTCAATCGGGAGATGGTGCATGCTCCAAAATGTGACATTTGTATTATAAAATGCAATATATTTTGCGAAAATCAGTGCGGTGGCAGAATTACTGGGGGAAACACTATTCCTTGTGGTATTTGGGTTTGTAACCTATCCATTTTCTCGGGAGATGCTACCTGACCCGCTGTTACTCCAGTATTTCGTGTCCTTTCTTGTGTAAAACAACATCTGTAGTTCCTTCTTTCCACATTTTGGTGCGGTTTTTTTTTTAGCGTTTTTGTCCTATTTCAGACTTTCAGCATCTTTTTTAATGTCACATGGAGATTTGCGCCTCTCCGCCTGCAAATAACACCAATGCTCTCTCTCCCTCCACTCGCCGCAGAAGTATCAGCCATGACTTTGTTCAACGGGATTGCCCCTTTCTACATCCACGAACGGACCGCCTTTGTCTTCGGCCTCACGCTGCTGGTGGTGATCCTGGTCTTCCTGGTCCTCGCGGCGACTTTCCTCATTATTCTCCCCGGGATCAGAGGGAGAGGGGTAAGTGAGGCAAGCGATCCTTCCCTCAGCCCGCAGACACGGCATGTGTAGTTCTCTCTGCGTGTTGGCTGCAGCTTAGTTCTTGTGCATCGCAAGTACAGCATTGGTCAGACGGCCCGAATCGCCGTCAAGTACCATTTTTTTCGCCCATATGTATGTATTTATATACATATGTGAGTGTGCGTGTGTATATAGGTGTATATGTATAGATGTATAAATTTTATAATTAAAAAATAAATTGGATAGGTATATGGATGGGAAAGGCATGGAGGATTATGGTCTGAGTGCAGGTAGATGGGACTAGATGAGAATAAGTGTTCGGCACAGACTAGCAGGGCCGAGACGGCCTGTTTCCGTGCTGTAATTGTTATATGGTTATATGGTTATTTAGTCAACATTGATTATCCCAATTTAAAAATTAGTCTCATTCGTTAAAAGTACCGATGAAACGACATTATTTCGCTTCCCACCGCTAATTAATGATGAGTCTATTGTTTAATTCGATCGGTGAAATTCTGTTTTTTTACCAAAGAAAACTTGTTTCCTTCCTGAGAGCATTTTTTTTTCTCTTTTCTCGCAGAGAATCTATTCGTTCTGCAGAGTCATTCTGAGCCTGCTGGTTGGAGTGATAATTGTCGGTATGTAGAACCTCGGTGAAAATTATTTTCCTCTTGTGCAGTTTAGGGCAGTGCCAGGTATCATGAGAATAGCTGGCAGGTCAGGCAGCATCTGTGGAGGCAATCGCTTGTGTTATATCTTTATCCTCCTGTTTTTGAGATCTAACTGCCCGAACTCCCGACTTCCTTTCACCCAGGGGAAGGGGAGTCAGCAAACATAACATCATATTAACTCAAAAGTCCGTATGATCCTGAAGAATTGGTTATATCTCTACAGTGAAAGTACAATGTGATATGTCACCATCAATGGGCAAGTATCATGCTTCACTTGAGCCCCAATGGACAGAGTTGGCATCAGTCAGACTTGGGATAACCCCTAGACCCGGGTTCGATCCCGACCACGGGTGCTGTCTGTACGGAGTTTGCACGTTCTCCCTGTGACCTCGTGGGCTTTAGTCCGGACGCTCCGGTTTCCTCCAAAGAAGTGCGATTGTAAATGGTAAATTGTCCCTAACGTGTGGGATAATATTAGTGTGCGGGGATCACTGGGCGGCACTGACTCGGTGGGCCGAATGGCCTGTTTCCACAGCCCTAAACTCTCCCCTCTCACAAATATCGGTAAAAAAGAAAGATTTCAGAAAAGAAAAACAGCTGAGACTACGTGACATGTAGGCAAAGCGTTTTGCCTGGTCCACTGGGTCTGTGCACTGAGCCACCTTGTCCATTGTGCCTGCTGTACAAATAGCGTGGATGTGCTTCATGAAGTGCGGTTTTAAACTCCCACCACTTGACTACACAAAGTGGCTTCACCCCGGGCTATGTGTCTTTACAGTATTATATTAACAGGAGCATTGTTAATACAGGACTGCAAATATGCCTGGCCCAGGGTAAAAAACAAAGTGAATGAAAAGGCTACTAAAATGTGGTACTGTTAAAGCTCGATGCTGGTTTCTTCAGTGAATTCATTTTCATCGGCAAATGCCAACTTGTCAGTGATGTGTGACCAAGAGGGTGGATCGATTGAATCATTATCTATCTGTCGGGAATTACTGCACACATTTCTCTACTGGGCTGAGCAGCAACATAAACCTGCCTTCCTGATGCCTGGTTGGTTTTATGAGCACACCAGAACTCTGTTAAAAACCCTCTCAAGGAAGGGTTTCTACTCCTTGAATATCCAAGTGTTTGTGGATCATCCGAATCCAGATTTTACTGATGAAGCAAATTGTTGCATTTAGCCTTATGTTTAGTTGAGTTTATTGTTACGTGTACCGAGGTACAGTGAAAAGCTTTTGTTGCGCCTGCCCCAGGCAACTATTTACGTACTAGACTCGGAATCAGATCGACAAACACATCGCTCCACACTCTACTCCTACAGTAACATTCCTTACTTTAACTATGATCTTCTTAAACTCCGCTCAGATCTCTTTGGTCACCCTGGGACTATCCTTGATCGGACTTTGCTGGCTTTACCTTGCACTAAACGTCATTCCCTTATCATGTATCTGTAAATGGCTCGATTGTAATCATGTTTTGTCTTTCTAATGACTGGATAGCACGCAACAAAAGCTTCTGGCCATTGAGGGAGTGCAGCGTAGGTTCACCAGGTTAATTCCCGGGATGGCGAGACTGACATATGATGAAAGAATGGATCGACTGGGCTTATATTCACTGGAATTCAGAAGGATGAGAGGGGATCTTATAGAAACATATACAATTATTATATGGACAGGCAAGATGCAGGAAAAATGTTCCCAATGTTGGGGGAGTTCAGAACCAGGGGCCACAGTTCAAGAATAAGGGGTAGGCCATTTAGGACTGAGATGAGGAAAAACGTTTTCACCCAGAGAGTTGTGGAATTCCCTGCCACAGAAGGCAGCGGAGGCCAATTCACTTAATGTTTTCAAGAGTTAGATATAGCTCTTAGGGCTAACGGAATCAAGGGATATGGGGAGGAAGCAGGAACGGGGTAGTGATTTTGGATGATCAGCCATGATCATATTGAATGGTGGTTGGACACAAAATGCTGGAGTAACTCAGCGGGACAGGCAGCATCTCTGGCGAGAAGGAATGGGTGACGTTTTGGGTGGAGACCCTTCTCCAGTGGTGCTGGCTAGAAGGGCCGAATAGCCAACTCCTGCACCTATTTTCTATGTTTCTCACTGTACCTCGGTACACGTGACAATAAACAAAACTGAACTGATTATTCATTCTGTAGTGGTCAACTTTACCAGTGACTGGGAGGAGGGTCACGTCACAGTGAACACGACCTACAAGGCCTTCAGCAGTGAGATGATAACAGCAAGAGTTGGTCTCCAGATTGGACTGGCAGGGATCAACGTGACTCTGAAAGGTAAGTCATATCTCTGCATTAATGGAAGTGTACATTGATTGTGAATTACCAGTAGGTCTATGGTGATGCCAAAACCTTTGCAGATAACAAAATGTTGGAGGACCTCACTTGGTCATTACTTTCAAGAGAGAGTTAGAAAGGGCTCTGAAGAATAAGGGGTAAGCCATTTAGAACGGAGACGAGGAAACACTTTTTCTCACAGAGAGTTGTGTGTCTGTGGAATTCTCTGCCTCAGAGGGCGGTGGAGGCAGGTTCTCTGGATACTTTCAAGACAGAGCTAGATAGGGCTCTTAAAGATAGCGGAGTCAGGGGATATGGGGAGAAGGCAGGAACGGGGTACTGATTGGGGATGATCAGCCATGATCACATTGAATGGTGATGCTGGCTCGAAGGGCTGAATGGCCTCTACCTCTGCACCTATTGTATATTGTCTATTGTCTATAAAACCAATGTGCAAGAGGAGCCCAACAAGTCAGGTAGCAACTGTGGAAGGGAATGGACAGAGAACGTGTCGGTCACGATCCTTCATCAGAGGGGGTGGGGAGCTGTAATAAAGAGGTGGGGTCTGGGCAAGGCCTGGCAAGTGACAGATGGACACAGGGTCTGATAGTCAGATGGCTGGATTAAATGACAAAAGGCCAGAGGTGAAAGGAGGTCAAAATGGTGTCAGATGAGGAGAGAAGAGGAGGAGTGAGATGTGGACATGGAGGGGAGGATTGGGGCAGGTGGGGGGGGAGATATGGGACTCGGGGATGGGAGCCGAGCTTATGGAGGAGGGGAAAGGAACGGGGTGACTGGGGGTGTGGGGGGGTAGGAGATGGTGGGTGAGAGAAAGATGCAACAGTCTCATCAAAATCCACATGTAGATGGATTAAAGGTTTACCTATTTCCCGATGGAGATAAAGTACTGCAGATGCAGGAATCTGGAGCAAAACACAAAGTGCTGGCGGTACTCAGAGGGTCAGGCAGCATCTGAGGAGGAATGGGTTGGGAACAATTCATAGTACATAGAACACAGAACAGCGCAACACACATGCTGGTGCTGAACATAATGCCAAGATGAAGTCTTATCAGTCTGCACATAATCCATATCGCTTCATTCCCTGCATAATCCATCATTAGGCATTACAAGGTTAATTCCCGGGATGGTGGGACTGTCATATGCTGAGAGAATGGAGCGGCTGGGCTTGTACACTCTGGAGTTTCGAAATATGAGAGGTTCTCTCATTGACACAAATAAGATTGTTAAGGGTTTGGACACGCTAGAGGCAGGGAACATGTTCCCGATGTTGGGGGAGTCCAGAACCAGGGGCCACAGTTTAAGAATAAGGAGTAAGCCATTTAGAGCAGAGACGAGGAAACACTTAGTGGTGAGTCTGTGGAATTCTCTGCCTCAGAGGGCGGTGGAGGCAGGTTCTCTGGATGCTTTCAAGAGAGAGCAAGATAGGGCTCTTAAAGATAGCAGAGTCAGGGGATATGGGGAGAAGGCAGGAACGGGGTACTGATTGGGGATGATTAGCCATGATCATGTTGAATGGTGGTGCTGGCTCGAAGGGCCGAATGGCCTACTCCTGCACCTATTGTCTATTGTCTATTGACATCACTGTCATATCAGCCTCCACTACCACCCATGGCAACGCGTTACGAGCACCCACCACCCTCTGTGTAATGAAACTTGCTCCGCACATCTACTTTAAACATTGCCCCTCTCGCCTTAAAGCTATGTCCTCCAGTATTTGGTGAACATGATGCCTAAACAAAACTGGGATGGTGGGACTGACATAAGATGAAAGAATGGATCAACTGGGCTTATATTCACTGGGATTTAGAAGGACGAGAGGGGATCTTGTAGAACCATGTAAAATTCTTAAGCGATTGTAGGAAAAATGTTCCCGATGTTGGGGGAGTCCAGAACCAGGGGTCACAGTTTAAGAATAAGGAGTAGGTCATTTCGGACTGAGATGAAGAAAACGTTTTCACCCAGAGAGTTGTGGAGTTCTCTGCCACAGAAGGCAGTGGAGGCCAATTCACTGGATGTATTCAAGAGGGAGTTAGATATAGCTCTTAGGGCTGACGGAGTCAGGGGATATGGGGAGAAAGCAGGAACGGGGTACTGATTCTGGATGATCAGCCATGATCATATTGAATGGCGGTGCTGGCTTGAAGGGCTGAATGGCCTACTTCTGCACACATTTTCTATGCAAGTTAATATGGGCGGACTGGGGTTGGGTGGGGATGGTATTGTGTAATTGGGGAATTTAGTGCTGATATTTCTGGCTTAGTGTGTAAAAAGACCAGCACATCGCAAGCAAAGAGTGACTTTATGCGATAAAGACATTGCATCCTCAAACAGATTTTGCAGAGCTGAGCAAGACAGTGGGAATGGAAGAATGAAACATCACCTCACAATTAGAATGAAGTGACTTTTAAATTACATGCAGATTGTAAATGATTAACGTAACTCAATGAATGTGGGAGTATTATTCGCAATTCAGATCTTATAAGATTACACACTGATAAGTACTGAAATGAAATCAATGAAATTAATATGATCCAAAGCGATTATTCAGCACTGTTTGCGAACCGTGACAATGAAACACTGTGTGCCTGAGTTTGTGAACATTTGCTCTGTTTTTTAATCTAACAGGCAGTAACCTGACCAATGTTTCATAGAATGTAGGACATAGAACTGTAGAGTAGCAGGCCATTCGGCCCACAATGTCTGTGCTAAACTACCCTCCTCTGGTCTGGTTGTTCACCGCACCCCTCCATATCTTGAATGGGGTTGCTTAGATTCGACTGGAGGTGCATTTCTTCACAAACCCATTTTATAATGAGTTAGTCGCCAGGGTAGTTCTGCCAAGGCTGGTTTAACAGTCACGGTGGCGCAGCGGTCGAGTCGATGCCTCACAGCAAAATGCAGCGGCGGAGACCCGGGTTCGATCCCGACCACGGGCGCTGTCTGTATGGAGCTTGTACCTTCTCCCCGTGACCTGCGTGGGTTTTCTCCAAGATCTTCGGTTTCCTCCCACACTCCAAAGACGTGCAGGTTTGTAGGTTACCTCCCCCCTCCACTCCTTTCAGGGACCCAAGCAGTCCTTCCAGGTCTGACAGAGGTTCACCTGCATCTCCTCCAACCTCATCTACTGCATCCATTGCTCCAGATGCCAGCTGATCTATATCGGTGAGACCAAGCGGAGGCTTGGCGATCGTTTCGCCGAACAGCTCCGCTCGGTCCGCAATAACCAACACGACCTCCCGGTGGCTCAGCACTTCAACTCCCCCTCCCATTCCGTATCCGACTTCTCGGTCCTGGGCCTCCTCCACGGCTAGAGTGAGCAACACCGCAAGTTGGAGGAACAGCACCTCATATTCCGCTTGGGGAGTCTGCATCCTCTGGGCTTAAACATTGAATTTTCTCAATTCTGTTAACCCTTGCTGCCTCATCCCCTTCCCACCTCTCCCTCAGCCCTGGCATTCCCTCTCTCTCTATCTCTCCCCCACCCAAGTCGCACTAGCTTCTTATTTTCACACTATTAACAGCTTACAATGGCCTGTTTCCTTTATCATCGATACTTTTTTGCATATCTTTCATTCATTGTTCCTTATCTCTCCACGTCACCGTCTATATCTCTCGTTTTCCTAATCCCTAGCCAGTTGAAGAAGGGTTTCGGCCCGAAACATCGCCTATCTCCTTCGCTCCTTAGATGCTGCTGCACTCGCTGAGTTTCTCCAGCCTTTTGTGTACTCGATTCTCCAGCATCTGCAGTTCCTTCTTTAACAGGTTTGGAGGTTAATTGGCTTGGTGTAAATGTAAAAATTGTCCAACTTCCAGTATAGTGTGTGGTGGACTCTTCGGAAGGTAGAAGGTGCAACAGGGAAAGATGTCTATTCCTTCCTACGCACTCCCCCAATGATGCTGCCTGACCCTCTTGTGTAACTTGTGTTTTACCTCTTATACCATGCCGTTTTCCGGCCAGATTTCTTTGTGAATGTTGTTGCTTTTGCCGACCGCCCACGATTAATGTGCCCCCCCCAATGCCATTTGTCCACAGGTCTTCCTGTGAACCAGCTGAATGAAACCATCAACTACAATGAAAACTTCCTGTGGAAATTTGATTTAAATTATGATGAGCAAAGTCATAAAGGACTTGAACGAGGGCTTCCAAATCCAATTTTGTATATTGCTGAGAAGTTTACTTCAAAAGCCCCTTGCCTCGTTAATGTACAGTACCGGTTCTCTGGACATTATGCAACAGCTATGATGTGGTAAGCAAGACTCATCATTGCATTTCAACTAGGACAATGAAAGATCTGAAGAGTTTGTTAATATAATATAATTCTCTGGTGCTTTCAAAGCACTAATGGCCCTGTCCCACTTACACGACTTTTTTGGCGACTGCCGGCACCCGTCATAGGTCGTTGCAGGTTGCCTAAAGTTTTCAACATGTTGAAAATCCAGCGACCACCAGAACAAGGTACAACTCTTTGGGCGACTACTCACGACCATACAGGCTTCACCCCGCGACATGTCGCATGTATGGTCGTGAGTCGTCTCCTCAGTCGCCCAAAGAGTCGTAGAGTCTTTCTGGTCACCGCTGGATTTTCAACATGTTGGAAATTTTCGGTGACCTACAACGACCAATGACGCGCAAAAAGTCGCGCAAAAGTGGGAATCAAGGCCAGTGTGGGTTCTTCCAAATGAAGAGAGAGTGATACAATAGTAGACGCAAGGAACTGCAGATACTGGTTTATAAAAGGCACACAATGCTGGAGTAACTCACTGGGTCAGGCAGTATCTCTGGGGAACATGGACAGGGATTCTAGGCACCATAGGGCGTCTTGGTCAGCATGGGATGAAGATGGGAGATAAAACTGGAAGAGAGGTGGGAGCAGGCCACGTGCATAGTAGATATACCTTGTGAAGATTTCGCAGAGAAGAAGTTGACCCAAGGAACTGCAGATGCTGGTGATGTTTTTGCCTTTTATTAAAATCAGTGATTTAATTGTGGAAAAGCCAGTATTCACGATGAATAAATATACATATACCATGGCCAGAAAGCAAAATAATGATTTTTAACTTCATAGAGGTGCTGGTTCAGTGTATCAACATGTGCCAGGACAAAAACCTGGGTGTTGAAAAATGCCCCGACCTACTTGATGTCAGGAATACCTACGACCTACCCATGACCTACCTACGACCTACCCACGACCTACCTACGACCTACCCACGACCTACCTACGACCTACCCATGACCTACCTACAACCTACCCACGACCTACCTACGACCTACCCACAACCTCCCTACGACCTACCCATGACCTACCTACGACCTACCCACAACCTACCTACGACCTACCCACAACCTACCTACGACCTACCCACGACCTACATACGACCTACCCACGACCTACCTACGACCTACCCACAACCTACCTACGACCTACCCACAACCTACCTACGACCTACCCACGACCTACCTACGACCTACCCACGACCTACCTATGACCTACCCACAACCTACCTATGACGTACACACAACCTACCTACGACCTGCCCACGACCTCCTACGCCCTACCCACGACCTCCTACGACCTACCTACGACCTACCTACGACCAACCTACGACCTACCCACGACCTACCCACAACCTACCTACGACCTACCCATGACCTACCTACGACCTACCCACGACCTACCTACGACCTACCCACGGCCTACCTACGACCTACCCACAACCTACCTACGACCTACCCATGACCTACCTACGACCTACCCACGACCTCCTACGACCTACCTACGACCTACCCACGACCTCCTACGACCTACCTACGACCTACCCATGACCTACCTACGACCTACCCATGACCTACCTACGACCTACCCACGACCTACCTACAACCTACCCACAACCTACCTATGACCAACCCACGACCTCCTACGACCTACCTATGACCTACCCACGACCTACCCACGACCTTCCTATGACCTCCCCACAACCTACCTACGACCTACCCACGACCTACCTACGACCTACCCACAACCTACCTACGACCTACCTACGACCTACCTACGACCTACCTACGACCTACCCATGACCTACCTAAGACCTACCCACGACCTCCTACGACACCGTGACAACCATGCTGCGAGTAAGAGTCAAGGGAAAACTCGTGAATTAGGTCGTGAAAGTGGGACAGACCCTTAAGTTTATCTGTTGTTTAAGAAAGAACTGAATTTTCTGGAAAAATGGAAAGTAGACAAAAATGCTGGAGAAACTCCGTGGGTGAGGCAGCATCTGTGGGGCGACGGAATAGGTGACGTTTCGGGTCTCGACCATAGATGCTGCCTCACCCCCTGAGTTTCTCCAGCATTTATGTCGACCTCTAAGTTTATCTTTCGTTCTTTCTTTCTGCACCAGGGTGGCTTTTTGCGCCTGGATCATCTCCAATATCCTCTTCTGCATGTCAACGATTGTCTACGGAGGCTACATGACTTTGGTCACGTCTGCGTTCATGACCTTTGGAGTCATCTCGTTTGCCACCACCCGCAATGTCCCCCATTGCATTATTCAGTTTGGCCCCACGACACTGAGGACGAGCCTGAGCGTTTCCTTCTGGCTAACACTGGCGACTGGTGAGCACTCGGACAATCTGCGCGGTACAAATCCGATCTGTGTTATGGGTTGATCTTAAGAACGAAAGAGATACGTCGGTGCCAGAACAAATTGTTTGGACCAGAATCATCCACTAAGTCCTCCCAGCGAGGGCATGCACAAGCAATGTTCCTTGCTCACTAACATGAAAGGATGCCCTAAACCTTCCAGGCAATTAAGTGCGGCCTTTTGAATGAATCCAAATTTTGTAGAACAAATCCGTTTATTTTTTATTAATATAGAAACATAGAAACATAGAAAATAGGTGCGGAGTAGGCCATTCGGCCCTTCGAGCCTGCACCGCCATTCAATATGATCATGGCTGATCATCCAATTCAGTATCCTCTACCTGCCTTCTCTCCATACCCCCTGATCCCTTTAGCCACAAGGGCCACATCTAACTCCCTCTTAAATATAGCCAATGAACTGGCCTCAACTACCTTCTGTGGCAGAGAATTCCACAGACTCACCACTCTCTGTGCGAAAAATGTTTTCCTCATCTCAGTCCTAAAAGACTTCCCCCTTATCCTTAAACTGTGACCCCGTGTTGTGGACTTCCCCAACATCGGGAACAATCTTCCTGCATCTAGCCTGTCCAACCCCTTAAGAATTTTGGGTTACACAAAAAGCTGGAGAAACTCAGCGGGTGCAGCAGCATCTAAGGAGCGAAGGAGATAGGCGACGTTTCGGGTCGAAACCCTTCTTAAGAATTTTGTAAGTTTCTATAAGATCCCCCCTCAATCTTCAAAATTCTAACGAGTACAAGCCAAGTCTATCCAGTCTTTCCTCATATGAAAGTCCTGACATCCCAGGAATCAGTCTGGTGAACCTTCTCTGTACTTGTTTTTGTACTGTACTGTACCGAACCTTCTCTGTAATATGTTTTTGTTCGTCTTTTATTACACCACCATTTAATCACGGCTGATCTATTTTTCCCTCAACCCCATTCTCTCGACTTCTTCCCATAATCTTTGACGCCCTTAGTGATCTAGAATCTGTCGATCTCCGCTTTAAAAATACCCATTGACTCGGTCTCCGCAGCCGTCTGTGGCAATGTATTCCACAGATTCACCACCCTCTGACGACAGCAATTCCTCCTCATTTCCATTCTAAAGATATGTTCTTTAAATTTGAGACTGTACCCTCTGGTCCTAGACTCTCCCACGAGTGGAAGGGCAGCATCCTCCCCACATTCGCTCTATTGGTCTAGTTTAGTTTAGTCTAGTGAGGTCGCACTGACCATTGACACTACCCTACACACACCAGGGGCAATTTACACTTACACCAAGCCAATTAACCTGCAAACCTGCACGTCTTTGGAGTGTGGGAGGAAACTGAAGATCTCGGAGAAAACCCACGCAGTTCACAGGGAGAATGCACAAACTCCCAACAGACAGCACCAGTTGTCTGGATCGAACCCGGGCCTCTGGCGCTGTGAGGCAGCAACTCTACCACTGCGCTACCCTGTCCTACCATTGAGGTCCTCTACTTGGCCCATGTGTTCTCAGGAACCTTCTCTCCTTGACCCTGCCCAGGTGACTCTAGGAGAAACATAGAAACATTGAAAATAGGTGCAGGAGGAGGCCATTCGGCCCTTCGAGCCAGCACCGCCATTCATTGTGATCATGGCTGATCGTCCCCTATCAATAACCCGTGTCTGCCTTCTCCCCATATCCCTTGACTCCACTACGCCCTAGAGCTCTATCTAACTCTCCCTTAAACCCATCCAGTGATTTGGCCTCCACTGCCCTCTGTGGCAGGGAATTCCATAAATTCACAACTCTCTGGGTGAAAACGTTTTTTCTCACCTCAGTCATAAATGACCTCCCCTTTATTCTAAGTCTGTGGCCCCTGGTTCTGGACTCACCCAACATTGGGAACATTTTTCCTGCATCATTCTATCAGGCTCACTACTTTCCCAATGCAAAAATAACCAACTAACCGATTCCTTCTTCTCTCCCATGCAGCGATGGTGTGTTTCATGCTCGGAGTGCTCATAATAGTCATGGATCACTTTATGCCTGAGAAACTGAGGGCCTTTTTCATACTGAACGGGGAGGACGATGATAACGATGAGATGAGACATGGAATAATGAACAATTATTTCACAGATGATTGCATAGACACCATAATTTTAAAGGTGAGTTTAAACAGGGTTTATGACAGAACGTATCATTTTTCACTTTGTCTCCTAAATGCCACAATTTCCCCCAAAATGACACTTACTCCAGCCTTGTTATCCTTCGAGCATTCAGGCCAACTGCTAGTTAAAAAGGGTGGATGGTCAAGATGTTTTCTTGAGTTTGGAGATGCAGCGTGGAACAGGCCCTTCGGCCCATCGAGTCCGAGTCGCCCGACAATCACCTGTTGGCACTGGCTCTATGTTTCCCCACTTTCTCATCCGCTCCCTACCCACTAGAGGCAAATAAACACAGGCCCAGCACGCGTGAGAGGAAACTGGAGGAAATCCACGCGTCCGCTCACGGGCAGAGCGTGCAAACTCCACACAGACAGCAGAGCACCCTCCCGAAGTCAAGATCGAAGCGGGTCTCCGGAGCTGTGAGGCTGCATCACTGTGCCGCCCTTTGCTGAGATAAGAATCTATAAAGCACTCTGTGCCTGCTCACTACAAGCGATGCTGCAATCTGAACAATCTACACCATTTTGTGCAGAAACTCACAAATAATTTTTGCTCACTGTTTGAAAGAAAATAAATACCTTCCATTCAGCTCAGTTCAGTTTAGTTTATTGCACTTCTCATTCCAAATCAAACTTAGAAATACACTGAAGATAGACACAAAAAGCTGGAGTAACTCAGCGGGACAGGCAGCATCTCTGGAGAGAAGGAATGGGTGACGTTTCGGGTCGAGACCCTCTCCAGGCATTTACTACCACGTGTAACTGGATAGAGGGATATGGACCAAATGTGGGCAAACACTGAGAGAATGGAGCGGCTGGGCTTGTACACTCTGGAGTTCGGAAGGATGAGAGGGGATCTCATTGAAACCTATAAGATTGTTAAGGGTTTGGACACGCTAGAGGCAGGAAACATGGTCCCGATGTTGGGGGAGTCCAGAACCAGGGGCCACACAGTTTAAGAATAAGGGGTAAGCCATTTAGAACGGAGACGGGGAAACACTTTTTCTCACAGAGAGTTGTGAGTCTGTGGAATTCTCTGCCTCAGAGGGCGGTGGAGGCAGGTTCTCTGGATGCTTTCAAGAGAGAGCTAGATAGGGCTCTTAAAAAAAGCGGAGTCAGGGGATATGGGTAGAAGGCAGGAACGGGGTACTGATTGGGGATGATCAGCCATGATCACATTGAATGGCGGTGCTGGCTCCAAGGGCTGAATGGCCTCTCCTCCTGCACCTATTATCTATTGTCTATTGTCTAAATGGAACTAGCTTAGATGGGGCATCTTGGTGGGCATAATGAGTTGGGCCCAAGAGCACATTTCTGTGTATTAAGACTGTGGCCATTCCTTCAGTATCGTTGAGTCTCTATCCCTTCCCCAACAGCTCTGTGTCGTTTCTCCACACCCCTCGTTGCCCAATCTTTCAAAACATTATCCACACTCTATTTAGATCACTCCCACCAATCCAGCCTCCACAATACCCAAGAGTCACCACCCTCTGTATAAGGAAAAATGTTCCCGATGTTGGGGGAGTTCAGAACCAAGGGGTCACAGTTTAAGAATAAGGGTTAGGCCATTTAGGACTGAGATGAGGAATAACTTTTTCACTCAGAGAGTTGTGAATCTGTGGAATTCTCTGGCAGTGGAGGGCAATTTTTTTAAGAGAGAGTTAGATTCAGATTTTAGCTCTAATGGAACCAACGGATATGGGGAGGAGGCAAGAACGGGGTACTGATTGTGGATGATCAGCCATGATCATATCGAATGGCGCTGCGGGCTCGAAGCGCCGAATGGCCTACTCCTGCACCTATTTTCTATGCATCTATTCCTGGCAACACCTCAAAATCTCCCCGCAGAACCTCCTGAAGATCTAAAATGTTCCAATAAAATCCCTCAATCTTCCGAACTCCAACAAATGTATGTGTTCAATATTTTAATTCTGAGTATCTGCATGTGGATTTATTATTTCCAAATCTTTTCATTCTAGGACACAAAAAGTCGTTTCAAAAACAAGGACTTTGTTGTTTACACCTAATGTCGACCATTCCACTGGATTTAGAGGTAATTTGTTCACCTATTCTAAATGGTGTCATCTCAGGACTATTTTATGATCAGGTTACAGCTGAGCTGTGAATTTTTTTACATGAGAATGAGAGAATGTAGGGGAAGGAACTGCAGATGGTGGTTTACACCGAAGATAGACACAAATAGCTGGAGTAACTCAGTGGGACGGGCAGCATCTCCGGATAGAAGGAAATGGTGACGTTTCGGGTCGACCCGAAACATCACCATTTCCTTCTATCCAGAGATGATGCTTGAGTTAAGGGGCTGTCCCACTTGAACAATCTAATTGGCGAGTTTAGAAGAATTTAGGAGAGTTTGAAAAAATGTCATGTTGAAGACCTCCTTCAACTATGTGGAAGACTAGCTACGACAAACTTCGGGAAAATTGGACACAGAATAGTGGAGAGTGAAGACGACCTCCTTCGATCTCCTTCGACTCCCTTTGACTATGATGAAGACTATCTACGACTACCCTCGATTACCTACGACCAACGTGCCGACCTACTACAGCTAAACCTACGAGTAAAAAAAAGTATCAATTTTTTTGCCATGCCGACCTTTTTTTACCCGCGGGCATTTTTCAACATGTTGAAAAATACGCCGCAACCTAGCTGAGGCCTCGAGTACACGGGGACTACTCTCGAGCATGGTGGAGAGTTACAAAGACCTCCTACGACCTCGTGTCGACCATGCTGAGTCGAGGGCAAACTCGCCAGAACTCGCGGATTAGGTCGCCCAAGTGGGACAGCCCCTTCACTCCAGCATTTTGTGTCTATCGTTCGAGAGAATGTAGATTTACATTGACAATCATACACAAACTGATTTCTCTTGAAAATCAAGAAATTGCCCATTGAGCCACACCTGACAAGAGTTGAGATGGGCGGGGGGGGGGGGAAGAATGAAAGTAAATTGAAAGAGGGACTAAGAGAAACTTGGATTCAAGGCACATTTTGGAATGTCTAACATAGCTTTTCACAGATGTATGATAGCTCTGTTTCTTTGCGTAGAAATCGCTCCTATTTTTGTAATGCTTTGCCTCATTGGCATACTTACACACATTCCTATATTTAGTTTCATAGAAACATAGAAAATAGGTGCAGGAGGAGGCCATTCGGCCCTTCGAGCCAACACTGTCATTGTGATCACAGCTGATCATCCACAATCAGTAACCCGTGCCTGCCTTCTCCCCATATCCCTTGATTCCACTAGCCCCTGGAGCTCTATCTAACTCTCTTTTAAATCCATCCAGTGAATCGGCCCCCACTGCCCTCTGTGGCAGAGAATTCCACAAATTCACAACTCTCTGGGTGAAAAAGTTTTTTCTCATCTCAGTTTTAAAAGGCCTCCCCTTTATTCTTAGACTGTGGCCCCTGGTTCTGGACTCGCCCAACATTGGGAACATTTTTCCTGCATCTAGCTTGTCCAGTCCTTTTATAATTCCCTCTCATCCTTCTAAAATCCAGTGAATACAAGCCCAGTCTTTCCAATCTTTCCCCATATCACATTCCCGCCATCCCGGGGATTAACCTCCTGAACCTACGCAATAGCAAGGTTGTCCTTCCTCAAATTAGGAGACCAAAACTGCACCTAATACTCCAGATGTGGACTCACCAGGACCCAGCACAACTGCAGAAGGACCTATTTACCCCTATACTCAAATCATCTTGTTATGCAGGCCAACATGCCATTAGCTTTCTTCACCGCCTGCTGCACCTGCATGTTTACTTTCAGTGACTGGTGCACAAGAACACCCAGGTCTCGTTGCACTTGCCATTTTCCTATCTAGAGATACAGCATGGAAATGGGTTCTTTGGCCCACTGATTCCATGTCGATCAAAGATCACCCGTACACTTCTTCTAAGTTATCCCTGTTTCACATCCTACACACTAGGGACAAGTTACAGAAGCCAATTAACCTACAAACCTGCACATGTTTGGGATTTGTGGGAGGAAACCGGAGCACCCATAGAAAACCCACGCGGTCACAGGGAGAACGTACAAACTCCATACAGACAGCACCCGTAGTCAGGATCGAACTTGGGACTCTGGCATTGTAAGGCAGAAACACTACCGCTGCGCCACCATGCCGCTCAATATTCTATTGGACAAATGGGGATTTCAATAGACATTTTATGAGACTACCCGATGTTCAGAGGAACTCCTATCTCTCTGTTTTCTACTCAGATAGAAGAAAAAAATGAGAATTATAAAGCAAAGATAGACACAAAAAGCTGGAGTAACTCAGCGGGTCAGGCAGCATCTCTGGAGAAAAAGAATAGGTGACGTTTCGGGTCGAGATCCTTCTTCAGTTGAGACTTCAGAAACGTCACCTATTCCTTTTCTCCAGAGATGCTGTCTGATCCGCTAAAGTGACACCAGCCTTTTGCGTCTATCTTCGGTTTAAACCAGCATCTGCGGTTCCTTCCTGCAGATTAATATAAAGCAATTGGTTAGGTGAGATGGCTCAGCAAGGTAACCGGGCAGCTGAATCACCGCTGTTCTCTGCTTTTTTTCCAGGTTTGGACAGCCGAGTGCCAAGTCCACTCAGCACCATTTGTCGAGCTCGAGAATTTAACGCTGTACTTGCTTGAGCAAATCAAAAGGACCATTCCCGTTTTTTATTTGTGAACTTTTAGCCAAGTACGATTGTCCAGGACTGCTACCCATTGGACATGGACCTCGAGGGGAGGTTTTACAACCCAGGACTTGAGACCAAATGCGAGCGATGTTTCGATTGCGTCCTGTCCCAGACTGGTTGCAGATGCAAAGCCTGGACCTCGACTGCGTTAACAGAACAAATCATTGGCATTGTGGCTCGTTCGTTGTAACGCAACTTCACGTTGAACATGTGTGGCATGCCAAAGGCTATATTGAGCGGTAGTTATAGAGCCATTGCACTTTATTCATTCATGTTATGATTATTCATGAACACTGTGGCGGGCATTTTTGAATCAGGAGTAAGTGGTCAAAAAGGTATCTTTTAATCTTAGATTTAAGCATTAGACGTGCGTGTAGATGTGTTTGTTGTGTTTAAATTATTCATTATTCACAATATTATTATTTCTAAAAACCCCAATCATCGATTGTGTGGATGACAGGTGTATACATTTTGACACAATGCCTATCATTTAGTGCACTGACTGACTGATTTCCAACAGGAAGCTTTAGCTTATAGGAGAAGTCTGCCATGTTGGGATAGTAACTGAACTGGGATGAGAACTTGCAACCCGAAGACTTGACCCGAAATGTCACCCATTCCTTCTCGCCAGAGATGCTGCCTGTCCCGCTGATTTACCCCAGCATTTTATGTCTATTCCCTCGGAGAAGGTGGTTTGGAGATACAGAGCGGAAACAGGCCCTTCGGCCCACCGAGTCCGCACTGACCAGCGATCCCTGCACACTAACTCTACCCTACACACACTAGGGACCATTTACATTTACACCAAGCCAATTAACCTACAAACCTGTACGTCTTTGGAGTGTGGGAGGAAACCGAAGATCTCGGAGAAAACCCACACGGTCACGGGGAGAACGTACAAACGCCGTACAGACAGCAGCCGTAGTGGGGATCGAACACGAGTGTCTGGCGCTGTAAGGCAGCAACTCTACCGCTGTGCCACTGTGCCGACTCTGGTTTAGAAATGAATTACTTGGTTTAGAAATTAATGGTATTGACTTTGCTTCTGATGGGTAGAAACACAGGGGCTATTGGCTAGTTTCTCACTGGGAATGCCACATGGATAAATCACCCTAGGGTGCGACGTCTATTCATTAAATCATGCACCCTGATAGGTGTTCGATATCCGTGACCATCCCAACCTTTTGTAAAGCTGAGTACATTGACTTTTCCTCGTTGACATTTCCTAAGCAAACGTTCCTTGTGAGATCCTTAACACAGCTCGTGGGCATGTTTGCATCTCTGTAGAGAAGGAATGGGTGACGTTTCGGGCCGAGAGCCTTTCCCGAAACGTCACCCATTCCTTCTCTCCAGAGATGCAGCCTGTCCCGCTGAGTTACTCCAGCTTTTTGTGTCCGTCTTTGGTTTAAACCAGCATCTGCAGTTCCTTCCTACAAATTTTGTGTGAATGTTTACTGTGTCGCCCTGTTTAAGCAGTGCCATTATCTGAGCCACCATTGTTTGTATGCCTCCATTCACACTGTTTGCAAGTCTTAATTTCATATTTATTAAATGGACGTTATGAAGCAATATCCTCAAATGCAGTGTTTGTTTTCTCATATTTCAAGGTAGCTGTGGAAGAAAGCAAGGAAGGGCACGTTCAGAGATCATTTTAGAGCTAACAACGTCTTGCATTTGTGAGGATCCTTACTTAAGGATCCTTATTTATGAGGGAAAACCTTTTCACCCAGAGAGTTGTGAATCTGTGGAATTCTCTGCCACAGAAGGCAGTGGAGGCTGATTAATTGGATGTTTTCAAGAGAGAGTTAAGGGCCTGTCCCACCAGCATGCAACTCCATGCGATGAGCGCGACCTAACGTGGTCGCTTGAGCCGTCCGGCGTCGCGGGGCCGGTCCCACTTCGATCGCCGGAATTGTGCGGAGTTCGTCCCGACAATGCGCGGGGCTCCGAAAAACTGACTATGTTCAAAAATTCCACGCGGCAACGGCTTGTCGGCTCGCAGTCGCCTCGACGCATTACACACAGTCTCGACGTCGTGCCTCTGTGACCCTCTCTGTAGGTGCCTCCGTGACCCTCTATGTGTGTGGCTCCGTGGCCCTCTGTGTGTGTGTGCCTCTGTGCCCCTCTCTGTGTGTCCCTCTCTGTCCTGGCGAACTTACCTTTAAAACTTCGCTTCAAGTTCGCCTCACTTTGTGCCGCGTTGCGCCACTCACCCAACCTCCGCGCGGCCCTCGTTGCTGGTTTGGTCGCGCTTGCCGCATGCATGCGCATGCTGTTGGGAACGGCCCTGTACAGGGGATCACCCGACCTCCGTGCGGCCCCCGCTTCTAGTTTGATCGTGCTGGAGTTGGATGCTGGTAGGACAGGCCCTTAAGATATAGCTCTAGGGGCTAACGGAATGAAGGGATATGGGGAGAAAGCAGATACAGGATATTGAGTTGGATGATCAGCCATGATCATATTGAATGGCGGTGCAGGCTCGAAGGGCCGAATGGCCTACTCCTGCATCTATTTTCTATGTTCCTATGTTCTAATGACAGTGTACCAGAGTGAGCAGGTTACTGGGGCGATATGCAAAGCCCTGGACTAATGATTGAGAGAAGTGCGTTTAAAAGCTGCCATGTTAGCTGCAGAATATAAAATTTGAAGAGTTTGTAAACAATCTACAGTCATAGAGAGACATGGAAAATGGCCCTTCGGCCCTACTTGCCCATGCCTGACCTCATGTAATAACCCCTGGTGCACATAGCCGTCTGGAGCGATGCTCCTGGTAGGGCCACCCATGGCGGTAAGGTCGAGGGGGAGGTCTGGTCTCTGACAAAGAGCAATCCAACCAAGACCTCAACGGTGGAACAGGCGGAGGACGATGGCTGACCTTAGTGGAGCGTCACAACGGCTGGGAAGGCGGATGAAGGCTGCGGCAGGAAAGGGTCTCCGGTCGTCTTGGACTCCATGCTACTTGATCCTGACCCAGATCTGTCAAGGACCGTGGGGTGGCTGTCTGTGCACCAGTCTCCCCACGTTAAACAAAGTCACGCACAGGCGTCCTCCACATAGGGAATAGCACCCTGGAGACACCCATGGTCAGCCATGACCGAACGGGGCCTCAGAAGAGAAAACATTGATGCTGGTCTCGCTTGCCCAAATTTAGCCCAAATCCTTCTAAACCTTTCCTCTCGAAATACCTGTACAAATCTCCTTCAGTCTAGAATTATTAAGACGAAGACAATTTTCATTGAAATTGACATGAACTATTTGACTCCCGTATAAAAAGTTATTGGCTCATTTGAAACCTTCAGAAAGGGAAAGTCTCGACCATCCCTGCTAGTGTTGGCCTTTGTGTGTCCCTGACCAGACCACCCAGCCACAGTTTAAAAGAGATATATATTGGCTTAATTGTTGTTACACAAAGAGTGGTGGGAGGTACAGAACACACTGCCAGTGGTAGAGGTGACGGCAGATATGATAGTTGTGTTTGAGGCTTTAGATAAAAACATGGATATCCAGGGAATGGAGGGATGTGGATCGCGTGCAGGGAGTGAGTAGTTTACATTGACGTCATTCTCAGCATGGACCATCGTGGGCCGAAGGGCCTGTTTCTGCGCTGTTCCCTTCTATGTTCTAGCTCCAGCTCTTAGCAACAAATAATAGCAGAGTGCAGCGTAGGTTTACAAGGTTAAATCCCGGGATGGCGCGACTGTCATATGCTGAGAGAAAGGAGCAGCTGGCCTTGTACACTCTGGAGTTTAGAAGGATGAGAGGGGATCTCATTGAAACATACACGATTGTTAAGGGTTTGGACACGCTAGAGGCAGGAAACATGTTCCCGATGTTGTGGGAGTCCAGAACCAGGAGCCACAGTTTAAGAATCAGGGGTAGGCCATTTAGAACGGAGACGAGGAAACACTTTTTCTCACAGAGAGTGGTGAGTCTGTGGAATTCTCTGCCTCAGAGGCCGGTGGAGGCAGGTTCTCTGGATGCGTTCAAGAGAGAGCTAGATAGGGCTCTTAAAGATAGCGGAGTCAGGGGATATGGGGAGAAGGCAGGAATGGGGTACTGATTGGGGATGATCAGCCGTGATCACATTGAATGGCGGTGCTGGCTCGAAGGGCCGAATGGCCTACTCCTGCACCTATTGTCTATTGACTGACAAGTTAAATAAAACCATCAGTGAGGCGATGCCATCTGCAAGGGATGTCCGCGGCAACCAACTATCTCTAGTCATAGAGTGATATAGCGTGGAAACAGGCCCTTCGGCCCAACTTGCCCACACCGGCCAACATGTCCCAGCTACACTAGTCCCACCTGCCTGCGCTCGATCCACATCCCTCCAAACTTGTCCTATCCTTGTACCTGTCTGTTTCTCAACCATTGGGATAGTTCCTGCCTCGACTACCTCCTCTGGCAGCTTGTCCCATACACCTTTGTGTGAAAAAGTTCCACTATCCTACACACACCCCAGACAATTTACAACGTCACCGGAGCCAATGAACCTACAAACCCGCAAAGTCTTTGGGATGTGGGAGGAAACTGGAGCAGCCGGAGCAAGCCCACGCGGTCACGGGGAGAACGTGCAAACTCCGCACGGACAGCACCCGGGGCCAGGATTTGACTCGGGACTCTGGAGGTCGACTGCTGTGCCACCCAAGAGAGAGAGCATTGGCTGCAGCCACTAAAGGGGCTGCTCCTTTGCCTTCTGGCTGCACTTACCACCCAACCATCCTCACCTGTGGACACCCTGTGCGTAGGGGAGAGGGTAGGTCTGAGGATGTCCTGGTTGGGTTGCTCCTGGGTCTGGCCAAGCTGGCCATCCGCGGGTCAGGGGGGGTTTTGGGACCGCTGGGTGTTGGATGTATCCTCAATAGGGATTGTGACATAGTTATATAGTAATTTATTACGGATATATGTTTGTAGTGTATTATGGTGGGGGGTTCTGGCTTGTTTCATTGTCCTAAATAATATTATTTTTATAATTTAATACATTTTTCGATTAAAAAAAGCATGCAAACAGCACCGCAAAAAGGTTAGAACCCTGGTCCCTGGCTCTGTCAGCGGGACCACATCCGCCCTAACGTTAAGGGCCTGTCCCACCAGCATCCGACTCCATGCGATGAGCGTGGTCAAACTAGAAGCGGGGGCCGCACGGAGGTCGGGTGATCCCCTGTACAGGGCCGTTCCCACCAGCATGCGCCTGCATGCGGCAAGCGCGACCAAACCGGCAGCGAGGGCCGCGCGGAGGTTGGGTGAGTGGCGCAACGCGGCGCAAAGTGAGGCGAACTTGGAGCGAAGTCTTAAGGTAAGTTCGCCAGGACAGAGAGGGGCACACAGAGAGGGCCACGGAGCCACACACATAGAGGGTCACGGAGGCACCTACAGATAGGGTCACGGAGGCACGACGTCGAGGCGGTGTGTAATGCGTCGAGGCGACTGCGAGCCGACAAGCCGTTGCCGCGCGGAATTTTTGAACATAGTCAGTTTTTCGGAGCCCCGCGCGATGTCGGGACGAACTCCGCACAATTCCGCACGGCTCCGGCGATCGAAGTGGGACCGGCCCCGCGACGCCGGACGGCCCAAGCGACCACGTTAGGTCGCGCTCTTCGCATGGAGTTGCATGCTTGTGGGACAGGCCCTTTATGTCTGTGGGATTCGAACCAAGTGAGTCACTCCACATAAATAGACAAGAGACCTGCAGTGCAGTTATACTCAGTGTTTATTGCAGAAGGCCTGTTGTCTGGGAAATTACAGCACGGTGTTCAAATCCCGATCTGAAGGGTAACTTATTCAGTGGTCAAGAGTGTCAAAGCGTAGCAGCCACTATCAGAAGAAGCTGTGCTGAGGGCACTGTTTTGTTTGGCATTGATTTTGTTGCGGAGGGCACTGTTGTGGTGGGCACTGCTGGGGGCAGAGGGATGGGCACTGCTGTTGCTGCTGTTGTTCGCAGTTAATAAGGATTTTGATCCCGGCACCTTTCTTAGCGCACTCAAATGCTTCTGGGGCCTGCTCCAACGGGAAGCGATGTGTGATCAGAGGCTTCACATCCACCTTCCTTGAAGCTATCAGGGCGATTGCAGTTGGCCACCTGGAACGGGAAGAAGAGAGAGTCAAACAGTGCGTAGAATCCCTCAGGGATCGGACAGGCTAGATTGCAGGAAGCAATATTCCCGATGTTGGGGGAGTCCAGAACCAAGGGTCACCGTTTACGAATAAGGGGTCGGCCGTTTAGGACTGAGATGAGGAAAAACGTTTTCACCCAGAGAGTTGCGAATCTGTGGAATTCTCCGCCACAGAAGGCAGTGGAGGCCAATTCACTGGATGTTCTCAAGAGAGAGTTAGATTCAGCTGCTAGAGCTAAAGGAATCAAGGGATAGGGGGAGGAAGCAGTAACGGGGCACGGATTTTGGATGATCAGCCATGATCATATTGAATGGCGGTGCTGGCTCGAAGGGCTGAATGGCCTACTCCTGCACCTATGACTGCTGGCATATGGCTCAGTGGACTCGAGCATTCCTGCTTCTCACTATTCAGGGCTACAGGTACAAATCCCACTGCAGATACTTGAACATGTATCTGGGTCACATCTCTCATGGCAACGCTGCAGTCATTTGGATAGACGCCAGCATTTATCCAAATATGGCACGGTGGCGCAACGGTAGAGATACTGCCTTACAGCGCCAGAGTCCTGGGTTCGATCCCGACTACGGGTGCAGTCCGGGACGCAGAAGGAGAGTGTTCTTTATTTTAAATATTTATGCTTTGTACAATTATAGACAATAGACAATAGGTGCAGGTGTAGGCCATTCAGCCCATCGAGCCAGCACCGCCATTCAATGTGATCATGGCTGATCATCCACAATCAGTACCTCGTTCCTGCCTTCTCCCTATATCCCCTGACTCCGCTATCTTTAAGAGCCCCATCTAGCTCTCTCTTGAAAGCATCCAGAGAACCGGCCTCCACCGCCCTCTGAGGCAGAGAATTCCACACACTCACAACTCTCTGTGAGAAAAAGTGTTTCCTTGTCTCCGTTCTAAATGGCTCACCCCTTATTCTTAAACTGTGGCCCCTGGTTCTGGACTCCCCCAAAATCGGGAACATGTTTCCTGCAGTAATTCTTTTAATTACTTAAAATTGTCTTCAGATTTTGTTTTGCAAAATAGTTTAATCTTTAGATGTTTGGGATGCCTGTAGGTCAACTCCATGGTTGGAGACGCTGCAGCCTCTTGGACCAACTCTGAGACTACCCAGACAAGCAAGCAAGCCTCTTGGGACCAACAAAGGTATGTTGTGGCAGAGGAAATAGGAGCTGACAGGACCCATTGCACAGTGCTGGTCGCTTTGACACGGAAACGTAGAAAATAGGTGCACGAGGAGGCCATTCGGCCCTTCGAGACATCACCGCCTTTCATTGTGATCATGGCTGATCGTCCCCAATCAATAACGCGTGTCTGCCTTCTCCCGATATCCCTTGATTCCAATAGAAACATAGAACACAATTCATATGTTCATAAGTCATAGGAGCAGAATTAAACCATTCGGCCCATTGAATCTATCCCGCCATTCAATCATGGCTGAACTATCTGCCCCTCTCAACCCCATTCTCCTGCCTGCACCCCCATAATCCGACACCCTTGATAACCAAGAATCCGTCAATCTCCGCTTCAAAAATACCCAATGACTTGGCCTCCACTCTCGTCTGTGGCAATGAATTCCACAGATTCACTACCCTCTGACTAAAGAAATTCCTCCTCATCTCCTTCCCAAAGGTACGTCCTTTTATTCTGAGGCTGTGCCCTCTGGTCTTAGACTCGCCAACTAGTGGAAACATCTTGTCCACATCCATTCTACCCTGGCCTTGCACTATTTGGCAGTGATAAGATTAGTGAAGGGGCATCACACACACATTTCTGTCCATTCAAAGGTGTCCCACGGACTGAGATTCGTTCCCTGAACCTAGCTTCCTGCAGCATGAGGTAGACACAAAATGTTGGAGTAACTCAGCGGGACAGGCAGCATCTCAGGATAGGAATGGATGACGTTTTGGGTCGAGCTGAGAGTCAGGGGAGAGAGAGGAAGACACAGAGATAGGAAGTGTAATGGCGCTGTCCGTCTTAGGTGACTGCCAGGGACTAGTTTTAATGGAATTCACCAACGACAACTCACGACAGCAAATATTGTCGCCACTGTAGGCGAAAAATGTTCCACATTTTGAGGCAGTCGCCCAAATAATCGCCTAATTGGGACAGGCCCATAAGGTGTAAAAACTAGACATCAAAGGGGATGCAGTTCAAGGCTAACATTGATCCATTCAACATTTTCCTTGAACTTTATTCCCCTTTGATGTCTGTTTTTCACGCCTCACACTTCCTTATATCCATCTTTGGTATAAACCAGTATCTGCAGTTCCTTCCTACGCATGCCTGCAGCAGGAACTATCTTTGCTGTACCTTACTCTATCTGTTCAGCGGGTGCCATCTGGTTCCCTGTTGCCTTGGAGTAACATTGTGTGGACAATGGTTCAGGCTTATCCAGCGAAACGATACCTAGAGGTGAAATGCCATTGCCTCTCCCAAATGCAACAAATAACAGAGAGAGAGAGAGGGGGAGGACTACCTGTGGCTTTACATGGGGTGGCATAGAGATATAGCAGTGCGGAAACAGGCCCATCGGCCCACCGAGTCCATGCCAACCTGTGATCAACTCTGCATACAATCACCATCTTACATACATACTATTGACAATTTTACAACTTAACAAGGGGGGGCCAATGATCCTCCAAACCTGCACGTCTTTGGAGTGTGGCAGGAAACCAGAGCTCCTGGAGAAAACCCACGGGGTCGCAGGGAGAAGGTGCAAACACCGTACTGGCAGCACCCGCAGGTCAGGATCGAACCCGGGTCCTCTGGCGCTGCAAGGCAGCAACTTTACCGCTGCGCCACCGTGCCACCCTCTTGGCAAGTGTGTTTTTGCAATTTAACCCCAGTCATTTAGGGATCTAACTGCCGTGCACAATAACACACGAGCTAAACAGGCTGTTCTTTATTCTAGTTAACAGTCGACATTCTGAACAAAGATAGGCTCATTCGCAGAAAGAAAATGAGGCTTAAAGTGCAGGAAGCAGGACTGGCAGAGTGCCACTCCGTCAGGGGAGTCACTGATGTTTAATAACAACACCGTCTTTATTAGTGGAAATGGATCGTAGAACATAAAGCAGCACAACATGACGCCAAGTTAAACTGATCTAACCTACCTGGACATGGTCCATATCTCTCAATTGCCTGCACTTCCATATGGCTGTCTAAAAGCCTCTTAAATGCACTAATGTATCCGCCTTCACCGGGCCCCCACCTCTCCATGCAAAAAAAACTTGCCCTGCGCATCTCCATTCAACTTTTATCCCTCTCACCATATAGCTTAACAATTCTCCCTTCAACCTCCGACGTTCCAGAGAAAACAACAATCCAAGTCTGTCCAACCTCTCCCTGCAGCTGGAATCCTCTACTCCAGGCAGCATTCTGGTGAACCTGCTTTGCCACCTTCTTCACAGCCTCCACATCTTTCCTGTTTGGGCGGCAGGCAGTGGTGCAGCGGTAGAGTTGCTGCCTTACAGCGGGTGCTTTCATAGAGTCATAGAGTGATACAGTGTGGAAACAGGCCCTTCGGCCCCACTTGCCCACACCGGCCAACAAGTCCCAGCTACACTAGTCCCACCTGCCTGCGCTTGGTCCATATCCCTCCAAACCGGCCCTATCCATTAACTTGACTGTTTCTTAAACATTGGGATAGTCCCAGCCTCAACTACCTCCTCTGGCAGCTTGTTCCATACACCCATCACCCTTTTTGTGTGAAAAAGTTACCCCTCCGATTCCTGTCACAGTAATTCTTTTCCCCTTGAACCTATGTCCTCTGGTCCTAGATTCCCCTACTCTGGGCAAGAGACTCTGTGCATCGGCCCGATCTATTCCTCTCATGATTTTGTACACTCATGTCTCTACGGAGTTTGCACGTTCTCCCCATGGTCACGTGGGTTTTCTCCGAGATCTTCGGTTTCCTCCCACACTCCAAAGATGCACAGGTTTGTAGGTGAATTGGCTTGGTGTAGTTTTTCCCCAGTCTGTTAGTGTTACGGTAGTGTTAATGTCCTGGGATCGCTGGTCGGTGCAGACTAGGTGGGCTGAAGGGTCTGTTTCTGTATCTCTAAATGGCTGTCTTTCTGCAGTTGTACAGGGTCTCACTAGGAGTGCAGGATTTTGCGCAGTTTTGGTCTCCAAATTTGAGGAAGGACATTCTTGCCATTGAGGGAGTGCAGTGTAGGTTTACAAGTTTAATTCCCGGGATGGCGGGACTGTCATATGTTGATAGAATGGAGCGGCTGGGCTTGTATACTCTGGAATTTAGAAGGATCAGAGGAGATCTTAATGAAACATATAAGATTATTAAGGGATTGGAGGCAGGAAACATGTTCCCGATGTTGGGGGAATCCAGAACCAGTCGACAGAGTTTAAGAATAATTAGAATGGAGATGAGGAAAAACTTTTTCACCCAGAGAGTTGTGAATCTGTGGAATTCTCTGCCTCAGAAGGCAGTGGAGGCCAATTCTCTGGATGTTTTCAAGAGAGAGTTAGATAGAGCTGTTAAAGTTGGGGGAGTCAGGGGATATGGGGGAGAAGGCAGGAACGGGGTACTGATTGGGGATGATCGGCCATGATCACATTGAATGGCGGTGCTGGCTCGAAGGGCCAAATGGCCTACTCCTGCACCTATTGTCTATTGTCTATTGTCTATAAACAAAATACTTACGTGTTTGTGTATTTGAAGCTCCCGCGGATATCCACCTCTCTGACTGTTGCATGTAACACAGGAACATTGGATGTGTTACATTGCAGGCCAACCAGCACAACAATTCCTCCGGGTTTGACAGCCTGTGTTTTAGAGACAAATATACTGTTAGAAAAGCTGCGCCCAGATATATTGCAATTTGTGCTGCATTACGGCAAACGTCCAACATGAAGAATAGTAACTATTCAGACCACAAATCGAACGTGTACCCAACTCAACGTGTAGTAACCAGTTTAATTCATGTATAAAAAAGGACACAAACATGCAGGAACTACAAAGCCATACAGGTTTGTAGAGGTTAATTGGCTTGGTATCAGTGTAAATTGGTATAAATTGTCCCGAGTGTTAAGGACCTGTCCCACTTGCCGATTGTGTTGGCGACTGCCGGTATCATTGGCCAACGTATCAGGTCACCGAAAAATTTGCAGCGTGGCGTGGCGTGATGACGCGCGGTGGGTTTTTCAAGTGTCACAACATTTGTTTTGTCGCCGCTGGATTTTGAAATGTTCAAAATATTTTGCCGACCATGATATGACAACGGCTGTCGCCGAAAAAGTCGGCAAGTGGGACAGGCACGTTAATGTGTGGGGATCGCAGACTCGGTGGGCCGAAGGGACTGTGTCTCTAAACTAAACTGCACTAAACTAAACTAACTCTCAGCGGGTCAGGCAGCATCTCGGGAGGACATGGATAGTCCAGTTTAGTTTAGTTTGGAGCTACAGGCCCTTCGGCCCACCGACACTATCCTACACAATTTTTTACATTTATTCCAAGCTGATTAACCTACAAACCTGCACGTCTTTGGAGTGTGAGAGGAAACCGAAGAGCTCGGAGAAAACCCACGCAGGTCACGGGGAGAGCGTACAAACTCCGTACAGACAAGCACCCGTAGGCAGGATTAAACCCGGCACTGTAAGACAGCAACTCTACAGCTGTGCCACCGTGCCGCCCAACTAGGTGACATTTCGGCTGCGGCCACTTCCTCATATGGACTCTTTAGATAAAATAATACTCATTTTTTTCAGCATTAAAATCCCACACCTGTAATTGGCTTTGAGAAGGAGGGGTGAGCCATCTTTGTGCAACTTCTGGTGAAAAAGGTTCCCCCAGGAATGCAGTTAGTTCTGGGATTTAGACCCTGAAATGATGAAGGAACCATTCCTTCTGGGATCATCAAATGGGGAACTCAAGAACTCAAGACCACCAACCCTGCCACTTAATCTTAAAGTAAAAGGAAGGTAAACTACACTGCAGGACAAATTTAGATGCTGCTTCACCCTGCTGAGTTCCTCCAGCATTTTTTCATCTACCTTCGATTTTTCCAGCATCTGCAGTTCTTTCTTAAACTACATAGGAGTACGTGTTACTTGTCATTGGATCAACCAAACTGTTCAGTGAAGGACTGAAAAAAGTTTTCCAATTAAATGGAGCCTCTAGGTATGTTTGATGTTGGTCACAAGCAACAGGAAGAATGAAATAGGGAGGAATTCTCAGTTGCTTTCTGAATACTAGTGCAGGAGGAGGCCATGCACGGATGCTGCCCGACCGACCCCATGCTGGCTCCCTCCAGCACTTTACGCGTCTTGCCCAAGGTTTTAGGCCTTGCCCCCCGAGAGGTTGTACAGATTGAAAGAGCCCTTCAGTTGAGACTTACATAGACACCAGCCTGGATGCAGGTATCAGCCCCAGTGCAGTCAATGCACACGTCAGGCATGGCGCAGAGAGAGGACTTTACTTTCTGGGCCAACTCCATTGGACACGTGCATTTATCCACTTTCAAGACAACAGTGGCTCCCAAGCATTTTGCCTTTTCCAAACGGTCCTGACACAAATCTGCAAGAGGGCAACGAGATTAAGAAATACATCCTTCTGCATCTCCGTTGGGAATAAGGCGGTGAGAACATCTATGGCTGGTATCCTCACACCACCGCCCACGTCACTCCCTGCCATCCCCAGGCAAGTACATTGAATTGTGAGAGACCTAGATTGGGTAGACAGTCAGAACCCTTAGTCCCACAGGGTGGGGGGGTCCAACACTGGAGGACATGGTTACAAAGTGAGAGGGGGAAAGTTGAACGGAGACGGGTGCGGCAGGTTTATTTTCACTGAGAGCGGTGGGGGGCTGGAACGTTGCCAGTGGTGGTGGTGGAGGCAGATACAATAGCACCATTTGGAGCTTTTGTGTAGGCATGTGGAAATGCAGGAAATAGAGGGATATGGATGATGTACAGGCCAATGAGATCAGTTCAGCTCGGCATCATGTTCGGCACGAACATTGTGGGCCGAAGGGCCTGTTCGTGGGCCGTGCTGTCCCGTGTTCTATGTTCTAATTCTACCATTCTTCCTCCTTCCATTAAAAATACTTCTCACAACCTAAGCTTCTGGTCTCTTCCCCTGCCCTGACATCTCCTGTTGGGACTTGCTGTCAAATTGGAAGACAAAGTACAAGGGAGATGTGCGGGGAACATTTTTTTACACAGAGGGTGGTTTGTGCCAGGAGATGTTGGACAGAGGCAAATCTTATAGTGGCATTTGGGAGATTTGGGATAGGGATAGGGATAGAAAGAGATAGGGAGGTAGATTAGACCAGTGTAGATGGAGCATTTTGATCAGCAAGGGCCTGTTTCCACGATGATATGCAGGGAATGAGGGGATATGGGCTATGTGCCGGGAGATAAGACATGGTCTTGCCACCATGTACAGCGCGGACATTGTGGCTTGAGAACCACTTTCTTGCACTGCACCATTAAATGTTCTACGATAACTGTCCCACCAACCATCTTGAGGAAGCACTTGTAAATCCAATGCCCGTTTATTTCTTAAACAGTTCTTATTAATTAATTTCATAATAAAAATGATGCATTTGTTAATGGCGTAAAGTGAAATTCTAATGCGGGAAAACAATGTGGCTAAGACCAAAGACACACCAGGGGTGTATCGTCAAGGGCCTGTCCCACCTGGGCGTCGTTTGCGAAGATTTTGCGAATCACAAAATCCTGGCGCGAACTCGCGTCACTGCCTACGCGACCACGCCTCACCACACGCCATGCGCACGTAAATGCACGCCATGCGTCGTGATGCGTAAATGATGTCGTGTGAATGACGCGCAAATGACGCCCATGTGAGACAAGCCCTTCAGGTGGACACAAATTCTGGAGAAACTCAGCGGGTGAGGCAGCATCTATGGAGAGAAGGAATTGGCGACCTTCCGGTCTTCCGGGTCTCGACCCGAAACGTCGCCAATTCCTTCTCTCCATAGATGTAGAAGGGTCTCGACCCGAAACGTCACCTATTCCTTCGCTCCATAGATGTAGAAGGGTCTCGACCCGAAACGTCACCTATTCCTTCGCTCCATAGATGTAGAAGGGTCTCGACCCGAAACGTCACCTATTCCTTCGCTCCATAGATGTAGAAGAGTCTCGACCCAAAACGTCACCTATTCCTTCGCTCCATAGATGCTGCCCCACCCACTGAGTTTCTCCAGCATTTCTGTCCACCGTTGATTTTTCCAGCATCTGCAGTTCCTTCTTAGACAGAGGTGCATCATTCGGTATTTTCTCCACTGCGCCGACACTTCAGACATCTGATGGGAATGGGTTGTGTTGCTGGACGTGGCGTTCTTCAAAGAAAAGTTCAACATGCGCTCTTTTTTGATGTCTGCTGTTTAAAGTCTCTGGTGTTGGAATGTCAAGGAGAGCGGAGAGATCTTCCCGCAGTCCTTACTTTCACAACACAACCCAAAGTGTCCCAACCCTGTCCTCTCTGCCCCTGGTTGCCGAATGCTCTGCTGTCTAAAATAGCAGCACTCTCTGTTTTCAATTAAATAGACGAGATAGAGAGAGCGAGAAAGTGAGAGTGTGTATGAGAGAGAGCGAGTGAGAATGGGAGAAAGAGAGGGGAAAATGGGAGAGAGGCAGAGGCAGAGAGAGAGAGCGAGAGAGAGAGATAGAGGCAGACAGAGAGAGAGAGGCATAGACAGAGACAGAGGCAGAGGCAGAGAGAGAGAGAGAGAGAGAGAGATAGAGGCAGAGACAGAGAGAGAGAGGCATAGACAGAGACAGAGCGACAGAGAGAGAGAGCGCGCGTGCGAGAGAGAGAGAGGGAGAGAGAGGCAGAGAGAGACAGAGGCAGAGAAATATATATATATTGAGAGAGAGAGAGAGCGGCAGAGACTGAGAGAGAGACACAGAGGCAGAGACAGAGGGACACAGAGAGAGAGGGTGAGAGAGAGAGGGACAGAGAGAGAGAGAGAGAGAGAGAGCACGAGAAAGAGAGAGAGAGGTCTGGATTGTTAACAGAGGCAATCCACAAATCCTCTGGTCAAAGGTCAAACATTAAATTAATTGAAGCACCTCCATTAAGTAAAGAACAGATCGTAGATAGTGAAGAAGGTTCTGAACATTTATACTGGGATCTTAATCAGCTCGGTGAGCGAGCCCAGGAATGGCAAGTGTCGTTCAATTCAGATAAGTGCAAGGTGTTGTATTTTGCAAAGTCAAACCAGGGGAGAACTTTCACAGTGAATGTTCGGGCCCCAATCAAGATTATTCATAAGAATCAAGATTCAGAGTTTATGGGGAGAAGGCTGGAGAATGGGGCTAGGAGGGAGAGATAGATCAGCCATGACTAAATGACGAAGTAGACTTGATGGGCCGAATGGCCTAATTCCTCTCCTATTCCTTAGTGCAGGTACATAGTCTCCTGAAAGTGAACTATGGAGGCATGTTCTCTGGATGCTTTCAAGAGAGAGCTAGATAGGGCTCTTAAAAATAGCAGAGTCAGGGGATATGGGGAGAAGGCAGGAACGGGGTACTGATTGGGGATGATCAGCCATGATCACATTGAATGGCGATGCTGGCTCGAAGAGTCGAATGGCCTACTCCTGCACCCATTGTCTATTGTCTATGAGTGCACAAAAAGCTGGAGAAACTCAGCGGGTGCAGCAGCATCTAAGGAGCGAAGGAGATAGGCGACGTTTCGGGTCGAGACCCTTCTTCAGACTGGTCAGGGATCAGGGAAACGAGAGATATAGACGGTGATGTGGAGAGATAAAGAACAATGAATGAAAGATATGCAAAAAAGTATCGATGATAAAGGAAACAGGCCATTGTAAGCTGTTTGTAGTGTGAAAATGAGAAGCTGGTGTGACTTGGGTGGGGGAGAGATAGAGAGAGAAGGAATGCCAGGGCCCGAGGGCTGAGGGAGAGGTGGGAAGGGGAGGAGACAGCCAGGGTTAACAGAATTGAGAAAATTCAATGTTTAAGCCCAGAGGATGCAGACTCCCCAAGCAGAATATGAGGTGCTGTTCCTCCAACTTGCGGTGTTGCTCACTCTGGCCGTGGAGGAGGCCCAGGACCGAGAGGTCGGATACGGAATGGGAGGGGGAGTTGAAGTGCTGAGCCACCGGGAGGTCGGGTTGGTTATTGCGGACCGAGCGGAGGTGTTCGGCGAAACGATCGCCCAGCCTCCGCTTGGTCTCACCGATATAGATCAGCTGGCATCTGGATCAACGGATGCAGTACATGAGGTTGGAGGAGGTGCAGGTGAACCTCTGTCGGACCTGGAAGAACTGCTTGGGTCCCTGAAAGGAGTGGATGGGGGAGGTGAAGCAATCCTGCACCTATTGTCTATTGTCTATTGTCTATTATCTATTGTCTATAAAATGGCAGGTAGACAAGGTGATGAAGACATGTGCACAGGCAGGTTGATCGGAAAGGTTTAGAGGGATTTGGGTCAAATGCAGACTAGGTGGGCAAGAATGAGTTGGGCTGAAGAGCCTGTTTCCATGCCGAATCACTCCAGCCTCGATCACCCCTGCTCTGCGGGTACATTTAAACATATTATGGGAATCACACAAGAAGTTATCTCCAAAACATCACTGCACTGGCGATAAATATAAACATACCTCAGCTGAATTAAAATGTAAAGTGGGTTAGCTATCTGGTTAGTCACATTTGGTCAGTGAATCTCCTACCTCCAGCAGTTGACTGAAAATGTCTGTAACTCCATATGATCGAGAGAGAAGTTGTATCATTGTAAAATGACACAAAATGCTGGAGTAACTCAGTGAGCCAGGTAGCATCTCCAGAGAGAATGGATAGGTGATGGTTCAGTGTGGGACCCATCTTCAGACTGCAATTTGAAGAAGAGGCCCGACTCCAAATTGTCACCTTTCCATGTTCCCCAGAGATGTTGCCCGACCCCGCTGAGTTACTCCAGGCACTTTGTGTCCTTTTGTGTAAACCAGCATCTGCAGTTCCTTTGTTTCTTGATTAGTACGGGTGTCAGAGGTTATGGGGAGAAGGCAGGAGAATGGGGTTAAGACGGAGAGATGATTGAATGGCAGAGTAGGCGTGATGGGCTGAATGGCCTAATTCTACTCTTACCACATGATCTTGTGATCTTGATTCGAGTTATATGAATGCAAAGGCGATTCTGTGATGAGGCAGAGGGGAGGCGGGGCTTTTCCCTGCTAATTCCCCCCCCCACCCTCCCCCCCCCCCTCCAATAAGAGGTACTTTATGAGTCTGAACCTCAAAAGGATCAACTCTGTTGAATCTTGCATGTGGGATTCCTCTGGGTGCCCTGAAACCCTCCCCCCCCCCAACATCACATCGATGCACAGGTCGGCTGTTTGTCCCAAGTACTGGATGGGAGTTGGGACGAACTGGGATTAAGGTAGGACTGGACTGGTGGAAATAGGTGCCTGGTGCTCAGCATGGAGACAGTGGGCCGAAGGGCCTGCTTCCATGCTTGCAAGGGTTTGTGACCTGCTGTTGTGAACAGCCTCCGAGACTTGCTTGGCTGCAAGGTGTCCCTTCAGTTTGTTCCTTCAACTTTCCCCGGTGTTGCAAGAGGCAAGGCCAGCATGCTGATGAGGCGCTGTCTGACCCAGCGAAAGGTGCTTACGATCCCAGTACGTCGCGCTCCGACCAGCAATTGAGCGATGGGTCACTCAGAACGCGGATGCCATCAAGTCACATTCCAGCCACCGCAACTTCTCGGAGATTTATTTCCTTCCCATTGATGGCAAGACCAGCAGTTGTTTCCCAAACCAAGTTGTCCCTTGACAGTCAACTACCCTCGTACGCTGCTGTGGGTGGAATTAGTGATGGGACTCCCACATGTAGAGATTCACAAGGGGATCTGAACCGGGAATACCCAGAAATACTTTTGACAGGGCTAAAAAAATACGGAGCATGGGAGCCCATCACACACCTCGGGGTCCAGTGGTAGAGAGGTCAAGGTTATACAACAAGAACGCAACCAATTGCAATTGAAAAATAACACATTCAGGTTGGGAATGTATTCTGTAAAAACTTACCACATACTACAGTCAGAGTCACTCCTATGGCCTTGCAAGCTAGGAGAGTCATCAGCCCAATTGGTCCTTAACAGATTAAAGAAAATATTTGTTAAAAAGCCATGGAGTTTTACTTCCTACCTTACATCCATTTCCAAATGCGATCTGAAGAAGGGTCCTGGATCAGGGACACAGAGAAAGGTTGAACAAGATAGGTCTTTATTCTTTGGAGCACAGAAGGTTAAGGGGGGGACTTGATAGAGGTCTTTAAAATGATGAGAGGGATGGACAGAGTTGACGTGGATAAGCTTTTCCCATTGAGAGTAGGGAAGATTCAAACAAGAGGACATGATTTGAGAATTAAGGGACAAAAGTTTAGGGGTAACATGAGGGGGAACTTCTTTACTCAGAGAGTGGTGGCTGTGTGGAATGAGCTTCCAGTGGAAGTGGTGGAGGCAGGTTCGATTTTATCATTTAAAATTAAATTGGATAGGTATATGGACGGGAAAGGAATGGAGGGTTATGGTCTGAGTGCAGGTAGATGGGACTAGGTGAGAGTAAGTGTTCGGCATGGACTAGAAGGGCCGAGAGGGCCTGTTTCCGTGCTGTAATTGTGATATGGTTATCAGTAACATCACCGATCCATGTTCTCCAAAGGTGCTGCCTGGGCCACTGAGTTACGCCAGCATTTTGTGTCTCCTTTTGCATTTATATAATTTCTCTCTCGATCATATGGATATCGACTCCATATGACTTGGAAAGGTTATAGAAATACAAAAGGAAACAAGAGTGCTGGAGAAACTCAGTGAGCCAAGGCAGCATACCTCTGGAGAACATGGATCCGTGACGTTACTGATCAGGACCCTTCGTCAGATCGCATTTGGAAATGGATGCATGTAAAAGGACATTTTATGACCTGGATATTTTAAGGCTTCCTCAACCAGCACATGTGCCCAATCTTCACCATATGCAATGGAATGCAAGGTTGCAGTGGTTGCAACGGGGCTCTCCACACGAGGGCTTGTCTCTCAGTGCACGACTGTAGACAGAATGATCCTCAGTGCTACTTTCTGCAGAGTGGGTTGGGAATGCCCGACAAGCTGAGCTGGACCACGGCCAAGGATCAAGTCAGGGAGTCGTCAGCGTTTATTTGTCGTACGGACCGACAACTGAACCATTGTCGGAGAGCACACGATGGTCCAAGGAAATGGATGAGGTGCCAAGTTACTGGGCTGCTTCAACTTGCACCTTATAACAGGCCTGCAAACGCAACATCTCACAGACTAACATAGAAACATAGAAAATAGGTGCAGGTGTTGGCCATTCGGCCCTTCGAGGTATTCAGTATGATCATGGCTGATCATCCAAAATCAGTACCCTTTTTCCCATATCCCTTGATTTCTTTAGCCCTCATACACATTCCATTACACATGGTGATGATGAAGTAGGAATTAATTGACAAATGTGGAGTAACAAATCTAACTGTGAACTGACTTTGCTGAAGTGGGAACAGGTCAGAAGATTTCTGGAGATTTCTCACTGTTATTTGCTGGTTAAGTGTCCGCTACATAATGTACAGGGTGGGATTATTCACCGCCTTTACCGGATGGGGCATGTCATTCTGGGCAAGGTTTCGGAGATGATATTGCCGGAAAACAGGCACTTACCAGCTCCGCAGATGAAAACTTTATGACCCACTTTTACTCGTCCTCTGTGGCAGGCATGTAGTGCGACGCAAAGCGGCTCAACTAAAGCGCCTTCTTCTAACGTTACACATTCAGGGAGTCTGAAATAGAGAGCATTTGACGATTAGCGCTGCGGGACAAGGACTCCATGGATCCTGTCGTGTGGTCCCTTAAGGGCCTGTCCCACCTGTTGATTTTTTCAGCGACTGCCGGCATCATATCAGTGTCACCACAAGATTTCAAAATATAGCGGCGACAAAAAAATCCGTAGCGACACGTGAAAAAACACCGCTCGCCAATCCGGCATCATTGACTGACGTATATCAGGTCACCGGAAAATGTGTGGCGTGATGCCTCATCACGCCTCGTCACGCCTCATCACGCCTTGTCATGCCTCATCACGCCTTGCCACGCCTCATCACGCCTCATCACGCCTCATCACGCCTCGTCACGCCTCGTCACGCCTCATCACGCCTCGTCACGCCTAGTCACGCCTCGTCACGCCTCGTCATGCCTCGTCACGCCGCAAATCTTTCGGTGACCTAATACGTCAGTCAATGGTGCCGGCAGTCGCCGAAATAATCACCAATAATAATATTATTATTATTAATCACCATATAATATAATCACGGAAATAACCACCATTATTATTGGTGGTCCAATAGTCACCAAGGACACTTAAAGACTGGCCCTTTAAGCAGACTCACCGGCATTATCTGGTGAACTGCCTCAAACTCACCAACAAGCCCCACCACCTCACACACCAAGACCTGATGAGAGAGGCTCTCCCCCCCAGTCAGATCCTTCCTGCACAGATGGAATCGGATTACCAATGCACGCTGCCCTCGGGACGGCTGCTACGGAGAGGAATTGGCTGCGCACCTATTCACCGAGTGTGATTTGTGAAGAGGGTCCGGAGAATGAGACACGAGTCATTTCTCACGGTTCATCCGGAACAGCTCCGTAATGGGCCTGTTCCACTTAGACGACTGTTTATGTGGCTGCAGGAGACTTATGCGGTCGCCGCATGTTCGTAGGCGGTTGCCGGGGAGTCGCCTTCATGGTCGTGAGGAGTCCCCGCATTCTGGGAACGAACTAGTCGCGGCCTCATAATGGTCGCCGTGAACTTTTCAACATGTTAGTGGCGACCAGAATGAAGCCGCCATGGAGAGTAGTGATAATTCACGTGCCGTAGGTGGGTCGCCATGAGGCCGAGGGTTCTCGGAGGTTCTCGTAGGTTGTAGCCGGTGCTGACCGGTGGATTTCATTGGCTCATTGGCATCAAAAAAGGTAAGCAGTAGTTTTCAGAACCAATGAAATCACAGCCGTGTATCTCTGGCTCCTTAAAAGTTGTCTCCACTCCTTCTCCCCCCCTTCACCCCCCTTCTCCCCCTTCTCCCCCTCTTTTAACGGACTTACTGTACACTGTGCTTTAGCCATCTTTTTACAGCGCCAACCTTCCTGTTCATCGTGGTGTGTGTCTGTTTCACACCTTGGCTTTGCACTGTGTGAAGTACACAGACCCTTGCCCTGTCCCCCGCCTGCATAACTGGCTGATGAAGGAAGCGATGTGTGTGTGTGTGTGTGTTTGTGTTCCACTCTGGCAGTGGCAGTTCCAGTTGCCGGTTTTTCAGGCGATTTCCGGCAACTTTACCGCCGCCGGCAGTCCGCTGAAAAATGGGCTAAGTGGGACAGGCCCTTGCCAGAGGGCTCTCGGATTTACGGGCTGTTTCCAGGGGAAATAGTCAGAGACGGACATCAAGTGCATCAACTCAGTGAAAGACATCGTTGGTCCGCAAGAAACGTGTTGGTCTCCCAGCAGAGCGAGATATCCGTCTGGGATTTTGCCCGAAACGTTGCCTATTTCCTTCGCTCCATAGATGCTGCTGCACCCGCTGAGTTTCTCCAGCACTTTTTGTCTACCTTCGATTTTCCAGCATCTGCAGTTCCTTCTTAAACGCTTTGCCTACTCCACTGCGAAATCTCCTCAAGGTTTGTCTACTTTGAAGAAGTTCTCCTCCTCCCTCCGAAGACAGTTTACCCTCCTCCCTCCTCTCTAACTGCTCCCCCCTCTGTGATTCCCCCTTCCCCCCAACTCTACGACCACATCTCAGCTCTCCCTCAGCCCTCGGTCTTCTCCCACCCTGCATCGGTCTGAGGAAGGGTTTCGGCCCGAAACGTTGCCTATTTCCTTCGCTCCATAGATGCTGCTGCACCCGCTGAGTTTCTCCAGCACTTTTCTCTACCTGGGAATTTTGCCGACTGGCCCACTCCAGACTACAGGAGGAGGCGGCTTAGAAGAATGAGAAGTTGCTGGGATAAAACACGAGAATGTCATAAGTCTTCTTCAAAGAGTGACGGAGAACAAACTTTGAATGTGTTTTAAGACAGAGGTATGGTTTGAGCGGCACGTTGGTGCAAAATTAGAGTTGCTGCCTTCCAGCGCCAGAGACCCTTGGCTTCTGCTGATAAAATCAACATTCCTATCTGTTCAACGATGCACCAAGTTCAAAACCAAGTTAGGGCACATTGTTTAAGTGGACAATTATCAGAACATCATGTTCAAGTTCACAATTCCTCAGCTATTGACCTTTGATGTAACACAAGGAAGGATATTACGGAATGCACTAAATTGTGGCATATGTTTCTGGCATGAAGTAGACCCAGATAAGTGGATGTCTAGCCTGAGGTATAACGTTGAGAAATGATGTTTCTACAGAGGTATTTACAGTATTCGCCCTAAAAAATTAGATTGAATATAACCGGTTCCAAAACTATTTTTCTCTCCAGTTCTTCTTGCGAATGAATCATAAACCAGAGGAATAGTTAGATCTCGCGCCGGGCGTTGAGCAACCAGGTTGTTGTCTCTGTTGGCGTCAATGTCTGCCAGGCCCTGACAGAGCTCCATTTGGTGGGTGGTAGAGCGGGCACCCAGAGATGACATGGTTGGCTGTCTGTTGTTCTGCCCCGCATTCACAGGCTGGGCTCTGGCGGAGGGAGGGAGCCCCCATCTCCACACGCTGGCGTTGAAACGCCCAACTCCAATACCAAGTCTATTGAGCTTCACCCAACTACATCAGACCCTGGACAGCTTTTATCTGGTGACGAGATGTCGCTGTGGAATGGAGATGAGGTTGCCTTCCTCTCCTGTGGCCAACTTGGTGGCTATCCAGTGTGCTTTTGTCTCAGTTGGCTGGATGGATGGATGGATGCTCGGAGTTGTTTTCCATGGTGACGGGACTTCAGTCGGGGTGGCCTCTGCTCTCTGCTGGTAGCCTAATGGAGGAGGCTCTATCTCCTGATTCACTTTCATTTCCTCAAAACTACAAAAATAGACCACGATAGACTACAGGAACAGCTCCTTGGCCAGCAATGTCAACGTCGAACATGGCAAGTCAAACTAATGATCGCTGCCCCTCCATGCAATCCATATCCCTCCATTCCCTGCATATCACAAGTTCACAAGTTATAGGAGTAGAATTAGGCCATTCGGCCCATCTACTTCGAAATTCAATCATGGCTGATCTCTGCCTCCTAGTCCAATTTTCCTGCCTTCTCCCCACAGCCCTCGACACCGTTCCAATGAAGAATTTGTCCATCTCTGCCTTACAACTATCCACTGATTTGACCTCCAGCCCTCTGTACCACAGATTAACTACCCTCTGACTAAAGATGTTCCTCCACACCTCCTGTCTAAAAGAGCGCCCCCCTTTCATTCTGAGGCTGTGACCTCTGGTCCGAGACTCTCCCACCAGTCGAAACATCCTCTCCACATCCGCTCTATCTAGGTCTTTCATTATTCTGTAAGTTTCGGTGGGGTTCCACCTCAACCTTCTAAACTCCAGCGAGTAGGTGCCCAGTGCCATCAAACACCCATCATATGCTAATCCACATATTATTGGAATAATTCTCATCATGCGCCAATCTAATTGGAATATTCCTTTCTAAACATTGGATTTCACGATGGTCTTGAAGACCTGAAAATGGTAGGTTTCATCATATCCAATGTGTGTTCAACAGTGTACAAACATGATGTATCAAAAAGAAAAAATGATTACAGGAAATCTGGCAATTTTCCCGTTCTACCTGGAGCATTTAGCTGTTCATTTGTTTTTCGAAATATTTTCCAAAGCTTTAATTTATTTATCTCACTTAAAAAACTCCAGCGAAAATCACAAGAGGCAGAGAGGAAAATCACAGGAAGGTTCTGCAGAGAGTAGTACGTTCGGCCGCACGCATCTCAGGAACTACACCCCTCCCCCCCCCCCCACCCCTCTCCCCTGCAGGACCTATACACCAGGACGTGCAGATCCAGAGCCAGCAAGATCACGAAGGACCCCTACCACCCCAGCAACGGACTGTTCAAGCTGCTACGGTCAGGCAAGCGCCTCCGCTGTCACGCTGCGAAAACAGAGAGGATGAGATGGAGTTTCTTCCTACAGATCATCAGGACTGTAAACTCTGGTCTCACCAGGGACGTGAATACTGTTGTGTCTTCTTGTTTTGAATGTAAATATTGGTTCTGTACTGTTCAGTTTGGCACCATCCCGCGTACATCTTGTGTGTGTAAAGGGCCTGTCCTACCAGCATCCGACTCCATGCGATGAGCGCGATCAAACTAGAAGCGGGGGCCGCGCGGAGGTCGGGTGATCCCCTGTACAGGGCCGTTCCCACCAGCATGCGCCTGCATGCGGCAAAAGCGCGAACAAACCGGCAGCGAGGGCCGCGCGGAGGTCGGGTGAGTGGCGCAACACGGCGCAAGGTGAGGCGATCTTGGAGCGAAGTCTTCAGGTAAGTTCGCCAGGACAGAGAGGGGCACACAGAGAGGGGCACAGAGGCACACACACAGAGGGACACACATAGAGGGTCACGGAGGCACCTACAGAGAGGGTCACGGAGGCACGACGTCGAGGCGGTGTATAATGCGTCGAGGCGACTGCGAGCCGACAAGCCGTTGCCGCGCGGAATTTTCGAACATAGTCAGTTTTTCGGAGCCCCGCGCGATGTCGGGACGAACTCCGCACAATTCCGCACGGCTCCGGCTATCGAAGTGGGACCGGCCCCGCGACGCCGGACGGCTCAAGCGACCACGTTAGGTCGCGCTCATCGCATGGAGTTGCATGCTTGTAGGACAGGCCCTTAAGTGACAAATAAAGTTGACGACTTGACTTGACTTGAGATCCAAACTGGAAACAAGCCCTTTAACTCATTAAATTACTCCCACCATGAAATGACACTCATCTGTTTTTTGGAGATACTAGCCCGTCTTTGGCGGTTTTCGGCCCGACCACCGGCGATCCCCGCACATGAACATGACCCGAACACACACTGGGGACAGTTTTACATTCATACCAAGCCAATTAGCCTACAAACCTGTAACGACTTGGAGTGTGGGAGGAAATCGAAGATCTCGGGTCACGAGGAGAATGTACAAATTCTGTACAGACATGCACCCGTAGTCAGGATCGAACCGGGGACCCTGGCAATGTAAGGCAGTAACACTACCGCTGCGCCACCGTGCCTGCGCATCCATCATTTTATTCCCTGTGTAATACTATCAACTCCCTGCAGATTTACCACTCATGTACATACTTGGCGCAATTTACAGAACTCAGTTAACCTACCGACTTGCACATTTTGGGGGTTGGGGAGGAAACCCTCGCAGCCAGAAGAAGCCCACATGATCGCAAGGAGAACGTGCAAACGTCACACAGACAGCACCCGAGATCAGGAGGGAACTTGCGCCACTGGAGCTGTGAGGCAGGAGCTTCAATGGACAAGGTGATTGGCTAGAAGCTGAAACACTAGTATATTGCTGATATCCCATCGTTACAGCAAGCAAACCTGTTTGGGTAGGATACTAAAGTTGCTGCCTTACAATGCCTGCAGTGCTGGAGACCCTGGTTCGATCCTGACTACGGGTGCTGTCTGTACGGAGTTTGAATGTTCTCCCCGTGACCTGTGAGGATTTTCTCCGAGATCTTCGGTTTCCTCCCACACTCCAAGACGTGCAGGTTTGTAGTTTAATTGGCTTGGTTAATGTAAAATTGTCCCCAGTGTGTGTAGGATAGTGTTAGTGTGTAGGGATCGCTGGTTGGCGCGGACTCGATGGGCCGAAGGGCCTGTTTCCGTGGTGTGTCTCTAAACTACACTAAACAAAAGCCAATTATAGTTTTGTAAAAAAAATGCTTAAACAATATTGCTTTCGACTCTTGTGCCTTGAAATATGCACAGATGATAAGATGTTGCATTGGGGAAAGTTGTGATAAAGACGGTGGTCGCTTGTGGTCTAACAGATAGATCTCAGTCTTCCCACCATTGTAACTGGGTACACCTTACCTGTCTGCACTGTGGCACTAACTCTGTAACAGAGGACTTGCTGATTTACAGACTATTCCCAGGAACATATGCGGAGATGGACACCGAGTGCTGCTGGAAGATCACCAACTTAGTGAGATGCTTGTTGGTCTGCCCGAACTTGGTCTCCCCCCCTCCCTGCACAGCGAGATGTCCACCAGGGAATGTTGCCGACTGGCCCCGCTCCAGACTGCAGGAATACGTGCAGAGGGACACCTTGAAGCTCGGTGCAGCCAACACCAAGGCTTGGTGGGGGAGGACCACAGTCCGGTGGGGACAACGGAAGGGATATCACCCCAGGGGGGCACATGAATGGCAAGTGTGTTTAGTTTTAAAGACGGGTGTTAAAACTACTGAGTAGTGGTAGTAGAGCTAATAGGACTTGATGTTTGGACTTGCCATTCATGTGCCCCCCTGGGGTGATATCCCTTCCGTTGTCCCCACCGCCCTGTAAGAAGTCGGCACTCTTGCTATTTGCAGTGGGATTGGAGTGGCGAAAGGTCGGGTAGGTACGTCATCGGGGTCATCAGGTGGGCACCCTCCTTCATTCACATTTCATTGATAAGCCCACAACATCTCCAGAGGATCAACGCTGGCGTCCCAGTTACACCCCCCCCCCCCTCAATTCCATACCCTCCTGTCTTCTTCTTGCAGCCCAATTGTTGTCTCTCCTTTTGATCCAAATCCAATTGTTGATTTTTTTTCTGCGGAATTTGATAACGATTTGATCGCTTGTTGGAGGGAGCTGACCCCTCTCGCCCCCATTTTCTTTAGTAGCCTGGTCGTAGATGCAGCAACAAATCCCCTGCATCCCACTTTGACAGGGAAAATCTTGGTCTTCCAGCCATGCTGGGAAGCTTCAGTTGCCAGTTCAGAGTACTTGGTCTTACACCATCCTCCCCTGGGTACGACTATGAAATGTATAGACACTGAGAATGTGAGAAGAGTTTTTGCACCGTTTTGTATCTATTTTTTAATTTTGGACATTTTATAAAATGCACCGTCGCTGCTCTTGCAAACATTGAAAACGATAGTTGCGCATGGACAATAAGCACGAGTAACCACTTGAACTTTTGACAGCGCTGGCCCGCTACTCGCCAGAGTTTAGAAGGATGAAGGAGGGGACTCTTTGTAACGTACCGAATAATGAAAGGCCGGGATAGAGTGGATGCGGAGAGGATATTTCCGCTAAGCGGGAGGGTCTAGGACTAGAGGGCACAGCTCGGAAAAAAAGGATCTAGCTTTAGAAAGGAGATGAGAAGGAATTTCTTTAACCAGAGGGTGGTGAATCTCACAACCACAATAATACTTTGTTGTTAAAGAAGGAACTGCAGATACTGGAGAATCGAGGGTTACACAAAAAGCTGGAGAAACTCAGCGGGTGCAGCAGCATCTAAGGAGCGAAGGAGATAGGCGACGTTTCGGGTCGGGTCTGAAGAAGGGTCTCGACCCGAAACGTCGCCTATCTCCTTCGCTCCTTAGATGCTGCTGCACCCGCTGAGTTTCTCCAGCTTTTTGTGTAACCCACAATAATACTTTATTAGCCAAGTATTTTTTACATGAAAACTCTTTCCTAAAAGAGCGTGCTTTAATTCTGAGGTTGTGACCTCTCGTCCCAGACTCTCCCACTAGTGGAAACATCCTCTCCACATCCACTCGATCCAAGCCTTTCACTATTCTGCACGTTTTAATGAGGTCCCCCTCATTCTTCTAAACTCCAGCGAATATAGGCCCAGTGCCTATCATATGTTAACCTGCTCATGTTTTCCTAGATTCCTATTAAACCATTCCCCTCTCACCTTAAACCTAACAGCATTTTAACAGGATGTGGCAGAATACTAACTTGTAGCAGTAGTTGGCTTTGTGGGCATAGAATCGACACATAGCACCATCATCGGGAGGAATGCCACTTGTGAAGCTGGTCGGGGACAAGTTGTAACGTCCAATTCTAACAAAATCGTCATTCTCTCTGGGGACCCCAGGCTCAATGGAAACCTTGTCGCCTGTGGGCCGAGGGAAAAACAAGACACTTAAGGCACAAAACATCGCACACGAGAACACTCCCTGCACATTCCTGGTGTGAATGACTCACTTTTGCATAATTAGGGAGGTCCAATTTGTAGTTCCTTGTGTCTCCATTGTCACAAGCAGAAGGTGAAATGATTAGTAAGTGATAAGTTAACTAAAGATGAGGGAGGTGAGATGAAGACAACTGGATATGATGTGCTGGGGTGGGTGGATGGCTCCTGTAAAATACCTGCAAGGACCGGGATAATTGGATAAAGGTGGGTTCGTTGCAGGGACCAGAGATCAAGAAGATCAAGAAGAACAAGCCAAGGGTGGTGGTGGAGGAAGACACGACCGTGGCATTTAGGAGGCTTTTCGGCAGGGATTGGCATCGTGTGCAGACATTGTGAGCCGCAGGGCATGCTCTTGTGCTGTGCACTGCTCTATGTTCCATGTTGGAGGTATAGAATCATAGAATCATACAACATAGAAACATATAGTCCCTTTGGCCTAACTTGTCCATGCCAACCAAGATGCCCCATCTACGTTTGTCCCACCTGCCCGTATTCGGCCCGTAACCCTCTAATCCTTTACTATCCATGTACCTAAGGGGCAACTGGGGGGTGGGGGGGAAGGAGAGGAGGGGAGGGGGTGACCTTTTAAAATAATGATGGGATTTGGAAAATGGGACTTTTAGAGACTATGTATCTGCTTTCCATTCCATTTAAATGACGGTGCTGGCTCGAATGGCCCACTCCTGCACCACTCCTATTATCTATTATCTAAATGCACAGTAGTAAACATGAGAACAAACTAGAGAGAAACTGAACCCACTATCACAAGTAAAACACACAAAGTGTTGGAGCAACTCTGCAGATCAGGCAGTGGGAATGAATAGGTGACATTTTGGGTTGACTCCATTCTTCAGAGTCCAATTTGTAGTTCCATGTGTCTCCATTATCACAAGCAGCTGGTGAAATGATTAATAAGTGATAAGTTAAATAAAGATGAGTGGGGCAGAGGATAACAATTGCAATGTAATGCTGGATTGGAAGGCTCCTGTAGAGTCCCAGCTAGGAACTCTTACTGCACCGACTACACTTTATCTCTGTTTGCATTGTTGTTAGCTTCTCCCAGCTAACACTGATCTATTCTCCATTTTCCTCGATCTCTATTTCCTTTGTCCTATTTTCACACCTCACACTTCCTTATCTATGTATCTACCTCTCCCCCTGACATCAGTTTGAAGAAGGGTCTTGACCTGAAACGTCACCCGTTCCTTCTCTCCAGAGATGCTGCCTATCCCCGCTGAGTTACTCCAGCGTTTTGAGTGTATCTCTGGTCTGAAGATGGGTCTCAACCCAAAACATCAGATTGTTAAGAGCTTGGACACAGGCTAGAGGCAGGAAACATGTTCCCGATGTTTGGGGAGTCCAGAACCAGGGGCCACAGTTTAAGAATAAGGAGTAAGCCATTTAGAACGGAGACGAGGAAACACTTTTTCTCACAGAGAGTGGTGAGTCTGTGGAATTCTCTGCCTCAGAGGGTGGTGGAGGCAGGTTCTCTGGATGCTTTCAAGAGAGAGCTAGATAGGGCTCTTAAAAATAGTGGAGTCAGGGGATATGCGAGAAGGCAGGAACGGGGTACTGATTGGGGATGATCAGCCATGATCAAATTGAATGGCGGTGCTGGCTCGAAGGGCCGAATGGCCTACTCGTGCATCTATTGTCTATTGTCTATTGTCTATTGTCACCCATTTCCTTCTCTCCAGAGATGCTGCCAGTCCCCGCTGAGTTACTCCAGCTCTGTGAGTCTATCTCCAGCAAGGATCAGTTGGCTTATTCTTCTTCCACTGCTAGCTCTTCCTATGAATTAAAGGGTTCTTCCCAGTGTCTTGTGCGATGCAAAACTCCACGCCAACTCACCTGCTTTCAGATGGCTCACACCACAGGACACTTTCACCACAGTCCCTGAGGCTTCATGCCCAAGAACGAAGGGCTTCTTGACGACAAAATCACCAACTTTCCCTTCCAGCCAGAAATGGAGGTCGGTACCACAGATGCCAACAGAATTAATCTTCAGCAGCACATCTAAAGGTAAAGCACAAAACCTTGAAAACTGTGCAATGTGAAGTAGACAGACAGGTTTTTCCAAAAAGAAAAAAAAATTGTGAAAGAAATGTCGAAGATTTCACAAAGCAGCATTTTACAACCTTGCTCTGCTGCATATTTGATGGAACTCATTTTGGAGTTGTTATCTAAAATGTTAATCAAAGTGTGGCTGCCTTCAACGCCCACGTTGGTTTTGCATACAGCTTGTCACCGCAGGCGACTCGCGCCCGTGGCCTCACGAGAAGGTCCAGCCACAAGAACTCAATAGCAACTCCAAGGTCAGACACACTAATTGGCCTTATCTACACACGGGTTATGATCGGTGAGAATGTAGGTAAAAGGGGCTTCTGGAATAAATGTGAGACAAGGTATCTGGTTCAACCAAGTGTCGTTTGTTCATTGCTTTCTGTGGTGGGATCCAGCAGATCCTACCAAAGTTATCGTATGTTCCTATCTATGGAAGGAATGCTAGAACACGAACAAATCAATGATTCAAGGAACTTCCTTAAGTGCCAGACTTGTCTTTGTACTTGTCCACAGCAGAACAAGAGCATTCCCGGCATGACTATTATAAGGGCATAAGGAATAGGAGTAGAATTAGGCCATTCAGCCCATCAAGTCTAATCCGGGTTAATCTCATGTTGTCTCCCCATTACCCCTGACACCCGTACTAATCAAGAATCTATCTATCTCCGCCTTAGAAATATCCACTGACTTTGCCTCCACAGCCTTCTGTGGCCAATAATTCCACAGATTCGCCACCCTCTGACTAATTTCTCATTTCCTTCCTAAAAGAACGTCCTTTAATTCTGAGGCTATGATCTCTAGTCCTAGACTCTCTCTCCCACTAGTGGAAACATCCTCTCCACGTCCACTCTATCCAAGCCTTTCGCTATTCTGTATGTTCCCCCTCACTATTTTGATTCCCCCTTGTATAATGCAGAACCTGTGCTCCCTGAGTCGCCTTCATGGTCCACAGCTGCTCCCTTGGTTCAACAGATGCAACCAGGCTAGAGCATTGAATGGGGAAGCCCAAGGTGTTTTCCAATTAGTAGCCAACACTACTGGGGACTGTTCAATGGGTTAACAGGCATAATGCTGGAGTTAGGACCCGTTTTTCCTTTCAAGCCAGTCTTTAAGCACTGAGTTTTGCAGCCACAGGTTCTATCTCCTCTCCAGAGCCTTGGCATGAGTATCTAGACTAATGTCCCTGTCGCACTGTACGAGTTCATTCAAGAGCTCTCCCAAGTTTAAAAAACAAAAATCAAACTCGTGGTAAGCACGGAGAATGAACGTAGCGGGTACGTCGGAGCTCGGGGACGTCTCTTAGCAGCTCGTAACGCTAATGGTAGGTACTCGGGAAGACTCGCTAACGGCAGGGAAGACTCGTGAAGATTTTTCAACATGTTGAAAAATGCCAACGAGAGCCCCGAGTACCGACAAGCGGCCATTACCGTAAATCTCCGCGTTTGAATCAGGGCAAACTCGGGAGAGCTCTTGGAATTAACTCGTACAGTGGGACAGGGGTTTAACAATTCCATGTTCAGGGACAGCTTCTTCCCAACTATTTATCAGGCAACTGAACGATCATCCCATCACCAACTAGAGAGTGGTCCTGACTTCCCATCTATGTCAAGGGTTCCCAACCTGGGGTTCATTTATTCTCAGGGGGTAAATCTCGCCTAACCAGGGGGTAAAATTGTTTGATTCTGGATTTGTACATATTTTTTCTCACTGACAGTGTTTGGTTCTGGTATACACGGTATCTGTTCATCTTTAGTTGTTCATAAATAAGTGAAAATAACATTGTTATGTGCTATTAAAGTTGCCCGGGACGAAAAAGGTAGGGAACCCCTAATCTATGTGTAGGGAGGGACTGCAGACGCTGGTTTAAAACCGCAGAGAGACACAAAAAGCTGGAGTAACTCAGCGGGTGCAGCAGCATCTAAGGAGCGAAGGAGATAAAGATCTGGAGAAGGATCTCGACCCGAAACGTCGCCTATCTCCTTCGCTCCTTAGATGCTGTTGCACCCGCTGAGTTACTCCAGCTTTTTGTGTCTATCTTTGACCATTGGAGACCCTCAGATTATCTTCTGGTATTTTGTTGGTTCGCATGCTTGATCAATGGTGTTTTAACATTATTATTAATGCTTAGTGTTTTCTGAGTCATTCGTAACTGTCACTGTATGTCATGTTGTTACATGTGGGTGGAGCACCAAGGCAAATTCCTTGTATGTGAATGCTTGGCCAATAAACTTACTTAATTACTTACCCTGGGATGGCTTGATTGTAATCATGTATAGTCTTTACGATGACTGCATAGCACGGTATACTTGACAATAACCTAATAACTAAACTAATCCAGTGCGCTAACTGAGGTGGAGCCATACATAGAGATACAGAAGCCAGATGCAGATGGGATGTTAAACTGTATTTGTGTCTGCCTTCTCTAATGGTTATAAAAGATTTTATTGTACAATTATGAAGAATGAACACGGTGACCTTCCCAATACATTGGCCAACACTTAGCTCTCAGTTATAGTCATTATACGATTATCTGCTCATGACCTAACCTGCTTTTTTAAGGGAGTTGGCTGCGTGAGGATTGACTGCTCATACATTACTGCACGCATACACTTTTCACAGTACGTATTTGCCTGGTCAAATATTTTGCATTCTGAAGTTGTAAAAGTCACAATAGAAATGCAAAGGGCTGGAGTAACTCAGCAGGTCAGGCGGCATCTATTGTATGGAAGGAAAATTGAGGAAGATACTACTGCCCTGGCATGTCAAGTTATTCAAGCACTTTGTGTCTAATGCCCCTGTCCCACTTAGGAAACCTGAACGGAAACCTCTGGAGATTTTTCACCCCACCCAAGGTTTCCGTGCGGTTTCCGGAGGTTCCCGGAGGTTTTTGTCAGTCTCCCTAATGGTTGAAAGTGGTTTCCGCCTCTTCTATGTTCTGGCGATTATTTTAAAAAATTGAAAAAACCTCCGGGAACCCGACAAAAACCTCCGGGAACCCGACAAAAACCTCCGGGAACCCGACAAAAACCTCCGGAAACCTGACAAAAACCTCCGGGAACCCGACAAAAACCTCCGGGAACCCGACAAAAACCTCCGGGAACCTGACAAAAACCTCCGGGAACCTCCGGGAACCGCACGGAAACCTTGGGTGGTTCGCAAAGTCTCCAGACGTTTCCGTTCACGTTTCCTAAGTGGGACAGGGGCATTACACAAGTTTTCAGCGTCTGCAGTCCCTTGTGGACCCCCCCCCCCCATGTCTGGTTATCTAGAGCAGTGTTTCTCAACCGGGATTCCCCCGGAACGCTAGGGTTTTGCAAGATGTTGCTAGGAGTTCCGGGGAGAAATAGTGATAAACTAGACCAAGTGTGGACCCGTTGAACCCCTCCCCTTCATCCTGTACCAATTTACTGTTGTGTGGTGTCTTTTTAAAATTGCTGTTTTTTTCCGTTTTTTTTCCTGCCCACAAATATGTAATATGTAAGACAAGATTCTGGTCCATTTCTGTTTTGTAGTTTTTCTGCACACTCTGCGAGCATCGCCACTTTTCATTTCACTGCACATCTCGTATGTGTATGTGACTTCTTCTTCCGTGTGGCGTGCACGGCCTAAAGTTGCTGGACAACTTGTTCTACTTGATCTTCCGTTTGTGCACGTCGAGTTGATTGCATTAGTCCAAACAGGGCGGACCACGTGAAGGTTGCAATCTTCCACACCCGTATGTGACGAATAAACCTGACCTGATCAACGCAATATTTCCCCCGTAGCACTCACTTATACACAACGCTGGGTGTTAAAATGGCGATTAAAACGGCCCGAGACGCCAGAGATCGCCGTTGTGACGAGAGTCTGAACGGCGCTCAAAATAGCGGCGGGCCAATTGCGCAGGCACGGCTAAAAATCTCAAAATGGCAGAATGGGCCCTTGACAATCTCAAAATGGCGGAACGGGCCTGACAACCCCCAACTCAGGGGGTTCCCTGAGACGTGAAAATTAGTTCAAGGGTTCCGCAAGGGTAAAAATGTTAAGGAACGTTGATCTAGAGAGTATCAGTTGAACGTATATAGGAGGTGGCTAGGCCCAACATAGTTTCAGATGAAGAAACTCCATCAAGAAATGCCAACTGGTTGGCACAACTAAAATTTAATGTCAGTGGAGCATTGAGAAACAAAATGCTTGGAATATTTGCAAAGCACAGCTTGCGTGATAGATTTGTAAACTAAACACACAAGCAAACAATTTTCCATTTGAATAATTGGACAGGAATGGGGAACTAGTTGAGCAGAGGTACTGGCACGAAGCACATCCCTACAGCTTTCCTGATGGCATAATTCTATTGCATGAGGGAACTACTTCCTTGAATAAATTTTTGCACGTGCGACGGTGAATCTGAAATCTTGAAACCTGATTTTAAGTTCAAGTTCAAGTTCAAGTTTGCATTTATTGTTACTTAACCAACTAAGGTACAGTGATATTTGAGTTCCCGTAGAGCCATACTAAGTGAAAAGAACACAGTACACACATAAAATAAAATTTAACATCAACATCCACCACAGTGGAATCCCCATTCCTCACTGTGATGGAAGGCAATAAAGTTCAGTCATCTTCCTTCTTTGTTCTTTGAATAAGCCTTTGAATCTTCCGCTGTTCGCCTCTATAGACGATCCGATGTTCAGGCTCTAACGTCGGGATGATCGAAACTCCGACGTCGGGACGGATCGGAACATGGGGCTCCCGAGTCAGCCGTTTCTTACCGGAGACCGCGGCTTCACGATGTTAAAAGTCCACAGGCCCCGCCGGTCGGAGCCCTTCTTCTGGCGATCATCGGCAAAGGATCGCAGCGCCGTCGATGTTAAAGTCCGCGCCGCGCCTGTGGCTTGAAACTCCACGGCAAGGTCCCCAGGAAAGGCTGCACCAATCTAATTGTTAGGCCTCGGCGGGTGGGGGGGGGGGGGGATGAGACACTGAGAAAGTTGTCTCTCCGTCGAGTTAAGTGACTGAAAAAATGTTTCACTCTATTCCCCCCCCCCCCCCCCCCCCACATAAACTAACCTAAAAACATTGAAACACACATTTAAAACAATGTACAGAAGCTCATGTTGATCATTTTACCTGGCCTGACCTCCCTGCTAATATTACCTCTCAGATCAACCGGTCAACCTCACAGGCAGGGCAAGTTATTTTGGTAGATTAATGGCCCAGATTTTCCAATTCTGATTTTTAAAAAAGCTAGAAATGGGAGTAGGAAGGGGAATCTGAGAAAGGACATTATTGCCATAGAGGGAGTGCAGAGAAGGTTCACCAGATTGATTCCTGGGATGTCAGGACTGTCTTATGAAGAAAGACTGCATAGACTCGGTTTGTACTCTCTAGAATTTAGGAGATTGAGAGGGGATCTTATAGAAACGTACAAAATTCTTAAGGGGTTGGACAGGCTAGATGCAGGAAGATTGTTCCCGATGTTGGTGAGGTCCAGGACAAGGGGTCACAGTTTAAGGATAAGGGGGAAATCCTTTAGGACCGAGATGAGAAGGACTTTTTTCACACAGAGAGTGGTGGGTCTCTGGAACTCTCTGCCACAGAGGGTAGATGAGGCCAGTTCATTGGCTATATTTAAGAGGGAGTTAGATGTGGCCCTTGTGGCTAAAGGGATCAGAGGGTATGGAGAGAAGGCAGGTACGGGATACTGAGTTGGATGATCAGCCATGATCAAATTGAATGGCGGTGCAGGCTCGAAGGGCCGAATGGCCTACTCCTGCACCTAATTTCTATGTTTCTATGTTTCTAATTGGCCCTTCGAGCCTGATCTTCCACATCAATGCTGTTTCTCCAACTATCCCCTTTTATCTTTTGTGTCTCTTAATGCGCCGAACCTTGTCTCAATTAACAGAGTGACTGAGTCTCAACTTCCTTCCATGGTAGACCATTCCTAAGGTGCACCACCATTTCAGTGACAAAATGATTCTTCACACCTCAGTCTAAATGGCTTGCCCACTACTCTCTGATTGTACCACCCCCCCCCCCCTTAGTTCTTCCTCTCAGCATCAAGCCTGTCATGGCGTTTTAAAATGTCGTAAGCATTCACATTCCTCTGAATTCTGCAAAATATAATTCTTATTCAGTCTTTTCTCGTACAGTGAATCCCACCATCCTTAGATTCACTCTAGTGAATCTTTGTCACACTGCCTCTGTGTTAAACATTTCCTGTCTTAAGGGCTTGTCCCACTTGGGCGTCATTTGCGAGGGTTTTGAGAATCCCAAAATCCTGGGGCGCCGCGCACTACCGCGCGTCACTGCCTATGTCACCGCGCCTCACCACGAGCCATGCGCGCGTTGTGCGTCGTGACGGGTAAATGATGTCTCGTAAATGATGCACATATAACCATATAGCCATATAACAATTACAGCACGGAAACAGGCCTTCTCGGCCCTTCCAGTCCGTGCCGACCATTTATTTTCCCCTAGTCCCATCTACCTGCACTCAGACCATACCCCTTCATTGCCTTCACGTCCATATACCTATCCACTTTACCTTTAAATGTTAAAATCGATCCTGCCTCCACCACTTTTGCTGGAAGCTCATTCCACACAGCCACCACTCTCTGAGTAAAGAAGTTCCCCCTCATGTTACCCCTAAAACTTCTGTCCCTTAATTCTCATGTCATGCCCTCTTGTTTGAATCTTTCCAATTTTTACTATTTCCTTTCAACCGAACAGGGACATAAAGATTCTGTACTCTTACAATTTCCCCTTTAAATGTCCTCCATTTCTCTTCTACATCCTTCCCATAAAACAAAATGTCCCAATTCACTCCTTTTAAATCCTTACGCATACCTTCAAAGTTAGCCTTTCTCCAATCAAAAACCTCAATCCTAGGTCCAGTTCTGACTCTCTCCATAATTATATTGAAACTAATGGTCCCGAAGTGCTCACCAACGCATACCTCCGTCACCTGACCTGCCTCATTTCCTAACAGGAGGTCCAGCACTGCCCCTTCTCTGGTCGATACCTCTATGTATTGCTGCAAAAAACTATCCTGCACACATTTAACAAACTCCAAACCATCCAGCCCATTTACAGAATGTGTTTCGAATGTGTTTCCCAGTCAATTTTTGGAAAATTGAAATCTCCCACAATCACTACCTTGTGCTTACTACTAATATCTGCTATCTCCTTACATATTAGCTCTTCCAATTCTCGCTCCCCATTTGGCGGTCTATAATACACCCCTAAAAGTGTTGCTACACCGTTCCCACTTCTCAGCCTCCCTAGATGAGCCCTCTAATCTATCCTGCCAAAGCACTGCTGTAATATCTTTTCTGACAAGCAATGCAACACCTCCACCTCTGGTCCCTCCAATTCTATCACACCTGAAGCAACCTGCAATCCTGGAATATTTAGTTTCCAATCACAGCCCTGCAACCATGTTTCACTGATTGCCACAACATCATATTTCCAGGTGTCAATCCAGGCTCTAAGTTCATCCACCTTTCTTACAATGCTCCTTGCATTAAAATATACACATTTTAGAAACCCACCATCCCTTATGACGCCCAAATGATGCCCAAGTGGAACAGGCCCTTAAGGAGACCAGAATTAATTACAAATTGTACTCTTTATTTCCAAAGATGGACACAAAAAGCTGGAGTAACTCAGCGAGACAGGCAGCAGCTCTGCAGAGAAGGAATGGGTTACGTTTCGGGTCAAGAAGAAGGGTTACGACCCAAAGCGTCACCCATTCCTTCTCTCCAGAGATGCTGCCTGTCCCGCTGAGTTACTCCAGCTTTCAATTTCCATCTTTGGTTTAAACCAGCATCTGCAGTTCCTTCCTACACACTTTATTTCCAAGTTTGGTCTCTTAAAGTTGGGGTCTTGTTAAAGCCGATGTCTAACACCAGCTACAAATGGTAAAACAATTGACTGCAACAACCAGGTTCAGGAATAGCTACTTCCCCACAGCCATCAGGCTATTAAACTCGGCTCGGACAAAACTCTGAACATTAATAGCCCATTATCTGTTTATTTGCACTTTATCAGTTTATTTATTCATGTGTGTATATATTTATACAACGATATATGGACACACTGATCTGTTCTGTAGTCAATGCCTACTATGTTCTGTTGTGCTGAAGCAAAGCAAGAATTTCATTGTCCTATCATGGACACATGACAATAAACTCTCTTGAACTCTTGAACTCTTGAACAAGGAACCCATTAAACCCAAATCATTGAAATTCCTTCCCTTCTGGTCTGGTGCTGATTGGAAAATACAGGCCAATATCTTGTGGAGTAGGTGGCTGGTGTGGGGGGGTTCTTGGTAGTAAAATAGTTGGTGTTACAAAAATCAATGTATTTATTAAAATAACATTTTCCCCAAAAATGAAACAGGAGGGTTCAACAATTATTTCCTTGCATCAAAGTATGAGGTTCTTGGTTCTTGGTTCTTGGTTACCTGGTCCTCCAAAATATTCCAACTGGAATTTAAACTGGAGGTGGTGAAGGGAGGGGTTTAGCCAGAGAGGGTTATTGGGAAGAAAGTGCCACTTTAAATTTAGTTGCATCTGGCTGGGCGACCGTGGCTTGGTGGAGATTATTCCGTGCTTTAATAGTGCGTGGGAAGAACGAATTGCTGTACACATCTGTCTTTGAGGCTGGGACCCCAAATTGGATCGAATGCCCACGTCTGCTCCTAATTGGTTTGGGGTTGGTGTAGGTCTTGTGATCTATGTCTAGCTGACCATTGAACATTTTGTAGAAACAGGTCAAACGGTTATTTGTCGTGGTCATTTGGCCATCAAGTCTACGTCCAGTCTCAGAGCTATTCCAAGTTATTATGTATAAACCAGTCTCTCTCACATGTAGAGAGACATGTCTCTACTCTCCATCCAGCCACCAGTCGTGGGGTAATAAGGTACAGTCATTGTCGATTAACCCACTCACCAGCACATCTTTGGAATGTGGGTGGAAGGCCACATGGTCAGAGGGAGAACAGGCAAACTCCAGGCATCAGAGAAACACAGTGCTACATTCTCAAAGTTACAGCTACTGGGGTTTAATGCTGACACATTTCGTCTTGACATGCTGAGCTCTCAACAAAGGCAGTTGACAGCTCGGTTTTATTTATGATATGTAGGGTTAACACAAGGTCAACGGTGCAATGAAATGTGTTCGACAAGACCACGGGTCACCTCAGCAATGATATTACAAGGATAAAAATAATATTATAAAAAGATAAGATAAGTGACATTGGTAGGTAAAAGACAATAATAAATCAATAATCAACATATATGATGTGTTTATGAGTTTAGAAGCCTGAGGGCCTGATGGTAAAAACTGTTCTTAATGGCCCTGTCCCACGGTACGAGTTAATTCCAACAGCTCTCCCGAGTTTGCCCTGATTCTAACTCGGAGATTTACGGTAATGGCCGCTCGTCGGTACTCGGGGCTCTCGTGGACATTTTTCAACATGTCGAAAAATCTTCACGGGTCTTCCCGTGCTTACCTGCCCGTTAGCGAGTCTTCCCGAGTACCTGCCGTTAAACGTAACGAGCCGCTAAGAGACGTCCCCGAGCTCCGACGTACCCGCTACGTTAATTCCCCGTGCTTACCACGAGTTTGATTTTTTTTAAACTCGGGAGAGCTCTTGGAATGAACTCGCACCGTGGGCTATCTAGGCTATTAGTCTAGATACTCATGCCCAGGCTCTGGAGTGGGGATTGAACCTGTGGCTGCAAAATGCAGTGCTTAAAGACTGGCTTTGAAAGTGAAAACATGTCTTAACTCCAGCATTATGCCTGTTAACCCATTGAACAGTCCCCAGTAGTGTGGGCTACTAATTGGAAAACACCTTGAGCTTCCCCACCACTAATTTCCAACCTGCACTCCAGCGTACCCGCTATGTTGAAACTTAATGGCGTAATAGGCTTTCATTACTGCTCTGCAAACACACGTTTGATTCTAAGGAACTAATTGTGCAGTCATAAAGCAATAAGGACTTTGAGATAATTCTTCCAGGACAGATTCACTTACAGCATTTATAGCATTTTCTCGCTAAGACTCAACACTTAAGCATAATACAAGGATTAGACCGAACAATGTACTGTTTAAATAGGAAAGATGAACTCACCACCAGGGCATAATTCTGGAACTGGACGCTTTTCCTATGAAAAGAGGAAAAGTTCTTCATAGAAGGAGATAAGGTTTTTCCTGGAATAACTTATTTGTTAAAGATTTCAGCTGTTAATTACACGTGAACTCTCCTTTATCAAGCCCATGAATTATTTCTCTCACTTGGGAGTCAAGAAGGGAGTCTCCGTCAACAGTCCATTAGCCTAAGCAGATCTTGTGTCTCTCCCTCAACCATAAAGGCAGAAAAACCCTTAAAAACAAAGACAAATCTCCCAATTTTCTCCTCAAATTGGCAAAGGAATCTAAAATACTTGTGTCTACAGTCCCATCATGGCAGCGTGATGGCTTCTTATGCGGACCTGGTCTTCACATTAAGGTGGTCTTTTAATCGATCAAGTTAACGTCTCGTGCACAGCATCCATTGTCACATTACTTAAGGGGTTGGACAGGCTGGATGCAGGAAGATTGTTCCCGGTGTTGGGGAAGTCCAGAACAAGGGGTCACAGTTTAAGGATAAGGGGGAATTCCTTTAGGACCGAGATGAGGAAAACATTTTTCACACAGAGAAGGTAGTTGAGGCCAGTTCATTGGCTATATTTAAGAGGGAGTTAGATGTGGCCCTTATGGCTAAAGGGATCAGGGGGTCTGGAGAGAAGGCAGGTACGGGATACTGAGTTGAATGATCAGCCATGATCTTATTGAATGGCGGTGCAGGCTCGAAGGTCCGAATGGCCTACTCCTGCACCTATTTTCTATGTTTCTATGTTGGGTCCAGGTAATAATACTTTCCACCTGCTGGCGGGCCATCGACCGTCTCAAATTTTCCAATCACCTTACCTACTCTACCCTCCCCCCCCTCGAATGTACAGCCCCTCCGCTCACTCTGCAGCAACCGCGACTTGGTGATCAAACTCGCCGACTAGGGAGGTGCCGCGGTAGTCTGGCACGCTGACCTCAGCCGGACTGAGGCCAGCCGCAACTCTCAGACACCTCCTCCTACTTATCATAGAAACATAGAAAATAGGTGCAGGAGGAGGCCATTCGGCCCTTCGAGCCAGCACCGCCATTCATTGTGATCATGGCTGATCGTCCGCTATCAATAACCCGTGCCTGCCTTCTCCCCATATCCCTTGACTCCACTAGCCCGTAGAGCTCTATCTAACTCTCTCTTAAATCCATTCAGTGACTTGGCCTCCACTGCCCTCTGTGGCAGGGAATTCCATAAATTCACAACTCTCTGGGTAAAAAAGTTTTTTCTCACCTCAGTCTTAAATGACCTCCCCTTTGTTCTCAGACTGTGTGGCCCCTGGTTCTGGACTCACCCAACATTGGGAACATTTTTCCTGCATCTAGCTTGACCAGTCCTTTTATAATTGTATATGTTTCTATAAGATATCCCCTTGTCCTTATAAACTCCAGTGAATACAAACCTAGTCTTTTCAATCCTTGGACTATGACCCCACAGATGAGCACCCGGCCTTAATATCACACACCATTACTGACTTCATCACTGCCCGCTAAAGCCTCCAAACCTTATCGTCCCCCAGCCCCGCACGGCCCGATTTTATCTTCTCCCCAAAATCGTCAAACAGAACTGTCCTGGCAGACCCATTGTTTCTGCTTGTGCATGCCCTATCGAATTAATTTCCACGTACCTCGACTCCATCCTATCCCCCCAGTCCAATCCCTCCCAACCTACATCCAAGACACCTCACACGCTCTTCATCCCTTCAATGACTTCCGTTTTCCAGGCCCCAACTCCCTCATCTTTACTATGGATGTCCAGTCACTCTACACCTCCATCCCCCACCAGGAGGGTCTTAAAGCCCTCCTTTTCTTCCTCGACCGCAGAACCCGCCAATTTCTGTCCACCAATACTCTCCTCCGCCTCGCGGAGCTGGTCCTTGCCCTCAACAATTTCTCCTTCCACTCCTCCCACTTCCTCCAGATCCAAGGCGTAGCTATGGGCACTCGCGTGGGCCCTAGCTATGCCTGCCTCTTTGCAGGGTACGTCGAACAATCCTTGTTCCAGGCGTACACTGACCTTATCCCCGGAACGCTACCTCTGCTACATTGACGACTGCATTGGTGCTACCTCCTGCACCCATGCAGAACTCACTGGCTTCATCAACTTCACCACTAATTTCCATCCTGCACTCAAATTCACTTGGACCATCTCCGACATCTCCCTACCATTTTAGATCTCACCATCTCCATCATAGGAAACAGACTATTGATCGACATCTACAAACCTACTGACACCCATAGCTATCTAGACTATACTTCTCCCCACCCTTCTTCTTGTAAAGACTATCCCCTACTCCCAATTCCTCTGTCTACACCGCATCTGCGCCCAGGACAAGGTTTTTCATACCAGGGCATCGGAGATGTCCTCATTCTTTAGGGAACGGGGGTTCCCCTCTTCCATTATAGATGAGGCTCTCACTAGGGTCTCCTCGATATCCCGCAGCTCCGCTCTTACTCCTCCCCCCCCCCCCTGGTAAAAAGAACAGTCCCCCTTGTCCTCACCTTCCATCCCATCAGCCGTCATATATAGTATATAATCCTCCAACATTTTTGCCACCTCCGAAGGCATCCCACTAGTGGCCACATCTTCCCCTATCTGCTTTCCACAGGGACCGTTCCCTCCCATAACTCCCTGGTCAACTCATCCCTTCCCACCCAAACCACCCCCTCCCCAGGTACTCTCCCCTGCAACCGCAGGAGATGCAACACCTGTCCCTTTACCTCCCCCACTCGACTCCATCCAAGGACCCAAACAGTCTTTCCAGGTGAGGCAGAGGTTCACTTGCACCTCTCCTCCAACCTCATCTACTGCATCTGCTGTTCCAGGTGTCAACGTCTCTACATCGGCGAGACAATGCGCAAGCGCGGCGATCGTTTCGCTGAACACCTCCGCTCAGTCCGTCTTAACCAAACTGATCTCCCGGTGGCCCAGCACTTCAACTCCCCCATTCCCAATCTGACCTTCCTGTCCTGGGCCTCCTCCATTGTCAGTGTGAGGCCCAGCGCAAATTGGAGGAACAGCACCTCATATTTTGCTTGGATAGTTTACACCCCAGTGGTATGAACATTGACTTCCCTAACTTCAGGTAGATCTCTCTCTCTCTCTTCATCCCCCCCCCCCCCCCCACCCCCCACCCCCACCACCCTCCTCCCAGTTCTCCCACTAGTCCCACTGTCTCTGCCTACATTCTTTCTTTGTATTACTCCCTCCTTCCCTGACATCAGTCCGAAGAAGGGTCTCGACCAGAAATGCCGCCAATTCCTTCTCTCCACAGTTCTGCCTCACCCGCTGAGTTTCTCCAGCATTTTGTGTCTAATTTCGATATTACCAGCATCTGCAGTTCTTTCTTAAACAATATATTATCTTCTTTCTTTCTTCCAAGCACTAATATGAAGAAGGGTTTCGACCCGAAAAGTTGCCTATCTCCTTCGCTCCATAGATGCTGCTGCACCCGCTGAGTTTTCTCTAGCATTTTGTGTACCCTCGATTTTCCAGCATCTGCAGTTCCTTCTTTAACACTAATTTCTGTCCTTTTTCTTTGTAGCACTCCTTGTGCTGGTGTATAAGCCCTGTGATTCATTTGTTACAATAAACAGGTGCAGTCATTGGAAAATTGTCAGACGAAACCAACCTAATCCCTAGCCATCAGAACATTAGAATTCCACGGAAAAAAACAGACTCGTCAATGCTGTTTGGCGATGAGATCTTGTCTAAAACAAAGACCCATAATTCTGCAATGCAAAGTTCTGAAACCTGGGTAGGATTTTCTTCAATAGAAAACCATGCGGATTTTGAAAACACAAAATTATTACTAAAACTAGTAGTCTCGACACGAAACGTCGCTAGCTCCTTTTCCCCATAGATGCTGCTACATCCAGCTGAGTTTCTACAGCATTTTTTGTCGGCAGTAAATTTCTCAGAGTGAGTTAGCTCCAGAATTGCTTCTGCATCTCTTAGGTAGTCCTTGACAAAAGTGTTAAAGGGCTGGAATTCTTCTTCATATGTTGTACAGTATACAAGGTGGTGGCTAAAATTGGACTCGATCTACGCAGGTTTCTATAAATTATAGAGGTTAACCAGGTATGAATAATTGAATATCACATCCACCCATGAGTTGAAGGCTCCCGATGCCTACAATACCCTTAATGTCTTCATTCTTCATGTCTTCTTGTTCAACACCACTGCTTTCCTTGTAGCCTTTGCACCAGCATTTTAACCATATAACCATATAACAATTACAGCAAGGAAACAGGCCATCTCGGCCCTTCTAGTCCGTGCCGAACACTTACTCTCACCTAGTCCCATCTACCTGCACTCAGACCATAACCCTCCATTCCTTTCCCATCCATATACCTATCCAATTTATTTTTAAATGATAAAAACGAACCTGCCTCCACCACTTCCACTGGAAGCTCATTCCACACAGCCACCACTCTCTGAGTAAAGAAGTTCCCCGTCATGTTACCCCTAAACCTTTGTCCCTTAATTCTCAAATCATGTCCTCTTTGTTTGAATCTTCCCTACTCTCAATGGGAAAAGCTTATCCACGTCAACTGTCTATCCCTCTCATAATTTTAAAGACCTCTATCAAGTCCCCCCTCAATCTTTTGCGCTCCAAAGAATAAAGACCTATCTTGTTCAACCCTTCTCCGTAACACATTTTTGTGACAATAAGACTCTGTGTTGCATTCTGAAGGAGGGTCTCGTCCCGAAACGTCACCCATTCCTTTTCTCCAGAGATGCTGCCTGTCCCGCTGAGTTACTCCAGCATTTAGTGTCTACCTTCATTCTTTCAAGCATTTGCTTCCATGATATTTCTCTGTGTGCTGGATGGAGTATTATCTACTTATTCTTAGGGGTGAAGAATGCTGGAGCTGACATCCTTTGCACCACATAGGATGTGAAGCAAGAGACGTTAGCTTGATTGATGGAAAAAACAATTAAATGAAGAATATGTACATAAGAAGCCATCACACTGCCATGGTGGGATTGTCGATACAAGTATTTTAGATTCCTTTAAGGTGCAAATTCCAGGAGAAAATGAAAAGCTGGAAGATTTCTCCATGTTTTTTTTTAAATTGTGCTGATTTTGTCTCCTGCCTTTATGACCAAGAACACCTTTGTTTTTTAGAAACATAGAAACATAGAAAATAGGCTCAGGAGGAGACCATTTGGCCCTTCAAGCTAGCACTACCATTCATTGTGATCATAGAAACATAGAAAATAGGTGCAGGAGAGGTAGGCATTCGGCCCTTCGAGCCTGCACCGCCATTCAATATGATCATGGCTGATCATCCAACTCAGTATCCTGTACCTGCCTTCTCTCCATACCCCCTGATCCCTTTAGCCACAAGGGCCACATCTAACGCCCTCTTAAATATAGCCAATGAACTGGCCTCAACTACCTTCTGTGGCAGAGAATTTCAGAGACTCACTACTCTCTGTGTGAAACATGTTTTCCTCATCTCGACCCTAAAGGAATTCCCCCTTATCCTTAAACTGTGATCCCTTGTTCTGGACTCCCCAAAGAATCATGGCTGATCGTCCCCAATCAATAACCCGTGCCTGCCTTCTCCCCATATCCCTTGACTCCACTAGCCCCTAGAGCTCTATCTAACTCTCTCTTAAATCCATCCAGTGATTTGGGGGTATCCAGTATCCTTGATACTTAGGGGGGGAGAGTGCTGGTGGCGACATCCTTTGCACCACATGGGAAGCAAGAGACATTAGCTTGGTTGATGGAAAACCCAATTAAATGAAGAATAAGTACATAAGAAGCCATCACACTGTGATGGTAGGACTGTCGATACAAGTATTTTATTCCTTGATTCCACTGGCCCCGAGAGCTCAATCTAACTATCCCTGATCTTTTTATCTAATCTGACCAGATGGTAAGAATTAATAGATGAGGAAATGAGGAGATGAGGAGATGAGAGATGAGGAAAACATTTTGCACACAGAGAGTGGTGGGTCTCTGGAACTCTCTGCCACAGAAGGTAGTTGAGGCCAGTTCATTGGCCATATTTAAGAGGGAGTTAGATGTGGCCCTTGTGGCTAAAGGGATCAGAGGGTATGGAGAGAAGGCAGGTATGGGATACTGAGTTGGATGATCAGCCATGATCATATTGAATGGCGGTGCAGGCTAAGACATGGCTTACTCCTGCACCTATTTTCTATGTTTCTATGTTTCTAATAGGCACCGATCTCTAACTGCTTTTCAAAGGGTTAGTCTTTGTTGAACAAGGGCGTTGAATAGCGGCGCTGCGGTGGAGATGGGGGGCGGGTGTCACAGCGCCGTGACATACACAGTCCTGTCACGCATTGGCAACAATAGGGGAATATTATCTTGCCCTCGTCAACGGGGTTTTCACGGGCAGCCACAGCCACGCTACCTTGCATTCAAGCCAGCAGTGGACTGATAGCAAAGCTGGGGTGGACACTGGGCACAGCTCGACCACGCAATTCCACCACCATTATTTAACTACTCAGACCCAGAACTTGTACCGGAGTTGCACATTCATCACTCCTTAACGCGCGTCCGTTTAGTAGAGTCACAGCCCCTTCGGCCCACCTAGTCCATGCCGACCACCGACCACTCTCCCCCCCCCCCCCCCCCCCCACACTCAGATCTATACTATCCCACTTTCGCGTTGACTAGGAGGAGGGGGAGCGGTTCTCAGGGGGTCAATTAAGCTCCAAAACCTCTGTGTGGGACGTGGGAGAGAAGGTACAAACTCCACGCGTTCACAGCGGCCGAGCTCAGGGTCGAACCAGCGTCTGGGAAGGGAATGGACTGAAGAGTCTGAAGAAGGAACACCGACCCTTCTGCCCATCTACTTCCGTGGATGCTTGCCTGGCCTGGCCTGGCCTGGCCCTGCTGAGTTCCTCCAGAGCAACCAGGGACCAGGGAGACCCAGACGCGGTGAGATGTGCAATGACATGGGAATCCCCCCAATAATCGTGTCGACTTCGACCTTATGACTTCATATAAAGGGTATTTACTGTTAAAAAAAGGGGTAAATAGGAAGTGGTTCGATTACCAGTTTCAGCTCTCCACAGTTCAAGACTAACGCTAGATTCTCCTGCGACATGGTTGGTTTGAAGTTAGTTTCCTCTTTACTATGGACTTCTGTTGTGGACTCTGGGCTGCAATCTCCGTTGCAGTTGTAATAGCTCTAATTTAACCACTAGTTTCCCCTCTCTAGGATGTGTTCTGCCCTTTTCCCTCCAGCTGATGAGACGCCCGCCCTTCCTGCACAGGAGCAACCGTATAACTTGAGTTGCTAACCCCAGCAAGGGGGGTTAGTGTATCCAGCTCATAGGCAACACCCATGGCAACCTTTGAGACGTCGGGGGGGCGTCATTGGTTCCCATAGTTACGTCTGTTAGGGGGTATATCCAATCCTGCTGGGCTATGATTGGTGAATATATACCCCCCTTTAGCAGGGGGTTTGACCAATTAGCTCAACATAGCCCCCTCCCCCCTTGCCCCCCCATCCCAACTCACTCCCCCAGCCTCCCCCCCCATCCAGAGAAACCAGCCCAGGCTCCCAGAGTAGGCACTGGCTGGGCAAATAAAATTGTTTCCCCACCATATCCCATTGGAATTGGGTTGTCTAAGGATGAGGTATGGATGGCTCATATATACACACACATATTCAGGTGTGTGTATATTTATATAATGGTATATGGACACACTGATCTGTTTTGTAGTCAATGCCTACTATGTTCTGTTGTGCTGAAGCAAAGCAAGAATTTCATTGTCCTATCAGGGACACATGACACTAAACTAACTTGGACTAGGACTTGGCTCCCACCACCTCGAACTAGCGCTGATTTCTTTCCTCCAGGGGAACTCAGCAGGCCAGGCAAGCAAGCGTCCACAGAGGGAGACGGACAGAAGGGTCGGGATTCAATCGTCAGGCTCTTCAGTCCATTCCCTTCACGGATGCTGCCTGACCAGCTGGGTTCCTCCAGCACTCTGTGCTTTTCACAAGCTTCCAGCATCTGCGGTTTCTTGTGTCGCTCAATTCTGTCTCTTGCCCGTAGCCTCTGAAGCCATTGTCCTTTATGTGCTGGCCCCAGAGACACAGTGAACCCACTTTCAATACACCACTCCATTTATAATGTGATTGCAGTCCCAGTCTAACATGGGTTCTAGCTTATTGTACAGCCAAAAAATGCATTATAGAAGAAGTCTGAAGGGTCTCTACCCAAAACGTTGCCCATTCCTTCACTCCATAGATGCTGCCTCGCACGCTGAGTTTCCCCAGCATTTTTGTCAACACTGCATTTGAGAAAATGCTTTTATGATATTTTAATGTCTAGGAGTCTGGATTACAGGACTCCAGATATTCAAATCTCACCCGGGCAGTTTGGATTACTTTAATTTATTATTTTTCACAAAGCTTTGGTTTGCGTGCCATCCAGACAAAGACAAGAATGAAAAAAAGGAGGGGAAAAGAGAAAGTATTAAAAAAAGATGAATCCAATTAAGAGTCCACATAATGGTTTGGTGCAAGGTAAAGTTTGATTAAAGATATTCAACAGGTCTCCAATGACTTAAGTTCAAGGTAGACAAAAATGCTGGAGAAACTCAGCGGGTGAGGCAGCATTTATGGAGCGAAGGAAATAGGTGACGTTTCGGGTCGAGACCCTTCTTCAGACTGATGTCGGAGGGGGGGGGATGGGGCGGGAAGAAGAAAGGAAGAGGCGGAGACAGTGGGCTGTGGGAGAGCTGGGGAGGGGAGGGGAAGGAGGGAGAAAGCAGGGACTACCTGAAATTGGAGGTCAATGTTCGTACCGCTGGGGTGCAAAATAACCCAAGCGAAATATGAGCTCCAATTTGTGGTGGGACTCACTCTGGCCATGGAGATTCCCTGGACAGAAAGGTTGGATTCGGAATGGGAGGGGGAGTTGATGTGCTGAGGTTGGTTAGTGCGAACCGAGCGGAGGTGTTGGGCGAAGCGATCGCCGAGCCTACGCTTGGTCTCACCGATGTAGAAGCATAATGACACCTAGAGGAAGTCAATATATTTATATGGAAAGTATAAGACAATTCAGCAGCCAATGTACATGTAGCCAGTTCCCACCAAGAGTAGTGACAGTGCCCAGAACATCTGAGTTAGTGGTTGAGGCAGAAACAGGCCAGATATGGGAGCAAAGTCGAGAGGCAACCGACTGCTGATGCTGGGATCTGCAGCAGCCAACAAACTGCTGGAGGAACTCAGCGGGTCAGGCAGCATCTGTGGAGACGTTCGGGTTCAGATCCTGCATCAGAACCGTGGAGGCGAGGTAGCAAGTGTAAGGATGGAAGGTGATGGGTGGAAGCAAGGAACTGCAGGTGCTGGTTTACAAAAAAAAAGTGCTGGAGTAACTCAGCATTTCAGGCAACATCTCTGGGGAACATGGATAGGTGACAATTTGGGCTTCTTTAGACTGAAGCCAGGGGCCATTCGGCCCAGCGAGCCTGCACCGCTATTTAACGCAACTTTGACTGGCCATATTCTCACATACCCACCCATGATTTTATTGCATCTTGGAATGTATTGATCTATTTCTTTAAAATTATTTGATGACTTGGTCCCAACCATCCTGCCTGGTAGCAACATCCACACAATCACCATCCCCATCTTAGAAATGTTTTCTTATCTCAGCCCTAAACCTCTTGCCCTGTACCAGGCAGGATTGTGGCACAGCTGGTATGGTTGCAGTCTCACTGCGCCGGAGATCCAGGTTCGATCCTCACCTCGGGTGCTGTCTGTGTGGAGTTTGTCCGTTCTCCTGGTAACCGGGTCGGTTTTCGCCCACATCCCAAAGGTGTGCAGTTTGTGTAGGTTAAGTGGTGTCTGTAAATTGTCCCTAGTATGTAGGGAGTGGATGCAAACGTGGGATGGGTGTGGACTTGATGGGCCGAAGGGCCTGTTTCCATACTGTATCTTTCCATCAATCCAGTCAATCAAAACCTGAGACTATCTTCCCTTGTTCGAGGCACTCCAACCTCTCTTCACCCAGTCTGCCTATCCCTGATGGAATCTTTCAGTTAGAGCCTTCTCATTCTTCTAAACTCGAGTGAACACAATCTTAATTGGTTTGATTCCTCCTCAAACAGAAATCAGTCTGGTGAATCTTCAGTGGACTTTAAATCTTGACAGATAAGGCATGACAGATAAATCTTTCTTAGGTGCAGAAACCACAGCAGCACACGATACTCCAGGCGTGGTCTCACTGTAGAAAGACATCTCTGTCGCTATCCTCAACTCCGCTTGTTCCAAAGGCCAACATACCATTTGCCTCATCTACTGCATCCGTTGCTCCAGATGCCAGCTGATCTACATCGGTGAGACCAAGCGGAGGCTGGGCGATCGTTTCGCCGAACACCTCCGCTCGGTCCGCAATAACCAACCCGACCTCCCGGTGGCTCAGCACTTCAACTCCCCCTCCCATTCCGTATCCGACCTCTCGGTCCTGGGCCTCCTCCACGGCCAGAGTGAGCAACACCGCAAGTTGGAGGAACAGCACCTCATATTCCGCTTGGGGAGTCTGCATCCTCTGGGCTTAAACATTGAATTTTCTCAATTCTGTTAACCCAGGCTGCCTCCTCCCCTTCCCACCTCTCCCTCAGCCCTCGGGCTCTGGCATTCCTTCTCTCTCCATCTCCCCCCCCCCCCACCCCCCCAAGTCGCACTAGCTTCTCATTTTCACACTACAAACAGCTTCCAATGGCCTGTTTCCTTTATCATCGATACTTTTTTACACATCTTTCATTCATTGTTCTTTATCTCTCCACATCACCGTCTATATCTCTCGTTTCCCTGATCCCTGACCAGTCTGAAGAAGGGTCTCGACCCGAAACGTCACCTATCTCCTTTGCTCCTTAGATGCTGCTGCACCCGCTGAGTTTCTCCAGCTTTTTGTGTAACCTACCATTTGCCTTGATTGCTGCTCCTGCTTGATTGAGTGTCAGGAGTCCAGAGAGTTTTATTGTCATGTGTCCCAGATAAGTCAATGAAATTCTTACTTGCTGCAGCACAACAGAATATGTAAACATAATACAAAACGGGAGATAAAGGTTCGGTGTGTCTATAGACCATAGACCATCTATTCACAATAAATAAACAGATAAGGTGTAATTATACATCAGCGCTTATTTGATGCTGTGTTTAATAGCCTGATGGCTGTGGGGAAGCAGCTGTTCCTGAACCTGGATGTTACAGATTTCAGGCTCCTGCACCTTCTTCCCGATGGCAACGGTGAGATGAGTGTGTGACCAGGACGGTGTGGGTCTTTGATCATGTTTTATTTTTGAGGCAGCGACTGCGATCGATCCCTTCGATGGTGGGGAGGTCAGAGCCGGTGATGGACTGGGCAGTGGTCACAACTTTCCGCAGTCTTTTCCGCTCCTGGACGCTCAAGTTGCCGAACCAAGCCATGATGCAGCCGGTCAGCATGCTCCCTACTGCGCACCTGTAGAAGATCGAGAGAGTCCTCCTTGACAAACCGACTCTCCGTAATCTTCTCAGGAAGTAGAGGCGCTGAGCTGCCTTCTTTATAATTGCATCAGTGTGCTGGGACCAGGAAAGATGCACATCCACAAATCTGAAGTTCTTGACCCTTTCCACCAGGTGAATATAAACGGGATTGTGGGTTTCTGTAGCTGGTGTAAGAGGATACCAAGATATCTTTGTACATCCAGGCCACAAAATTTAACACGGTTTAAATAAGGCACACCCAGCTATTTTTCTGCGGAAGTGAATAACTTCATGTTTTTGCCCATTTTCAATCTAAGTTACCTTGAAGCCCCAGGGGTGTCAGGCTAAATGCTCACGAAGGAGCTGCAGATGCTGGAGAATCGAAGGTAGGCAAAATTGCTGGAGAAACTCAGCGGGTGCGGCAGCATCTATGGAGCGAAGGAAAGAGGCAACGTTTCGGGCCGAAACCCTTCTTCAGACTAAATCTGCCCGGCTAAATCTCTACTGTGGGATTTGACGTTATAACCTTCTGACTTTGAAGGGGAGAGTGAGCTCTTTAGATTAAACATGTGATCCATCCATCCACAAATCAGCCTCCCCACCATCAACTCCATCTACACTTCACATCGTTGCGATGAAGCAGACAATTTAATCATGGACCACTCACACCCTGGTAATTCCTATCTTTTCCCCTCTCCTATTGGGCCAAAGATACAAAAGCTTAGAAGCACATACCACCAAATTCAGAAATAGACAATAGACGACGTTTCGGGTCGAGACCCTTCTTCAGACTGGTCAGGGTTCAGGGAAACGAGAGATATAGACAGTGATGTGGAGAGATAAAGATCACAGAGGGGGTGCAGTTCTCTCGTTTCCCTGATCCCTGACCAGTCTGAAGAAGGGTCTCAACCCGAAACGTCGCATATCTCCTTCGCTCCTTAGATGCTGCTGCACCCGCTGAGTTTCTCCAGCTTTTTGTGTAACCCCCAATAGACAATAGACAATAGGTGCAGGAGTAGGCCATTTGGCCCTTCAAGCCAGCATTGCCATTCAATGTGATCATGGCTGATCACCCCCAATCAGTACCCCGTTCCTGCCTTCTCCCCATATCCCCCTGACTCCGCTATTTTTAAGAGCCCTATCTAGCTCTCTCTTGAATGGCTTCATCCCCGCTGTTATCAGACTAATGAACTGACCTCTCACACGCTTATGGTGAATTTCCGATCTTCCAAGCTACCTTGCGGTCCCGTGCATTTTTTTTCTCTGCACTTTCCCTGCAGCTGTAACACTGAGAGGATGCAGCACTATGTTCCGCTCTCTGGTTATTTTTCTCTTTGAATTACCCTTCCTATGGCTTGATTGTACTCTTGATGATTTGAGTGGGGAGCAGACTGGAGTGGCAAGGTGGCGCAACGGTAGAGTTGCTGACTTACAACGCTTCTTCTTCTTTCGTGAGACCCCGGTTCGATCCTGACCACGGGTACTGTCGGTATGGAGTTTGCAGGTTCTCCACATGACCGCGTAGGTTTACCCCGTGCGCTCCGGTTTCAACCCCACACTCCAAAGATTGTAAATTGTGCCTGCCCCTCCTGTTAAAATGAGGAAGGGAACTATCACTTTGATTAAAATATCATGAGCAAAGGGTCTAACTTAGTTCAGTTCCTAATTCTCAATGCCGAGCTCACAGAACATTCTCGTATTTCTTTGTCTATTAGTCTTCTTCTTCTTCTTGTGTACGGCGTGCACAGCCTAAAGGGCCTGTCCCACCAGCATGCAACTCCATGCGATGAACGCGATCAAACTAGAAGCGGGGGCCGCGCGGAGGTCGGGTGATCCCCTGTACAGGGCCGTTCCCACTAGCATGCGCCTGCATGCGGCAAGCGCAACCTAACCGGCAGTAGGGGCCGCGCGGAGGTCGGGTGAGTGGCGCAACGTGGCACAAAGTGAGGCGAACTTGGAGCGAAGTCTAAGGTAAGTTCGCCAGGACAGAGAGGGGCACACAGAGAGGGGCACAGAGGCACACACTCAGAGGGCCACGGAGCCACACACACAGAGGGTCACGGAGGCACCTACAGATAGGGTCACGGAGGCACGAAGTTGAGACGGTGTGTAATGTGTCGAGGCGACTGCGAGCCGACAAGCCGTTGCCACGTGGAATTTTTGGACATAGTCAGTTTTTCGGAGCGAGGTCGGGACGAACTCCGCACAATTCCGCACGGCTCCGGCGATCGAAGTGGGACCGGCCCCGCGACGCCGGACGGCTCAAGCGACCACGTTAGGTCGCACTAATCGCATAGAGTTGCATGCTTGTAGGACAGGCCCTTAAAGTTGTAGGACAACTTGTTCTATTTGATCTCATTTGATTGCACAGGCCGGGTTGATTGCATTCGTCGAAACAGGGCGGACCAGGTGAATGTTGCAATCTCCCACCCCGTAGTGTGTGCTGGTGTATCGGAGATTGCTGGCCGATGCAGACTAGATGGGCCAAAGGGCCTGATTCTGTGCTGTACCTCTAAACTAAAACAATGTTTTTTCACGATATCTTCGTACATGTGACAATAACAAACCCTTACCAATGGCAACTGTCACACTGTACTAACATTATCCAAAGCAAAACTCAAAACACGTATTCCATTGCAGGTATGATGTTATTAAATGGTGAAACTGGTTTGAGAGGCTTAGGGTAGCCAATCCCTGCTCATAATTCATACCCCTTATAACCTTTAATAAATCTTGAAGAAAGAACTGCAGATGCTGGAAAAATCGAAGGTAGACAAAAATGCTGGAGAAACTCAGCGGGTGAGGCAGCATCTATGGAGCGAAGGAAATAGGCAACGTTTCGGGCCGAAACCCAAAGGAAATAGGTAACGTTTCGGGTCGAAACCCAAAGGGTTTCGGCCCGAAACGTTGCCTATTTCCTTCGCTCCATAGATGCTACCGCACCCGCTGAGTTTCTCCAGCACTTTTGTCTACCTGGTGGTTTACAGATGCTGTATGTATGGAGTGAAGGAACAGGTGACGTTTCGGGTCGAGACTCTTCTTCAGACTGATGTGGGGGTGTGGGGGGGCGGGAAGACAGTGGGCTGTGGGAGAGCTGGGAAGGGGAGGGGAAAGAGGGAGAAATCAAGGACTACCTGAAATTTAGAGGCCAATGTTCACACCACTGGGGTGTAAACTACCCAAACTTTAATACCTTTAAAAATCTTATTATTTTAAACTATGCTCAACCTCCTGACATTGTGGCTTTTTTTTAAATGCTGATTTTGATAATAAGCATACACAGACTTTTTTTTTGTCCATCTGTGGTCTACGAGTTCACCGTTTCCCTTTGTGCTTTTAGATTGTTGCCCAACCCGCAGCGTTGCTGCCAGCACTTACGCATTGTGTACGGAGGCAATTGGCGACATTTATCACAGCTGAAATATCATTTGCTTTATGATGGCACGTTGGCATTGTGACCTCATTGATCCGAAATAGCTCGCAGCTGAAACTAAGCTCAGTAACACCGGTGTCTGTGGCAGTATGTGTGCCCCAGAGCTCCAAATTCACTTCTATGGACCTTGTCTGCACTTGTAGGGTGAAATGAGCTGAATGTCATAATGGCAATGTTCATGTCACTAAATACTTAACACACCCAAGAAATGTATTAAGAGGGCATATCATGACACCAAATCAAATATATCACTAATAATTTTTCTTGAATACAAGTCTCAGCGTTTGCCAGGAGAAAGTTTCACAGCGGCACTATTAAAAATAATTCTCCATTACCAATGCGTTTGTTGCTGGTAGATTTTGTTTGGCTGTCAGTATAATTTAATGGTTCATGTTAGGGTACAGTAAAGTTTAGATTGATAGGGTAGAAACATAGAAAATAGATGCAGGAGGAGGCCATTCGGCCCTTCCAGCCAGCACCGCCATTCATTGTGATCATGGCTGATCGTCCGCTATCAATAACCCGTGCCTGCCTTCTCCCCATATCCCTTGACTCCACTAGCCCATAAAGCTCTGGGCTATCTTTTGCCAACTCTGGCCAACTCTCCCTTAAATCCATCCAGTGATTTGGCCTCCACTGCCCTCTGTGGTAGGGAATTCCATAAATTCCATTTTTCCCTTAAAATATCTAAAGAAGCTCTTACTGTCCTTCTTTATATTCCTGGCCAGCTTCCTCTCGTACTTCATCTTTTCAGACCGTATTGCCCGTTTTGTTTCCTTCTGTTGTCCTATGAAAGTTTCCCAATCCTCTGGCTTCTGTTATCAATAGGAGATCCATTGATTTGGCCTCTACAGCCAACTGTGGCAAATAATTCCACAGATAAAGAGGTTCCTCCTCATCTCATTCCTCAAGCACCGTCCTTTAATTCTGAGGCTACGGCCTCTGTTCCTAGACGCTCTCACTAGTGGAAACATCCTCTCTATCCAGGCCTTTCAGTATTCAGCAAGTTTCAATGAGGTCCCCCCTCATCCTTCTAAACTCCAGCGAGTACAGGCCCAGTGCCGTCAATGATTGGTGCGGGTGTCGGAGGTTATGGGGAGAAGGCAGGAGAATGGGGTTAGGAGGGAGAGATAGGGCAGTCATGATTGAATGGCGGAGTAGACTTAATTGTCTAATTCTGCAGAGTTTGCACATTTTCCCAGTGACCGTGTGGGTTTTTCTCCGGGTGCTCTGGTTTCCGCCCACATCCCAAAGACGTGCAGGTTTGTCGGTTAAACCACCATGCCTGCCATAACCTGGACTGCTGTGGAGGAGATCTGCAGTTGTGTGTCAGATCAGTTTCCAAGACTAACTTCAGGAGGAACACAGGAATGAGGAAGACTTTGTGAATTAACCTGTTCTGGTTTCCTGGATCACCAGTGACTAAATCCTAAACAATCACACTGATAGAATCCTGAAACATATTTGCTCTCTCATTTGCATAAACCAGCTTAGTACACCCTACGCCAAAGGGAACTTTCGTCGAGACAAAAAAGGCTGTGCCTGCAAACATGACGGAGTTAAGGTTGAGACAGAGAGCTGCAGTTGGTGCCAGGAGATATACGCCAACAACTGTTTGAATCACCAGGTAAACAGAGATGAGATATCTACTGCATGTGAATCACAAGGTGGCCTGACCACAGCCAGATGCATCATGCAGGCACAAGAAACTTTTCTCCACAGATAGAAACATAGAAATTAGGTGCAGGAGTACGCCATTCAGCCCTTCGAGCCTGGACCACCATTCAATATGATCATGGCTGATCATCCAACTCAGTATCCCGTACCTGCCTTCTCTCCATACCCTCTGATCCCCTTAGCCACAAGGGCCACATCTAACTCCCTCTTAAATATAGCCAATAAACTGGCCTCAGCTACCCTCTGTGGCAGAGAGTTCCAGAGACCCAGCACTCTCTGTGTGAAAAAAGTCCTTCTCATCTCGGTCCTAAAGGATTTCCCCCTTATCCTTAAGCTGTGACCCCTTGTCCTGGACCTCCCCAACATCGGGAACAATCTTCCTGCATCTAGCCTGTCCAACCCCTTAAGAATTGTGTAAGTTTCTATAGATCCCCTCTCAATCTCCTAAATTCTAGAGAGTATAAACCGAGTCTATGCAGTCTTTGTTCATAAGACAGTCCTGACATCCCAAGAATCAGTCTGGTGAACCTTCTCTGCGCTCCCTCTATGGCAATAATGTCCTTCCTCAGATTTGGAGACCAGAACTGTACGCAATACTCCAGGTGTGGTCTCATCAAGACCCTATACAACTGAAGTAGAACCTCCCTGCTCCTATACTCAAATCCTATACTCAGATGCTGCCTGACCCACTGAGTCCCTCCAGGAGAAGAAACAAGGAACAGCAGATGTTGGTTTACAGATGTTTAAGAAGGAACTGCAGATGCTGGAAAACCGAAGGTAGACAAAAGTGCTGGAGAAACTCAGCGGGTGCAGCAGCATCTATGGAGCAAAGGAAATAGGCAACGTTTCGGGCCGAAAGCCAAAGGAAATAGGTAACGTTTCGGCCTGAAACGTTGCCTATTTCCTTCGCTCCATAGATGCTGCTGCACCCGCTGAGTTTCTCCACCACTTTTGTCTACCTGGTGGTTTACAGATGCTGAGTTCCTCCAGTACTTTGTCCGCTGTCTCATGGTTGCTCATACGTTCGCAAGTTCTAGGAGCAGAATCAGGCCATTCAGCCCATCAAGTCTACTCCACCACTCAATCATGGCTAATCTAATCTTTCTGCCTCAACCCCATTCTCCTGCCTTCTCCCGTAACCCCTGACACCCGTACTAATCAAGAATCTGTCAATCTCTCCCTTAAAGATACCAATTTTAGTTTTGAGATGCAGCGCGGAAACAGGCCCTGCGGCCCACCGGGTCTGCGCCGACCAGCGATCCCCGCACATTAACCAATCCTAGGGACAATTTTTACATTTACCAAGCCAATTAACCCACAAACCTGTACGTCTTTGGAGCGTGGGAGGAAACCGAAGATCTTGGAGTAAACTCCATACAGACAGCGCCCGTGGTCGGGATCGAACCCGGTTGTCCGGCGCTGCATTCGCTGTAACGCAGCAACGCTACAGTGACCGCCCAAATTGGCGGGCTCCACAGCTTTCCGCGGCAACGAACTCCAGATTCACCACCTTCTGACTAAAGAAATTCCTCCTCGTCTCCTTCCTAAAGGCACGTCCTTTTATTCTGAGGCTGTGGCCTCTCGTCTTGGCCTCTCCAACTCGTGGAAACATCCTCTCCACATCCACTCTACCCAGAATGCTGTCTAATGGGGAAGGTTCTCGGATGTGACAAGCCGGCTTCTCCCATCACCAACGTGGGCCAGGGCCATCATTGGGCGGCACGGTGGCGCAGCGGTAGAGTTGCTGCCTTACAGCGCCAGAGACCCGGGTTCGATCCTGACAACGGGTGCTGTCTGTACGGAGTTTGCACGTTTTCCCTGTGACGTTTACTCCTCCCACATTGCAAAGATGAGCTAGTTTGTGGGTTAATTGGCCTGTCTAAAAATTGTCCCTCAAGCGCAGGAGAGAACTAGTGTATAGGTGAATGCTGGTCGGCACGGACTGGGTGGGCCGAAGGGCCTGTTTCCACGCTGTATCTCTAACCAAAACTAAACCATGAACATGATGAGGATAATTTGTTGCCCCATTCCTTTCCTTGATTAATTGTTCAATTTTTTCCAGGCTCAGAACATTATAGGACAGGAAAAGGGGCTTCACTCCCCAGCAAAGTCTGTGCCAAACATGATGCCAAGTCCATCCCTTACCAGCCTGCACATGATGCATATCCCTCCAATCTGTGCATAATCCATGCACTTATCCAAAAGTCTCTTATAAGCCACTGTTGTATCTGCTTCAACTTTGTACACTGGCAATCATTCGTTTTTAAAGATCCAAATATACCACGTGATGGCTTTTAAATTTTTTTTTAGTGTGTATTAAAAGCTTGTGTCAACGTTGTCTGGTTTGTTTTATGTGGGGCGATGGGGAGGGGGTCGGGGGGAAGGTTTTTCCAATCTCTTACCTTGCCAGAGATGAGATTGTTTTCCGGATCGTATCTCGGTTCGCTCTGCGGCCTAACATCATGGATTGGGAGGCCTTGCTCGGGACTGACCTACCATCGGAGCCGATCCCTTGCCTGGGATTTCAACACTGAGGTGCTCGCAGTCCCGGGTTGGCGGGAAGCTCCAAGGATGCAGAAGATTCGACTAGGCCCGAGCGCCGCCGGCTACAGGAGCCAAGATCGTCCTGTCAACGGAGGCTCGAGGCCCCCCGACTGCGGGAGAACCAAGAAGGGAAGAGATCGACCATTTTTTCGCCTTCCATCACAGTAAGGAATGTGGAGGAGTCACTGTGGTGGATGTTTGTATTTTGTGTGTCATGTTGTTTTTTATTGGTATAACTATACGGCAAACCAAATTCCTCGTGTGTTGCAAAACATACTTGGCTAATAAAGTAAGATTATGAAATATTTTTGTCCTCTTAAGCATCCTCATTCCATTTCATTATATGTCTCATTTGTGGCTGCGAACCTGTCTGCCCCCACGCCTTCCCGGGGAATTTCCAATTCTGGACACTTTATCATAATATCTCGCAGTTGATGAAACATTTTAATCCACAATGCCCTTTTGAAATAGCTGTCCAATGTCTCTGACTCCTGCTCTTGCCCCATAGTAACCCTATAACAATTACAGCACGGAAACAGGCCTTCACGGCCCTTCCAGTCCGTGCCGACCATGTATTTTCCCCTAGTCCCATCTACCTACAGTCAGACCATACCCCTCCATTCCCTTCCCGTCCATATCCCTATCCACTTTACTTTTAAATGTAAAAATCGATCCTGCCTCCACCACTTCTGCTGGAAGATCATTCCACACAGCCACCACTCTCTGAGTAAAGAAGTTCCCCCTCATGTTACCCCTAAATTTCTGTCCCTTAATTCTCATGTCATGCCCTCGTTTGAATCTTCCCTACCCTCAATGGGAAAAGCTTATCCACGTCAACTCTGTCTATCCCTTTCATCATTTTAAAGACCTCAATCAAGTCCCCCCTTAACCTTCTGCGCTCCAAAGAATAAAGACCCAACTTGTTCAACCTTTCTCTGTAACTTAGTTGCTGGAACCCAGACAACATTCTAGTAAATTTCCTCTGTACTCTCTCTATTTTGTTGACATCCTTCCTATAATTAGGCGACAAAAATTGTACACCATAGTCCAGAATTGGTCTTACCAATGCCTTGTACAATTTTAACATTACTTCCCTACACCTATATTCAATGCTCTGATTTATAAAGGTCTTGGAATTTTCCTCCCAAAAAAAGTACTTTCCTAATTCCCTTCAGAAAGATGATACTGAATCTGTCTGCCCACCAATTATGGACAAGAAGCTTGGTCACACCACGTAACCGAAGATGTCTTCTTCTTCTTCTTTTCGTGTCCATTTTACAAATGTTGGCCTCGCTGTCATCGTCCGTCCTGCTTCCGGCGACGATCAGTGGGAGCCATCACTTGTTGCAATAGTTGATGGTGGTAGCAGAATTAGTTCAGGATACTTCCAGTTTCCAGCCCCAGCGACGTGGATGCTTCTGCTATGGGGCCACCGTAGATGTGAAATGCACAGCGAAACCATGTCACAACAATCCATGACTTAAAGAGAATGGGGAAAAGGTAACGGGACCAAGGTCAAGGGAAACATGTGGTTCAAGGTTCAGAACTGTTCTGTGCTCAGTTTCCAGTGTCTTCATGTGTAGGAAGGAACTGCAGATGCTGGTTTAAACTGAAGATAGACACAAAATGCTGGAGGAAAACAAAACAGGCAGCATCTCTGGAGAGATGGAATGGGTGACGTTTCGGGTCGGTATCGTTCTTCAGACCAACTTTGTTTTGGGTTGGGACCTTTCTTCAGACTTCTGAAGAAGGGTCGGAAACAGAACATCACATGTCCATTTTCTCCAGAGATGCAACCTGACCCGCTGAGTTACTCCAGCATTTTGTGTCTATCTTTGATAGGATCTGTATGTATGTCTGTAAAGTCTGTATGTGGAGGAAGGAACTGCAGATGTTGGTTGATGAAGATAAACACAAAATGCTGGAGTAACTCAGCAGGTCAGACAGTCCAATCTGCCACCAAAATTCTTGGCATGCCAGATCATAAAAGGTTTACTGTAGTCTCAAATATCATCAATATGCAGCACACACTACACACTTGTAAAAAATAAAGTATGAAGTGACTGCAATTTAATCTGTCAGTGTCACATTAACAACTATTGAGTTTTTATGCTTGCAGTTTCCAATGTCACAAAGTGGTGGAGTGACTCAGCGGGTAAAGCAGCATCTCTGGAGAAAAGGAATAGGTGACGTTTCAGGTCAGAACTGAAGAAGGGTTTACGACCCGAAACGTCACCTAGTCCTTTTCTCCATTGATACTGCCTGACCCACTGAGTTCCTCCAGCATTTTGTGTCTATCTTTAGTACAACTTCAACAACTTCAGTTCCTTCCGACATTCGGAATCTGGGGTTACACAAAAAGCTGGAGAAACTCAGCGGGTACAGCAGCATCTAAGGAGCGAAGGAGATAGGCGACGTTTCGGGTCGAGACATGGATCACATGGATCACATGTTTCCCACTTAATCTAAAGAGCTCACTCTCCCCTTCAAAGTCAGAAGGTTGTAACGTCAAATCCCACAGTAGAGATTTAGTCTGAAGAAGGGTTTCGGCCCGAAACGTCGCCTATCTCCTTCGCTCCTTAGACGCTGCTGCACCCGCTGAGTTTCTCCAGCTTTTTGTGTAACCCTCGATTCTCCAGCATCTGCAGTTCCTTCTTTAACACAGATGTCATCTGGATTGTTTCATTCAATGACTCACTTATCATGCTGTGAGCAGCCCTGCAATTCAATTAGCCCACAGATAGAGTGCCATAGAGATAGATAGACTGCACGGCAAAGGGCACTTTGGTCCAGCTCATCCATGCTAAGCGAGACGCCCATCCAAGCTAGTCCAGCTTTGGCCCATCTCCCTCTAAACCTCCCCTATTATCATTATGCTATTGTCTCCTGCGCAATGACACACAATCAAGCTGTTTCGTCATCAAAGATATAATTCGGACCTGCTTTGAGTGGGAAGTAAATTTCTCACCGATACACTGAGCTGGGTTCGCTTAGAACGGGGCGAAAGGCCACTAGCACAAAGCTGGAGCTAACAATGGTGCAAAACGTCATCATTGTTCGAGGACACACGGAGGAATCAGCTCGATAGCTGGCATTTTAGCAGCTCAGTTACAGAATTACATGTCACTATAGTAACATACAAATTATCCGCTGTAATTGTCCGCTGCCTGGAGCATATTATTTCAATGGGGGTAATTTGAAATCACTTAGCTCTTTAACTGCATTTTAGGCTATTTATTTTACAGGTATGAGGCTGGTGTGAGGTTGAAAAATAGCTGATGGACATTGAAGATGTCGGATTAAACGTTCACTTCCACGACAAAGTTTGCAAAGATCGCCTTTATTTTTGCAAGCTATTCGAGCGTCTGGGAAATGTAATTGAATTCCACTTGCCCGATCACAGCTGGAGATACAGAGGCCGTGCTGGGAGATATAAAGAACTCGGGCAACACCTGCGGAGAAAAGGAAAAGGGCCGGGTAAGCGAGCGTATCGAGTTTGTGACCCTTCATCCAACACACACAAGAAAAATAATGGTCCCCAGAGGAATTAAATGGAGAGTCCGTGATGAGACAATGGGTCAGGTTGCATAACAAAAGTAAATGAAATGTGCAGGGCACAGGCGAGGAATGAGTCTAGAGTAGGAACCAAAGATCCTCTAGCAAGCAAGATAGTGCACTCCTGCTAAAACCAATGGGCTGCTGTGCAGTATGCTACAGAGTGGAATGTCAGCCTTTTCTTCGGCCATTTCAGTATTTGTAATTTGCTGTAGATTAGACAATAGACAATAGACAATAGGCGCAGGCGTAGGCCATTCAGCCCTTCGAGCCAGCACCGCCATTCAATGTGATCATGGCTGATCATCCCCAATCAGTACCCCGTTCCTGCCTTCTCCCCATATCCCCTGACTCCGCTATTTTTTAAGAGCCCTATCTAGCTCTCTCTTGAAAGCATCCAGAGAACCTGCCTCCAGAGAGAATTCCACAGACTCACCACTCTCGGTGAGAAAAAGTGTTTCCTCGTCTCCATTCTAAATGGCTTACTCCTTATTCTTAAACTGTGTGGCCCCTGGTTCTGGAGTCCCCCAACATCGGGAACATGTTTCCTGCCTCTAGTGTGTCCAAGTCGTTAACAATCTTATAAGTTTCAATGAGATCCCCTCTCATCCTTCTAAACTCCAGAGTGTACAAGCCCAGCTGCTCCATTCTCTCAGCATATGACAGTCCCGCCATCCCGGGAATTAACCTTGTAAACCTACGCTGCACTCCCTCAATAGCAAGAATGTCCTTTCTCAAATTAGGAACTCAAAACCCGACCCGACTTTGTACATCCCTCTCGCAGTATAATCAGCATTGCGGGGGAACAGTTTGTGTGTGTGATATAGTGTTAGACCCATTATTCATAATTCTGTTAGATCATAATTCTGCTATTTTTTGTTATTGATTAATATGTCAATAAATTATAATTCTGTTAATTTTCTTTTTTTAATGGGGTTTTTTAAAACGGAAGCCAGTTACGGAAAAGGGGCCCGAAGACTACCCATGAATCTGCCCATGACCATACTACGTCTTTTTCGTCGAGTGGGCTATCTTGCTTGCTATGGGATCTTTGGTAGTAACAGTGTGGGGAGAAACATCTCATGTAACCCAGGTAGACAAAAATGCTGGAGAAACTCAGCGGGTGAGGCAGGATCCATGGAGCGAAGGAATGGTTGGGAATTGAGGAATGCTGTGGAACAGAGGGATCTAGGAATAACTGTGCATAGTTCCCTGAAGGTGGAATCGCATGTAGATAGGGTGGTAAAGAAAGCTTTTGGTGTGCTGGCCTTTATAAATCAGAGCATTGAATATAGGAGTAGGGAAGTAATGTTAAAATTGTACAAGGCATTGGTAAGACCAATTCTGGACTATGGTGTACAATTTTGGTCGCCTAATTATAGGAAGGATGTCAACAAAATAGAGAGAGTACAGAGGAGATTTACTAGAATGTTGCCTGGGTTCCAGCAACTAAGTTACAGAGAAAGGTTGACCAAGTTAGGTCTTTATTCTTTGGAGCGCAGAAGGTTAAGGGGGGACTTGATTGAGGTCTTTAAAATGATGAAAGGGGTAGACAGAGTTGACATGGATAAGCTTTTCCCATTGAGGGTAGGAAAGATTCAAACAAGAGGGCATGACATGAGAATTAAGGGACAGAAGTTTAGGGGTAACATGAGGGGGAACTTCTTTACTCAGAGAGTGGTGGCTGTGTGGAATGATCTTCCAGCAGAAGTGGTGGAGGCAGGATCGATTTTAACATTTAAAAGTAAAGTGGATAGGTATATGTACAGGAAGGGAATGGAGGGGTATGGTCTGAGTGCAGCTAGATGGGACTAGGGGAAAATAAATGGTCGGCACGGACTGGAAGGGCCTGTTTCTACACTCTATGACTGTGACTGTAGATACTTTGAGGAATCACCGAAGAGGACAAAGCCAGTGAAATGGTTTCAGCGCCAATTCCCACCTGAATTCTTCCACCGTACCCCTGTCCATCTCCCTCTTTCCCCATCCCCTTCCCAGCTCTCCCACAGTTATGCTATTTTATTTGCCCATTGCCCAACTTGCCCATGCCGACCAACAATGTCCCATCTACCTGTAGTTGGCCCATATCTAAAACCTATGCTATCCACGTACCTGTCCAAATGTTTTTAACGTTGTCATAGTACCTGGTTCAACTACCTCCCCTGTAAGTCGTTCCATATACCTACCACCCTTTGTGTACAAAAGTTGCTCCACAAGTTACTATTAAATCCTCCCCCCCCCCCCCCCCCCACTTATGTTCTCTGGTTCTGGAACTTACTGGGCTGGAGTCTGTGTTTTCATGTTGTGTGGCTCTATGTAACCCATTCAACCCAAATCTGAGTATGAGTATAGGAGCAGGGAGGTTCTACTGCAGTTGTACAGGGTCTTGGTGAGGCCACACCTGGACAATTGCGTACAGTTTTGGTCTCCAAATCTGAGGAAAGACATTCTTGCCATAGAGGGAGTACAGAGAAGGTTCACCAGACTGATTCTTGGGATGTCAGGACTTTCATATGAAGAAAGACTGGATAGACTCGGCTTGTACTCGCTAGAATTTAGAAGATTGAGGGGGGATCTTATAGAAACGTACAAAATTCTTAAGGGGTTTGACAGGCTAGATGCAGGAAGATTGTTCCCGATGTTGGGGAAGTCCAGAACAAGGGGTCACAGTTTAAGGATAAGAGGGAAAACTTTTAGGACCGAGATGAGAAAAACATTTTTCACACAGAGAGTGGTGAGTTTCTGGAATTCTCTGTCACAGAAGGTAGTTGAGGTCAGTTCATTGGCTATATTTAAGAGGGAGTTAGATGCGGCCCTTGTGGCTAAAGGGATCAGGGGGTATGGAGAGAAGGCAGGTACGGGATACTGAGTTGGATGATCAGCCGTGATCATATTGAATGGCGGTGCAGGCTCGAAGGGTTGAATGGCCTACTCCTGCACCTATTTTCTATGTTTCTAATTGAGGAAGATAGTTTTGTTAAAGGGGCTGGATAAGATGAAGAATGAAATGGAAATAGGGACCAGGACGGCTGTGCCCTCGTGCTCTTCAAGAGAAAAGTTCAAACAAGATGATAGATTCAGTGAGCCCCAGAGCAAAGCTGAAAATAATACTCAACGTCATGGAAGTTCCTTCTATTGACCCAAGTGGTTCGGATCACACTTCAACATCACTTTGATGCCCACTCCCTTCTTTGTTGTTTCAAAGGCCTTGAGAGCTTCTTTCAGAGCAAAGCGATGCGTGACCAGAGGCTTCACATCAATCCTCTTTGAAGCCAACATGTCAATTGCTGTGGGCCACCTAAGAAAAGCAAAGATAGTTGGTAATAAGTCATTTTTCAGGGTACTCTTAAACCCCTGTCCCAGGGGTTTCAACGAGTTCATTCCAAGAGTTCTCCAGAGTTTGCCCCGATTCGAACTTGCAGGTACTTGGGGCTCTCGTGGACATTTTTCATCACATTGAAAAATCTTCACGAGTCTTCCTGTGCTTACCTGCCGCTAGCGAGTCTTCCCGAGTACCTGCCGTTAGCGCTAAGAGACGTCCCCGAGCTCCGATGTACCCGCTACGTTCATTCTCCGTGCTTACCACGAGTTTGATGTTTTTTTAAACTCGGGAGAGCTCTTGGAATGAACTCGTACCGTGGGACAGGGCCATTACTCTTCTTGAATATGATATTGAGAGTGAGATTAATGTGGACCAGGGAAGTACAGTGAGCATTCAGATACTTGATGGCATTTTTTTAGACAGAGGATGTGGATTGCAGCATCCTGAATATTGCCTTAGCTCGTATTTTAAATGCACCTTTATAATGCAAAAATAGGTGCATTAAAGAAAAATGATCAGAGGAATATGGAAGCCCAAAAATAATTTAAATGAATAAAGTAGTCTGTAAAGGCATTTTTATTCTTGTTAGTTGAACAAGTTAGGTCCTTATTCTTTGGAGCGCAGAAGGTTAAGGGGGGACTTGATTGAGGTCTTTAAAATGATGAAAGAGATAGACAGAGTTGACGTGGATAAGCTTTTCCCATTGAGGGTAGGGAAGATTCAAACAAGAGGGCATGACATGAGAATTAAGGGACAGAAGTTTAGGGGTAACATGAGGGGGAACTTCTTTACTCAGAGAGTGGTGGCTGTGTGGAATGATCTTCCAGCAGAAGTGGTGGAGGCAGGATCGATTTTAACATTTAAAAGTAAAGTGGATAGGTATATGGACGGGAAGGGAATGGAGGGGTATGGTCTGAGTGCAGGTAGATGGGACTAGGGGAAAATAAATGGTCGGCACGGACTGGAAGGGCCGAGAAGGCCTGTTTCCGTGCTGTAATTGTTATATGGTTGAAAGGGCCAAAATTGAAGCATGTTACACACCAGTCATAAGGCATCTTTGAACATCGAAGAGGAGGATGACTGAACGTTGGTGCAATACCTCACAGTGGGAAACTTTGATTCCGCTGTGTGGGGATGTTTGTGTTAAAGACTATTGTGTTCTGTGGGTTTTATTTATTCGTATGGTTGTATGGTGACCACAAATTTCACTGTACCAATTGGTGCATGTGACACCAAATGTCTCTTGAATCTTGAATCTCTTGGTGCCCTCTAGAGGCCAGCGCAGAGAGAGCGAATGTTAGCAACCGAGTCAAGGATGAGATCAGAAACCGCATGATGCAGTCCTTTCCCTTTCGACCACAAATCAAACCTATCTAGAGTTTAGATTGTAAACATTTGGTAAGAATACCACAGGTATGGACCTACAGGTTACAACATGCAGTGGGCAGCGAGGGATTTGATTTTGGATTACATTTTTACAATACAATACCGTTTATTCAAATGAGGTTCAAACAAAATTTGGTTTCTGCAGTCATACAACAAAAAAAGAACCAAGACACAACACAATTTACACAAACATCCTTCACAGCGAATCTCCTCCGCACTGTGATGGAAGGCAAAGTCTTATCTCTGTTTTAAAGAAGAAACTGCAGATGCTGGAGAATCGAGGGTTACACAAAAAGCTGGAGAAACTCAGCGGGTGCAGCAGCATCTAAGGATCGGACTCAGTCTGAAAAAGGGTCTCGACCCGAAACGTCGCCTAGCAGTCTGAAACATAGAACATAGAAACATAGAAATTAGCTGCAGGAGTAGGCCATTCGGCCCTTCGAGCCTGCACCGCCATTCAATATGATCATGGCTGATCATCCAACTCAGTATCCCGTACCTGCCTTCTCTCCATACCCTCTGATCCCCTTAGCCACAAGGGCCACATCTAACTCCCTCTTAAATATAGCCAATGAACTGGCCTCAACTACCCTCTGTGGCAGAGAGTTCCAGAGACCAACCACTCTCTGTGTGAAAAAAGTCCTTCTCATCTCGGTCCTAAAGGATTTCCCCCTTATCCTTAAGCTGTGACCCCTTGTCCTGGACCTCCCCAACATCGGGAACAATCTTCCTGCATCTATCCTGTACAACCCATTAAGAATTTTGTAAGTTTCTATAAGATCGCCTCTCAATCTCCTAAATTCTAGAGAGTATAAACAGAGTCTATGCAGTCTTTGTTCATAAGACAGTCCTGACATCCCAGGAATCAGTCTGGTGAACCGTCTCTGCACTCCCTCTATGGCAATAATGTCCTTCCTCAGATTTGGTAGCGGAAGAAGGGTCTCGACCCGAAACGTCGCCTATCACCTTCGCTCCTTAGATGCTGCTGCACCCGCTGAGTTTCTCCAGCTTTTTGTGTACCCCCAAAGTCTTATCTCTCTCGTTTTCCATTCTTCTCCCGATCTCAAAGTCAAAGCCCCCGGCTAGCAAGTCCCGCGGCCGTTTAAGCCGCGCGGGGCGATGTAAGGCCCCGCTCAAGGTCATTTTCAACCTGCAACTTGGGCGGGAGAAGTTGCCGTTGCGGGAGCTCCGAAAAGCGGTCTCCCACCAGGGACCCGCGAGTTACCGATGTCACCGTCCACCGGGCCTGCGGCCGGAGCCTCAGAAGCTTCGGGGTCGGGCAGCAGGGGTCGGGCGCGCTACCACAGCTCCTCCCGTTCCGAGCAAATTTTTAACAGCAAATTATAAAGGGGCTGCCTATGTTATGATATAGTTAGTAGGAGTGTTCTTGTACAATCCTGAACTGATGATTCAATGCAGGACAGCACGGCAGCACAGTGGTAGAGTTGCTGCCTTACAGTGCCAAAGACCCAGGTTCGATCCTGACTACAGGTGCTGTCTGTACGGAGTTTGCACGTTCTCCCCGTGACCGAGTGGGTTTTCTCCGAGATCTTCGGTTTCCTCCCACACTCCAAAGACGTACAGGTTTGTAGGTTAATTAGTTTTCTATAAATGTAAATTGTCCTTAGTGTGTGTAGGGTAGCTTTAATTTGCAGGGATCGCTGGTCGGCGCAGACTCGGTGGGCCGAAGAGCCTGTTTCCGCCATGTATCTCTAAACTAAGCTAACTGTCCTGATATTTTATCACTACCTTCAATAGCTGTTGCAACATACAATTAATTTGTAATTTAACAACTGACATTTTATATAGAAACATAGAAAATAGGTGCAGGAGTAGGCCATTCGGCCCTTCGAGCCCGCACCGCCATTCAATATGATCGTGGCTGATCATCCAAAATCAGTACCCTGTTCCTGCTTTCTCCCCATATCCCTTGATTCTGGTAGCCCTAAGAGCTATATCTAACTCTCACTTTAATACATCCAGTGAATTGGCCTCCACTGCCACCTGTGGCAGAGAATTCCACAGATTCACAACTCTGGTTGAAAAGTGTTTTCCCCATCTCAGTCCTAAATGGTCTAACCCTTATTCTTAAACTGTGACCTCCTGGTTCTGGACTCCCCCTACATGAGGAATTTTTTTTCCTGCATTTAACCTGTCCAACTCCTTAAGAATGTTATATATTTCTATAAGATCCTCACTAAATTCTAGTGAATATAAGCCCAGTCGATCCATTCTTTCATCATATGTTAGTCCCGCCATCCCGGGAATTAATTTGGTGAACCTACACGGCACTCTACCAATAGCAAGAATGTTCTTCCTCAAATTAGGAGACCAAAATGTACACAATACTCCAGGTGCAGTCTCAACAGAGCCCTGTACATCTGCAGTAAAACCTCTTTGCTCCTATACACAAATCCACTCGCAATGAAGGCCAACATGCCAATGGTCATATGTTGTCTGTTGCCGAGTTATCTTCACTGTGACGTCAAAGTTTTAGTTTAGAGATATATCGTGGAAACAGGCCCTTCGGCCCGTGCCGACCAATGATCACTCGTACACCAGTTCTATCCCACACACGCGACAATTTACAGAAGCCAATTAACTTACAGCCCTGCACGTCTTTAGCATGTGGGAAGAAACTGGAACACCCGGAGGAAACCCATGTGGTCACGGGGAGAACGTATAAATTAGTCGTGCGGCACGGTGGCGCAGCGGTAGAGTTGCTGCCTTACTGTGAATGCAACGCCGGAGGCACGGGTTCGATCCTGACTACGGGTGCTGTCTCTATGGAGTTTGTACGTTCTCCCCGTGACCTGCGTGGGTTTTCTCTGAGATCTTCGGTTTCCTCCCACACTCCAAAGACGTGCAGGTTTGTAGGTTAATTGGCTTGGTAAATGTGTTAAAAAAAGAAAAAAAAATTGTCCCTAGTGGGACACAGTTTAAGAATAAGGAGTAAGCCATTTAGAAAGGAGACGAGGAAACACTTTATCTCACAGAGAGTGGTGAGTCTGTTAATGAGCGGGGATCGCTGGTCGGCACGGACCCAGTGGGCCGAAAGGGCCTGTTTTTGTGCGGTATCTCTTAACTAAACTTCGTACAGACAGCACCCGAGGTCAGGATCGAACTCAGGTCTCTGGCGTTTTAAGGCAGCAACTCTACTGCTGCGCCACCATGCTGCCCCCTTGTGGACTGTGTATAAAATACATGAGGCTCATATTGCCATATTGAGAGTGAGGGGGGTTACAGGTTTTCTGGGTGAGGATGTGGTCGTAGAGTTGGAGGGAAGGGGGTATCACAGAGGGGGAGCAGTTAGAGAGGAGGTTGTGAAACTGTCTTCGTAGGGAGGAGGAGAACTTCTTCAAAGTAGGAGAGTGAGGGGCACTATTGGAGGTAGCACTTCTCTAATCATCAAAGGACTCATCTGCCCTCTCAGGTTGGTATACACTATTCTATGGCACTATTCTGTGGAGGAGGGAATCACCGCTAAAAGTTTATATTCTAATATATAATAATAATATTCTAATATAATAAACTAAACTGAACTAAGATCCTGGCCATCTTTTTCATCTTCGTAGATTGGAAAAGCATCAGCTAATAAGACAATATTTCCTGCTAATGGCCACAATTAATTGCAGAAACTGGTGGGAACAGGTCGGGAAGCAGCAATGGCAAGAGCTAAAGGTTATGAGACCCTTCAGGACTTCGACCTGAAACGTTACCTCTGCTTCCCTTTCCACAGCTGCTGCCCACCTGCTGTGTGTTTCCAGCGTGTTCTGTTTTGGTTTCAGACTGCCAGCATTTTCATTTAAAGTTAATTGATTCTTTAATAATTTGAGAGGTGCTTTGAGATGACCTATAAGATAGTTAAGGGTTTGGGTTTGGACATGCTAGAGGCAGGAAACATGTTCCCGATGTTGGGGGAGTCCAGAACCAGGGGCCACAGTTTAAGAATAAGGAGTAAGCCATTCAGAACGGAGATGATGAAACACTTTTTCTCACAGAGAATGGCGAGTCTGTGGAATTCTCTGCCTCAGAGGGTGGTGGAGGCAGGTTCCCTGGATGCTTTCAAGAGAGAGCTAGATAGGGCTCTTACAAATAGTGGAGTCAGGGAATATGGGGAGAAGGCAGGAACGGGGTACTGATTGGGGATGGTCAGCCATGATCACATTGAATGGCGGTGCTGGCTCAAAGGGCTGAATGGCCTACTCCTGCACCTATTGTCTATTGACCTCTGAAGAGCAACACAATCAATAAATATTTTCACCTCCAAATAAAATAATGGTGCAATCACTACTGTGCTTTGACCAAGGAGAAAGGCTGCCTTTTCATCACTTTCTCCCTCTATGTGCTGGTCCTGTGCAGGTGACAACAGATGTCAGGTGCGCTGGTAGCACACCAGTGCAGTCAAGTGCAAAATGGATGGTTGATGGGACGAAGGGCCTGTTTGTGTTCTGCATTCCTCTATCTCCTCGTCTCTGGAGATGCTGCCTGTCCCGCTGAGTTACTCCAGCATTTTGTGTCTATCTTCGGTTTAAACCAGCATCTGCAGTTCCTTCCGACACATTGATATTGAGATATTGTTTATGCTTGGTCCCTGACTGTTTTAATGAAGACCAAAAACATATGTGAAATAATTAAATGGGAAGAGTGTAAGAATAATGTTGATGGGCTTATTGATCAGTAATAACTCGATGGGCCAAAGGGCCCTACTGTGGCTCTGTGGTTTCAAATTAGAAACGGGCAAGAAAATATCAATACTTACGTGTTACAATATTTAAAAACTCCTCGAATATCCACTTCTCGAAGGATTGCATGGAGTATTGGAATGTTTGCAACCTCGTGGCCCAGACCAACCAGAGCCAAAACTCCTCCTGAACGCGTAGCCTGGGAAGCAATGTGGAAATAATATGAATTATTAATTCTGATTTCCTTGGGTATTAGCAACATAGAAAATAGGTGCAGGAGTAGGCCATTCGGCCCTTCAAACTTGCACCATATAACTGATACCATATATTTATAGTATTTTATTAGATAATGATGCTCCAAAGACGGATTTATATAGGCAATCATGGGAAAATGAATTAGGCCAACCAATTAGTCCAGAAATTTGGGATGATAGCTTACAACATATACATCACTGTTCGTTAAACACTAGACATTCTTTAATACAATTTAAAGTATTGCATAGACTGCATTATTCAAAAACAAAACTGATTAGAATTTTTCCAAGTGTTTCCCCTATTTGTGATCAATGTCAACACTTAGAGGCTAACCTATTGCACTCGTTCGTAAGTTGTATAAAAATTAATAATTTTTGGATGGAAATTTTTAAGATAATTTTTAAGATACCAAACTGGCTTCTGACTCAAAATTAATAATATTAGGAATAACGGAACCAAATCAATTCATTACTTTGAATCAAAGAATTTTTATTGATTATAGTTTAATAATTGGGAAACAAATTAATATTAAAATTTTGGAAAGGCTCTATAACCCCCACAATTAAAATGTGGAGCACAGAAATGTCGGAGACCCTATATTTGGAAAGAATAAGATTTGTCTTAATGGACAAACAAGAACTATTTAAAACAATATGGTCCCCATTTATTGAATATTTGAAGGGGCAAACTGGTTCGGCACGAGAACCCGACTGAAACCAGAATCGAAAATAGATGAAGTAGTACATTTCATAAAACGTGGATATATCCCCCAACAATGTAAAATCTGTAGAATTTTCCATTCTTTCCCAACTTTTTATATATATGGAGATATATATATATATATTTTTTTTGGTTTAATCTTTTTCCTCTATTTTCTGCCTTTATAAAAAATGGGGAAAAAAAATAATATAGAAGCACAATTATTAAGCAAGGATTAACATAAATAATACTGATTATGTATATCTACAAAGAACAAAATGATTTTTATTATGTCAACAATGAACGCGTATCTTTTTTTAAAATTATGTAATTGCTTCTAACTAATAAAAAAACTTAACAAAAAGAAACATAGAAAATAGGTGCAGGAGTAGGCCATTCGGCCCTTCAAACTTGCACCGCGATTCAATATGATCATGGATGATCATCTAAAATCGGTACCCCTTTCCTGCCTTTTCCCCATATATCTTTATTCCGTTAGACCTAAGAGCTAAATCTAACTCTCTCTTGAAAACATCCAGTGAATTGGTCTCCACTGCCTTCTGTGGCAGAGAATTCCACAGATTTACAACTCTCTGGGTGAAAAAGTCTTTCCTCATCTCAGTCCTAAATGGCATGCCTCTTATTCTTGAACCTTGACCCCCTGGTTCTGTACTGCTCTAACATTGGGGAACATTTTTCCAGCATCTAGCCTGTCCAATCCCTTAAGAATTGTATCTGTTTCTACAGCATCCCCTCTCATCCTTCTAAATTCCAGTGAGTACCTGAAGTATTTCACACGGTAGCTCACGGGATTGTTGGAGGACATAGCATGTAGCAGACCTCCAAGTTCATGCCTATGTAGAAAGCAGACGATGACCTTAAGCAGCACGTGAGTGCATTGCTAGCAGTAATGCTATTTTATTGATGATTCTCCAGCTCACACTCTTCCATATGCTCACACAACTGGGAGTAAACAGGATGGACATTGCAGGTGCATAGTTTTATTAAGGCAGTTCACTGGGGTCATCACATGTTTACCCCGGCTAAAAAAGGCCCCTCATTTCCATTCTTCTTCCCGCCCCACCCCCCCCCCCCCCACCTCAGTCTGAAAAAGGGTCTCGACCTGAAACGTCACCTATTTCCTTCACTCCATAGATGCTGCCTCACCCGCTGAGTTTCTCCAGCATTGTCTACCCTCATTTTTTAAATGTATTTTGTATTAATGTCTTGTTTTGCACAGACTTGTACACTTGAGGGACAATTTATGTTTTGTGTAATATCTGAGTCTATGAGTCTGTGATGCTACGGCAAGCACAATTATATTTGATTGACTTAAAGATACAGCATGAAAACAGGCCCTTCAGCCAACTGAGTCCATGCTGACCCTCGATCACCCGTCCATGTCATCCAACTTTCGTGTGCACTCCCTGCACACTTACAGAGCAATTTACAGAGGGCAAATAACCTCCAATCCTGCACATCTTTGTGACGTGGATGGAAACTGAAGGACCCAGAGCAAACCAACGCAGTCACATGAAGAACATACAAATTTCACACAGACAGCCATCGAGGTCGGGATCGAACTCGGGTCTCTGGCGCTGCGAGTCAGCAGCCTTACCCGCTGCACCACTGTGCCGCCTTTGTACCCGTGCCTCAGCGTACCTGTGCACGTGACAATAGACTCGACTTGACTTGTCCGATGGGAAAAATCAAAGAAATTGCAGTTTTGCAAAGTAAACACAGAAAAAGTTGGAAATACACAGTGGATCAGCCCGCCTCTGTGGGAAAAGTAATTGAGTTTATTCTGATGAAGGGCGACGAAAAATACGGATCAATGGTACTTTATTGTCATGTGTACCTAGGTAGAGTGAAATGCATTGGTTTGCTAATGACCCATATAACCATATAACAATTACAGCACGGAAACAGGCCTTCTCGGCCCTTCCAGTCCGTGCCGGCCATTCATTTTCCCCTAGTCCCATCTACCTGCACTCAGACCATACCCCTCCATTCCCTTCCCATCCATATACCTATCCACTTTACTTTTAAATGTTAAAATCGATCGTGCCTCCACCACTTCTGCTGGAAGATCATTCCACACAGCCACCACTCTCTGAATAAAGAAGTTCCCCCTCATGTTACCCCTAAACTTCTGTCCCTTAATTCTCATGTCATGCCCTCTTGTTTGAATCTTCCCTACCCTCAATGGGAAAACTTATCCACGTCAACTCTGTCTACCCTTTTCATCATTTTAAAGACTTCAATCAAGTCCCCCCTTAACCTTCTGCGCTCCAAAGAATAAAGACCTAACTTGTTCAACCTTTCTCTGTAACTTAGTTGCTGGAACCCAGGCAACATTCTAGTAAATCTGCTCTGTACTCTCTCTATTTTGTTGACATCCTTCCTATAATTGGGCGACCAAAATTGTACACCATACTCCAGTACTGGTCTCACCAATGCCTTGTACAATTTTAACATTACTTCCCTGCTCCTATATTCAATGCTCTGATTTATAAAGGCCAGCACACCAAAAGCTTTCTTTACCACCCTATCTACATGCAATTCCACCTTCAGGGAAGAACCCAGGAAAACCATACCGCAGACCTCACCGTGCAGCGGGCAAGTCTCGCCACTTGTCTATCGCCAACAACGTTGCAAAGGTTTGAATATTGGGGTCAACGCATAGGGCCAAATGGCCTCATTCTGCTCCTATATTTCATGCTCTTGTGATTAGATGTGACCTTTGTGCCCAGAAGTGTTTCAATGGTTCTTTATGTTTAAGAAGGAACTGCAGATGCTGGAAAAATCAAAGGTAGACAAAAAAATGCTGGAGGAACTTAGCGGGTGAGGCAGCATCTATGGAGAGAAGAAATAGGCGACGTTTCAGGTCGAGACCCTTCTTCAGACTGTCACATGCACCTGGGTCCACAGAAATTTGTCTTTTGTACACATTTCAATAAAAATATTACTCTACCAGGCACAATCAGTAAGTACGATGCAGATATCTTGTTATGGTACTTACATAGATGCCAGCTTGCATACAGATCTCTGCCCCAGAGCATTCGATGGTTATATCCGGCATGAAGCCAAGGGCAGCCTTCACTTTCTGGGCCATTTCTTCAGCTGTCTCTTTTTCAACTTTCAGCGTATAATCAGCCCCCATTTCCTTTGCCAGTTTTAGCCGGTCGCTTGACAAATCTTTAAGACACCATTTATTTTATCATTCCAAAAGAACAACTTTTGCAGTATTTACAGATCAAATTTACTTAGAGGGGCGGCACGGTGGCGCAGCGGTAGAGTTGCTGCCTTACAGCGCAGGTTCGATCCCGACTACAGGCGATGTCTGTATGGAGTTCGTACGTTCTCCTCATGGCCGCGTGAGTTTTTTTTCAAGACCTTCGGTTTCCTCCCACACTCCAAAGGTGTACAGGCTTGTAGGTTAATTGGCTACGTGTAAGTCGTGCATAAGTGTAAATCGCCACTAGTGTGTGTATAGGAGAGTGTTTGTCAAGTCAATCTGGAATGAAAGGACAGGTGCTGAGAATTGCTAAATTGAAATCACAAGACAGTCTGTCGGGCTCTGCCCAGGGTTTTTTAAAGGGGCACACAGCACCAGAAGCCAGGGATAGCCAGAAGAGGCAAGCAGGACTGATTGTCTACAGACCCGATTGGCAGCCGGTAAGGACTGAACTCTAAATGAACCGAGCAAGAAGACTGCAGCCCAGAGACTCTGTTTAACCCGTTAATGTCTGAGAAACTTGTCTGGCTAACGTGTTGATTAAGAAAGTTTGAAATAGTGTTTGTTGTCTATGTGGGGTTAAGGGCTAATGTGAGCTGATCTCTAATGCTAATATGCTATGAGTGGTGTTGGCTTAAATAATTGAGTTTTTAAAAAAGAAAAAAATGTATTAAAAAACAGTAAAGATTCATCTGATATTAAGCTAAATAATTGGTAACAGTAGTGGGCATTATCTTTATTTTCTTTCAATGAAATGTGAAAATTATTTCAAAAGACAAAATGGCTGCTATGAGTTGGAATGTTACAGAATGTAACAGGTACATGGAACTTTCTGTTATTTATATTTGGTTACAGTAATGTGTGTTTTCTGCCTTTATGTCTAAAGGTTTTTCACCTGATAAAGACTAAACCACTGAAAAGACTAAAACTGCCAAAATAAAAGGTGGAAAAGAAGTGTTTGGTCTGAGTGAATCCAGTTCATCATTTCGGGGTAGATAAATCAAATCCCTTTCAAGCGGGGAAACTGCGAAACATAAAAAGACTTGACGGTGTTAGCGTACAGGGGATCGCTGGCCGGAGTGGACTCGGTGGGCTGCAAGGCCTGTTTCCGCACTGTACCTCTAAACCAAACCAAGCAAAACAAAACTAGCTGGGAATCTTGTTAAAGATTCCACTGCAGATGCTGGAGAATCAAGGGTTACACAAAAGGCTGGAGAAACTCAGCGGGTGCAGCAGCATCTAAGGAGCGAAGGAGATAGGCGACGTTTCGGGTCGAGACCCTTCTTCAGACTGGGAATCTTCATTATATGTGGTTGGGGAAATAATAGGTTCAGTTGGTTTACTGATATTTTGGCATATGGTTTTAATTTACAGCATAGTGTTTCCTCCCCAGTAATTATTAGTTAGCCAACTTCTATACTAATGAACAAGGACAAGGCTCTCTTCCCTACTCCTCCCAATGTTACAAACCTATCATTGGTACCTCTACCAAATTACTGTGCCTGTAAAATATCATGAACAAAGGGTCTAACTTACTTCAGTTCCTAATTCTCAATGCCTAGCTCACAGAACTTTCTCGTATTTCTTTGTCTATTAGTCTTCACCTTGCGTATGGCGTGCACAGCCTAAAGTTGTAGGACAGCTTGTTCCGTTTAATCTGTTGTTTGTGCACGCCAGGTTGATTGCATTTATTGAAACAGGGTGGACCAAGCGAAGGTTGCAATCTCCCAGCCCTGTCTATTAGTGTATACCCTTTTCATGTTAACTTTCAAATAATGACTGTTTAAACACAATACATATTTATGGAACAATTAGAATTACGATAAACCATAAGCAAATACATTTACAGATCAAAGGTCATGTTCAAAGCCTTTGCTTTTGTTTAATCAAAGTTCCTCTCTCTCTCTGTGGCGCGACTCACGTTGCAGCGGCCACTACAGCCTGTCTGTCTTTTTTAAATTTTTTTGTCTAATTAAATGTAGTTGTTCGTGTTTTTTTTGTACTGTTTCTAACTGTGTATATGTGGGGGTGGGGGGGGGGGGACTTTAAAATCTCTTCCCTGCACGGGAGACCCGACCTTTTCCCTGTCGGGTCTCCGTTGTCGTTGGGGGCTAGCACCGTGGAGTGGCCTCCAACCGGGACGACCTGGGGGCTCCAGTCACGGAGCCTGCGGAGCTGCGGACTCACCGTCGTGGGGCTGGCCGGCCTCGGAGCGTGGGGAGCGGTGGTGGCTCGCTGCTGCGGCCCGACTCCGGAGCACCAGCTCCAGCCCGAATCCGAAGCTCCAGCTGCAGATTACTGCCGGTGGACTGTCGGGATATCGGGAGCTCGCGGATCCGGGTGGGAGACCGCTTTCCGGAGCTCCCGCAACGCAGCATCTCCCGCTCGTGTCGCGGGGTTGGATCGACCTGGAGCGGGGCCGTACATCGCCCGGCGTGGCTTTAATGGCCGCGGGAAATTTCAGCGCCTGCCGGGGGCTCCAACGTTGTGACGTTTGGGCCTAGAGTGGGGCCGTACATCGGCCGGCGCGGCCTCAATGGCCGTGGGACTTAACACCGCCCGCCTGGGGCTTCGACCTCGGGAGAGAAATGATGCGGGGGAGAGAGAAGACTTTGCCTTCCATCACAGTGAGGAGGAGATTCACTGTGATGGATGTTTATGTAAATTTAATTGTTTGAATGTTTTGTAGGAATTGTTCTGTTTGTATGGCTGTAGAAACGGAGTTGCGTTTGAGCCTCTCTGACGTTCGAATGACAAGTAATAAAATCAAAACTTGGATAATCTTAATCCTATGAAGGTTTAAAAGTTAGTTTAAAAAAAAGAAGAAAAACGTTAAAAAGCAAAACATTCATACAGCGGAAATTTACACTGTACCCCAAAGTTGGAGCAGTTAGTATCTTTAGTAGGGCCGGTTTGCAGTGTGCATTCATACCTTCATGACATGCATTCAGGTTGCTACACCATTGTGAATCTTCCATCAGTGGGAGCAAATGTACTGAAGACTGATAATGGTATTTGGTGTCTACATGAATCATAGCAAGGCTTTTGCCAACATCCGTGCACTGTCGGCTTGCTCACAAGGTAAGGGTGCATGATTGTGCTGACAATAGTACAGAGCAGAGTCGCCAGATGTTGCTGGGATTGGAGGACTCCAGCCATGGAGGAACATTAGACAGACTGTGCATATTTTTCACTGAGCAAAGGAGGCTGAGAGGTGACCGGACAGGAGCAGCAGATACATTTATGAGAAGCAGAGACGAGTTAAAATCTTTATAACCATAAATTACAGCACGGAAACAATCCTTCCCGGCCCTTCCAGTCCGTGCCGACCATTCATTTTCCCCTAGTCCCATCTACCTGCACTCAGACCATACCCCTCCATTCCCTTCCCGTCCATATACCTATCCACTTTACTTTTAAATGTTAAAATCGATCCTGCCTCCACCACTTCTGCAGGAAGATCATTCCACACAGCCACCACTCTCTGAGTAAAGAAGTTCCCCCTCATGTTACCCCTAAACTTCTGTCCCTTAATTCTCATGTCATGCCCTCTTGTTTGAATCTTCCCTACCCTCAATGGGAAAAGCTTATCCACGTCAACTCTGTATATCCCTTTCATCATTTTAAAGACCTCAATCAGGTCCCCCCTTAACCTTCTGCGCTCCAAAGAATAAAGACCTTTGGCCAGTGCTGTGGGTATCATAAACAAGGAGGAAAAGGTTTAAGGTGGATGGACGGAGATTTAAAGGGAATCTAAGGGGAAAGTTATTTACAGAGTGGTTGATATCCATGACACACTGCCACTGGAGGTGGTGGCATCTGTTGGAATTACAATGTTTAAGAGACATTTAGACAGACACTTGGATAAACAGAATGGTATGGCCCCAATTCAGGCAAATGGTATTAATGTTAGTGAGCCAAATCTACAATAATGGGGTGTTAGCATGGACTTGGTGGGCCGAAGAGCCCATTTTTGTGTTGGAGCAAAAAGGGGCCTGAATACTCAGGGCCACTCTGCAAGTTAGAATGAATTTATCGCAGTCGCTGCCTCAAAAAGGCTGGCAGCATCATCAAAGACCCACACCATCCTGGCCACACACTCATCTCCCTGCTACCTTCAGGTAGAAGGTACTGAAACGACCAGGTTCAGGAATAGCTACTCCCCCACAGTCATCAGGCTATTAAACCTGGCTCGGACAAAACTCTGATCATTAATACCCCTTTATCTGTTATTTGCACCTTGTCAGTTTATTTATTCATGTGTGTATATATTTATATAATGGTATATGGACACACTGATCTGTTCTGTAGTCAATGCCTACTATGTTCTATGTGCTGAAGCAAAGCAAGAATTTCATTGTCATATGAAATTCATACCTGACCTGGTGGTAACATTGGTCCCTCAGTATCATGATGTATTGTGATGCAGAAAGATAATCAGTGTAGTTTATAGTTTACTAGACCAAGTGGGACTTTGGAGTTTAATGTGGGTGTGAGTAAAGGGGAATTAATTGGTGGCTGGTCTCCTATTCAATTTGGAGTCTGTGGGTATCTCAATACTTCCTTGCATCAGTAAATTGATCCTTTTTAAACACACTTTGCTGCTTATTTTCACATTTTCAGTGAATGAAATATTGACGTGTAAACAAAGGAAAAAGTAGAGGGTTCCAATTCTAGATTTGAGTTATGGAAAATTACCAGTTGCCATATTATTACCAGCAAAATAAATAAATAAAGAACGAACGAACTACGCCAATGTACATGTTGGGAATAGTTTATAAACAAGTGCTGACCATGTGCCTTACCACTTATCACTACTTGAGCTGCCCCCATTGCCTTGGCGACCAACAGATTCATAAGTCCAATTGTCCCTTAAGAAAGAAATGAATGGTACATCAATTAGAAAATAATGTTGCATATGCAAGAGCTTTGTGCTAGTTAACTGCCTTTCTCATAGCATCTTTCACAACCCTTGAATACATTTCATGCGCCTTCTCGCCTTATCTAACTACCTTTTGTATTTTTTTATCTTTGGCCTTTGTCCTAACCATCTGCCAATCCCTCCCTCGCTCACCTGGATAGAAAGGAACTGCTGGTATATACTGAAGATAGATACAAAGTGCTGGAGTAACTCAGCGGGTCATGCAGTATCTCTGGAGAGAAAAGTTGGGAGTTTCCTTCTGGTGCTCCAGTTTTAAACCACACCCCAGAGATATGCATATGTTAGGTTCGACACAAAGCTGGAGTAACTCAGCGGGACAGGCAGCACCCTCTGGATAAAAGAAATGGGTGATATTTTGGGTTGATACCCTTCTGACCCCAACATGTGTTAGGCTAATTGGTCAGTGTAAGTTGGCGAGTGGTAAAGTCCAGGTGCTGTCGTTGGTGCTGTGGGGGTTCAGTGATGGGCTAAAGCAGTGGGTGCTTGATGTTGGTCAACTTAAAGCCCCTGTCCCCACTTAGGCGAGTTTTTTGGCGACTAGGCTGTCGCCACATGGTCGCGGGGTGACGCCTGTATGGTCATGAGTAGTCTCCTGAAGAATCGTAACGTCTTTCTGGTCGCCGCTGGATTTCGAAATGTTCAAAACCTTTCGGCGACCGTAGGCTTGACGCAGCTTGTCTTCTCCTAGCGTAGGTGCTGTCGCCGGGGGTTGGTGGTTGTCGTTTGGTGCTGACGTTGGTGAATCCCATTGGCGACTACCTATGATGGGTGTGAATCGTTATAAGTTAGGCGCATTCCCTTTCTTTTTTGTTTAGCTTCTTTGGATTTTTTACTTAATTTCTTTCCCTTCTTAAGGCCCTCTTCTCTTTGGGGCCTCGTTTTCTTTTCTTTTTGTTTTTCACATTCTCAAGCACGCAGTCTACTTAACCATCATCACTCATCTAAAGCCAACCACTGCGGACTACACTTCACCACTATTCTCATTCTTCTCTTTCTCCTCTTTTGTTTTTGTCTATTATAGGTTAAAGTGTATAAAAGTAAACAAAGAGAAGTTGTACACGAAATGTATTATGTTGCATAACCATATAACCATATAACAATTACAGCACGGAAACAGGCCCTCTCGGCCCTTCCAGTCCGTGCCGACCATTTATTTTCCCTCTAGTCCCATCTACCTTTACATCTACAGGAGGGTTATGGTATGAGTGCAGGCAGGTGGGACTAAGGGAAAAAAGTTGTTCGGCACGGACTTGAAGGGCCGAGATGGCCTGTTTCCGTGCTGTAATTGTTATATGGTTACACTGCACTCAGACCATACCCCTCCATTCCCTTCCCGTCCATATACCTATCCACTTTACTTTTAAATGTTAAAATCGATCCTGCCTCCACCACTTCTGCTGGAAGCTCATTCCACACAGCCACCACTCTCTGAGTAAAGAAGTTCCCCCTCATGTTACCCCTAATCTTCTGTCCCTTAATTCTCATGTCATGCCCTCTTGTTTGAATCTTCCCTACCCTCAATGGGAAAAGCTTATCCACGTCAACTCTGTCTATCCCTTTCATCATTTTAAAGACCTCAATCAAGTCCCCCCTTAACCTTCTGCGCTCCAAAGAATAAAGACCTAACTTGTTCAACCTTTCTCTGTAACATGATTAAGATGTATGTACAATGCTTCTAATAAAAAATTTAAAAAAACATTTTTTTTTAAACGGCGACAGATACCAGCGACTGGATTGTCTTCAGTTGTCATCGACAGGGTCGTTGCTTGTCGTAGCTTGTCGTGGGTGGACATACGTTGACTTTGGTTTGGCACAGGTTGTTGCCTGTGTGGTCGTAGGTGGACATCCTAATGGGTCGCCGGTTGTCGGTAGCTTCACGTAGACATTTGCGTGCGGGGGGGGGGGGGGGGGGGGGGGTCCAGTTGCCGTTTTTTCAGCGACCTGCTACGACTGTGACAATCGCCGGGAAAATCGCCTAAGTGCGACAGGCCCCTAATGGACTGTTTGTATGCTCTATGACTCCTTTTTTTGATCCCAACTAATATTAAAATACACAGAAATTTATAATCTTACAAGTTTCACTCTCAAAACAGCACCGGAGGCTGGTTCACTTGAATAGTGTGCATTGAAAATACAAGATTAAGGATACTAGAATGCGTGAGTATTTCTTGTCATCAGTGATTCTTTACCAGCTCCACAGATGAAGATCTTGCAGCCCATTTTCACTTCAGCTCTGCGGCAGGCATGAATCGCAACAGAAAGAGGCTCCACCAGTGCTCCTTCTTCAAAACTCAACGAGTCTGGAATCCTGAAAGAAAGAGGCATAAGAGGACACCATTAAAAATTATAAAACCATTGTGGAATAGAGAAGGTTAAACATACAACAATCCAATAAACAATAGGTGCAGGAGCAGGACATTCGACCCTTCGAGCAAGCACTGCCATTCTTATATAGACACAAAATGCTGGTGTAACTCAGCGAGTCAGGCAGCATCTCTGGAGAAAATAGAAAGATGACGTTTTGGGTCGGGTGAAGAAGGGTTCTGATCTGCAAGGTCACCTCTCCATTTTCTCCAGAGATGCTGCATGACCCGCTGAGTTACTCCAGCCCTTTGTGCCTATCCTTGGTATAAAGCCAGCATCTGCAATGTATTTTTTAACCACATTATAGTCTATTCTCATGTTTCTTTCCCCAAATCTGTGATGTAACTGAAGTAAACATAGACTTTGGAAGTCTGCATTAGTTTTTGATGATGTGTGCACATCAATGTTTGTGCCCCAGAAGGTCACGAGAGAAAACATGCCTAAGTCAAATAAGTTCTGCAATGTTTGGCCAAAGATTGACCAACATAAACCGTCTCTCCCCTTTTGTGTAAATATCCACGATCGTAAGGTTAAATAAACAGGTAAAGTATTTTTGGAATTGCTCCATACAGCAGCAAAGCAAAAGATGAGTTAAGGGCCTGTCCCACCAGCATGCGGCGAGCGCGATCTAACGTGGCCGCTTGAGCCTCGCGGGGCCGGTCCCACTTCGATCGGCGGAGCCGTATGGAGTTGTGCGGGGCTGGTCCCGACATCGCGCGGGGCTCCGAAAAACTGACCGTGTTCAAAAATCCCGCGTGGCAAATGCCTGTCGGCCCGCAGCCTCATTGAGGCCGCACGCAACACCTCGACGCCATAAGCAGCGTCTTGACGCCGTATGCCTAGTGCGTGGCGTTCCGTGATGACATTACCACCCGACGCCGTGCGACGTCCAAATTCAGTCGGCCCGCCTCCTGCCCAGCTGATCGGTGAGTATGATGTCGGGACCAGCTCCATACGGATCCGCGGTTGGAAGTGGGACCGGCCCCGCGAGGCCGTACGCCTCAAGCCACCACGTTTGGTCACGCTCGCTGCATGCAGTAAACATAGAAACATAGAAAATAGGTGCAGGAGTAGGCCATTCGGCCCTTCGAGCCTGCACCGCCATTCAATGTGATCATGGCTGATCATCCAACTCAGTATCCCGTACCTGCCTTCTCTCCATACCCCCTGATCCCTTTAGCCACAAGTGCCACATCTAACGCCCTCTTAAATATAGCTAAAGGAATTCCCCCTTATCCTTAGACTGTGACCCCTTGTTCTGGACTCCCCCAACATCGGGAACAATCTTCCAGCATCTAGCTTGTCCAACCCCTTAAGAATTTTGTAGCATGCTGGTGGGACAGGCCCTTTAGTGTACTTACATGGGGAAATTGTCTGATGTTAGAATTTGCATGCATCCTGCTACACTAAAACTATAGAGGATAGTCTGGACCCATGCCGAACTATTTCAGGAAAACCACAACCAATGTGCTGGAGAAGAAAGCCTTAACTTCAGGGATAGAAAAATGAACATCACGAGACAAGAACACAAAATCGGAGGCAAACACTCTCTACACTCAGCGAAAGCTTCTCCTTTTCGAATAACATCGGGGAGATCGAATGGATGCACAGAGACTCTTGCCCACAATAGGGGAATCGAAGACCAGAGGACATAGGTTCAAGGTGAAGGGGAAAAGATTAAATAGGAATCCGAGGGGTAACTTTTTCACACAAAGGGTGGTGGGTGTATGGAACAAGGTGATGAGGTAGTTGAGGCCGGGACTATCCCAACATTTAAGAAACAGTTAGACAGGTATACTGATAGGACAAGTTTGGAAGGATATGGACCAAGCGCAGGCAGGTGGAACTAGTGTAGCTGGGACATGTTGGCCGGTGTGGGCAAGTTGGGCTGAAGGGCCTGTTTCCACACCGTATCAGTCTATGACTATACAACATTGGGTATCTGCTGGATAAGTTCCGATTCTACAAAAGGTAGAATTTTTAAAGATATGAATCTAACAGTTCTATATTTAAAACAAGCAATATTTTGAAATCATAGATAAAGGATTTTTTTAAAGATATGCAACTAACAGTACATAGAGAAACTAACTTGTAGCAGTAGCTAGCATCATGGACATAGTATTGGCACATCCCCCCATGATCAGGAGGAAGGCCACTGGCGAAGCTTGTTGGTGACAAGTTGTAACGTCCAGTTTTAACAAAATCATCCTTCTCTCTGGGGACACCAGGCTCAATGGCAACTCTGTTACCTGCAACAAAACAAGATAATAGTCCCTGGTGAAAATACATTTCTGTTGCTTGGTTTTCGACAAGGTAGTAAGGGCACTATTTTTAGGCGACTGCCGGCAACAATAGACAATAGACAATAGGTGCAGGAGTAGGCCATTCGGCCCTTTGAGCCAACACCGCCATTCAATGTGATCATGGCTGATCATCCCCAATCAGTACCCCGTTCCTGCCTTCTTCCCATATCCCCTGACTCCGCTATTTTTAAGAGCCCTATCTAGCTCTCTCTTATAAGCATCCAGAGAACCTGCCTCCACCGCCCTCTGAGGCAGAGAATTCCACAGACTCACAAAGCTCTGTGAGAAAAAGTGTTTCCTCATCTCCGTTCTAAATGGCTTACTCCTTATTCTTAAACTGTGGCTCCTGGTTCTGGACTCCCCCAACATCGGGAACATGTTTCCTGCCTCCAGTGTGTCCAAGCCCTTAACAATCTTATATGTCTCCATTCTAAATGGCTTACTCGTTATTCAACTGTCATAGTCGTAGCCAGTTGACGAAAACCCGGCGACTGGACCCCCCTTCGACATAAAATTTGAAATAGAATCATTGCTTTAACAACAAAAAAAAACCCCGGTCAGCACTGGCGACAACCAACGTCATCCTGGCGACATCTACGACCGCACCTACGTCAGGAGAAGCCAAGCTACGCTCATTGGCGTCAAACCCACTGTCGCAAACTGTTGCTGAGAAGTTTTGAACATTTGAACAGTCTAGTCGCCTGTAGTCGCCTAAATAATCGCCTAAGAGGGACGGGGCATTAGTGGTGTCATCAATATCATCTAGAAGTCAGTACTGTAAACACTGGTACTGTGCATTTTTTACAAACCATGATGTTGTTACTGCAATTGGATTGATATGGGTAACATCCCCCAAAAAGCTAAAATCACCAGTATGCCTGTAATGTGCCTTTAATGCTACATCTTGGCACTACATACAATACTATACAACAATACTTCATTAGCCAAGTATGTCTCTGCATCATAAGTGAAATTTCATTTGCCGAGTCAGTGATACAAATAAAAAGGAACGGAACGCACAAAACACATTTTAACATAAACATCCACCACAGTGACTCCTCCACATTCCTCACTGTGATGGAAGGCGACAAAAAGTTCAATCTCATCCCTTCTTTTTTCTCTCTCTCTCTCCATAACAATGTTGTGTGTGCCCTTTACCTTTTATTCATGCACTGTGGGCAGCTTGATTGTATTCATGCCTAGTGTTTTACCTTGACTGGATAGCACGCAAACAAAAGCTTTTCACTGTACCTCGGTATACGTGACAATAAAAAAACTAAACTAAACTAATCCAAGCTAAACTAAATGGTTTGCAGTTTATATTCTTAGACAACGGGCCTGCAATAAAAGCTGTAATTATTGCTAATGCGTTGGAGTATTAAACCTTTGTGTTAAAGAAGGAACTGCAGATGCTGGAGAATCGAGGGTTACACAAAAAGCTGGAGAAACTCAGCGGGTGCAGCAGCATCTAAGGAGCGAAGGAGATGGGCGATGTTTCGGGTCGAGACCCTTCTTCAGACCTATTAAACCTTTGTGTTCACCTATTCAAGCTAATTTCAATAACTGTAGAAGAAGCGTCTCGACTTGAGACGTCACCCAATCCTTCTCTCCAGAGATGCTGCCTGTCCCGCTGAGTTACTCCAGCATTTTGTGTCTATCTCCGAATTTAACAACAGTCTTTCGCAAATATTTGAAATAATCATTGGGGTTTGTAAACCAAGCTGAGGGCAATAAAACTGATCAGTGTATTTTATTGGGCCCCAAGTTGTTTGACAAATAGAAACATAGAAACTAGGTGCAGGAGTAGGCCATTCGGCCCTTCGAGCCTGCACCGCCATTCAATATGATCATGGCTGATCATCTTTCTTCATAAGACAGTCCTGACATCCCAGGAATCAGTCTGGTGAACCTTCTCTGCACTCCCTCTATGGCAATAATGTCCTTCCTCAGATTTGGAGACCAAAACTGTACGCAATACTCCAGGTGTGGTCTCACCAAGACCCTGTACAACTGAAGTAGAACCTCCCTGCTCCTATACTCAAATCCTTTTGCTATGAAAGCTAACATACCATTCGCTTTCTTCATTGCCTGCTGCACCTGCATGCCTACTTTCAATGACTGGTGTACCATGACACCCAGGTCTCGCTGCATCTCCCCTTTTCCTAATCGGCCACCATTTAGATAATAGTCTGCTTTCCTGTTTTTGCCACCAAAGTGGATAACCTCACATTTATCCACATTATACTGCATCTGCCAAACATTTGTCCACTCACCCAGCCTATCCAAGTCACCTTGCAGTCTCCTAGCATCCTCCTCACAGCTAACACTGCCCCCCAGCTTAGTGTCATCCGCACACTTGGAGATATTGCCTTTAATTCCCTCATCCAGATCGTTAATATATATTGTAAATAGCTGTGGTCCCAGCACTGAGCCTTGCGGTACCCCACTAGTCACTGCCTAGTGGGAGTAGTTTTCTAAATAACTGGAAACAGAAGGTTAAAGATAACTCTGGGGGGGAAAAAAAACAAAGGTTAAAGGCTGCAGAGACATTGATCAACAATGAATTATTTCAAAAATGTAAAATCCACATCGTGTTGTGAGAATATAAAAATATTGTGGATGCAGTGAATCTTTGAAAAACTTTGGGTTCTCTCAGAGTGTTTCCCAGTACTTACTATTAATCCGATTTGTTTCAGAAACTCACCACCGCTTTACGAGATGTTCTTTGTGTCTGTTCCTATCTGAGGTATATTAAGAGGGCAATTAGGCCCCACATGAAAGCCAGATTCAGGGTACAGGTTAAACACAGAATTCCCTTCAACAGGGGTACTGATTTTACCTTCACCATTTCTTCTGACAATTCATTATAGACCTCAAGGGTAGTTTTGGTCAGAATTTAGTTTAGAGAAACAGCATGGAAACAGGCCCTTCGGCCCAATGAGTCCATGCTGACCATTGATCACCTGTTCACACTAGTTCCATGTTACCCCACTTTTTTTCATCCGCTCCCTACACAGTAGGGCCAATTTTATAGAGTGCCAATTAACCCACAAACCTGCAGGTCTTTGGGATATGGGAGGAAACTAATGTACCTGGAGGAAACCCACGCAGTCAAAGGAAGAACTTGCAAACTCCATGCAGACAGCATCCAAGGTCAGGATTGACCCCGTGTCTGGCGCTGTGAGGCAGCAGTTGTTCCAGCTGTGTCGCTGTGCCACCCTGTACTTGTTGCTTAAAAAAATTTCAAATCCAAATCTCACCAATCTCTTTAAATATGTGTCCTCTGGGGAATGATGTTCCTGTGAGTGCAAGATACACTTCAGTAGGTATGTTGCAAAACTTACCTTGAGCAGCGCTGCAGTTCTGCCGCTCCCCGTGTGCGCGACTTTAGCGCCTTTCAGAGGGGGGCGGGCTTAAAGTGCCGTTTTTCAACAGGCAGGACAAATCGATGAATGTCGGGCGATTTAGTTGCGGAAGAAAAATCGCACCGACATTTCATGAATGAAGGTATTTTTAAATTACTCTAAATTATTTATTAACTAGAGTAATTTAAAAATCACCTTCAAAAGCCGTGAGCACCGACAACCGGAAGGATATTGCGTAGGGGAGAAGAAAAGGTAAATAGTTTATTTTCATATTAAAAGTTGGTTTTTCGGGAGGCTTTAATAATATTTTTATGTTGCGAAATGGGGTCCCAAAAAATCTATGAACAAACAGTATTTTTCCTCCCGACTTCACCGCTAACCGCAACGTTCCAATCCACCGCATTCCACTAAAACCCACTCGCTAGTTGATTTAAATGGCCATTAATTTACAGGAATCAAACACTAAATTCCTTCCATTTGGCCCAGAAATTCATGAAAATTAGATTTAAGAATGATGTTATATTGTGGATTATTGTGTGAATGTTATTTGGACACTTAGGCAATTAAAAAAAAGTTTATCTTTTCTTAAGAAATGGATAGATGTTTAGATCTACTCATTGCATTTTGTAATTAGCTACAATTAGATAACTAACTAATTATTTGCTTTAATTTCAGGTCATCCAAGTAAGATTGTTTCATATTTGTTTCAGAATGCTTCAATCTATAATAACTGAAAATTTCATTGAGTTCTCTTAATTTTTAAGAAAGTTATGGGCTTTTAACTTTTCCAGATCACAGCTTTTGAGTTAAGTCAATTGAAAGGCAATGGGGAGCAAGATGCTAATTTCCGAGTATGAAAATGGCCATAACTTTCTTAATACTGAAGATATGAAAGTAAATTAGATGTCAAATTAAACTTCTTTTTATGCTTTATCTGATGGGATAAATTGCAGACTTGATTTTTTAAATCTCAAAATTTTGTAACATTGCTAACTTCAGTCTTTCAAAATCGCATCTAATTTTGAACCCGTCTTAAATGACCTCCAGATTTTAGGTAACACTGCAGAATGCTTCATGACGAACCTGCTTTGAGGTGTTGAACTCCAGAGCCCACTTTCACCACAGTGCCTGAGAATTCATGGCCCAGAGTCAGTGGCTTGTTGACGGTGAATCCCGCAACTCCTCCATCTTTCCAGAAATGGATGTCCGTCCCGCAGATTCCGACAGAGTTGATCTTCAACAGAACCTCTGAAAGGAGAGGTCCATTACATATTACCACAGCCAAAGTATCCAAAGAGCTTCTGATACAGAGCACGTCTCAGTGCTGAGAAATGTGCAGGAAGGAACTGCATATGCTGGTTTAAACCGAAGATAGACACAAAATGCTGGAGTAACAGTGGGACAGGCAGCATCTCTGGAGAGAAGGAATGGGCGACGTTTCGGGTCGAGACCCTTCTTCAGACTGATGTCAGGGGAGAGGGAGTTACATAGATATGGAAGTGTAAGGTGTGAAAATAGAACAAGGGGAATGGAGATCAAGGCAAATGTAGAGTAGATCTTGGCTAGCTGGGAGAAGATAAGAACAAAGCAAACAGAGATAAAATGTAGTTGAAAAATGTAAGACTGGTCGGAGAACTGGGAAGGGGGAAGGGATGGAGAGAGAGAGGAAGCAAGGGTTATGAAGTTAGAGAAGTCAATGTTCATACTGCTGGGATGTTATCTGCCCACCAAAATATGAGGCGCTGTTCCTCCGATTTGCGCCGGGCCTCACTCTGACTGCCTGTCCCGCTGAGTTACTCCAGCATTTCTTAGATCTCCATTCCGTTTGTCCTATTTTCACACTCCACTCTCTCCAGAGATGCTGCCTGTCCCACTGTTACTCCAGCGTTTGTGCCCATCTTCCATTTAAACCAGCATCTGCAGTTCCTTCCTACATGTCTCAGTGCATGGTACAGGTTGCAATTTAAGGCCTTCAGTCATTATAGGAGGTTTAGCTTTTAATGGGGAGTTAACCCGGTATTTCTGATGTAATTCTGGCAATTGCTTGATAATTGCGGAGAAATTGGAGTTTAACGGGGCCACCGAGAAGGACTTTGCTAAGTATCTCACTTCCTCATCATAGATTGCTGTGAGATGTGGAGTTAATGTAAAAAGTACAACAGATATCTATTTTGCGACTACAATCTAGATGTTTTCATTCATGTTTCGTTTCTCAAGGTTATTTGAAAAGTATTGCCGTGTCTGAAAAATACTTAATGTACTTCACCCTAGGATGTTGCCAGGATGCGAGGCCCTGAGCTATAGGGACAGGGTTGGGCAGGCTAGGACCTTATTGCTTAGAGCTTGGGAGGATGACGGGTGATCTCATAGAGGCGCATAAAATCACGAGGGGATAAATACAGAGACTTTTACCCAGAGTAGGGGAATCAGAAGCAGAGGACATTGGGTTTAACATGAGAGAGGAAATATTTAATGAGAACCTGGGAGGAAACCTTTGCACGCAGGTGGTGGGTGTAAGGACATTTAGACAGGTACATTGACAGGAAAGGTTTAGATTGGAAAGATCTAGAGGGATTTAGGAAAGATTTAGAGAGATTTAAGCCAAATGCTTCCAAATGTGTCTAACGTAGATTGGCCATCTTGGTCAGCATGGTCAAATTGGGCTGAAGGGCCTGCTTCCGTGCTCCATGGCTTAATGACTCTACAATATGTAAAGTCAATACTGAGGTGAGAAAAAACTTTTTTACCCAGAGAGTTGTGAATTTATGGAATTCCCTGCCACAAAGGGCAGTGGAGGCCAAATCACTGGATGGATTTAAGAGAGAGTTGGATAGAGCTCCAGGGGCTAGTGGAGTCAAGCGATATGGGGAGAAGGCAGGCGCGGGTTATTGATAGCGGACGATCAGCCATGATCACAATGAATGGCGGTGCTGGCTCGAAGGGCCGAATGGCCTGCTCCTGCACCTATTTTCTATGTTTCTGTGTAAGCAAAATGGATGACGTGAAACAACTTGCCATGAGATCTTGGTGCTGCAACTGGCCGCTGCTCCTGTGGAGAAAACACAAGATCTTTATTAGTCAGAGGTTTCATCCTTCACAGATGTGACACAGAGCAGACATAATGTTCATAAACACTGTCTTTTCTGGGTCGTGTAGTAGTTCTCTTTTGTAGTTGAGTTTTAGATTCTTATCTTTGACCACCACCAATTAGATCAGCACAAACTATCTCAAGTGATTTTACATTCCGTCTGGTCAAAGTGATTCGAATGCGATGGCTGCAACCTTCTGTTCTACAGGTGCTTTGGTAGTGTAGAAGTGGCCCCCTTAGCAGAAGCGTCCACATCGCGGGGCTGGAAACTTATCTTGAGCCAAGGTAGACAAAAGTACTGGAGAAACTCAGCGGTGGAGGCAGCATCTATGGAGCGAAGGAAATAGGCAACATTTCGGGCCGAAACCCTTCTTCAGAAGTATCCAGAGCTAATTCTGTGACCACCAACATCATCTATTGCAACAAGTGATGGCTCCCACTGATTGTCACCGGAAGCTGGCATCCTTTTCAGGACGGATGATGACAGTGATGTCAACATTTGAAACCTGGAAGATGGACACGAAAGAAGAGTGTAGCAGTTCTCACCCAATCTACATGTGTGGAATCGCATGTAGATAGGGTGGTAAAGAAAGCTTTTGGTGTGCTGGCCTTTATAAATCAGAGCATTGAATATAGGAGTAGGGAAGTAATGTTAAAATTGTACAAGGCATTGGTAAGACCAATTCTGGAGTATGGTGTACAATTTTGGTCGCCTAATTATAGGAAGGATGTCAACAAAATAGAGAGAGTACAGAGGAGATTTACTAGAATGTTGCCTGGGTTCCAGCAACTAAGTTACAGAGAAAGGTTGAACAAGTTAGGTCTTTATTCTTTGGAGCGCAGAAGGTTAAGGGGGGACTTGATTGAGGTCTTTAAAATGATGAAAGGGATAGACAAAGTTGACGTGGATAAGCTTTTCCCATTGAGGGTAGGAAAGATTCAAACAAGAGGGCATGACGTGAGAATTAAGGGACAGAAGTTTAGGGGTAACATGAGGGGGAACTTCTTTACTCAGAGAGTGGTGGCTGTGTGGAATGATCTTCCTGCAGAAGTGGTGGAGGCAGGATCGATTTTAACATTTAAAAGTAAAGTGGATAGGTATATGGACGGGAAGGGAATGGAGGGGTATGGTCTGAGTGCAGGTAGATGGGACTAGGGGAAAATAAATGGTCGGCACGGACTGGAAGGGCCGAGAGGGCCTGTTTCCGTGCTGTAATTGTTATACGGTTAATTATACAGCCTCATTGGCTTCCACAGAATTGACTATCAAACAGGACCAATACTTTGCAAGCATGATTCTTGGAAAACATTTGGTAATTAACAACTAGAGTACAAAGTACAAACAATCGCCTGTAATACAGATAGAATAAATTAAAATATAAACTATTCAACTGTCTCGGTTTCACCATTATTTAAATATGATCAGTGTTTCTGCCTCTACAACCCTTTCAACAAGCAAGTTTCAGAACCCCATCAGACTCTGTAAGACATTTTCCACCAACCTTATTGTTCTATCAATTACATTTTCAATTATATTTTTTGACCCTTCATGTTTTATCTTAATTCATGGGCCTGTCCCTCTTACGCGACTTTTTCGGCACCCGTCCTAGGTCGTTGCAGGTGCCGAAAATGTTCAACATGTTGAAAATCCAGCGGCGACCAGAAAGACGCTACGACTCTTTGGGGGACTGAGGGGACGACTCACGGCCATACAGACGACACCCCGGCGAATTGAAGCCCGTATGGTCGTGAGTAGTCGTCCAAAGACTCGTACCTTGTTCTGGTCGCCGCTGGATTCTCAACATGTCCGCGACCAGCACATGGGTGGGTGCCGGCAATCGCCGAAAAAGTCGCATAAGTGGGACAGGCCCATTAGCCTTTCAGCCTTTTCTGTCCAATCTTTCCTCATAGATTATATTTTCCAATCCCAGCAATATCCATTTTCTCCATTCCCTCTCCTGTACAAACACTCCTTTCCCGTGATGTTATTACCAGAATTGTTCTCAAGCTGTGGTCTAGTGATATACACAGTTATAGCACAGTTCTTATATTCTCTATTCAGGCTAATAAATGAAAGCATCGCATCGGCATTCCTTGCCTTTGCTTCCATGCACCTCTCCAAATCCAATAATTCACCCTTCCACACAATGCTGGAGTAACTCAGCAGGACAGGCAGAGTGTGTGGGAAAGTTCTGCAGATGCTGGTTTTAATTGAAGGTAGATACAAAATGCTGGAGTAACTCAGCAGGCCAGGTAGAGTGTGTAGGAAAGTTCTGCAGATGCTGGTTTTAATTGAAGGTAGATACAAAATGCTGGAGTAACTCATTGGCACAGGTAGCATCTCTGGAGAGAGGGAATGGGTGATGTTTCAGGTCGAGACCCTTCTTCAGACTGATGTCAGGGGGGAGGGAGATGGTTAGAATTCACCCTTCTGTCTAGTTTAGCTTAGAGATACAGGGTGGAAACAGGCCCTTCGGTCCACCAAATCCATGTCGACCATCAGTTACATGACACTAGTTCTTTTGCATCTTGCAGACAATTTATAGATGCCAATTAACCTACAAACCTGCACGTCTTTGAAATGTGGGAGGAATCTGGAGCACCCGGAAAAAAACACACAAGGTCACAGGAGAACGTACAAACGCCACACAGGCAGCAGCCGTGATCAAGATTGTTCCTGGGTCTCCGGCGCTTTGCCACTCTGTTAATTCAACAGTACTTGCCATGTTACGGCCAAACAGATCGTCTATTATCCTGCCATTTAATAATTTCCTCCTTTCAATCAACCATGTGGACAAATATTGCACTATCTGCCTACTTATTTCAGGCCATTATGTCCAGATACAATTCATTTGACTGTCCCCATATCATGTAATATGTGTATTTTACGCGGCACACATACAGCACCAGAGACCCGGGTTCGATCCTGACCACAGGTGCTGCCTGTGTGGAGTTTGCACGCCCTCCCCGTGACCTTTGTGTGTTTTCTCCGGATGCTCCATAGATTCTCCCTTTCATCTCAACGGCTGCTCCTGTATGTTCATTGAATCAATTGTCAGTTGAGCAAGAAAAACAGTGCTTACCCACCATAATAATCTACAAATACAATGCAAGGTACAAAACAGGATAAAGTTACCAGTCTCAAATCTCCTGCTGCGTGGAGCACAACTGACAGATTCTCTTGCAGCGCCATTTCCAGCTTCACGGTCTGCAATCAAAGGTATTCAATACTCCTCTGTAAGACTGTTGCCTTGTTCAGGAAAGTTTAAAAGCAGTTATCCTACTGATCAATGACTCTGTCAACATTGGGTAAACTTTGCCTCTATTTAGAGAGCTTGCTGTTCTATTTATTAATGACCCTGTCCCACTCTACAAACTCATTCAAGAGCTCTCCCGAGTTTCGTGGTAAGCACGTAGAATGAACGTAGCGGGTACGTCGGAGCTCGGGGACGTCTCTTAGCGGCTCGTAACGCTAACGGCAGGTACTCGGGAAACGCGGTAAGCTGGTGAAGACTCGTGAAGATTTTTCAACATGTTGAAAAATGTCCACGAGAGCCCCGGGTACCCACGAGCGGCCATTACCGTAAATCTCCGAGTTCGAATCAGGGCAAACTCGGGAGAAGTCTTGAATTAACTCGTACAGTGGGACAGGGCCATAATGCTATTTATTATTGCAATACATAGGTTCATTGGTCACATTTCTGTGCAAGCAACAAATCGCTGATGGACTCGGTGGTCAGGCAGCATCTGTGGAGTGACATGGACCGATGGCATTTTGGTCGGGAGTCTACATCAGTCCATGTGTATCCACTCGGACTGGAGAGGGTCCCACCTGTAACATTATCTATCCTTTTCCGTTACAGATGCCTCCTGGCCAGCTGAGTTATCCAGCAGTATGCTTAGAAACATAGAAAATAGGTGCAGGAGGCCATTCTGCCCTTCGAGCCAGCACCGCCATTCATTGTGATCATGGCTGATCGTCCGCTATCAATAACCCGTGCCTGCCTTCTCCCCATATCCCTTGACTCCACTAGCCCCTAGAGCTCTATCCAACTCTCTCTTAAATCTATCCAGTGATTTGGCCTCCACTGCCCTCTGTGGCAGGGAATTCCATAAATTCACAACTCTCTGGGTAAAAAAGTTTTTTCTCAGCTCAGTCTTAAATGACCTCCCCTTTATTCGAAGACTGTGGCCCCTGCTTCTGGACTCACCCAATATTGGGACCATTTTTCCTGCATCTAGCTTGTCCAGTCCTTTTATAATTTTATATGTTTCTATAAGATCCCCCTCATCCTTCTAAACTCCAGTGAATACAAGCCTAGTCTTTTCAATCTGTCCTCATATGACAGTCCCGCCACCCCAGGGATCAATCTCGTGAACCTACGCTGCACTGCCTCAATCACAAGGATGTCCTTCCTCAAATTAGGAGACCAAAACTGTACACAATACTCCAGATGTGGTCTCACCAGAGCCCTAAACAACTGCAGAAGAACCTCTTTACTCCTGTACTGAAATCCTCTTCTTATGAAGAGGCTTCTTGCATCTCATCAAATTTCTATATCACTTTTACACATGGGAAACCAAAGGGCAGGTAGGTGTCCTCGTTTAAGGAGAAATGTATTGAATTGGATGATGAGGTTTTCATGAGGAATGATTAAACAACTCAGGTTTTAGTTTAGTTTAGAGAGAAACAGGCCCTTCACCTACCGAGTCCGTGCTGACCAACAATCACCCATACACTAGTTCTATCCAACACACTGGAGACAATTTACAGAAACCAATTAACCTACAATGGACATCCTTGGAATATGGGAGGAAATCGAATGGTATGTTAGCATTCAGAGCAAAAGGATTTGAGTATAGGAGCAGGGAGCTTCTACTGCAGTTGTACAGGATCTTGGTGAGACCACACCTGGAGTATTGCGTACAGTTTTGGTCTCCTATTCTGAGGAAAGATATTCTTGCCGTAGAGGGAGTACAGAGAAGGTTCACCAGACTGATTCCTGGGATGTCAGGACTTTCATATGAAGAAAGATTGGATAGGCTCGGCATGTACTCGCTAGCATTTAGAAGATTGAGGGGGGATCTTATAGAAACTTACAAAATTCTTAAGGGGTTGGACAGGCTAGATGCAGGAAGATTGTTCCCGATGTTGGGGAAGTCCAGAACAAGGGGTCACAGTTTAAGGATAAGGGGGAGGTCTTGTAGGACCGAGATGATTAAAACATTTTTCACACAGAGAGTGGTGAATCTCTGGAATTCTCTGCCACAGATATTAGTTTAGGCCAGTTCATTGGCTATATTTAAGAGGGTGTTAGATGTGGCCCTTGTGGCTAAGGGGAGCAGGGGGTATGGAGAGAAGGCAGGTACAGGATACTGAGTTGGATGATCAGCCATGATCATATTGAATGGCGGTGCAGGCTCGAAGGGCCGAATGGCCTACTCCTGCACCGATTTTCTATGTTTCTAAATCCACGTTGTCACAGGGAGAGTGTGCAATCTCCGTACAGACTGCATGTATAGTCAGGATCAAACCCAGGTCTCTGGCCTTGTAAGGCAGCAACTCTACAACTGCGACATCCACAGGGCTGTGTTCATTGGGGAATAGGGGGTTACACAAAAAGCTGGAGAAACTCAGCGGGTGCAGCAGCATCTAAGGAGCGAAGGAGATAGGCGACGTTTCGGGTCGAGACCCTTCATTGGGGAATAGATGAGCGATAGATGATTTTACTAAAGTGTACAGGATGAAGTGATGATTGTTGAGAGCTTCAAGTTCCTAGGTGTTAATATCACCAACAATTTGATCTGGCCCAACCATATTAACGATAAAGCCAAGAAAGCACACCAACACCTCGACTTCCTCAGAAGGCTACAAAAATTCAGCATTTACCAAATGACATTTACCTATTTCTACAGATGCAACATGGAACGCAAGGAATGACAGCTATTCTGCATGTCATTGCAGAAAGTCGTGGATACATGAGGCCAGTCCATCAAACGGTCATGGTGGCGCAGCGGTAGAGTTGCTGCTTTACAGTGAATGCAGCGCCGGAGACCCGGGTTCGACCCCGACTGCGGTCTGTGCGGAAATGTAAAAATTGTCGCCAGGTTGGTGCAGAATAGTGTTAATGTGTGGGGAGCGCTGGTCGGTGCTCTAAATTAAACTAAAACCAAACTCTCCGTCCCTCCCCCATCTACACTTCATACCGACTCAGGAAAGCAGTAAACATAATCTGTTAAACGCCCTGATATTCTTCTCCCCTCTCCCATAAAGCATAAAATGCAAACGTTTGATAGCACATACCTCCAGATACACGAACAGCTGCTATCCTCTGACACAGTGTATCTCGCTGCAGCTCTTGCACCTTATTTATATCACTTGTACTTGTGTTTTAGGCTCTGCTCAGATTGACACACAAGAAGTTTTGACTGCATCACGTTACATGTGACTATAATAAACCAATAGCAATACTAAATCAACATCCCCGCAGAGTATTAGGCAGTGAAGCAGAAGGCTGACAAACAAGTGAAAAGCAAAGATCCCATAGCGGAGTAAAAAGCACACCGCCACAGCAAAACATTATTAACTCTGGGTAATTCAATATACATATCATTGTTGGTGCGGTTTAACCATATAACAATTACAGCACGGAAACAGGCCCTCTCAGCCCTTCCAGTCCGTGCCGACCATTTATTTTCCCCTAGTCCCATCTACCTGCACTCAGACCATACCCCTCCATTCCCTTCCATATACCTATCAACTTTACTTTTAAATGTTAAAATCGATCCTGCCTCCACCACTTCTGCTGGAAGATCATTCCACACAGCCACCACTCTCTGAGTAAAGAAGTTCCCCCTCATGTTACCCCTAAACTTTGGTCCCTTAATTCTCATGTCATGCCCTCTTGTTTTAATCTTCCCTACCCTCAATGGGAAAAGCTTATCCACGTCAACTCTGTCTATCCCTTTCATCATTTTAAAGACCTCAATCAAGTCTCCCCTTAACCTTCTGCGCTCTAAAGAATAAAGACCTAACTTGTTCAACCTTTCTCTGTAACTTAGTTGCTGGAACCCAGGGAACATTCTAGTAAACCTCCTCAGTACTCTCTCTATTTTGTTGACATCCTTCCTATAATTAGGCGACCAAAATTGTACACCATACTCCAGAACTGGTCTCACCAATGCCTTGTACAATTTTAACATTACTTCCCTACTGCTATATTCCATACTCTGATTTATAAAGGCCAGCACAGCAAAAGCTTTCTTTACCACCCTATCAGGTTTCAAATCTGTTTGGGCAGTAGAGCCAATTTTCCAAAGAATTTTAACACACTATACTGGTCTACATTGTTTTATTCTCCTTCTCAAATAATTTGTTCCCTTCTCCTGGAGGGGTGAGTTTCCGGTGAGGGATTAGGAAAGTGCGATGTTGTGTTTCAATCAAAGATCCTATATGATCTTTGGTTTCAATTACTTAGTACATTGGCTGTGCTGTTACCATGGAGAAGTTCAAGTGAAGTTAATTCCTAGAACCCTGTCCCCAGTGCTCCGTTTCCAAATCCCAGGGAATCACAGCCCTGCCAAGGTAAAGTGCACTGCAACGAGGGCTGGTACTGCCTGCTATAACCTAGACCACGACATAGATGAGCGACTAGATTCAAAGAGACGATCCAGCAGTCAATAGACCTAGATGTTGCGACTTAGGTGGGGGAGAGAAAAGAGCAAACTGCTTATTTTTCCAAAACTATCACCTGTTTCTGACTCAAAGCTAAAACAAATTGAATGCTTTGGTTGCCTGATTTCTCTAAGAAACATTTCGTTTACGCCTTAGCTCCTTAACAAGATACATGTATTTGTCACATGTGCTAGTTGGCATAGTGAAATGTGATCACCATACACCCATACAATAAAGAAATACTTATACACGCTGGAGGCACTACTAGTGAACTCATGCAATATGTTTATACTCATCATTTGGCTTTCAACATTTCTTTACTACCACAAGTTCATTGTGTTGATTTAGCTGAACATATCAGGTTATTCTTTACCATGGCTTTGTGCTACTTCATAGCAAACATTTGATTATTATATTTGACAAGTAATCTGCAGATTATAACATTTATCTCTGAATATTTAAATTAGATCTTTCTTTTGTTTATATTTAATGTCTCAATTTCGAATTCATAACCTCAACATAAAGTGCATTTTTCTTACTCATATGTATTTATCTCCATTTCGCAGAAAGATACTAATCCCGCATACATGATCAATGCTGTTCAAACACAAGGTCATCAGCTTGCATACTGCCGGGCACATCTTGGGTTCTAGTTGCTATCCTGCGTGTTCAGCAGTTGCGATCCAAAAGTTACAATACATTTAATTGCACAAGATAACATTGGCCTTACTTGCGCAGCCACACCATTGCTAAACCTGCCTAACTCGATGAACGGTACAATATTTCCCTAAAGGTTGCACCGAACTACTGTTCATAGTAAAATTATCCATGACCTTTGAGATGGATGAAATTCTACCTCTGTCACCAACATAAAATCCACTTTAGAGTCATAGAGTGATACAGTGTGGAAACAGGCCCTATGGCCCAACTTACCCACACCAGCCAACATGTGTCAGCTACAGACAAAATGCTGGAAAAACTCAGCGGGACAGGCAGCATCTCTGGAGAGAAGGAATGGGTGACGTTTTGGGTAGAGACCTTTCTTCAGACCACAGCCATGTCCTGGCTTCACTAGTCCCACCTGCCTGTGTTTGGTCCACATACCTCCAAACTTGTCCAATCCATGTACCTGCCTGTATCTTAAACATTGGGATAGTCCCAGCCTCAATTACTTCCTCTGGCAGCTTGTTCCATACATTTTCCTCAGTTTAAAATTGTATACAGACTACCTGATGACTGGAGGTTTCTTGTTAATTATTTTCATGTTCCAAGCTCAAAAGAGAAATAATTTCCGTGACTTAACCCAACAAAAAGCCTCATCCTTATGGTCATTAACAAAGGCATTCCAGATATATATGTTGTAGGAAGGAATCTATGTGTCTATATAATTGGGCATTACTCAGATTCATCCCTCTCTTATTCCCTCCCTCTTTTTAATTCATTCATGAGATTTAGGTAGTAGGGATAGAAGTTCTTGCCATTTCCATTGCCCTTTACTAGAAGACAATGTACTTTCTTGAACCATTGCACTTCTCTATGGAAGGTCTTTCTGTGTTAATATTTGGAGTTTGAGGATTCAGATCCAACAATGATAAAGGTATGGTGATTATATTCAAGACGCTGATTGACTTGGAGAGAAGTCTTCAGATGAAGAAGACCCAAAACGCATCTGTCCATTCCAACCACAGATATGGCCTGGTCAGTTGTGTTCCTCCAACACTTTTCTTTTCACAGCAACTGCTGCCTCTTGTGTCTCCACTCTTCAGGTGAAGATGTTCCTGTATCTCTGTTGCTCTTGTCCTCCTTAGTGGTAGTTTGAAAGGTATTGTTTGTTTGCCTGTGTGAGTAATCATGGTGCATTTTGTAGATAGTGCCTGGAATTCCTGCCCCATAAAAGCTAGGGAGGCTTAGCCAGTGAGCATATTCAATCAGAGAGAGATTGACTATGATTATTTAGGAAATTAAGGAACATTGAGCTGATCCAGGAAAGTATCGTGGAGGTAAGAGGGCAGCTATGATCTTACACCTTGCCACAGCCAACATGAGGGATCGGGGTCCTATCTGGGACACATGACAATAAACTCTCTTGAATCTTGACATGCATCTGCTCCTATTTCATACATTTTTATGAAAGTTTATATACAGAAGAAGTGTTGCGATTGAGAACTAAAGGCATTGAAATAAAAGACCAGGTTATTTATCTTTACAAATTATCTTTATTCTCTTACTTTATCTTTAAATTAATTATGAGACAGTATTCTACAATTATTATGTCATAGCAGCTGAAACATCAATTCCATTGTTTGACCAATCTGATTCTCCCCTCATAATATCATAATTGTGATACACATAACCCTCGTTATAACAGACCATGGTGTCCCTTATTGCAGATTGCCCACCATAACCTAGTAAGGAATTCACTCCAACCGCCGACAGTTCACTCCGTGAAACAAGACGTTGTTTTCAAATATAAAGTTCTCTTGAACAGCAAAAAATGTATTTTGGTTGCTGCAAATCAAAGTGCCAAAAAGCAGTTAGTTACATTGTTCAATAGAGTATCATTGCATGATTATTGATCGAAGAAGCGATTGCTTGTCAATTTCCATGAACTTTCACAGTGTAACTAGCAGCTTGTGTTCTTCAGGAGACAGTGGCGTTTGAATACTGTGGGGGCACTCCATCTGCTATAACCAGGTCCATAATAACGAGGGTAGACAGTAGGAATTTCTACATCATGGTACAATTTATTAAAATTAGCACTCAGGAGCCTGAATAGTATACGATCTAGAAAAAAGCTGAAAGCAAAGTTCAAGTTGTGCAATTGGTTACTTGGTCTTCATAAGTAATTAACTCAATTTACATAATTTGCAGTGACATCTGGACCCCACTATTAGTAGCTACCCTTTATCTCAATCTAAACTGTCATAGAACCAGTTACAGAATGGGTGCATTTGGTTGCTATTCGATACAGGGTGTTTGAAAATCAAGACATTGAACCTGACATTGAACAGTGCTCCTCCCTACACTCCTGTTTACTCTGGAGACATAGCAATTCATAGTACCCACACAATGCTTCCTTCACAAATCTTAAAATCCATTGTCAATGGATTCTGTCAAGCCAACCTCTCCAGCATCACGCTTCCTTTCATGTTCAACCAGCTCCACCCAGGGAGAGGGACACATCAAGTAATGGCTGACACCAGATACTCAAAACAAGCACTCTACCCCCATCTCGATCACAACTGAGAAAATGTTTCAAGGATGTTCTCGGAGGTTGCTGGAAAAAAATGGAAACAGCCTCACACATTCATGGGAATCTTTGGCCAGAAGCCTCCCAAAATGATGAAGAGGCCTGCAGGAAGACACCAAGCACTTTGTATCACTCCAATGGAACCAGGCGGAGGCAAAGTGCCAACAGCAGAAGGACGCAGGAATCCAATCAATCCGTTCTCCCAACCCATCGATATCTGCCCAGCCGTAGATTTCCTGTATTGATATTAGACAGAAAGGTCAAGGAATTTGGTCATTCTTGACACCAAGAGACCGTTCGGAAGAGGAGTTTAGAACATTATTTAACGGGCGCTATGGCATCTAAACTGAGATCCCTGATTTTCTTTGCATGTAATTGATGTGATTTAATATAAAAGTAACCATAAATGTATAACTAATAGGGTCATTTGTACATTACGTGCTCAATTATCTGCGAAATCACCTTTGTAATACCTTTCCCAACTTCAAATCGGTCACTGGCTGCCAAATAGTGATAACTATAAGCAAATACACAAAAATGTTATCAGGGATTCTGGTCGCTGGAATCACATTTCAGCATAACCTTGATTCCCACACCTTCCTTTGTTGTTTCAAAAGCTTTGAGAGCTTCTTCCAAGGGAAAGCGATGTGTGACGAGAGACTTCACATCAATACTCTTTGAAGCCAACATGTCAATTGCCACAGGCCACCTAGGTCAATAAGAACAAAGGAAAGAGAACAACGTATAACTTCACATAGCAATGGAGAAATTATTTCACCTTGATTATTTTCCATTTATCACACTTGAACTACAGATTATCATCACAATGAAATAACAACAGGTACAGAGGGCCTTCAATAAAAGCTAAAAAAAAGACTTCTAAAGTATTTCACATTTGGTTTAAGAAAATGGCATCAAGCAAAAGAAAGTTTAGGGCAAGTGGGTGAATTCCTAGAATCGCTGTTCATTTAGCCCATGAGCCAACTGTCTTTCAATTCAGATGCAAAGCTATTGTTAAATTAAACTCTTCAACTTGCCAGTCTTCAAATCATACTGACAGTAAGCTTCTGTTTAAAGTCATGCCTATGGCTAGAAGCACATCACTAAGAGAGCCAGTTAGTCCTGTACTTCACTCTTACATCCTTCATCCTTAAAATCAATCATACAAACATGGATTAAAAGCAGAAGTAGGCCACTCATTTGATTGTAGCAGGTCTTGTGATTGCAACTCCTGCCTTTCACCCTCTTGCTTACTAATAACATGTCCACCTCTGCCTTAAAATCTTCCCACCCTCTCTATGACTATCACATCCTTCTGACAGTTAACCGATTAGTTTTGGATGCCACACTCTGGTTGTGATGTAACCAATGTTTATTTTACAGGTTTCACATAATTTACTTGAGTTTGTACTCAGTGTCACTATTTATGAATCCCCAGATACCATCTGCTTTCCCAATTTGGCACTTTCAAGGACTTATCCACTTGTACATCAGTCTGAAGAAGGGTTTCGGCCCAAAATGTTGCCCATTTCCTTCGCTCCACCCGGTGAGTTTCTCCAGCACTTTTGTCTACCTATCCACTTATACACCAGGTCATTGTGCCAACTAGTTGATACTTCCTTTCCCTAAGCTTTTAAACATGAATATCACTTCGCACTTCTACAGTATGTGTTACATTTCTCTATTTATTCTGCTTACTGTGCTTCCAAGCTGTGTTGTCTACAAATATAAAAATTAATTCAAACTGCTGCAAAAATATCAATCTGTTTGACAGCTACGGACGTGAAGTCTAGAGTGAGATGCACATCCAGAGTCACTAATACAGATTGAGAAAGTTAGCCCGAGCACTTATCCTCACACTACATTGTCCACCAGTCCACAAAAAACAACTGTGGGTCTGTTTCCACACTGTAAAGTCTGAAGTAGAAACATTTCAAAGATGTGTAAGTTTTTAATTTAATGGATGTCTGTAAATTGTCCCTAGTGTGTAGGATGGAATAGCATAAAACTAGTGTGAGTCTTTGGTCAGCGCAGACTCGGTGGACCGCAGGGCCTGTTTCCATGCTGCATCTCTAAACCTCAGAACAACAAAACTTGATGCACAAACATAACCCAAGCATTAACTCCGTCCCTATGTTTCGCTCATTCCTTCTCTCTTCCTCCTTCATTCCACTCTATCAACACACACTTCTGTCCCATTCTCTCTTCTGAACTTCTCTCTCCTGACTATATTCACCTTTACTCCTCCCTCTGGTCCTGTCTAGTCCCTTTCTTTAGACAGCCTTGATGTAAAACAAACTAAGAGACAAAAGGGAAAAAAAAAAACACTTGGACAGAAACATGGATCGGAAAGGTTTAAAGATGGGCCAAATGCGGGCAGGTGGGACTAGTGTAGATGGGACATCAATGTCGGCATGGGCAAGTTGGGCCGAAGTTCCATGCAAACCTCTAAATGATGAAAGGCGTTTTAAAATTTATTGAAAATAGGGCTAGTGCAAACAATTCTAAAGTATATACATGACTATTTGTATTTATCTTTTAAAACAACTAGAGTTTGTCAGCTCAAAAATGCTGAAAAAATTACATATCTGGTTGGCAAATGTAACTTTTGGAACATGAAGGACCTCTGTTGAAATTATGTGAATTAAATGAAGCACAGGAGAATTCTCCATCAGTTCATTGTACACCTATTGAAACTATGGAATGTATGAATTGTTATTTAGTACTTACGTGTTGCAATATCTGAAAACCCCACGGATATCTATCTCCCGAATTCCCACTTCTAACATTGGAATATTTGCAAAAGGTTTTCCCAAACCAACCATAACAATAACACCACCAGACTTTGTTGCCTGAGAAAGTAAGCAAATACATTTGATCAATTAAAATTTTCATTCAAAATTTCAGTCGTCATTAAAATTTGTGCTGGAATTCTTCCAACATATGCAACTATAATCAAGATGATTCCATAACAGAAAAATGTATTCAAATTCAAACTTTATGAAAATCTATTACAAATCATGCTTTTTAAATTTCTTGTATAAGGGATACAGAAATATTACAAAATTATCCAACTGTTTCCTCAAACAATATAACATGTTAAATTAAGTAGGAGTGCATCAAATGGATGCAGGATTGTGGCTGAAAGAAAAAGAAGATGGCTTGCCAATTCTGGGCAAATTTTCACATCAGTGATCTAGAATATACAACGAAGATTAAAAAACGTACTAATTTGGGACATAAATCTGTGTCGATTTAGCAAACTGCGAGGGGCTGGTTATAAATAAATTACTAGCAGGAAGAAGCCAACTACTTTCTCAGGGTAAAATGCCAGTAGCATCTACATCTTCAGAATTAATAACAAGTATTAAAATAAACAAGCTTTGATGCTGTCATTGGAATGTTATTTCCCAGAATATGTTCATATCATCCTTGCAATGTCTATCATAGCAACCTGGGGGGGGGGGGGGGGGGGGGGGGTGACTTATGACCAGTTCTCGTTTGGAAATCTGGTAGGAAATGGCTGAATCGTCCTTTTTCAACATGGCAAGATCATCCCTGAACTCCTGAGGTCAGCAACTGATAGCTTACAAAAGGGGTATGCCGTCTTCAGCTCAGTTGCTAAGCCAGATAAACAACTGTCCACCTACTGTTCCATATTTTATATTGCACCCTGACCAAATTCATTGCGATAATTTTCTTTAAAATTACATCAGTAATTTACTACTCAGTGGTACTCACATGAATACCTGCTTGGATACATAATTCTGCCCCAGTGCACTCAATAGAAATATCAGGCATTGTTCCACCAAGAGCTTCCTTCACTTTTTGGCTCAGTTCCTTGGCACTTGTGTTTTTATCCACGGCAATGGTGAAATTAGCTCCCATCTGCTTTGCCTTTTTCAGTCGATTTAGTGACAGATCTGTAATACAGTAGCATGTTTCTTTTACCAGGGTTACATCTGGGAAAGCCTTACAAAGGCAGTATACTGTGCCCTCCATAATGTTTGGGATAATGACCCATGATTGATTTATTTGCCTCCGTACTCCACAATTGGACATTTGTAATAGAAAAAGTGCACATTGTCAGATTTCATTACTATACATTTGGGTTTCACCATGTAGAAATTACAGTTGTGTTTAAACATAGTCCCCCCCATTTCAGTGCACCATAATGCTTGGGACGCATGGCTTCACAGGTGTTTGTAATTGCTCAGGTGTGTTTAAATGCCAATGCAGGTATAAGAGAGCTCTCAGCACCCAGTCTTTCCATCACCTTTGGAAACTTTTATTGCTGTTTCTCAGCCAATGAAAGTCAGACAAGCCATTATGAGACCGAGAAACAATTATAAAACTGTTACAGACATCAAACAAACCTTAGACGTACCAAAATCAACTGTTTGGAACATCATTAAGATGAAAGAGAGCACTGCTGAGCTTACTAATCGCAAAGGGACTGGTAGGCCAAGGAAGACTTCCACAGCTGATGACAGAAGAATTCTCTCTATAATAAAGACAAATTCCCAAACACCTGTCCGACGGATCAGAAACACTCTTCAGGAATCAGATGTGGATTTGTCAATGACGGCTGTCCGCAGAAGACTTCATGAACAGAAATACAGAAGCTACACTGCAAGATGCAAACCACTGGTTAGCCCCAAATACATGATGGCCAAGTTACAGTTTGCCAAGAACTTAAAAGAGCAACCACAGTTCTGGAAAAATGGTTTTGTGGACAGATGAGACGAAGATTAACTTATACCAGAGTGATGGCAAGAGCAAAGTATGGAGGAGAGAAGGAACTGCCCACTGTAGTGACAGATTTTCATGGCTACTACACATACCACGTCATCTGTGAAACACGGTGGTGGGGGTGTTATGGTCTGGGCATGTATGGCTGCTGAAGGTACTGGCTCACTTATCTTCATTGATGATACAACTGCTGATGGTAGTAGCATAATGAATTCTGATATGTATAGGCACATCCTAAATGCTCAAACAAATGACTCAAAACTCACTGGCCGGCAGATCATTCTACAGCAAGTCAATGATCCCAAACATACAGCTAAACCAACAAAGGAGTTTTTCCAAAGCTAAAAAATGGTCAATTCTTGAGTGGCCAAGTCAATCACCCACTCTGATCCCCAATTGAGCATGCCTTTTATATGCTGAAAAGAAAACTGAAGGGGACTATCCCCTAAAACAAGAATAAGCTAAAGATGGCTTGAATACAGGCCTGGAAGAGCATCACCAGAGAAGACACTGGGGATGTCATGAAACGCAGACTTCAAGCAGTCTGATGTGGGGAACGGGAAGAAGAAAGGAAGAGGCGGAAACAGTGGGCTGTGGGAGAGCTGGGAAGGGGAGGGGAAAGAGGGAGAAAGCAAGCACTACCTGAAATTGGAGAAGTCAATGTTCATACCGCTGGGGTGTAAACTACCCAAGCAAAATATGAGGTGCTGCTCTTCTAATTTATGGTGGGCCTCACTCTGGTCATGGAGGAGGCCCAGGACAGAAAGGTCGGATTCAGAAATGGGAGGGGGAGTTGAAGTGCTGAGCTACTGGGCGATCAGGTTGGTTATTGCGAACTAAGCGGAGGTGTTGGGCGATATATATGCGTTATGTGTTTTCTCCCACATGTCAAAGTTTAATCAACTACATAAACAATTGTGTAGCATACATTAAAACAAAAGATCACAGGTTCTGAAAGGAGCACACAATGAGTTAAAAGCATTTTTTGTCCTAGGATTGCTTGTGTACTTAAAATTATGACAAACAACGTACCACAGATCAAAACCTGAGCTGCTCCCATGGCCTTGCAAACAAGCAGATTCACAAGTCCAATCGTTCCTTAAAACATAAAAAACAAAAAGACATGTTAGAAACCCATGTGGCCAGGAGAGGGCGAATGACTAAATTTCTCTCCTTCCAAATCCCCCACTTGCCTGCCTTGGTTTCACAATCCGCAACTTTTCAAACTCGCCTCACATCTTCTTATCTCTGGCCTTTGCTCCAATCATCTGCCTGTCAAAACCACCCTCGTCTATATCAACCCATTACCCATATCCTTCCTGTCCCCTTGCCAGCTTTCTTTCCCTGCCCCCCTACATTCAGTCTGAGGAAGGGTCTTGACTTGACATGTCGCCTATCCATGTTCTCGAGAGATGCTGCCTGACCTGCTGAGTTACTCCAACACTTTGTGTCCTTGGGAATTATTAACATCAACCTGAAAGGTCTGATCAACATTTCATGTGAAGAATTACGTCACCATCTGATTAGCTGTGGGTTCATGATCTCGACTGGGAACAAAACAATGTTCCCTTGCTTAAAATTGCCATAAACGAAGAAATAATTACTTCCATTTGATGAAATATAAGAATACGAGCTATGTAAAGTTTAATTTGTATTGGTTATGGCCTTCAATACATGTTCACACATGCAAGTAACAAAAGATTATACGCTTACAGAGTAACACACAGTGACAATTTGAGAGGCACCTAATATTCAGTGAAGCAGATAACCAAACAACTAACTCATGCTGGGGTTTCAAAATAAAATTACAAAATTAGACAGGAAAGGAACTGAAATCAAGAATGTTAATAATCTCTTACGTAATTATACTGGGGCAGCACAGTGGAGCAGCGAAAGATATGGTGTCTTACAGTGGCAGAGGGATGGATTGGATCCTAACTAGGGGTGCTGTCTGTATGGAGCATGTACGTTCTCCTTTCGACCACATGGGTTTCCTCCCACATTCCGGGGACGTGCAGGTTTGTAGGTTAATTGGCTTCTGTAAATGATCCCCAGTGTGTAGGATAGAACTAGTGTACTGGTGATTGTTAGTCGGTGTGGACTTGGTGGGCTGAAGGGCCTGTTTCCATGCTATATCTCTAAACTAAACTAAAACAATTAACTGCTTACCTGCTCCCAATATAAAAACTTTGCTACCAATTGTTACTCCTCCTCTGCGGCAGGTATGAATAGCAACGGAAAGAGGTTCAATTAAGGCACCTTCCTCAAAGCTCACAGATTCAGGGAGCCTGAAACGAGTAAATATAAAAGTATGCTGTCAAAAGATGGCCGTGACTGAATCAGAGGAATAACAATAAATAATAGGTGCGGAGTAGGCCATTCGGCCCTTCGAGCCAGCACTTCCATTCATTGTGATCATGGCATGTGCTTCATTCAATACGTATCCAGACCAGATCTATGGCCTCGTATATCCTGGATGGGAAATTGCACAATGAACTCGCCATCTCAACTCTAATAGGCGTTTCTGTGATTGGACACCAATTTCTGAAATACAACATTAACCTCCATTTCTCCATGGTTTTAAAGCAGAGTGGGTTTTAAAACAATGCAAGACAACTGTATTAAACAAAACTTATATTTTCTTACGTTGCTAGGTAAAAACAGGTTATCTTTATTAAGGGCCTGTCCCACTTTCACGACCTAATTCATGACCTCAGCTGAGTTTGCTCTCAACTCATACTCGCAGCATGGTCGTAGGAGGTCGTAGGTAGGTCATGATGCTAGTCGTAGGTACTCGTGGCATCAAGTAGGTTGGGACGTTTTTCCAGCATGTTGAAAAATGTCCACGAGTAAAAAAAGGTCATGAATTAGGCCGTGAAAGTGGACCAGGCCCTTTATATTGCTCGGCGAGTGACTTGTTGTGAGCAAACTGAAAGGCTATAAATAATTTGGTGCATCTGGTGATGATGAAGGACACCACATAAATTAAATGTCTTTATTCTTGAGGGAAAATAATAATGCCCAAGATTTGCATTATTTATTTGGGTCAAATTCGCCCACCCTGTTTATTGGAGGAATGGAATTGAATGTAGTTCCTCCCCTCCCCACCATGATCTTCCCTCCCACCCCACTAACACACATGCCAGCTTGTTACCGTGAATGTGATCGCAAAAGCAGAGAGAAGGAAATTAGTTTTTTAATATTCTAAATTTCTATCTTCCTTGATTATGGATAGCACTAGAGCAGAGAATTCAAAAAAACTCACTATGCTCTGGGTGAAGAAATTTCTTTTCAACTCCATGCTGAATGACCGACCCCTTATTTTGAGAGTTTGCTCCTGCTTATACCAACCCCAGCCAAGAAAATAAACTTTCCTTTGTGATTGCTGTATAGTAATTTCAAGTGATCGCAGGTCACCTAAATATCAACTTCATTTAAGCTTCCACCATTTAAAAAAGACACTGCCTTCTATTTTTCTATTTCCACTACTGACGTGGATGAACTCCAATTTTTCCACACTATATTCCATCCACCATGACCTTGTTTATTCACTTCATTTATTTACCTCTTTGCTCATCTCTTAATCTGTTGTTATCTCCCTGAAGCATTTCTGCATTTTTTTTTCGCAATTCTGCTTTGCATCATCAGCAAATATGGAAATACAGCGCATGACCCCCTACAGGGGATATTGGTATGGATTGTGAAAACCTAGGCTTCCAGCGCCAAACACTGTGACACCACAATGAACAAAGCCGCCCAACCCAAAATGGGCCACATTCTGTCCTACTATGTTTTCTGTCTGTTAACCAATCTTCAACTCAGATCATCAGGCACAATTTTCCTCCCCTTTACAGTACAATCCATTTTTGTGTTATATTTTTTGTGACACGATTAAAAGGTCTTGAAAGTCCAAATACACAACATGAAATGGTTCACCCTGATCCTTTCCACTTGTTCCAACCTCAAAATATTCCAACCGAAATGTCAAACATGATTTTGTTTTCATAAATTTTACGATCTATCCAAGCCTATTCCTGTTTTCTAAATGCTCATCTAAATAATGTGGGATGGGTAAAGTTGAAAGATGTGTGGGCAGATTTTCTTTAACACGCAAGGTGTTGGATGCCTGGAACAGACTTCCAGGGGTGGTGGTGGAAGCAGACAAGATAGAGGCATTCAGAGGGTCATAACTGATCAAAGTAGAATTACGCCATTCGGCCCACCATGTCATACCATGATTGTCATTCAATCATCTCTCCTTCCTAACCACATACTCCTGCCTTCTCCCCATAAGATGCTTTTAGAAAGGCATAAGAATACGCAGGCAGATGAGATTAATTTGTCTTGGCATGATGTTCGACCAAGAAATTGTGAGCTGAACGGCCTGTTACAATGCTGTACTTCTCTGTTCTATACCAAGATTTTCTCTGCGACTCACATCATGCTAACCAGTTTCATCTTTACCTTACTTTCTTAAAAAGTGGGGTTACATATAGCCCCTATATGGAGGAGCTATTTTCAAACATATGGAATCTTGACAGCGTTGCCAAAATGACATATGGAAAATGACAGCGTTGCCAAAGCCATCTCATTCAAAGCCCCTATGATGTAAGTCAGCATTTAGCAAGGGGCCACAAGCGGTAAATCCACACATAATTCCCTGGTGCTCTATAACAAAGGAACAAACGGTTTTCTTTCAGATCCATTTGAAATGAGTCAAAGACTATTTAAATTTTTTTTTTTTAAGTGTTAAATGCTAGTCATGTGGTATGTGCGGAGAAGGTTGTTGATCTACGACCAGCATTGAAACAAAGTTTTGTTGTGTTTAGTTGTAAAGTGTACACATTTTAGTTGTGTAGAAAGTGTCCTGGTGTAGAGAACAAAACAGGTTAGGGATTGATTGGAAACTGAGATATATTACATGGCATGGTTAATATGCCTGTTTAAGGAAGGTGTTTAAGATGTCTAGAGGAGATGATTAAAATCTAAAATGCCAGGAGAGGAGAAAGAAAATGTGATTGGTGGAAATATGAGACAGAAATGGATGTTTATCTAAGATTGATGAACTTGGCATGTGCCAGTTTGAAAGATGACATGGCATTCCTCAAGCTTGCACTGACCTACATATAGTGGAGGGGAAACCACTGTTGAATGAAAAGGAAGATGCATCAAAAGCACCGAGAAGAAGGTAGCATATTCAGAACAAATGCGATGGAGAGGCATTCATCTCCCACTCCCACCCTTTGATAATTTACACTGCTGCAATGAAGATGCACACAAGCTCCAGAAACCTTAGAACTTGCCACATTATACTGGAAAACATAGTGCAATTCATGCTGCTGCCTTACAGTTGTAGAGATCCACATTCAATCTGGGCCTCTGATGTTGAGTGATTGTGTTTGAACAGAGAGAGATAAAAACACTGACTCCCTGGAATCCACCCTCTCCCAAACCTTGTTTTTGTTATGTATGCTCTACTCACTTTTTCTGCAAATTAATACTTTACATGATTTCTAACTTTTCCAAATTCTGAATAAAGGACAACAACCCATTATATAAGCTGCTTCAATCTCCACAGATGCTGCCTAACCCATTGAGCATTTCCAACATTTTCTATTTGAGATTTGCAGCATAAGCATTACTTTGTGTTAGTCTTTTCATGGAATGATATCAAGCAGAGTTATATCCTGTTTCCTCAATTATCTGAATAACCAGTTTGGTAATTTATTCTAGAAACCTCGTTTCATTATCACATTAATCATTGGGTAAAATTACATGCGTAGGCAGTGGGAATCCTGAATGCAGCCCAACATTTTTTTAAAAGATCTATTGTTTATTCAGGCCACATCAACTCAGGTAGGTTTGAAAACAGAATTACATTAAACGCAGATATGCGTGCTAGGTGCAATCTTTTAAGAAGAGCACAATAAAAGATTATCATTCAAACCTGAATTCCCATTTCCTAAGTACTTGGTGGGATAAATAGGAATTCGATCAGATTAAAATTTTAGATATTGCAAAAGATTACAGCATTCACATATGGAAGTGGTTGAACATTCCATCCTACTGAGTGAAACTGCCAGGATCATTGCTCAACATATAACTCACTTGTAACAAAAGTTGGCATTGTGCAAGTTGTATTGGCAAAGTTGTCCATCATCAGGAGGAGTTGCAGAGAAGAAAATTGACGGGGAGAGGTTGTATCGTCCAGTTCTGCAATGCTCATCATCTTCCCTTGGGACCCCCGGTTCAATGGCAACTCTGTCACCTGTAGTAGAGATAATATTGGATCACATAGTGTAAACGCATCAATATAGCGATATACCATGTGAATCATACCCTGAGCAAATTAACTCAAAAGATAGATACAAAAAGCTGGAGTAATTCAGCGGGACAGCAAGCTTCTCTGGAGAGAAGGAATGGGTGACGTTTCGGGTCGAGACCCTTCTTCATCTCCAGAGATGCTGCATATCCCACTGAGTTACTCCAGCTTTTTGTCTCGATCTTTGGTTTAAACCAGCATCTGCAGTTCCTTCTTACAAATTACCTCAATATCAGCATGTTTAAGAAGGAACTGCAGATGATGGAAAATCAAAGGTAGACAAAAATGCGGGAGAAGCTCAGCGGGTGAGGCAACATCAATGATATTCATAGATGCTACGTCACCCGCTGAGTTTCTCCAGCATTTTTGTCAATACCAGCATGGATGTTTGGGGGAGGAATTCAACTAAGTTATTACTCTACATCAATATAACTGCCAGAGTTTATAAAAAGGGTTCACCCCACATAAGGCCCATTCCTCTTGTTTTCAGACATGCCCACATACCAAAGAGCAGAAAAGAGACATTAGAGTGCTAGCTTTGAAACCTTCTACCTAATTAGGAAAACTAATGATTCAGAGATACGATCTAAGCCACAGATCCACTCAAGACCCCAATTTAATTTCTGGTTGGGGCACTAAAATAAGGATTAAAATTCCCACTGCGGTTTGCGTTTGTGAAAGTCAATTGCACGTTCTTGTCCTGTTGGATGGCATATGTATCCATGCTGGAATGCTCAGAATTACAGTTGCCTGCTTTCATGTCCATGCTTGAGGAGCATTGAGAAGTGGTCACAGATCAAGCTTCCAGTATTGGAGGTTTCAAGTGTTTCTATCTTTAGGAGGGCTACAGGAATGAAAAGGAGGGATGAGAGGAGGACTGGTTGAGTGACGATTTGTTCCATGAGTGTGACATGATACACCTTTTGAATTTAGAACCATTTTTCTCTTTCACAGCCTGCAAAAATGTGATTGCACTTGCGTACTCAGCAAAGTGGCATACATATATTATTAGTGTTTATAAATTTATCCTCCAGATTCCATCAGCACATAAATCCAAATCACACACACACACTGGTGTAGGAATGAACTGCAGATGCTGGTTTAAACGGAAGATAGACACAAAAAGCTGGAGTAACTCAGCGGAACAGAAAAAATCACGAACCAAACCAAGGCGTTCGCCCAACAAATCTGTGCGAATGATTACCGGCAAAGGAGAGGAGTACAAACATGATAAATAGGACGGCGAAGTTGTACAAAAGTCCCAACAAAAAACCCTCACGTACACTTCATATAAAATCTGATGTCCCTCAGAAGGAATGATTGACATTTCGGTCGAGGCCCTTCTTCAAACTGGAGAAGGGTCTCGACCCGAAACGTCACCCATTCCTACTCTCCAGAGATGCTGCCTGTCCCGCTGAGTTACTCCAGCTTTGTGTCTATCTTCATACACATTGTTATCTGCCAAGTCATAATAATACTTATTGGATTAGTGACTGACCTGGTTTAAGATGTTGGACTCCAGATCCCACTTTAAACACAGTTCCTGAGGCTTCATGCCCCAGGACCATTGGTTTCCTCAAAATAAAATCTCCAATTCTTCCATTTTGCCAAAAATGGACATCCGAGCCGCAGATCCCGACTGAATGCATTTTCAGCAAAACTTCTGAAAGGACCGCATAATTATCAACAATTAAAATCTTGGAAATTCTATACATCAACATTGGCCCCAGTTAGAGATGTTTTGGCAACTCTGTAGAAATGATGTCAAAATAAAGAACTTTAATGTGAGATTTTGAGGAGAAAACACTCACACGACGTTAAAACAAAAGGCTTTGTCACAATACAGTAAAACATAATTGAAAGAATGCTGATGTTGTAGCCCCAGAGGCTGTAAATAAAACAGAATTAAGTAAACCAACTCACCATTTAAAAAGACCATTGATTCGGATCCAATCAAGTTTGCAACTCTGCCACAGAACTGAAACATCCCTTATCAATGTCACTAATGGCATTCTTTGTGATTGCGACACAGATTATCTATTCCTTCTCATCCTCTTGGCCAGTCTGAAGCTTTTTACGTCTGACGACACCGTTCCTAACTTGTCTAATTGAGTGGGAAGACGTTCATTTGGTTCCATTTGTGTTTCTCGTAACCGGCTCAACTTTCTCTTCCAGCAGTGTTACCTCTACTACCCCTACCTCTCAAAAGAAACTACGGTATCATTTTCCCCAAGTAAGCTGATGGCATCCAGCTTAACCTCATCATTATATCTTTTGAGTTTTCACTTATATCCAATTATCAGGCTGCAGAAGTTCCCTAGTCGTTGCCCGAGTATCTGAATAAAGCAGTTACAAACTTGCCAGAATATAAAACTGCTAGAGAAGATTATTAGCACATATTCATGGAATAAGCAAGAGCCCTTATGGCCAAACCACCTCTCAACTATGTATCTGCATCAATTCAACTGCTGCAACTCCAGTCCAAACCTTTAATACCTTGGGACCCCTCGTCCGATCTACTTCTAGTTAGCTTTGATCTTATTGCTTCCAAACTATGGTATTCAAAACTATTGGTGTTGTGCTCTGTGTCCTATGCTGTCGTTTCACATCCATGTACATTCTTTATCACCCTCAGGCACGTAAACCTCAAGGAAGTCTGGTCCTTCCAAATCCGATGACTGGCCATATTTCTGGTTAGAAACATAGAAAATAGGTGCAGGAGTAGGCCATTCGGCCCTTCGAGCCTGCACCGCCATTCAATATGACCATGGCTGATCATCCAACTCAGTATCCTGTACCTGCCTTCTCTCCATACCCTCTGATCCCCTTAGCCACAAGGGCCACATCTAACTCCCTCTTAAATATAACCAATGAACTGGCCTCAACTACCTTCTGTGGCAGGAAGTTCCAGAGACTCACCACTCTCTGCGTGAAAAAAGTCTTTCTCATCTCGGTCTTAAAGGATTTCCCTGTTATCCTTAAGCTGTGACCCCTTGTCCTGGACCTCCCCAACATCGGAAACAATCTTCCTGCATCTAGCCTGTCCAACCCCTTAAGAATTTTGTAAGTTTCTATAAGATCCCTCTCAATCTCCTAAATTCTAGAGAGTATAAACCGAGTCTATCCAGTCTTTCTTCATAAGACAGTCCTGCCATCCCAGGAATCAGTCTGGTGAACCTTCTCTGCACTCACTCTATGGCAATAACGTCCTTCCTAAGATTAGGAGACCAAAACTGTACGCAATACTCCAGGTGTGGTCTCACCAAGACCCTGTACAACTGAAGTAGAACCTCCCTGCTCCTATACTCAAATCCTTTTGCTATGAAAGCTAACATACCATTCGCATTCTTCATTGCCTGCTGCACCTGCATGCCTACTTTCAATGACTGGTGTACCACGACACCCATGTCTCGCTGCATCTCCCCTTTTCCTAATCTGCCACCATTTAGATAATAGTCTGCATGGTTGCATAAGATTTAGAATTTCCTCATCAACTTCTTTGCATCTTGGCCTTTCATTCCTTCTTTTATGCATTCCTTAAAACATACCCATGAATATGTTTCTGGTTATCTACCCCAATATCTTCTCCTGTGGCTTTGCGTAATATTCAAGCTAATTGAAGGCGTTGTACAAATAAAGGTCACTGTTGTCCTTTTGTTGAAAAGGCTTGAAATCTTTTTCTGGTCGACACAGACAGGGGTAGTCATGTAGAAACTGTTGAAACCAACCCCTGAGGCAGTAAAAGCTGTGAAAAGATTGGTCTTTCGAAGAAAATAATTAGAAACAATTTATTTCCAAGTTAAATAAGGTAAACATTGCATAGTGAAGCTTAACATATTCTTTACCATGTTGTGCAATGGCAAGTTGTACATTTTGAGCTACAAATTTAATTGCCTATGTTTATACAAGTCTTAGAAATGAATCATCTTAATAATGCTGACATCAGACCACATACTGTGTAATGGCTTAGTCAAAGGAGTAATTCACAAAAGTATCCGTAAGTGATACAAATTTATATTGGTGCCATTTTAGTATAGCATAATCCTTCAGTCAAATAGTAAGTTCATTTTACATATTTTTTAAAAATAATTTTAACATTTTGATAACTACAGAAGTTGCCAAGGTTATTTCTCAAGAAAATTAGATTAGAAGTAATTTTGTTCCTACTATTCATAAAATGCACTGATACATCACAGTTCTGCATTTTCAAATGTAACTATACATGGCTGCAGTGCTGATTGAATTCCATCAGAATAAACCTTTCAAAAAAAGCTTCACCCCTCATATTAGATTTAGATTTCTCAATAGATAATAAAAGGTTTTGCTCAAAAATGAAAAAAATTCTCAGGATTATATTATCTAACAGGGAATTTTACTTAAAAGCAGAAAATGCTCAGCTGATCATGCAACCTAACTGGATGGAGGTTATTTGATTTGGGAATTAGAACTGGATGATGATACAGATGAAATGCTTTTGGGCACAGACAGAACCAGAATTGTCAAGTTTTAACACCACAGCTATTGCTTAGTCTGCCGTGTATCTCTAGTGCTGTCTATTTTTAGTTTCAGATTCAGTAATTTGGTTCGATTTAGAATTTAGTCACAAACTAGACATCTATATTATAGCCCAACATTTAATGTATACTTATTTTAAGTTTCAGTGCCAAGTATATGAATTATTAAGGCATGAAAGACTTACCGTTAGGACCTGGTTCTAGAATTGGTCGCTTTTCCTGTGAATAAAACAAGGATGGAGAGCGTACTTGAGAAAGGTTTGAACCATGTTGGCTGTCTCAAATATTATAACCTCTAATTTAAGTCCCAAATAAAGTGGAATAATAAGCAGGAGTACCGGGCACCTATATTCATTTATTTAAAATTTAAAGGCAATTAAGAATTACCTCCATATTGTGATTAGGATATGGTTCTAGTCTTTTGGTTTTTGAGCAGTGTGAAATGAATGTTGTTATTTCATTTGTATTTCATCTTGCAATTAAGTCCATTAATTTGAATGTTTCAATATCACCTTGCAAGCTACAAATCTGTACATTTTTGTGCTCATAGGCATGTAGGAGAGAATGAATGTCCCATTCGAACAAAAAGTAAGGGTCATGTGACGAATATTTTTGCTCTACCATTCCACACCTCAACATTTTGCAGTGCCAGTACTCATCTTATGTTAATTCTTGAATTTTACAATGTTGTAGTCCCTAATTTACAATTAAACATTTCTCCAGCACTGTCTAACAAAGGTACAACTTTAAACATATTAAAATAAGCCTTTGTATGTAGCATATTAGATAGGATAAAGTATTAAGTACTACAAAATTATTCATGGTACCGAGAACTAATAAGTATTTGTAGTAAGGGTGTTTTGATATTCTTTTAATTAATTATTTAATATCTTGACAACAAAAGATCTCTTTTTTTACATGGGTTTTGACATCTAATCGCAGTCATGACAAATATTTACAAAGTTAATGTGTGAACATGTTCTAGGAACAAGTGGGATCATTTATGAAGCTTGTTGCACTGGACAAACATGTGATAGTTATACTGCCAAATTTTATTTCAGCTAAAAATCAAAGAACCGTGAACAGACCATTCCCACGCCACTGTTCTAATAAACGACACCACTTCTCATGTATGTCCAATATCGAACATCCATTCCGAAGTGTTTAATATTAAATGTAGCTGAACACGCTATCTTTCACTTTTCAACTTTAAAGTAACAAGGTTAGAATTTGATAACTTTATTAATTATCTTTCTTGATTAGTTCTGATATCAGAGGTTATGGGGAGAAGGCAGGAGAATGGGGTTAGGAAGGAGAGATAGATCAGCCTTGATTGAATGGTGGCGTAGATTTGATGGGCTGAATGGCCTAATTCTACTCCTATCACTTATGGCCTTAATGTTCTAGTAATTACAGAAATAAAATAAAACCCTCTAATATTTATGTTAAATTTCCAATGTTACAAGAAGATTGATCATAAATTATAATTGAGGAAAAAGTTCAATTATATGCTGTCTCTGTATTTTTCTTTCCCGTCCAAATATCAGTACTTTTACTCATCTCACTTTCTGTAGTTCTTAAGGTATAAAATGAAATAAGAGATATAAATTGGTTACCAGTCTCAGATCATTCTTTTCATAGAGCACCACAGACAGGTTTTCATGCTGCGCCATCTTCAATCCTGCAGATTAAAAATGTTTGGAGGTTACACAAAAGCCTGGAAAAACTCAGCGAGTGCAGATTAAAAATGTTTGTTGTTCACGTACTCCCAGCCAATGACCGATTCTAAATGAGTGCAAAGGCTCTTTTATTGCTAACCGTGTCCTTGAGCTGAAGCACGAAATGTGTGCTTTCCCCCAAAAAATTGGCAAATAGAAATCTTACACAAGAACAAAGCGTAATAGGAATTTAGAAGCATTTAGAAGAATTTAGAACCAATTACAGAGATCCATCCATAAATTAAAAATAATGGACTAAAACAATGAGTGAAGCCCAAACTAAATTTATGAACTAAATACTATGATCTAATGAACTCCTTTCAATCTTCTCATTTTCTTTTGGCCACATTCACACAGGCATAAAGCCATGCAGCATGGAAACAGTCCCTTCAGCCCAACTCATCTATGCAGACCTTGATTCCCCATCTAAACTACTCCCATTTGACTCTTATCCCTCTAAACCTACGTACCTTAATTGTTCATAGGTTTTCTTTTTAAAACAACTCTCATGGAATCATGGAAAACTTTATTGTCATTCAGACCTTGTGGTCTGATCAAAATTTCGTTGCCTGCAGTCATACATATAGTAAATAACAAAACACACAATAAACACATATTTAACATCCACCACAGTGAGTTCACCAGACACCTCCTCACTGTGATGGAAGGAAAAAAATCTTGTCATTGTCTCTTCCCTTCTAGTTCTTCCTCTTCCTCTGCGCTGAGGCGACCCAGGCCTCTGATGTTGTGACTACACCGGGCGATGTAAATAAGTCGCTGCCGCCGCCACCGGACAGCCACCACAGCTCCGAGTCGGGCTGCCGGAATACCTGAACCCGCCGCAGCCCCGAAGTCGGCCAGCCCCGCGCTGGTAAGTCCTGGCTGGTTCTGCCTCCGGAGCCTCGAGGTCGGTCGCAGTTGGAGGCTGTCAGCTCCGCCATTAGGCCTCGGCGCAGATGGAGACAGGGGATACGACAAGAAAAGTCGTGTTCCCCCCAAAAGGAAGGGACCAAAACGTTTCTCCCACCCCTCCCACCCCTCCCACACGCATACACTACATAATAACTCAAATTAACGCTAAAACAAGACAAGAAAACAACAAAAAGAGAAAAACAGACGGACTGCAGGCGAGATGCTGCTGCCAGGGCAGCGCCGCCACTCCCACTCACTTCTGCAAAAGACAAACTGCTGGAGTAACCCAGCGGGTCAGGCATCATCTGTGGAGGAAATAGATAAGCGATGTTTCAGGTCAGGGCTCTATTTCAGACTGAAATTCCCTCATTCATGCAGTCATACATACAGTAAATAACAAAACACACAATAAACACAAATTATAAAAACCACCACAGTGAGTTCACCAGACACCTCCTCACTGTGATGGAAGGCAAAAATCTTGTCTTTGTCTCTTCCCTTCTTGTTCTTCCTCTTCGCTGAGGCGACCCAGGCCTCTGATGTTGTAACCGCACCGGGCGATGTAAATAAGTCCCGCGGCTGAACTGCGCTCCGCGAACGGGCTGGTTCAACTCTGCGGCCCGGGGCGGTCAAAGCTGCCGAAGCTGCCGCTCTCCAGTCCAGCGGACGCAGCTGTTGTCGCGGGAGCTGCGGAAAAACAAGTCACCAACCTGTGACCAACCTGTCGTCCACTGGGCCCGCGGCTGAACCTGCGAAGTCGCTGCCGCCGCCACCGCCACCGGAAAGCCGCCACAGCTCCGAGTCGGGCTGCCGGAACGCCGGAATGCCTGAACCCGCCGCAGCCCCGAAGTCGGACAGCCCCGCGCTGGTAAGTCCTGGGTGGCTCTAACAAGAAAAGTCGATTTCCCCCCAAAAGGAAGAGACCAAAACGTTTCTGCCACCCCTCCCACACACATACACTACATAATAACTCAAATTAACGCTAAAACAAGACAAGAAAACAACAAAAAAAAGAAAAACAGATGGACTACAGGCGAGCCGCCACTCCCACTCACTTCTGCAAAACACAAACTGCTGGAGTAACCCAGCAGGTCAGGCATCATCTGTGGAGGAAATAGATCATTCCTTCCACAGATGCTGAATTCCTCCAGCACTTTGTGTTTCGCTCAAGATTCCAGCATCTGCATGTCCTCGTGTCTTTGCTTTGATCTCTTTACCAAAATCAAGCCAAGCCACTTAAAATGTGCCCAAGGCTTTTGGACATGAGACAGCGCTGTTTGAAAATGCAACAGTACCAGTTTTACAACTTCAGTCTTGCCAAAATCATATGATGCAGCACATGCGTTGGAATGACTAAAATACAGGTTCCCAAACCACCTGCATCAGAGGGTTTCATTTACTGTTCTCCATTCTCCACCATAATCATAAGCATTGAATAGAATACATCTAATTTTATAATTGCAATCCCTTTTAGTTTCACTACAAATCCACATATTAAAAAAAATCTAGCTTCTAAAATTAAAATCTGCCAATCCCTTGTTATTTCGCCTTTACGTCTTATTTCACGTATATTCACCTCTAAATATCTTGTACTTTAGCTACAAATCTGCCAATTGCTCTTAGCCAACTGCGGGAGATTGTCACATCTCTGGTTTGAAAACAACTATTAGCGTTTACACATGGTGTTTAGTTTAGAGATACAAGTTTGCTTCGGGCAAACAAGTCCATGGCATCCAACAATCACCCGTATGCTAGTTCATTCCTACGCACTAGTGGCAATTTACAGATGCCAATTAACCTACAAATCTGCACGTCTTTGGGATGTGGAAGGAAACCGGATCATCCGGACGAAACCCACGTGGTCACAGGGGGAACATACAAACTCTGTACAGACAGTACCCGTAGTCAGAATTGATTCCCTGGTCTCCGCCACTGTAAAGGGCTTGTCCTACCAGCATCCGACTCCATGCGATGAGCGCGACCAAACCTGCAGTGGTGGCCGCACGGAGGTCGGGTGATCCCCTGTACAGGGCCGTTCCCACCAGCATGCGCCTGCATGCGGCAAGCGCGACCAAACCGGCAGCGAGGGCCGCGAGGAGGTCGGGTGAGTGGCGCAACGCGGCGCAAAGGTAAGTTCGCCAGGACAGAGAGGGACACACAGAGAGGGGCACAGAGGCACACACAGAGAGGGCCACGGAGCCACACACACAGAGGGTCACGGAGGCACCTACAGAGAAGGTCACGGAGGCACGACGTCAAGGCGGTGTGTAATGCGTCGAGGCGACTGCGAGCCGACAAGCCGCTGCCGCGTGGAATTTTTGAACATAGTCAGTTTTTCGGAGCCCCGCGCGATGTCGGGACGAACTCCGCACAATTCCGCACGGCTCCGGCGATCGAAGTGGGACCGGCCCCCCGACGCTGGACGGCTCAAGCGACCACGTTAGGTCGCGCTAATCGCATGGAGTTGCATGCTGGTGGGACAGGCCCTTAAGGCACCAACTCTACTGCTGCGACAAGTCAAACATACACTTGGTGTATTCAATAGTTCAAATCAACATTTGAATTGTCAATTGTTGGCTGTGGGATAGATTATACTAGGGGGAAGGGGGAAAGGGGGGAGGGGGAAGAGGGGAGGGGGAAGAGGGGAGGGGGAAGAGGGGAGGGGGAAGAGGGGAGGGGGAAGAGGGGAGGGGGAAGAGGGGAGGGGGAAGAGGGGAGGGGGAAGAGGGGAGGGGGAAGAGGGGAGGGGGAAGAGGGGAGGGGGAAGAGGGGAGGGGGAAGAGGGGAGGGGGAAGAGGGGAGGGGGAAGAGGGGAGGGGGAAGAGGGGAGGGGGAAGAGGGGAGGGGGAAGAGGGGAGGGGGAAGAGGGGAGGGGGAAGAGGGGAGGGGGAAGAGGGGAGGGGGAAGAGGGGAGGGGGAAGAGGGGAGGGGGAAGAGGGGAGGGGGAAGAGGGGAGGGGGAAGAGGGGAGGGGGAAGAGGGGAGGGGGAAGAGGGGAGGGGGAAGAGGGGAGGGGGAAGAGGGGAGGGGGAAGAGGGGAGGGGGAAGAGGGGAGGGGGAAGAGGGGAGGGGGAAGAGGGGAGGGGGAAGAGGGGAGGGGGAAGAGGGGAGGGGGAAGAGGGGAGGGGGAAGAGGGGAGGGGGAAGAGGGGAGGGGGAAGAGGGGAGGGGGAAGAGGGGAGGGGGGAGAGGGGAAGGGGGGAGAGGGGAAGGGGGGAGAGGGGAAGGGGGGAGAGGGGAAGGGGGGAGAGGGGAAGGGGGGGAGAGGGGAAGGGGGGGAGAGGGGAAGGGGGGGAGAGGGGAAGGGGGGGAGAGGGGAAGGGGGGGAGAGGGGGAGGGGGGGAGGGGGGGAGGGGGGGAGGGGGGGAGGGGGGGAGGGGGGGAGGGGGGGAGGGGGGGAGGGGGGAAGGGGGGGAGAGGGGAAGGGGGGGAGAGGGGAAGGGGGGAGAGGGGAAGGGGGGAGAGGGGAAGGGGGGAGAGGGGAAGGGGGGAGAGGGGAAGGGGGGGAGAGGGGAAGGGGGAGAGGGGAAGGGGGAGAGGGGAAGGGGGAGAGGGGAAGGGGGGAGAGGGGAAGGGGGGAGAGGGGAAGGGGGGAGAGGGGAAGGGGGAGAGAGGGGAAGGGGGGGAGAGGGGAAGGGAGGGAGAGGGGAAGGGGGAGAGAGGGGAAGGGGAGGAGGGGGGAAGGGGGGGAGGGAGGAAGGGGGGGAGGGGGGAAGAGGGGAAGGGAGGGGGGGGGAGCAGTCAGCGCGTGCCCGTCCCGGGTCTCCGCGCGTGCCCGCGCTCCAGGCAAGCCACCCAAGTGAGTTCGGGGCACCGACCGACGACGGTGGAGGGACGGAGGGAGGTTGCCAGGTCCACGGGATGCTCCTCTCCCCACAGACCGTCCGCTGCCCGACGTTGGGTCGCCGGCCGCCACACACGCACCGTCTTTGCCTCCTCTAGCCCTGACCGCCACTCGCCACACACCGTCTGTCTTCTGGTTACGCCGTCGGCTGGTGCTGGTGCTGTCCCTCTCCCCCCGTTGCCGTTGCCCCCCCCCACACGCACACACTGTCGGCAGCGCCTCAGCGCGGCCCGCTCACGCGACACTGACTGACTGACTGACGGACAACTGCAGCCGTTGCTGCTCCTCGAGCGTCTTTGGCGCTGACACCTGTCAGGGCGCGCGCTCAACGGCTACGCACCCGCGGCCCGCGCGCGCGCACGACGTTACTGTGGGGGGGGGGGGGGGGGGGGGGTATATGGGATGGGGGGATATGGGATGGGGGGGTATATGGAATGGGGGATATGGGATGAGGAGATATGGAATGGGGGATATGGGATGAGGAGGTATATGGAATAGTGGATATGGGATGAGGAGGTATATGGAATGGGGGATATGGGATGAGGAGGTATATGGAATAGTGGATATGGGATGAGGAGGTATATGGAATGGGGGATATGGGATGGGGAGATATATGGAATAGTGGATATGGGATGAGGAGGTATATGGAATAGTGGATATGGGATGAGGAGGTATATGGAATGGGGGATATGGGATGGGGAGATATATGGAATAGTGGATATGGGATGAGGAGGTATATGGAATGGTGAGTATGGGATGAGGAGGTATATGGAATGGGGGATATGGGATGAGGAGATATGGAATGGGGGATATGGGATGAGGAGGTATATGGAATGGTGGATATGGGATGAGGAGGTATATGGAATGGGGGATATGGGATGAGGAGATATGGAATGGGGGATATGGGATGAGGAGGTATATGGAATGGTGGATATGGGATGAGGAGGTATATGGAATGGGGGATATGGGATGGGGAGATATATGGAATAGTGGATATGGGATGAGGAGGTATATGGAATGGGGGATATGGGATGGGGAGATATATGGAATAGTGGATATGGGATGAGGAGGTATATGGAATGGGGGATATGGGATGGGGAGGTATATGGGATGGGGAGATATATGGAATGGTGGATATGGGATGGGGAGATATATGGAATAGTGGATATGGGATGAGGAGGTATATGGAATGGGGGATATGGGATGGGGAGGTATATGGAATGGGGGATATGGGATGAGGAGATATATGGAATGGTGGATATGGGATGGGGAGGTATATGGAATGGGGGATATGGGATGAGGAGATATATGGAATGGTGGATATGGGATGGGGAGATATATGGAATAATGGATATGGGATGGGGAGGTATATGGAATGGGGGATATGGGATGGGGAGATATATGGAATGGGGGATATGGGATGGGGAGATATATGGAATGGTGGATATGGGATGGGGAGATATATGGAATGGGGGATATGGGATGAGGAGGTATATGGAATGCTGCTAGTATGAGTCAAGGGCAAACTCGGCAGAGGTCTCCAATTAGGTCGTGAAAGTGGGACAGGGGCTTTAGGACTAGCATATTAAAAACCCAGTATAAATGCAACCTAATTCTAAAGAAAATGAATGTGAGAGAAGAAATTTACAAAGTTCCATTTTGCCCAGCACTATAGTTGGAATGCAGACAAGAATATTTAAATCACACAAAGGGTAGTGACTGTATGGAACAAGTTGCCTGAGGAGGTATTTGAGGCAGGGACAAACACAACGTTTAAGAAACAGACAGGTACATGGATAGGACAGGTTTAGAGGGATATGGACCAAACCCAGACAGGTGAGACAGGTGTAGCTGGGACGTGTCGGCCAGTCTGGGCAAATTGGGCCGTAGGGCCTGTTTCCATGCTGTATGGCTATAAGTTTTTAACAAATGTAACGTAGACAAATGTTCTCATTCAGCGTGTTTATTACAGACTTGGGACAGTTGTTAAATTGATGAAAGCACAGTCTTTAAGGCCTGTGCAAAAGGTGTCACTGCATATGTGGGCAAGACAAAGAGCACAAGCAAACTCATCAGCGGCCGGTTGAACACTGGTCTTTCAATTGTTGGCACTGCTGTTGACACTGCTGCAGCAGCTGCTGACATTGTTGTTGGCATTGCTCCAGTGTCTTTGATTGCTGTTGCCCCTGCTGTTGCTGGTGCTGCTGTTCCTCACACAACACAATCACTTTGAGTGCTGCACCTTTCTTCACCAGCTCAAATGCTTCTATTGCTTGTTCCAGAGGCATGCGATGTGTGATCAATGGTTTCACATCTATTTTCTTTGAGGCCAACATGTTAATTGCAGTTGGCCACCTAAAATACAAAATAAAAAGGCAGGGTTCATTTTGTAGAGCACTATAGTGGGAAAGCAGACAAGAATATTTAAATCTATATCCATTGTACAGTATAGACACAAAATGCTGGAGTAACTCAGCGGGACAGGCAGCATCTCTGGAGAGAAGGAATGGGTGATGTTTCTGGTCGAGACCCTTCTTCAGATATTGATGAGGCCACATTTAAAGTATGGTGTTCAGTTTTGGTCAGCCTGTTATATGAAAAATGTTTCTCACCCATTCCTTCTATCCAGAGATACTGCCCGTCCCGCTGAGTTACTCCAGCATTTTGTGTCTATCTACATAGGAAAGATGTTAAGCTCGAAAGGGTGCAGCAAAGATTTACGAGGATGTTGCCAGGAGATGGTCAAGGTCCTGAGCAAGAGGGAGAGGTTGAATAAGCTAGGGCTTTATTCCTTGGACCGCAGTAGGATGAGGGGGTAATCTTATAGAGGTGTAAAAGATCATGATAGAAAGTGCTAGGGTAAATGCACATACTTTTTTACTCAGACGGGGAATGAGGAACATGGGGACAGTGTTTAAGATGAGGGAGGAAAGATTGAATGGGCAACTTTTTTTACACAAAGGGTAGTAAGTATATGGAACGAGCTGCTGGGGAGGCTAGTTGAGGCACAAGGTATCACAACACTTAAAAAACATTTGGACATGCAATGGATAGATAGGATAGGTTTCAAGGGATATGGGCCAAATGCAAGCAGGTGGAAACTAATATAGATGCATGTTGGTCGACGTGAGCAAGTTGGGCCGAAGTTTCACACTCCATCTCTATGACTCTACACATCATTTAATTAGAATGAATGATCCCAAGAACACAATCAAATATTCATTTACCAGAACTCCACAAATACTACTGTGGAAAGTTAAATAGTCTGTGTTTTCAGTATGTTATTCTTCCTTCTGCACAATTTGCAGTTGGCCTGGTAGTCACTGTTTTCAGAAATCCTCACCACAATCAAAATGTACCTGGATTAACATTTGGAGCTATAATTTGCAGGGCTATCAGGTAAGATGTCTTTGGCTGGAATGGACATAACGGGGTGTAAATGTTTTATTTTATGTCATCAGTCACAGAGCAATTTTGAATAAATGGAAAAATATATTTCATATAAATGCTGACATTCAAGAAATGTACACATTTAAGAATTAAAGCTGAATGGATGGACAAATAGTAATAACTGATCACTTTTGGCTTCCTTTTGCACAGGTAACTTGGAATGAAGCAGAAATGGTAACAAAAATTCCATTTATTTCCAGGAAGTGGACTTTGCTGATAAGAACAATGTTATTTTCCATTCCTAAATGTCCCACGAGAAGTTGGCGAGACACTTAAACCATTGGAGACCATCTAATGAAGATATTCATCCAATGCTATTGGGAATACTGAGATATTGCTCCATCAATAATGAAGGTGCAGTGATATATTTCCAAGTCAGCATAATGTACAAACTGAAGAATATTTTATTGTCACTGAGAGTTTGAGACTTCTGCGTGATAGTTTGTGAATTAGTGCAGTGCATTTTGTAGATGGTGTACTCTGCCGCCACAGTGCAATGATGCTGATGGGAATGATGCTGTTTGAGCTACATTCATTCAACCAAATGAAAATTATTCCATCATATACCTGATTTCAGACGTGGGCTATGATGGAATATTTTTCCTTTGCTCCAGTGTGAATAATTTGCCACTGGACACCTTGGGAACTTCTCTTGAACCCATTATATTTATGTGGCTAGTACCGTTAGGTTTCTGATCTACTGTTGATGATAGGGACTTGGTAATGATACAGCTGTATAATGTTAGGAATGGATGGGTGACATTTAGTGTTAAACGATTATGCCTCCAGTATTTTATATTCCCTCGCATCCACAATTTCTCTACTAAGTAGACTGTCACCCACCCCCATGTTTCCTAAGAGCAAAGATGAGAGGTGTGTGTCAATTATCTTCCAAACCACCTAGGCACAAGCAGGCCAGCTGGCAAAGAAAAATATTGTCATGAGTCAGAATCATACGTTCATAATCAAGTAGATTCCATTTCCAGATGATATCAATCAAATCAAGCAATGAAATCCTTCAACCACACTAGAGAGCAGTGCTAAACTACTATCTACCTCATTGGTGACCCTCGGACTATCTTTGATCGGACTTTACTGGCTTTACCTAGCACTAAACATTCCCATATCATGTATACACTGTAAATGGCTCGATTGTAATCACATACTGCCTTTCCGCTGACTGGCTAGCACACAACTAAAGCATTTCACTGTACCTTGGTACACAATAGACAACAGGTGCAGGAGTAGGCCTTTCAGCCCTTCGATCCAGCACCGCCATTCAACGTGATCATGGCTGATCATCCCCAATCAGTACCCCATTCCTGCCTTCTCCCCATATCCCCTGACTCCGCTATCTTTAAGAGCCCTATCTAGTTCTCTCTTGAAAGTATCCAGAGAACTGGCCTCCACCGCCCTCTGAGGCAGAGAATTCGACAGACTCACAACTCTCTGTGAGAAAAAATGTTTCCTCATCTCCGTTCTAAATGGCTTCCCCCTTATTCTTAAACTGTGGCCCCTGGTTCTAGACTCTCCCAACATCGGGAACATGTTTCCTGCCTCTAGCATGTCCAAACCCTTAACAATCTTATATATTTCAATAAGATCCCCTCTCATCTTTTTAAACTCCAGAGTGTACAAGCCCAGCCACTCCATTCTCTCAGCATATGACAGTCCCGCCATCCCGGGAATTAACCTTGTAAACCTACGCTGCACTACCTCAATAGCAAGAATGCCCTTCCTCAAATTAGGGGACCAAAACTGCACACAATACTCCAGGTGTGGTCTCACTAGGGTTCTGTACAACTGCAGGAGGACCTCTTTACTCCTATACTCGACTCCTCATGTTATAAAGGCCAACATGCCATTCGTTTTCTTCACTGCCTGCTGTACCTGCATGCTTACTTTCATAGATGAATAAGGACCCCCAGATCCCATTGTACTTCCCCTTTTCCCAACTTGACACGTTACAATAAACTAAACCATAAGGAAAAACAATCTGTTCGTCTTCATTATAATGTGTCATCCTCTGCTAACTCTCCAGATATTTCCCTCTGCTTGTTGTCCATGTGGCTAGCAGTAATCACAAAACATACAATGCTGCAATACACACAATATACAATAGTGTGTATTAACGTGCTCATTTGCTTTCAATAGATTTGTTTTGGTATGAAATATCTATTGAAAGCAATAAAACAAATGACTTCCTCCAAATGTAAATGTATGAAGCAGTGCCTCAAGAAGAATGTTTGTGCAATTGGCTTATTTGAAAATAAATGGATACATTTTTGTTCAATAAACAATAGTAGTACAAAGTGTTAAAGAAGGAACTGCAGATGCTGGAGAATCGAGGGTTACACAAAAAGCTGGAGAAACTCAGCGGGTGCAGCAGCATCTAAGGAGCGAAGGAGATAGGCGACGTTTCGGGTCGAGACCCTTCTTCCTGTCTCGACCCGAAACGTCGCCTATCTCCTTCGCTCCTTAGATGCTGCTGCACCCGCTGAGTATCTCCAGCTTTTTGTGTAACCCCCAATAGTAGTACAAAGTCTTGCTCCTGTAGAGATAATGGAAATGTCTTCAGTGAACAGAATATGCAAGTTAAAATATTACTGTAAAATATTACTGAGTCATTATCAACGGGAAGTAAAGAGACTCAAATGCGTAATTCCATGTGACTCACATTTAGAAAATCCACATCGTTAGCTCCTTTTGTTTTCAAAAAGGATGTTTTGCAGTTGTGCAAGGGTTCTTGGTTAATTCCTATTGTTAGTATTGCAAGCATTGTTAACCACACTATCCGTTGTAAGCGCCACGATTACAAAACACCAGCTTTAATGCAAAGTGACATCCTGTGTGATATCTTGAATTAAACTTAAAGCAGGAACTGCAGATGCTGGAAAATCGAGGGTACACAAAATGCTGGAGAAACTCAGTCTGAAGAAGGGTTTCGGCCCGAAACGTTGCCTATCTCCTTCTCTCCATAGATGCTGCTGCACCCGCTGAGTTTCTCCAGTATTTTGTGTACTCCTGAATTGTGTACTGGTTGGCCTGCTATGTTAATTGCATGTACAAGAACCCAAGAGGCTGCAGGGAGTGGTGGATTCATCCCAGTCCATCGAGGGCATAGCCGTTCCCCTCATCAAGATCATCTACAGTGGACACTGTCTGAAGAAGGCAACAATTATTATCAAGGATGCTCACCATTCTGATCTGTGCCTTTTCCTCGCTGCTACCATTGGGCAAGTGGTACAGAAGCCTTAAGACTCGGCACCACCAGTTTCAGGAAGAACCACTTTCCTACAACCATCAATTGACCTTCACAATTCTCATCCTACCTCGAACACTACAGACCACACCACTTGCACTACCATGGAAGTATAGTAGTTGTGTTTTGCACTGAGGCTTTTTTCTTTTCACTGTCTTGTAGAATTTGTATAATTTATGTATAATTTATGTTTTTGGTGTGGTCTGAGCCTTTGTCGACGATGCTGCTGCAAGCAAGATTTTCATTCTACCTGAAACTCGCCATACCTGTGCATATGGCAATAAACTCAACTTGACTTGTGAAGTGACCAAAACTAGCAATCATAAACATGATGGTGATTAATTGATCCATTATGGGTATTGAGGAGAAATGTTTTTGCCCAGGAGTGCAGGAAACATGAAACATCAGGAGAGACTGAGGCAAATATCGTGGATGTTATGACAGGGAGGATGGAATATATATTTTTCTTAGTAAAGCAACATTAAATAAATAGAATGGGAGGAAAGTTGGGTAAACAAGAGATATATTTGCGAACAAACTAATTCCAACTATTACAGCAAAAGTAATTGATTATAGAATTGGTGATATGCGTAGGAGAGAATACTTGTGTGGGAAGGAACTGCAGATGCTGGTTGAAACCGAAGATAGACACAAAAATCTGGAGTAACTCAGTGGGACAGGCAGCATCTCTGGAGAGAAGGAATGGGTGACACAAAAAGCTGGAGTAACTCAATGGGACAGGCAGCATCTCTGGAGAAGAAGGAATGGGTGACATTTCGACCCGAAACGTTACCCATTCCTTCTCTTCAGAGATGCTGCCTGTCCCACTGAGTTACTCTGGCTTTTTGTGTATAATTCAGGAGAGAATACTTGTTGTATATGTGTTTACTTTGGTACTTACGTGTTGCAGTATCTGAAAACCCCTCGGATGTCCAGTTCTCGTGTTATTGCAGTTAGTAAAGGGGCATTTGTCGATGATGGGCCCATGCCAATTAAGACCAATACTCCTCCTGGCCTGGTAGCCTAAAGAAGAAAGAGGTAAGCCAGATAATAAGCATTTCATTCTAAAACAATACATACAAATTGGAGTTTACTGCTTTTCCCACTCGTTTTCCTTAATGAGGCCGGTGAAGGAAAAATGGAAAAGAAAATAGGGGGCCGATTATAATGCATAACCACAACATGGGTATCTGATCTGAAGCTCATTTCATAGTCAAACATGATATCAAAGTTGCAACAGCAATGCGGAGTAGAGACAGAATCAGTGGTTGGCTGGGAATCAAAGAAAATGGCTTCGATCCTTCCCAAAATAGGGGAGGTTTCTGCTCATCTACTCGAAATATTGAACAAAGTTTGACAATTTAGAAGCACTTAATGAGAAGGTAGTGAGTTAGACCTTGGTAAAACTGACATGTTGTTCTTAGGTGATATTGCCACTGCGTCACCATGGAGATAAGATAAAGAAGTCTGCCTTGGTTACTTTGTTGGGTAATTCCAGAAGGACTAGTGTTGAGAGTAAATATGTTGCAGGGTAGTCAACAGCTCACCACATATCCTTTCAAGATTGTGTTAATGACAGCACAATTGTGATATCTTAAGGGGTTGGATAGGCTAGATGCAGGAAGATTGTTCCCGATGTTGGGGAGGTCCAGAACAAGGGATCACAGTCTAAGGATAAGGGGGAATTCTTTTAGGACCGAGATGAGGAAAACATTTTTCACACAGAGAGTGGTGAGTCTTTGGAATTCTCTGCCATAGAAGGTAGTTGAGGCCAGTTCATTGGCTATATTTAAGAGGAAGTTAAATGTGTCCCTTGTGGCTAAAGGGATCAGGGGGACAGGATACTGAGTTGGATGATCAGCCATGATCATATTGAATGGCGGTGCAGACTCGAAGGGCCGAAAGGCCTACTCCTGCACCTATTTTATATGTTTCTATGATATTAAGTTTTATCTTCAGAGAGTTTCAAACGAGGTGCATGCAATATTCATGTCCTGGAGCAATGAAGATTACAAAAAGTTGTGAACACTGCACAGTCCATCTGACCTCCCTGCCATCGAAGGGATGTACCGGAGCATCATCAGAGACCCACACCATCCTGGCCACACACTCACTTCACACCTGCCATCGGGACGGAGGGGCAGAAGCCTGAAAACTGTAACGTCCAGGTTCAGGAACAGCTTCTTCCCTACAACCATTAGGCTATTAAACACCACAACCTCAAATAAGCTCTGAACTACATAGACTATTTTTGCACTATTATTGTCTGTTTGTTTGTTGTGTGTACGTATGTGTGTGTGCGCGCGCGTGTGTGTATACACACACTGAACTTTTGTTTCTCATTTATTATATTGTTTACCGTGTACTATGTTTTCATATTCTGTTGTGCTGCTGCAAGTAAGAATTTCGTTGTTTTATGAATGAATAAGTTTATTGGCCAAGTATTCACATACAAGGAATTTGCCTTGGTGCTCCGCCCACAAGTAACAACATGACATACAGTGACAGTTAAGGATGATACATAAAACATTAAACATTAATAATAAAAATGATCTGGGACCTATAATGACAATAAACACTCTTGTGACTTGAATAAAGTTTAATAAGGAAATGAAAACATCAGTTCAGATAAACACTGCAAGGCAGTCAATACTTAAATAAACAGTGCTCGTGGTGATGCAATGGATCAGCAATCCATGAATAGCTAGCTCAATTCTCCTTCTTCAAGTTATTATAAAACTAAAATTGTTAACTTGTAAGCTGCCACCAGGTAGACTTCAGTAACAAAACAATAATTGATCTCTAAAGGAACACACAGACACGAGCTGTGGTTTGAAAGGCCTTGTTAGGTCGGACAGTCAGAACCTTTTTGTCATGGTGGAAATGTCAAAGACTAGAGGGCATCGTTCTAACATGAGGGGAGCAAAATTTAGATGTGTGGAGCAGTTTTTTCTTTACACACAGAGAGTGGTGGGTGCTTGAACTGCTCTGTTGGAGGTGGCAAAGGCATATGTAATTGTGGTGGTTAAAAGGCTTTTAGTGAGGCATTTAAATATTCAGGGAATAAGGAGGGATATGAATCAAGTGCAGGCAGCTGACATTAGTTTATCTTGGCACGTGTTTGACAGAGCCAAGGGCCTTGTTCCTGTTCCTGCACTGTTGAATGTTCTATTTCCATAGGGTGGAGATTTGTATGTAATCATGCAAGGCTTTGATCATACATCAGTTCTACAACTTTAATACTCACATAGATTCCAGTCTGGATACTTTGTTCTGCTCCGGTGGCATCAATAGTTACATCTGGCATGCCACAAAGACTACTCTTCACCTTCTGTGCCAATTCCCGAGGGCATGTACATTTTTCCACTTTAAAGACAGCAGAGGCACCCATGCACTTTGCCAAATCCAGTCGCTCCTGTACCAAGTCTGGAACCATTTAATGAGCTGATGAGACCTCAAATTATTAAATTGTGTCTGACCAATTTGCCTTTTTTCACAATTACTTTTGCAGAATATCACAATGTGCCACTCACAATGAACTCTTTTCATGCTTCAAAGGAAATACTGATACGAACAATAAAAATAATATTAAACTAAACTTTTCTTAAATTATGCAAGATGCTGGTAAAATGAACTCTGGACGAGGTTATGCTCATTAAAAAAAAAGGCACTCAAATACCTCATTTAATGAGCAATTAAAAGAGGCTCCTCCAATGTGAGGTGGTGCCAGAAGAAGACGCAATATTGGTATTTTAGTAACATTTAGACATGGTCTGAATCATGGCTGGTTTCATTTGACATCATCATTTCCGCAAATATGTAGTATAATGTTCGATGTAATCTTTAAGGGACTTGTATGCGATTCCAAGTCTATGTATCTTATCTCTCCTTAAAGCAGTCAAGTGATCCATTCAGTTTCATGGGCTTGGGCTGCTTACATCCCAGTGGTTTGGGTTTCTTGATTATTAATATTAATTTCTCTAACTTCAATTAACCCTCGCAACCCTCTCTCTCCGTCCCCCCCCCCCCCCCCCCCCCGCCCCCCACCAGCTTCAAAGTCCTCTTCTTGAGTCTCATTCTCACCTAGCACACAGCTAACAATGGCCTGTTTCCTTTATCACCCTTAAGGGCCTGTCCTACCAGCATCCGACTCCATGCGATGAGCGCAATCAAACTAGAAGCGGGGGCCGCACGGAGGTCGGGTGATCCCCTGTACAGGGCCGTTCCCACCAGCATGCGCCTGCATGCAGCAAGCGCCTGCATGCAGCAAACCAGCAGCGGGGGCCGCGTGGAGGTCGGGTGAGTGGCGCAACGCGGCGCAAAGTGAGGCGAACTTGGAGCGAAGTCTTAAAGGTAAGTTCGCCAGGACAGAGAGGGGCACACAGAGAGGGGCACAGAGGCACACACACAGAGGGCCATGGAGCCACACACATAGAGGGTCACGGAGGCACCTACAGAGAGGCACGACGTCGAGGCGGTGTGTAATGCGTCGAGGCGACTGCGAGCCGACAAGCCGTTGCCGCGCGGAATTTTTGAACATAGTCAGTTTTTCGTAGCCCCGCGCGATGTCGAGACGAACTCCGCACAATTCCGCACGGCTCCGGCGATCGAAGTGGGACCGGCCCCGTGACGCCGGACGGCTCAAGTGACCACGTTAGGTCGCGCACATCGCATAGAGTTGCATGCTGGTGGGACAGGCCCTTTACTTTTTCGCATATCTTTCATTCTTTGTTCTATATTCCTCTACTTCACTGTCTACATCTCTCGTTTCCCTCTCCCCTGACACTCAGTCTGAAGAAGTGTCTCGACCTGAAACGCCACCTATTCCTTTTCTCCAGGGATGCTGTCTTACTGAGTACTGAGCTGAGTTACTCCAGCATTTTTGTGTCAAAGTTGGATGGGTAATTATGGACTGGGCAGTAAACTGTGACCCAAGTTCTATGAACAATGTTTTAAAAATAACAAATAACCTTACCGCAAACAGCAATGGGACCCGCCCCCATGCTCTTGGCAACAAGCAGATTCATAAGTCCAACTGTACCTACATAAAAGACAGAATGCACAAATATTTGCTCCGAGGAACATTTTGTACTTTTGCAGTTAATGATAATTTCTGCTTGCATGTATGTATAGGGGGTGGGGTGTGTGTGAGTGTTTGCGTGGGTGAGCGTGTTTTTGTTCTCGAGATCAATTTGTCTCAAGGTCAAATTTTGTGAGTGCCCTTTTTGGTTAATAATATCAGTGGAAAGAGATCCGCATTAGGAACTACATACCTGCTCCCATGATGAGGACCTTGTGACCCATCTGTACCCTACCTCTGCGACTGGCATGAATTGCGACAGACAGCGGCTCAATCAGCGCACCTTCCTCATAACTCACACACTCTGGAAGTCTAAAATTGTGAAATTATAAGCATTAAACTCTTCTTATTGGAAACATATATTTCAATAGCATGATGCTTTCCACGTCACTCGTCATGTTATACATTGAATGATGTTGCACTTCAAATGGAATATGAACAACATTCAGAAACCTCCTGTCCACTAACCTCATTTGTAGCTATCATTAGCTAATTGTAGCAGCTTTCATTGTAGCGATGCTTACTACATTGTATTACTATATATATATATATGTACTAAATGCCATATCCATAAATGTTTCTAGACAATATTTGTTTATTAAATGGAACATGATTGTGCTATCAAATGATGACAAAATAGGTTAAAAATGCTTTAAATTAATACAATTCCATGGCATGTAACATATGGCATATAATATCTATTGGTTTAAAAGTTTATTCAGAAGTCTGTTTAAGGATATTGAAAAACAGAATAAATTAGATCTCCTGATACTTCATTGACTGATGTTAATAACTAGCTTAAACTGTACTTTTGTAATTGATGCAGTGAAGTCATACATTGACGGTTTATTGCCTTCCTGCTACTTATCCTAATGTTTTGCAGCACGCTACTGAGTTGCAATTACTAGAAAATCTTTATTTGGCTGCTCGTGCCATGAATTGAAACATAAAGCACAATTCCATTGCAGTTTCAGGAACAAAAAGTCTTGGGTGTGCATGCACATAGATCTTTGAAGTGGTAGGTCAACAAAACAATTTAAAAAAGCATAAAGGGCCTGTCTCGCTTACAAAATTTTTGGCGACTTGCTGCAGGCACCCGTCATAGTCGCAGGAGGTCTCCGAAAAAGGTACAACTCTTTGGGCGACTACTCACGACCATACAGGCGTCACCCCTTGACATGTCGACACGTGACGCTTGTTTGGTTGTGAGTAGTTGCCCAAAGAGTCGTACCTTTTTCTGGTCGCCACTGGATTTTCAACATGTTGAAAATTTTCGGCAACCTGCTGCAACTAAGAAGCCGGTTTGGTGGTGAGCAGCCGCCCAAAGAGTCATGCCTTTTTCTGGTCGCCGCTGGATTTTCAACATGTTGAAAATCTTCGGCAACCTGCTGCGACTATGACGGGTGCCGGCAAGTCGCCCAAAAAATCGCGTAAGTGGGACAAGGCCTTAAGATGTAAGAAATGATTAATTACTTGCTTGGCCAGGACTTGGTCGGCACGGACTGGAAGGGCCGAGAAGGCCTGTTTCCGTGCTGTAATTGTTATATGGTTAGTGTTATTGTTATAAATCAAACAGATTTGCAGGAAAATCTAAGCATCGCCTTGATAGGGCCTTCTTCTATGATGTGATAGTTCTGTAATTTGAACAATAACTTATTGGAATAGTTAATTTGTATCTGTCTTTTGCCTAATGTGACGATTAAGACCAAATTTTCGAATGAATATCAATGTATTCTTCAATAATTTCATCCCCACAGGTAGCTCTCAATCCCCCACAATATGTTACATAGAAACATAGAAAATAGGTGCAGGAGGAGGCCATTCGGCCCTTCGAGCCAGCACCGCCATTCATTGTGATCATGGCTGATCGCCCGCTATCAATAACCCGTGCCTGCCTTCTCCCCATATCCCTTGATTTCACTAGCCCCTAGAGCTCTATCTAGCTCTCTCTTAAATCCATCCAGTGACTTGGCCTCCACTGCCCTCTGTGGCAGGGAATTCCATCATGAGCAACTTACTTGAAGCAGTAATTGGCATTGTGGACATAGTACCGACATAGGACCCCGTCGTCAGGAGGAGTAGCACAGAAAAAAATTGTCGGAGAAAGATTGTAACGTCCAATTTTGCAATAGTCACAATTCTCTCGAGGAACACCAGGCTCGATGGTAACTCTGTCACCTGTAGTGGAGGAAATACTTGAGATAAATGCATGCATTTTTTCTTCCAGCAAGCAATCACTATTTATTAGTATTAGTGGCACAGGATGTAATATTTGTATTCCCTAATCTGGGGCAAGGCCTAGTCTAATCAAAAGAGAGCCATTATGACGTTAATTTCCAAATAGGACAATTATGTTATTTCTTTACGGTGAAATCATCAGCTTAATATCGGACTGTACACTCTTATCACACGTACACTCTGGAGTTGAGAAGGATGAGAGGGGACCTCATTGAAACATATAAGATTGTTAAGGGTTTAGACACGCTCGAGCAGGAAACATGTTCCCGATGTTGGGGGAGTCCAGAACCAGGGGCCACAGTTTAAGAATAAGGAGTAAGCCATTTAGAACGGAGACGAGGAAACACTTTTTCACACAGAGCGTGGTGAGTCTGTGTGAGAGAACCTGCCTCAGAAGGCGGTGGAGGCAGGTTCTCTGGATGCTTTCAAGAGAGAACTAGATAGGGCTCTTAAAAATAGCGGAGTCAGGGGATATGGGGAGAAGGCAGGAACGGGGTACTGATTGGGGATGATCAGCCATGATGACATTGAATGGCGGTGCTGGCTCGAAGGGCGAATGGCCTACTCTTGCACCTATTGTCTATTGTCTATTGTCACCACAGTCCTGTAGTTTCAGATCTTCTAAATTGTGTGAAAATGTTGCCTAATGGTCCATTGTAAATGCCCCCTCACCTTAAACCTATGCCCACAGAAGTTTCACATTCAGCTACTCTGGTGAAAGCTACTTAATCCACCTCCCTCATGATTTTTATACCTCTTTATGGCCATCCCTTAGTTTCCAATGTTTCAGCAAAGGAAAGATCTAGCCTCTCAGACTTCTTATAACTCAAAGCCTCCAGGTCTGGCAACATCTCCTCTGCAAGGTTAAGATACAAAATGCTTTGGATAATGAATTTAAACCAGGGATGTATGACTCAACATTTAAAGAGTGGATGAAGAAAGGAATGACGGCATTTTGTACTGTTATTGAAAATGGAGACCTAAGAAGTTTTCAAGATTTGAAGGATAGATTTGCACTTCGGAACCAAGACTTGTTTAGATACCTCCAACTGAGAGATTATTACAATAAAAAGGTAAAAAAGGAGGCACTAGAAGAAAAGAATCCAGTGATAGAAGTGATAGTTAGTGCGTATCATCAAACAACATCAAGGATTATCTCTAAACTTTATCATAGTTTAATGGAATGTCAAGCTAAAACTACATTTTATGTAAAATTTAAGTGGGAAAAGGAATTGAACATCACAATCTCAGAAGAAGAATGGCATCATATGTGTGTAACACTACAGACATCCACTAATTCACAAAATTGGAGAGAATTTAATTGGAAAAATATGATTTGTTTCTTCATTACGCCTAACATAAAAAGCAAGCAAATTCGAAGGCAGCAAACATGCTGGGGGCAATGTGGCCAAACAGACGCAAACCATGCACATATCTTCTGGAGTTGCCCAAAAATAGAACCAATTTGGGACAGAGTGAATTCAGAATTAACGAAGGTATTAGGATATAGAAGTGTTCCATTTTATACCTGGGTAATATAAATACAGTGGTGCTGAAGGAAGATCAGTACTTGGTTAAAATCCTACACACAGCTGGCAGAAAGGCCATTACAAGAAACTGGCTTGGAGCGGGCACACCCAGACTTAGACAATGGCTAGACATATTACAGGTAATATTTGTCATGGAGAAAATGACATATTCTCTAAGAGTGAAAGATGACGAGTTTAATAGAAAATGGGAAAAATGGATTAGTTATAGAAATAAAGACATCACACTGTATAATTTTATAGACAATAATGTAAGTTACTGGAAAATGTTTTAATATGAAAATAGTTCTATATACGGCATCATTAATTGTAAACGGAACCCCCCGCTGCACTGTTGTACGTTTCACTGTAATGTTGTATGTTTCATTGTTATATTTGTGTTTTATTTGTGTATACATAAAAGCAATAAAAACTAAAGTGTTAAAAAAATAAGATACAAAATGCTGGAGTAACTCAATGGGTCAAGGCAGCATCTCTGGAGAAAATGGATAGATGACGCTTCGGGACGGGAGCCTTCTTCAGACTGATTGTAGGGATATGGGAACTGGAAGCACGAAAAGACCAGGAAAAATCAGGGTCGACATATACAGGAGTGTATGTTGAAGTCACCTAAAATTAGAGAATTCTATGTTCTGGGTTGGAAGCTATCCAAGTGAAATATGAGGTACTCTTCCTCCCATTTGCGTGTAACCTCACCTGGCAATGCACTGGGCCCAGGACAGAAAGGTCAGTATAGGAATGGGAAGGGGAGTTAAAGTGGTTGGCAGCCGGGAGATCCAGTCGGCCAATGTGCATTTGAAGCAGTAGCAGAATCCAGTCGCAGCAGAGGTGTTCAGATCAAACCCCCCATGTATATAGACTGCATTATCATCTTCTATGACTTTGCCATGAGTCACAGACCGATGAGCTTCAGTGACTAGTTAGAACTGACTAGAAAGGGCTAGAGTTACTGGCAGAAAAAGTGAGATCATTTTCTTTGGAAACTGGTCCGATCGATTGTTTATGTCAGATTTGGCCAGTTCTAATTCATCAACCATAACACTGACTCATTTTATATTCTCTTGGTGCTGCCTGATCTGTCAAATATTTCCAGTATTCTATTTCAGGTTATTAGCAATTTGCTATCTTTTTTTAATTTTCTCTCTGCTAACTGCATTCAACTTTACATTTTCTGTTTTCCGGACAGATCGGTGATACGCATTCATCACCCTCTATTAGACGGCATTACCCCCTTCATTTTCTCCATCTCTCCGCCTGTAAACCTTAACCCGAATTCTCTCTCTAAAGATACTCCTAACCTTCCGAATAGTATGCAGCATTTTTTGGTTTCAGTTCAAATTTCCAGAATCTGCATTTAAGTTTTGTTTGTTTTTTTAAATCTCATGCACCATGAGCTCCAATAATCTAAAAGTACTGAGTATATGGTTTCCAAGAGCTAAGGCAATTCCCCCTTATCCTTAGACTGCGACCCCTTGTTCTGGACTCCCCCAACATCGGGAACAATCTTCCAGCATCTAGCTTGTCCAACCCCTTTTGTGTGGCAATTTTCTGCTATGATCTCATGTTTGGTAATTTCCTTAATATTTCAACATGTATCAATCTTATCTTGGGTGTAACTATTGACCTAGCGTCCTCAACCCTCCCAGGTTGACAAGTCAAAATGTTGATGATCCTTTGGGTGCTGAGAAACCTCATCATCCCAATCCTGAATGACCGCCCTTGTATTTTGATACTGACCCTGGATGGGGGGGGGGGGCAAAGAAGTGATCAACAATATTTAAGGGTTCTTTGTAACTTAGTCGGTGCCTTGTGTCAACGCTTTTGTGTAGTGTGTGTGCAAAACACAAATAATTTCATTGTGCCTTCATGGTAGATGTGATAATGAAGTATCTGTCTGTCTGTCTGTCTGTCTGTCTGTCTGTCTGTCTGTCTGTCTGTCTGTCTGTCTGTCTGTCTGTCTGTCTGTCTGTTGTCTGTCTGTCTGTCTGTCTGTCTGTCTGTCTGTCTGTCTGTCTGTCTGTCTGTCTGTCTGTCTATCTATCTACCGATCTATCTACATATCTATCTATCTACCTATCTATCTACATATCTATCTATCGACCTATCTATTGACCCGTCTATCTATCTATCTGTCTGTTTGTCTCTGTCTATCTTTCTGTCTATCTGTCTCTGTTTATCTGAGTGTTTGCCTGCCTGTCTGTCAAAGTTCTGTGAGCTCACCCACTCATTTTCCACAACCTGTGACAAATCGTTTGCGAAATCTTTCTCCATACAACAAACCCGCCTATCTATCTATCTGTCTATCTATAGAAACATAGAAACATAGAAAATAGCTACAGGAGTAGGCCATTCAGCCGTTCGAGCCTGCACCACCATTCAATATGATCATGGCTGATCATCCAACTCAGTATCCTGTACCTGCCTTCTCTCCATACACCCTGATCCCCTTAGCCACAAGGGCCACATCTAATTCCCTCTTAAATATAGCCAATGAACTGGCCTCAACTATCTTCTGTGGCAGAGAATTCCACAGTTTCACCACTCTCTGTGTGTAAAATGATTTTCTCATCTCGGTCCTAAAAGACTTCCCCCTTATCCTTAAACTGTGACCCCTTGTTCTGGACTTCCCCAACATCGGGAACAATCTTCCTGCATCTAGCCTGTCCAACCCCTTAAGAATCTTGTAAGTCTCTATAAAATCCCCCCTCAATCTTCTAAATTCCAGCGAGTACAAGCCGAGTCTATCCAGTCTTTCTTCATATGGAAGTCCTGACATCCCAGGAATCAGTCTGGTGAACCTCTGTACTCCCTCTATGGCAAGAATGGCTTTCCTCAGATTAGGAGACCAAAACTGTTCGCAATACTCCACGTGTGGCCTCACCAAAACCCTGTACAACTGCAGTAGAGCCTCCCTGCTCTTGTACTCAAATCCTTTTGTTATGAATGCCAACATACCATTCACTTTCTTCACTGCCTGTTGCACCTGCATGCCTACTTTCAATGACTGGTGTACCATGACACCCAGGTCTCGTTGCATCTCCCCTTTTCCTAATCGGACACCATTCAGATAATAGTCTACTTTCCTGTTTTTGCCACCAAGGTGGATAACTCCACATTTATCCACATTATACTGCATCTGCCATGCATTTGCCCACTCACCCAACCTATCCAAGTCACCTTGCAGCCTCCTAGCATCCTCCTCACAGCTAACACTGCCCCCCAGCTTCATGTCATCCGCAAACTTGGAGATGTTGCATTCAATTCCCTCATCCAGATCATTAATATATATTGTAAATAACTGGGGTTCCAGCACTGAGCCTTGGGGTACCCCACTAGTCACTGCCTGCCATTCTGAAAATGACCCGTTTACTCCTACTCTTTGCTTCCTGCCAGCCAGTTTTCTATCCACATCAATACTGATCCCCCAATACCGTGTGCTTTAAGTTTGTATGCTAATCTCTTATGTGGGACCTTGTCGAAGGCCTTCTGAAAGTCCAGACATAACACATCCACTGGTTCTCCCTTATCCACTCTACTAGTTACATCTCAAAAAATTCTATAAGATTCGTCAGACATGATTTCCCTTCCATAAATCCATGCTGACTTTGTCCATCTATCTATCTATCTATCTATCTATCTATCTATCTATCTATCTATCTATCTATCTATCTATCTATCTATCTATCTATCTATCTATCTATCTATCTATCTATCTATCTATCTGTCTCTGTCTATGTCTCTGTCTATCTGTCTCTATCTATCTCTGTTTATCTATCTGTGTTTGCCTGCCTGTCTGTCAAAGGTCTTTGAACTTTGAACTTTTCTGTGAGCTCACCCACTCATTTCCCACAAACTGTGACAAATCGTTTGCGAAATCTTTCGTCATACAACAAAGCCGCCCAACAATCCCAGGCAGCAATCTGCTGAAATATTGCTGCACTCCCTTTGTTACAGGTAAATCCCTCCTGAAGGAGATAGGACCTATATACAGTATTCCAGACGAAATGTATGGGAAGGAACTGCAGATGCTGGTTTAAACCGAAGATAGACACAAAATACTGGAGTAACTTGGCAGGTCAGGCAGCATCTCTGGAGAGATGGAATGGGTGACGTTTCGGGTCGAGACTCTTCTTCAGACCAGAGTCAGGGAAGAGGAAAACGAGAGATATAGACAGTGAAGTAGAGAGATATAGAACAACTGAATGAACAAATGCAAAAATGATTGCGAGGTGAGACTGAGAAGCTGGTGCAACTTGGATGGTGGAGGGCTGGCGAGAGTTACTTGCAGGGGTTACTTGAGGTTAGAGAAATCAATATTCATACCACTGGGTTGGAAGCTGCACCAGCGAAATATTCCTCCAATTTGAGCTTAGCCTCACATGGAGGAGGCCTACCTGATCTCCCAGTTGCCAAACACTTTAATTCCCCTGATAGACAAAAAATGCTGGAGAAACTCAGCGGGTGAGGCAGCATCTATGGAGCGAAGGAAATAGGCGACGTTTCGGGCCGAAACGATGGATTCCCCTTCCCATTCTCACACTGACCTTTCTGTCCTAGGCCTCCTCCTCACATACTATTCACAGTATATCATATGCAACTCACTAGAGCCATGTGTTATTGGAGCAATCTCTGCATTTATACTCAGACCTCTTAGCAATGGAGCATTTGCCACTTACTTTCCTAACTGTTGCTGAATCTCAAAATGCAGTTTTGCACTTTTTTCAGGATCATGAAGGCATTGCATACATATTCTTACGTTTCTTCCTATTTTATTGTGAACTGACCTACTTTGAGATGTTGTACTCCAGACCCCAGTTTGAAAACAGTCCCCGCGGCTTCATGTCCCAACACCATTGGTTTCTTCACAACAAACTCTCCAATCTTTCCATGTTGCCAGTAGTGGATATCAGAGCCACAGATCCCAACTGAATGTATCTTCAACAGAACCTCTGAAAGGCAGTAGGGTACAATTAAAACAACGTTTCAAACTAGCAAAACATCGCATGTCAGACGAAAGTCTTAAAAATTTAGATGTAATTACTTTGAGCACGTTTAAAAAAAAAAAAATCCTGTTTAAGAATATTGTTTAATAGAAAGAGTGCATTTGATTTTAACTTTAGTTTTAGATTTATTTTTCTGTTTAGTAATTTCAATTATTTCTGTCAGTCATGTGGACTGATGAATTTTCCAAACCAATGATAAAAATGTGGCAGACTTGCTGCTGATAATCCCAGACAAAAGGAAACATGTCTTCCCTGCTTAATTCCAATCAACTGCCATGAGGATTTTGCCAGGAGTAGAGGGTCTGAGCTATAGTGAGGTTGAGTAGGCTGGAACTATTCCTTGGGGCACAGGAGGATGAGGGGTGATCTTGTAGAGGTGTAAAAGATCATGAGAGGAATAGATGGAGAGTCTCTTGCCAAGAGTAGGTGAATCGAGAACTAGAGGACATAGGTTTCAGGGGAAGGGGAAAAGATTTAATAGGAATAAGGGGTAAGCCATTTAGAACAGAGATGAGGAAACACTTTTTCCCACAGAGAGTTGTGAGTCTGTGGAATTCTCTGCCTCAGAGGGCGGTGGAGGCCAGTTCTCTGGATACTTTCAAGAGAGAGCTAGATAGGGCTCTTAAAGATAGCGGAGTCAGGGGATATGGGGAGAAGGCAGGAACGGGGTAAACGGGATCATGGTCAGCCATGATCACATTGAATGCTGGTGCTGGCTCGAAAGGCCGAATGGCCTACTCATGCAACTATTGTCTATTGGAATCTGAGGTGTAATTCTTTCACTCAAAGGGTGGCGGGTGTATGGAACGAGCTGCCAGAGGAGGTAGTTGACGCAGGGACTATCCCAACATTTAAGAAACAGTTAGACAGGTACAGGGATAGGGCAGGTTTGGAGGGATATGGACCAAATGCAGACAGGTGGGACTAGTGTAGCTGGGACATGTTGGCCGGTGTGGGCAAGTAGGGCCGAAGGGCCTGTTTCCACACTGCAGCACTCTATGACTCTATGTCCCAAATGCCAGGGAGTGGACATTTCTTTTTTTTTTTTTTTTGTTAATATTTTTTATTAGAAGTAAATACATATTAAGACAAATTAAAATGTGAAAAGAAAACAAAAGAATATATTATTCATCACGTACATTCTTAATATTTTTAAAGTTTACAATCATTCTTGTTTGTACTTCTATATTTTTTATTATTTTTAATACAGAAAGAAATTAATAAAAAGAAATAATAGAGAAAAATAAAATAAGAGTAAAAATAGAAAATCAATAGTGTGAGTGGATGGAGTGGACATTTCTGCAAGCATGAAACTTTACTGCCAGAACTTTACTCAGTCACTCTAAATTATAATTTATTCAATGGATTTATTTTACTCATTTTAGACAGATTGTTAGTGTGGTGTAGTTGATGGTGTGAGCCACAGGGTGATGCATGTGGTCTAGTGCTCTGGTATAAATCCAGATGCCATTGGTTAACAAATCTTGCAAAAGGAAGCCATGTGCGTAATCCAGTGCAAAACCTCCGCGCTATCAAGACTTGCGGAATGCCTCCTCGTAGCAACACATAGTAACTTGGACCACCTTTGATCCAGGGTGAAATGGTGGAGGAACATTGGCCCTAGAGATGTGACGTGCAGATCTACCAGCGTGTGGACATGCCCTGGAGTCCATCAACCATGTCCTAAGCTCTGGGTCAAACAGCACAACACTACCTTTTGGTGAGGCTCAAGAGAGCCAAAGGCATTGGTGCTGGAGTCCCTATAGATGGTTAGCTGATCCCTCATGCGTTCACCTTCGGGCAACTCCTGCAACCAAGTAGCCTCCAGACATAGCAGCCACTTTGTTCCTCTGCAATCCGTCTGTTAGGTCAAGAGGGGAGTGCAGATGCTGGTCAAGTCTGCCCTTCTAATTATCTGTCTGAAGAAGGGTCTCGACCCGAAACGTCGCCTATCTCCTTCGCTCCTTAGATGCTGCTGTACCTGCTGAGTTTCTCCAGCTTTTTGTGTAACCTTCTAACTATCTGTCTGGGCTTGCGGCCAAACCTAATGGAAGGGTCTCCAAGCAGGAAGCTAAAGCCGCGCCATCATCTCTCGCAAATTGATGGATGCCAGCCAACCAAACACACAGATTGCAGAATTGAAAATTTCACATTTTGAAATGAACGTCACTATTTTTCCTGGGAAGTTTGAAAACATATTTAGAAAATAGGAATGGACAATTAGATTTGTAAAAATCAATGCAAGATTACACTTGACACTACTTGTGCTTTGAGCATCCTGATCAAGGTACAAGGAAAATTCACTTTTTATAGATCTGGTAAAATTATAAACCAGAATACTGAAACATCTGTACTCTATAGAAATATAGCATCTATTGCACTCTTATTTGATACATGTATGTATATTTATTAATATTTTCAAGAGAGAGTTTGATAGAGTTCTTAGGGCTAACGGAATCAGGGGATATGGGGAGAAAGCAGGAACAGGGTATTGATTTTGGATAATCAGCCATGGTCATATTGAATGGCGGTGCTGGCTTGAAGGGCCGAATGGCCTACCCTTGCACCCATTTTCTGTGTTTCGATGTTTCTAAAAATGACTTTCACATCAAGTCGCTTCCATTTTCGAGAGGGGACAATGGTTAAACTAAGGACCTGCAGCCCAAATCTAATGTTTGCATCCATTTATCACCTTGCAGATCAGTGCCATAGCATGAAGTTTTTTGTTGAACATGTATTTCTAAGGCTTGTCATAGTACCAGCCACAGATTAATAAATGATAATGGCAGAACAACAGAGGAAGCCTTTCTTCAGGAGGTTTTTGAAGGACATGCTTACCGCCAGCTCCTGGTTCTGGAATTGGGCGTTTGTCCTAAGGAGAGAAAATAAGTACTTTTTACATGAGTTAATACAAATAGATCTTGCAATAGAAACAAACAGATGTTGGTATTGGGTTATTATTGTCAGGTATGTCGAGATACTGTGGAAAACTTTGCTTGCATGCCATCCAGTCAAATCATACTAGACATGCGTATGGATCAAGTCATGCACAAGTATGAGAGATGAATACCAGAGTGCAGTCCAGAGTGCAGCAGTGTAGTTACGGAGAAAGTGCAGATTAAAAAAAATGCAGGAGCCACAATGATGTAGGTTGGGAGATTGGATCTACACTCTTTGGTTCTGAGAGTAGTATGGTGAATTGAGTTTAGTTCATTGTCACATGTACCGAGGTACAGTGAAAAGCTTTTGTAAAACGTCAAAAAAACATTGGAAGAGCTGCTTTTCTTTTTTTTGTTTTACAATTAGATAGGATGTTCCCACTGGTGGGAAAGTCTAGGTCCAGAGGCCATAGCCTCAGAATTAAAGGGCGCTCTTTTGCAACGCAGGTGAGGAGGTACTTTTTTAGTCAGAGGGTAGTTAATCTGTGGAACTCATTGCCACAGAGGGCTGCGGAGGCCAAGTCAGTGGATATTTTTAAGGCAGAGATAGACAAATTCTTGATTAGAACGGGTGTCAAGGGTTACGGGGAGAAGGCGGGAAAATGGGATTAGGTGGCAGAGATCAGTCATGATTGGATGGCGGCGTGGACTCGATGGGCCGAGTGGCCTAATTCTACTCCTATAACTTGTGAACAATTGTAATTCGGTTGTATTCAGCCACATTGTACCTCCCTTCAAAAAGTGCAGGTTGGCATTAATAGGTAGCGTCACTGGCAATACTGGCTGTGTTGCATTCAGCCAAACCGTGTCACAATTAGAAATCATTGTTGCGTGAAATATTCATGCGCATGATCTTTGACTGGTTATACCAGTGTGATTTTCTTTAAAAAAAAAGGTATATTAGATTTAATGTTTCAGAAGTGCACATGTCGGATGGTCATGGTAATACAAGATATACAAGATCACATTGTATACAAATCACTGTACACTAAAATGACTACATATAACTTAAAAAGGGGGGCATTCAGTTCATCATTGCTGCCTTCCTCATTTTCAATTTAAGTATCATCCACCTATTCATAGTGACTGGTACAACAATTTCTCTTTTTGCCCTTATCAGGCAAAACATTCCAAATCCCAACAATTAATTGTGTATAAAGATCTTCTGCGACACATCCAGTTCCTTTGCTGATTATTTTGAATCCATGCTTCTGCTTATTAACCTTACAGCTGTTAAAAACTGTTTCTATTTGCTCTTCACAATTTTAAATACCTCTTTGTGGCTTTCTGTGAGGCAAACAGACCTAAACCCTTTCAATCAATCAAGAACGCAGTAGGAACTGGAGTTGGTACCTCGAAAGCCTGTCGTCACTCCATTTCACAATATGATCATGGCTGATCTATGCTGACCTCAACTCCAACTCTGTACCAAGTTCCCCATTTTCCTCGTTTCCTGCACCCCATTATACATCCTCATTCCCTATATTTGTTCTGGTTAGTAACTGCTATACTTGGGAAAGAATCATACGATGTTTCCGCGATGCAGAGATCAAGACATGCGTGGATATACTGGCCATGCCGACATAGAACTGGGCCAAGGAACAGGCCATAATGACCATGCCAAACATGATGCCTAGTTAAATTAGTATCCATATCCCTCCACTCCCTGCATACCCAGGTGCCTATCTGAAAGCCTTTAAAATTTCACTATCATATATTTCTCTACTACCACCATCTCTGGCAGCACATTCCAGGCACCCGCCACTCTGTGTTATACAATTGCCCCACACACCTAAACTGGGCCTGCTCACCCTTAAAGCTATTGCAAGTGAGAGGCCATTCGGCCCATCAAGTCTACTCCACCATTCAATCATGGCTGATCTATCTCTCACTCCTAATCACTATTCTCCTGCCTTCTCCCCATAACCCCTGACACCCGTACCAATCAAGAATCTATCCATGGGTTACACAAAAAGCTGGAGAAACTCAGCGGGTGCAGCAGCATCTAAGGGGCGAAGGAGATAGGCGACGTCGCCTATCTCCTTTGCCCCTTAGATGCTGCTGCACCCGCTGAGTTTCTCCAGCTTTTTGTGTAACCCTCGATTCTCCAGCATCTGCAGTTCCTTCTTTAACACAAGAATCTATCTATCCCTGCCTTCAGTCTGAAGAAGGGTCTCGACCCAAAACATTGCCTATTTCCTTCGCTCCATAGATGCTGCCTCGCCCCGCTGCGTTTCTCTAGCATTTTTGTCTACCTTAAAAATATCCACTGACTTTGCCTCCACAGCCTTCTGTGGCAAAGAATTCCACAGATTCCACAGAGGACCCTGTAGTCTTTGACATTCCCAAACTTGATTAGATCACAATATCAATGACATATAAAGCCAGTGCTTGATACACAAGATGGAAATGTAAATGAGTTGCAAGATCAGACTGTGTTATGCTATCTACTGTTTAAAATGATCAGAGTAACCCGGAAGATAAGAACTCGACTAAGTACTCCAGATCAGAGTGACAAAGTACTCCAGATGTTGAAAACTCGAAATGAAAGCAGACGATGCTGGAAATATTCATCAGACAAATCTGGAAATAGAAACAGTTGACTTTTCAGATCGTTTGCCAATAGATTACCAGTTTTATATCGCCTGGCCCGTGTACGACAAGTGCTAAATTCTCCGACATCTTCGAGCTCAGATATTTGCAACTGGGGGAATTCCGGATACGTTCAACGGTGGTTGGAGTAGGAGACTGGTCTGCCGGCTTCCTTTACTACTGAAACAAAATTATCATTGGCCAACTTTGCCTGCCCAATTGTATTTCTGTTATCCAGCCTGTCTGTACAAACACGCACACCGCACCGTGTAGACGGTATGATTTATTTAGCCTAGTGTCGGGAGGGTTTTTTTTTTAACGCAATTTGCGTCACAAATAGTAACGGGGTTACCTTTCAAACATGGGATGTTTGCGCCTGTGACATACACAGTTGTCACGGTTTACTAATCTAGCCTTGATTTGCTCACCACCCCCCCCAAAAAAAAACTTAGCAACCAATAGCCCAAAATATTCTCTGTTGCCCCTAATAAGGAAAATTGGCCGCCTGAACAGAAATTCCCCCCTCGCCAAAATCATGACCCAACTATTCCCCGAAACGTTTCAGATTCATATCACCAATCTAGAGTGGCAATCTTAACAGCTTTATACTAGTATTGGCCAGCAAGCTGCGAAATAACATGTTAATGATATTAGAAGCACAAAACATAGTGACGGTCTCACACACTGCTAGTGTTTCACTAGAATGAAACGCAAAGTGCTGGAGGAACTCAGTGAACCAGGCAACGTCAGGGGAGTGGAGGACAGACTACGTTTCGGGTCGTGACCCTTCTTCAGACCAGATCAGAAATGTCATTTGTCCATTACCACCACAGATGCTGCCTGACCCGCTGAGTTCCTCCAGCTCTCTCATCGTCTTGAGGCAAAATAGACGGGTTGGGAGCGAAAACATGTCAATAGACGATAGACCGGGGTGGAAGATTGCAACCTTCACGTGGTCCGCCCTGTTTCGACTAATGCAATCAACTCGACGGAAGATTAAATAGAACAAGTTGTCCAACAACTTTGTTGTTAAAGAAGGAACTGCAGATGCTGGAGAATCGAGGGTTACACAAAATGCTGGAGAAACTCAGCGGGTGCAGCAGCATCTAAGGAGCGAAGGAGATAGGCGACGTTTCGGGTCGAGACCCTTCTTCAGACTGGTCAGGGATCAGGGAAACGAGGTCCAACAACTTTAGGCTGTGCACGCCACACGAAAGAAGACAATAGACTATAGGTGCAGGAGTATTGCTCTTAGTTTTGGTCACCGTGTTATAGGAAAGATATTGTCGAGTTTGAAAGGGTTCAGAGAAGATTTACCGGGATGTTGCCAGGCCTCGGGTACTAAACTATAGAGATTGGTTGAGCAGGCTGGGCCTTTAATCCTTGGAGAGCAGGAGGATGAGGGGTGTACAAAATCATGAGAGGAATAGATTGGATAAACGCACAGAGTCTTTTGCCCAGAGTAGGAGAATTGAGAACCTGATGACATAGGTTTGAGGTGAGAGGAGAAAGATTTAATGGGAATCTGAGGGGTAGCTTTTTTACACAAAGGGTGGTGTATGGAACAAGCTGCCGGAGGAGCTAGTTGAGGCAGGTAGTATTGCAACGTTTAAGAGCCATTTAGACAAGTACATGGACAGGGTGGGTTTAGAGGGATATGGGTCAAAAGCAGGCAGGTGGGACTAGGGTCGATGGGGCATATTGGTCGGTGTGGGCAAATTGGGCCGTAGGGCCTTTTTACATTGTGTATGACTCTATGACTCGTCCAAATTCTTAAAGGCCTTACTGCCACATCAGAGGTGAGATGCAAATGTAATGCATCACAATGCAAGCTTTGGTGACAGGGATTAATATGTTTACACTTCTGCTGTGGGGGAGTGAAGGAAAACATTGGGGAAGCCTATTAGCTTCAATTTAATTCATAAATAAGGGGGCTATGCAGGGTGGTGACACATGGCTTTAATAATCTCAAGGGTTACACAAAAAGCTGGAGAAACTCAGCGGGTGCAGCAGCATCTAAGGAGCGAAGGAGATAGGCGACGTTTCGGGTCGAGACCCTTCTTCAGACTGGTTAGGGATCAGGGAAACAAGAGATATAGATGGTGACGTGGAGAGATAAAGAACAATGAATGAAAGATATGCAAAAAAGTATCGATGATAAAGGAAACAGGCCATTGTAAGCTGTTTGTAGTGTGAAAATGAGAAGATAGTGTGACTTGGGTGGGGGAGAGATAGAGAGAGAAGGAATGCCAGGGCCCGAGGGCTGAGGGAGAGGTGGGAAGGGGAGGAGATAGCCAGCGTTAACAGAATTGAGAACTTTCAATGTTTAAGCCCAGAGGATGCAGACTCCCCAAGCGGAATATGAGGTGCTGTTCCTCCAACTTGCGGTGTTGCTCACTCTGGCCGTGGAGGAGGCCCAGGACCGAGAGGTCGGATACGGAATGGGAGGGGGAGTTGAAGTGCTGAGCCACCGGGAGGTCGGGTTGGTTATTGCGGATACCTGAACCTGGGGGATATGTGTTCTCAAACTTCCGTACCTCCTGCCTGAAAATTGTAACGTGTCCATATTGTGTAGGACAGAGCTAGTGCACATGGTGATCAATGGTCGGTGTGGTCTCGGTCGGTCGAACGGCCTGTTTATCTACAATCTAGAGAGAAAACATTATTTTTCAGTGGTGCAGAAGATGGTGGGTCTGGGGGATGGTTAGATCTAAGGGAATATCTGCAATAGAGTGAGTCCAAATGAACAATCTTACACTTGGTATCAGCATTTGTGGTTTTGATATTTTTTGAGATTTACGAGGATGTTGCCAGGACTCTAAGGCCTGAACTATAGGGGAGAGGTTGAGCAGGCTAGGGATGTATTCCTTGGAGCACAGGAGAATGACAGGCGATCTCATGGAGGTGCACAAAATCTTGAGAGGAATACATCATGTAAATTGCACAGTCTTTTGCCCAGAGTAGGTGAATCACAATCAGAGAATATATGAAGAAGGATTTCGGCCCGAAACGTTACCTATTTCCTTCGCTCCATAGATGCTGCTGCACCCGCTGAGTTTCTCCAGCACTTTTGCCTACCTTTGATATTCCAGCATCTGCAGTTCCTTCTTGAACAGAGAATATACCAGTCTGAAGAAGGGTCTCGACCTGAAACATCACCCATTCCTTCTCTCCAGAGATGCTGCCTGTCTCGCTGAGTTACTCCAGCTTTTGGTGTCTATCTTTGGTTTAAACCAGCATCTGCAGTGCCTTCTTGCACAGAGAACATATTGAAATGTATTGATATATATTTATACATACATATAAAAAATTAACATAGGTTTAAGTTGGAGGGGGGGAGATTGAAAAGGAACCTGAAGGGTAATTTCGTTTACACAAAGGGTGCAGGGTGTTTGGAACAAGATGCCAGAGGAGGTAGTTGAGGCAGCTAGTATTGCAACATTTAAGGTACATGCATTGGGTAGGTTTAGAGGGACCAAATGCAGGCCGATGAGACTGTAGACGGGGCATGTTGGTCGGCATGGGCAAGTTGGGCTGAAGGGCCTGTTTCCACGTTGTATGACACTATGACTATTTCTGGATAGATAATAAATATTAGCCTTGACAGCAATGCAGTTTCCCAAGTTCAATTGATAACTCTCTCTTGAAAGCATCCAGAGAACCTGCCTCCACCACCCTCTGAGGCAGAGAATTCCACAGAGAACAGATTCTTCCCCACTGTCATGGTCCTCCAATAAGCTGGGGTGTCGTCCAGATTTGCCAACCTACATCATTGCTGAACTTGGACTCATTCTCTGTAACTGTAACGTTACGATGCTGTAACACCATCACCAGAAATCTGATCAAACCCTTGAAAGTTCCAGGTGTGAGCAGCTCTGCTTCTCTCCTCCACCTCAGACCTATTCACAGTGGTGCACAGTTTATTAAATACCAAATAATTTGGAAAATATTAGGCTTGTCCTGGCAGAAAAACCAGATCAATTTTTCAAGACATGGACACCCTTTACCGAATTCTTAGAAGGATAGTATGGATTTAAATCCAACTATGGGATGGGTGAGGTGGGCGGGGGTTGGGGGTTGGGGGTTGGGGGGGGGACTTTTATTATTTTTTTTTTTTCCTTTTCCTCTGTTATATATTTATTCACTCTTTGGCCGCACTACTTTTGGTGGTCTAGGGGTCCTATCTTTTCACTTTTCACTTTTTCCCCTCGCTTGTTCTGACTCTCTTCCTTTCCCTCATTTTCAGGTTAAAAGGTCAAAATTGGGAGTGGATCTGGCAGTGGATCCACCTTTGGAACCGGTTTGTTTTGTATTAGGAGATACTCCAGCAGCGACAGATATTCGAAATCAGAATTATTTGCTTGGGGTGGTGCTGTTGATTGTTAAAAAGATGATAACAGTGCTTTGGAGAAAGGAAATGCCACCAAATGTTTAACAGTGGGGGGAAAGATTGAAAAATGGACACTTGATGGAAAGTATAACTGCTAAACTCCAGTTGAGGACCGATGCCTTTAATATTATATGGAAACCGGAACTATTACAAATGCCAAGATTGATTAAGGATATGAATGGATGAGCTTGCTATGGTGCCTGTGAATAAGATGCTTCTGTGATAGAATGTTAAGAAGATCTGATGCGATGCTAATAGAGGTTAGGTGATCTGTATTTTGTCATTTTGCGATTGTCTTTTTGTGTGTCTCTTTGTTTTGCCTGTATGCGTATTTTGTTATGTCAATAAATGTGGAGTTCAAAAAAAAAAGGTCAAAATTGAAGCTGTACGATAATTGTATAATTTTACACACCGAATGTTTTATTCTTGTACAATTGCTTCTAATAAAAATAATTTTAAAATTCAGTTGGTACTATCTGTTATACATTGAAAGTAGGCATGCAGGTGCAGCAGGCAGTGAAGAAAGCGAATGGTATGTTAGCATTCATAGCAAAAGGATTTGAGTATAGGAGCAGGGAGGTTCTACTGCAGTCGTACAGGGCCTTGGTGAGGCCACACCTGGAGTATTGCGTACAGTTTTGGTCTCCAAATCTGAGGAAAGACATTCTTGCCATAGAGTACAGAGAAGGTTCACCAGACTGATTCCTGGGATGTCAGGACTTTCATATGAAGAAAGACTGGATAGACTCGGCTTGTACTCACTGGAATTTAGAAGATTGAGGGGGGATCTTACAGAAACTTATAAAATTCTTAAGGGGTTGGACAGGCTAGATGCAGGAAGATTGTTCCCGATGTTGGGGAAGTCCAGAACAAGGGGTCACAGTTTAAGGATAAGGGGGAAGTCTTTTAGGACCGAGATGAGAAAATTATTTTTCACACAGAGAGTGGTGAAACTGTGGAATTCTCTGCCACAGAAGGTAGTTGAGGCCAGTTCATTGGCTATATTTTAGAGGGAGTTAGATGTGGCCCTTGTGGCTAAAGGGACCAGGGGGTATGGAGAGAAGGCAGGTACGGGATACTGAGTTGGATGATCAGCCATGATCATATTGAATGGCGGTGCAGGTTGGAAGGGCCGAATGGCCTACTCCTGCACCTATTGTCTATGTTTCTATGTTTCTATGTATGACCGGATGGCACTCATGTTCACTGTATCTCAGTACATGTGACAATACTAAACCGATACCAATCTTTGTTCACAAAAATTAAAGAACTTGCTGTTTTTATTTTTTTTGGAAACAGTCTTTGCTTTAGTGTTAACCACTCGACCATTGTTGTTTTTGTCTTCCTCGTGGCATGTTGTTTAATTTGACATTTTATGCAGATGATGTTTAAAGAGAACAAAATCTTCCCCACTCCTCCCGAATCCACATTAGAACATCGTGCAGCTATTGACTTGACTTGGTGTTGGCATATATCGCACTGTACAATCATTTCAATTGCAACAATTCTTTGAAACCTGTGGTACAAAGATTAATTGCAAACCCAGTTTCAAGGAATGATAATATTTTTCATTGTTATCAATCCTCCAGCATACACTCTATTCCAACTTCCTTATTCATAAAGAACGGCTGCAGAGATGTTATTGGATGTAGGGGGAGACATAGATTCAGCAACTAGTAATATTATATAGGTTTACCCTGAGAACTTTAACTTTAAAAGTGAGGTATTCATTGGGCGGCAAAGCGGCAAAATGGCGCAGTGGAAAGAGCGGCTGCCTAACAGCGCCAGACACCAGGATTCAATCCTGACCTTGAGTGCTGCCTGTGTGGAGTTTGCAGATTCTCACTGTGACAGCGTGGGTTTCCTGCAGGTATTCCAGTTTCAATAGACAATAGGCAATAGGCAATAGGTGCAGGAGTAGGCCATTCGGCCCTTCGAGCCAGCACTGCCATTCAATGTGATCATGGCTGATCATCCCCAGTCAGTACCCTATTCCTGCCTCTCCCCATATCCCCTGACACTGCTTTTTTTAAGAGCCCTATCTAGCGCTCTCTTGAAAGCATCCAGAGAACCGGCCTCTACCGCCCTCTGAGGCAGAGAATTCCACAGACTCACCACTCTCCGTGAGGAAAAGTGTTCCCACGTCTCCGTTCTAAATGGCTTACTCCTTATTCTTAAACTGTGGCCCCAGGTTCTGGACTCCCCCAACATCGGAACTTGTTTCCTCCCATGTTCCAAAGGCGGGTGAGTTTGTAGGTTAATTGGCCTCTGTAAATCGCCCCTGGTGTGTAGGGAGCAGATGGAAAAGCGGGATAGCATAGGGATGATCAATGATCAGCATGGACTGGGTGGGCTGAAAGGCCTGTTACCAGTGATCTATCCTTCAATCAATCAGAAAGAAAGGACGAGAGTGTAGATACAAAGAACCGCAGATGTTGGAGTAACTCTGCAGGTCAGGTAGTATCTCAGTGTGGACTAGGTTGGCCCAAGGGCCTGTTTCTATGCTGCATCTCTAAACTAAACTAATGGAAACAATAAAAGTATGTGAGTCGAACTGGCTGTGGTTAATTGAAAATCTACATTGAAAGGTAAGGTGTCAGACTAGCATTGTCTAGCACTTAAATAAATATTTGATTTGCAAACAAAAAACTACTTCTTTAAGGCATAACAACTCAACAAGGTCAGTATTCTGTCCATGTGTAACAGAAGAAGTTAAAGGCAGGACTAAATCAGATAAATCGACCTTCTACCGCTGCACCACAGAGAGCATACTGACGTATGGCATCTGTGTGTGGTATCTCAGCTGCACGGAGGCAGAGAGGAGAGCTCTTCAGCTCGTTGTCCACAGAGCGCAACAGATTATTGGGACACCGCTACCAGCCTTGGAGGGCATCTACCACACACGGTGCCTCAGGAAGGCCGTCAGCATACATAAAGACTCCTCTCACCCTTGTAATGGACTGTTCGAACTACTCCCTTCTGGCAGACGTTACAAGGCCTTCTACGCCCGCACCTCCAGACTCAGGAACAGCTTCATTCCCAGAGCTATAGCGGCTCTGAACCGGTCCTGCTGAGTGCACCCCCATCCCCATGGTCTGTCTCCCCCGGCCTCGCACTTTAGTCTGTGTTGATGTTACTGATCAAATGTTCGTTTTTACAAACCTTGTTCTCGAGGGTTGCAAACCGAAATCTCGAAGTTGAAAATCAAATCTCGTTGCACTTATGTGTAATGACAATAAAAGATATTATTATTGTTATTATTATTAGATAGTCTGAAGAAGGCAGACAAAAATGCTGGAGAAACTCAGCGGGTGCAGCAGCATCGATGGAGTGAAGGAACTAGGCAACGTTTCGGGCCGTAACCCTTCTTTAGAAGAAGGCTCTCGACCCAAAACATCACCTATTCTGTTTCTCCAGAGAAGCTGCCCAACCCGCTGAGTTTCTCCAGGCTTTGTATTTTTTCTTATAGTACTGCTGAGTATGGAGCCCTAAAATTTAGACTTGGCAAAATTGTTGGAACAACAAAATATTTTAAAACCACAAAGGTGTGTCTGCCTTGAGAGGGAAATTACAGATAGTGGCATTTAAAAGAAATTTATATATTTTGCACGTTTTTTTTCTTTTCACCATATTTATATTCCAAAATTTTAACAAAAATGTTAAGTGTAAATGGTATGTACATTAATTCTGAGATTTTGCTTCTAAGATGTGTTTCTGAGCTACGCTTTAGAAATTGGGTTAGTTTAAGACTCACAATCAGTACTTCTGCAGATTCGCTCCAGTAGATGGCATAACCCACCCGATTTTGACCTAGACCTGTTTTACTGGAAGGCATTTAATTAACAAACATGCAATGTGTTTCTGTCTAGAAACCTTTAGCAGATTTTTGACATTGTACCTGCTCGGTCCTTGAATAGCCCTCTGGTGACCACCATGTGCAGATGCAGATGGAACTCATGACAAATAGTGTTATTCAGATTGTTGATATGATATGGTACAATATTGATTTCTCTAACTTCAAGTAACCCTTGCATCCTCCTCTCTCCGTCCCTCCCCCACCCAAGTCGTTGTACGAGCTTCAGCATCCTCTTGTTGAGTCTCATTGTCTCTACCTCGTCCACAGCTAACAAAGGCCTGTTTCCTTTATCATCGTTACGTTTTTGCATATCTTTCATTCATTTGTTCTATATCTCTCTATATCACCGTCTATATCTCCCGATTCCCTTTCCCCTGACTCTCAGCCTAAAGAATGACTCGAAACACCACCCATTCCTTTTCTCCAGAGATGCTCTCTGAGTTACTCCAGCTTTTTGTGTCTATCTTTTGTTTGGAAAACCTAAAGTTTAATAAAACATGTTTTAAAGCTTGTCTGTGCCTATTGAGAGCCATTAAGTTAATAATTTAGTGCCTTATTGTGTGCTTCTTTGATAATTGACCTCGAATCTGTGTTGAGTGTGCTTTGCAGAGATGCTGTTTTAATGCAATAAATTTGAATAATAAGTGACTAAATTAATTTTATTGGACAAGTATGTACACATACAAGGAATTTGCTTTGGTGCTCCACTCGCAAATAACAACATGACATACAGTAACAATTAAGAATAAAACATAAAACATTAAAACATTAAGAATAAAACATTATAGTTTAAACGTGAATTAAATGAAATACCAGAGCAAAAGGAGGCTACGGACTTTTGGTTATTGAGTTGAGCTACTGCTCGTGGGAAAAAGCTGTTTTTATGTCTGGCTGTGGCAGCTTTGACAGTCCGGAGTCGCCTTCCAGAGGGAAGTGATTCAAAGAGTTACCGGTGAACGAGCCGGTGCCAACGCAGCAGTATTTGTATGGTTGCACAGATGTCCCAGATACTGTGTGATGGACTGATGGTTTGAATGGGGGACAGGTGTCGGCAGACCGCGAGCTGATTTTTATACCAGAAAAAGAGCCGCTGGAGAACGATGGCGTATCTTCGAGGAGGAGTATGATGTCTACATGGATGCTGCACATCATGACAAGACTCTCCATGTACAAGCATCTATTCTCCTCGATCTGGCAGGATTGGAAGCAATCCGACGGGCAAAGCTGTTTGTCTATGCGGAGGTTGTACTGGATGCAAATGATGCAGTCGTCACACCCGCTGAGCCACCTCTGACACCACGTATGAAGATGTATAAACACTGCGTCGTTCAGCTTCGCATACAAGTTCTTTATTAGCTGAACACATAGTGTGAGTAAACATAACTGTTGTATGTTCAAGCTCCTAGATGAATCTGAAGAATAACCAAACCGGCACATTAGATGACATAGTAGAAACCCAAACTGGATTACGGATCGGGTGTACAACAATAAAACCAGACATGGATCCAATCAGTTAATAGTGATTGATCTACAGGCAGCATCTTTGGAGAGAAGGAATAGGTGATCTTTTGGGACCTCGGTCTTCTATCCTGAGACGCTGCCTGTCCCGCCGAGTTACTCCAGCATTTGTGTCTATCTCAAAATGGTCAAAGGACAAGGACAAAGGACAAAGGACATTTATTGTCACATACACCAATTGGTGTAGTGGAATTTGACTTGCCATACAGCACACAGATAAAGGTAAGACACCACACTCAGAATGTAACAATAAACATAGAAACATCCCCCCACAATGGTTCCCACTGTGGGGGAAGGCACAAAGTCCAGTCCCATCCCCATGTTCACCCTATTGAGGCCTCCGCAGTCGCTGCTATGGGGCCCGATGTTCCAGGCCGTTCTCTCCAGATGACGTTGCTCCGGCATCAGGAGAATCCTCACAGCAGCTTGGGACACCTGGAGCAGCCGCTTCCTTGCTCGAGACGGCAGCTTTCGAAGCCGACAGGCCGCGCCGGACGGAGCTCCACAACTGCCGATCTCGCCGAGAGATCCCAGGCTCCCGATGCCAAAGTTCAGCGCTGGCCGCCCCACAGTCCCGCAGCTCCGCGATGTTCACCTGCGGTCTCAGCATTCCGGAGCTCCAGCACGGCGACCCAGGCAAGGCATCGCCCGCTCCACTCCGCGATAGCGCTGTACCGAAGCCGAGGTTCTGGGCGGTCCCCTTGGGAAACGACGCTCCAGGCCCGCTGGTAGGCCGCAAGGATGGGTCGAAGGTGCAGCACGGAGAGAAGCCGCCTGTCCGACCAGGTAGGGACCCTGAAGAGTAGATTCCCCCCCACCCCCCACATAAAAAAGACTCGAGCTCCGAAAACAAAAACTCAACTAACTAAAAATAAAAAAAGAAGTGAAAAACGGACAGCTGCGGGCTGGGCAGCCAAACCCATACAGGACGGTCGATTAGTATCGCAAAAAAACAAAGTGCTGGAGGCGCTCAGCAGGTCAGGCAGCAACTGTGGAGGGAATGGACAGGTGACATTTTGGTCAGGACCCATCTACGGACCGATTACCTCCATTCCTTCCACAGAACCCGAACCCCAATCCGTTGAGTTCCTCCAGAACTTAGATTTTTTTTCTCAATGTTCTGGCATCTGCAGTTTCTTGTGTCTGTGCTTGTTTACTCTATATGAATGCCAAACAATAGTATTTGCTGCACGCAGAACAGGTAGATTATTGTTATTGAGGACAAGGCTCAGGCGAGGCAAGTATGGGAAAATGAAAAGGAGGAACTTGTTTGGCAAGAGTAATTCAAGCACTTGACATGATTCCTTGGTTAATATCAAGTCATTTCACTGTTAGCAATCTGTTTTAATTGACTATCAAGTAACGCTAAGCAGTGTTTGTGTCATTTAAAACTTTAAATTTGAGTCAGATTTCACCAATCATGTAACCAGACTAATGACTGGGTATTGAGATTCATGACAAGGAATAGTGTTATTTAGTTTAGAGATACAGCGGGGAAACAGGCCCTTCGGCCCACCGAGTCCGCACCGACCAGCGATCCCCGCACATTGACACAAGCCTACCCACACTAGGGGCAATTCACACTTATACCAAGTATACAAACCCCAAGCCAATTAACCTACAAACCTGTACGTCTTTGGAGTTCTGGTCTCCAAATCTGAGGAAGGACATTATTGCCATAGAGGGAGTGCAGAGAAGGTTCACCAGACTGATTCCTGGGATGTCAGGACTGTCTTATGAACAAAGACTGCATAGACTCAGTTTATACTCTCTAGAATTTAGGAGATTGAGAGGGGATCTTATAGAAACTTACAAAATTCTTAAGGGGCTGGACAGGCTAGATGAGGGGGGGTGTCACGGGGACACAGCCCCCCCCCTCCCCTGTTAGTTTAGGTTAGCCGGTGTTCATTATACTTTTACCTAAATGAGCCCTAAACTTTTTTTTCCTTCATTACCCAACCCCTTAAGCCCCCTGTCCCACTTAGGAGACCTAAACAGCAACCTCTGGTGACCTTGCCCGACACCCAAAAAAAAATCAAGGTCGAGGTGACCTGCAACCTCCTACCACCTCCCACGCATATGTTGAAAACCTCCCTCAACTATGAAGAAAACCGGCTTTGACCTGCGACTAAAAAATTTTACCGGCAACCTATTTTTAGCCGAGGCCGGTTTTAATCAAGATGAAAAAATAGCAGCAACCTGGATGAAGCCTCGACCACGCGGAAACCACTTTCGACCATTAGGGAGAGTGACCAAAACCGCCGGTGACCTCATGGAAACCTTGAGTGGCGGGCAAGGTCACAAGAGATTGCTGTTTAGGTCTCCTAAGTGGGACAGAGGCTTTACTAACCTTTTAACCTAGAATATTGTGTCAAGCATCCCACTGAAAGTAGAGATTAAGGTTATTATTGATGAAAAATTGCCAAGTTCTGTGACACTTTGCCAAGACTAGTGTTTTGCTGCTGTGGAGAAGGAATTAATCATCACTGATGATTTCTTTTGCAGTAAATCATCAAAATTCGGAACCAGGGGCCACACACAGTTTAATAATAAGGAGTAAGCTATTTAGAATGGAGACGAGGAAACACTTATTCTCACAGAGAGTGGTGAGTCTGTGGAATTCTCTGCCTCAGAGGGCAGTGGAGGCCGGTTCTCTGGATGCTTTCAAGAGAGAGCTAGATAGGGCTCTTAAAGATAGCGGAGTCAGGGGATATGGGGAGAAGGCAGGAACGGGGTACTGATTGGGGATGATCAGCCATGATCACATTGAATGGCGGTACTGGCTCGAAGGGCTGAATGGCCTTCTCGTACACCTAGTGTGTATTGTCTATATTCATCTATAATATATTTCCCCATAAATTAATGACTAAATTTACCTTTTTGAATTCAGATATTATCCAGACATGTTTCACTCAGTGGCAGGTGGAGCCAATCAGCTGGTGATGGCGTTTGTTTACGTTTTGTTTCTCGTCGTTCTGCCACCAGATGGCAGCACCGATGTGATTTATCATTCTCTCGGGTGGAAATAAAGTGTTTAATGTGTTTAAAAAGTGGGATTTTTTTTCTGATTTCCGTCGTCTCTGAAATTTATGTTGAGGTCAGAGTCGGGACTTTTTTACCGCCTCCGACTCCAGCAGCACCAAAATTGCTCCAACTCGGCGACTCCGACTCCGACTCCACTAGTTTTGACCGCCCCGTTGCTGGAGTTTCGATCAAAAATCATTCTCCGCTCTATAATCTTTGGTTTCAATCACCCCCACAGGGGCCTCGACTGCCAACTGCAGATGGTTCGACTTGAGGATTTGAGTATAGGAGCAGGGAGGTTCTACTTCAGTTGTACAGGGTCTTGATGAGATCACACCTGGAGTATTGCGTACAGTTTTGGTCTCCAAATCTGAGGAAACATATTCTTGCCATAGAGGGAGTGCAGAGAAGATTCACCAGACTGATTCCTGGGATGTCAGGACTGTCTTATGAAGAAATACTGGATAGACTCGGCTTGTACTCGCTAGAATTTATAAGATTGAGGGGGGATCTTATAGAAACGTACAAAATTCTTAAGGGGTTGGACAGGCTAGATGCAGGAAGATTGTTCCTGATGTTGGGGAAGTCCAGGACAAGGGGTCGCAGTTTAAGGATAAGGGGGAAGTCTTTTAGGACCGAGATGAGATAAACATTTTTCACACAGAGAGTGATGAATCTGTGGAATTCTCTGCCACAGAAGGTAGTTGAGGCCAGTTCATTGGCTATATTTAAGAAGGAGTTAGATGTGGCCCTTGTGGCTAGAGGGATCAGGGGGTATGGAGAGAAGGCAGGTACAGGATACTGAGTTGGATGATCAGCCATGATCATATTGAATAGCGGTGCAGGCTCGAAGGGCCAAATGGCCTCCTCCTGCACCTATTTTTCTATGTATTTATGTACCTTAATTGGTACATGTGACAATAAACTGACCTTGAAACCTTTATACCTTGAATTTTGCTTCAGCCAAGGCCCTAAACACTTGTATTCCCTCCCTAAACCTCTCACTACTCACCCTCATCTCCTCATTTAGATTACTCAGCTTCCCCCGATTGCTCAATGGAGCTAAAGGCCAAAGTTAGTTTGGAGTTCCTCGAAGAATTGTTTTGAAGGTATTTTCTTCTTTGCTCTAGCTGTTTGCATATTGGCTGAGATGCCTAGATAACCTGCAAAGTCTATCATTGCGTCTCAGTACACATGACAATATTAAAACAAAACCATGGCTTTTGCTGCTAAAGGCACCAGATGTGCAAGTTATCACTAGCACCATATACTAATGTGGCAAAGTAGTTGCGCTTTGGCTGCCGTTCAAATACATCTCTTCTTTCTTTCCTCGGAAACTACAGTAGTGTGTTTTCCTGTTGTTATCTCTGACAACTATTCCCTGGCCAATCTGGCTAACCTTAGGTACACTCTATTAAATAAAGGGAGGATATGGGCAAGATTAATACTTATTAACCATCCCTGGCAGACTTCGACAATTGATAGCAAGAGGAATGTATTTTCCCCATATTTTGTGATTTTTATACAGTCTCAATCCATCAAGGCCCATCAGATCTATTAGACCTATTAGAATTCCCATTGAGATACTAACCTCTCTGTTACAAGGTGATGAGGTCATAAGGAATAGGGGTGGAATTAGGCCATTCGGCCCATCAAGTCTACTCCGCCATTCAATCACGGCTGATCTACCTCTCCCTCCTAACCCCATTCTCCTGCCTTCTCCCCATTACCTCTGACACCCGTACTCATCAAATCCATCTTCCATTATCCAGGCGAGGCCACATGCAAACTGGAGGAACAGCACCTCATATTCCTCTTGGGTACCTTACAACTCAATGGTACGAACATTACATTCTAGAATTATTGTTACTGCAGCATTTTCCTCCCCGTCTCCTCCATTCCTTCTCCAGCCCTCTTCTCCCACCAGGACTCACAGCTATTTTCCCCCTCTATCTCAAGAATTTATGAGTCTCTCTCTTTCTCTCTCACACACTCGCTCCCTCTCACACACTCTCACTCTCTCTCTCTCACACTCACACACACACTCTCTCCCACACTCTCTCTCACACTTTTTTTTTCCTTTTCAAAAACTTTATTCGACACAATCATATGATACAACACATCAAAACATAATCAAAAATAACACTATATCAAAAAAATCATTGTAGTACAACAGTACATTCGCTGTTTACAATACTCTCAACCCCACGCGGTGACCAGCGTTGACGGAAGGCCTCCAGAGTCCCCGTGGACACCCCGTGTTCCCTCTCCAGGGACCCTCCCTCACACACACTCTCTCTCTCACACACTCTCTCTCTCTCACCCACTCTCTCTCACACTCTCGCTCTCACACTCTCGCTCACACACTCTCTCACACACACACTCTCTCTCCTACACACGCACGCGCGCACACACCCTCAACATCACAGACAGAGAGTGCAAGGAGCCCCGAATGCCCCAGTCTATAGTGTGCAAAGTCTCTAACAATCTCCGATTGTGAACAGGGGGTGGGAAGATTGCAACCTTCACGTGGTCCGCCCTGTTTCGACTAATGCAATCAACTCGACGTGCACAAACGGGAGATCAAATAGAACAAGTTGTCCAACAACTTTAGGCCGCGCACACCACATGGAAGAAGAAGAAGGATTATGAACATATGTCAAAGAGACAAAGCTGAAACGTGTCTTCAAACTCAAACCATAAAACTATTTTAGCTAAACCATTAATTTATTAAACAAAATAATTCCACGGCTTTTGGATTTAATATCTTAAATCATGACTGAAATTATAATTTTGCTACAACAGCTGGTGTAGTGCTGCAAGCTGATGTGTTGCAATTTGTCTTAACATTTGAAGGAGAAGGTCGGTGGGGACGCTGCAAGCCGGCAGTCCTGTCAGCAGTGTGTTAAGGGCCTGTCCCACCAGCATGCAACTCAATGCGATGAACGCGATCAAACTGGAAGCGTGGGCTGTGCAGAGGTCGGGTGATCCCCTGCACAGGGCCGTTCCCACCAGCATGCGCCTGCATGCGGCAAGCGCGACCAAACCGGCAGCGAGGGCCGCGCGGAGGTCGTGTGAGTGGCGCAACGCGGCGCAAAGTGAGGCGAACTTGGAGCGAAGTCTAAGGTAAGTTCGCCAGGACAGAGAGGGGCACACAGAGACGGGCACAGAGGCACACACACAGAGGGCCACGGAGGCACCTACAGAGAGGGTCACGGAGGCACGACGTCGAGGCGGTGTGTAATGCGTCGAGGCGACTGCGAGCCGACAAGCCGTTGCCGCGCGGAATTTTTGTACATAGTCAGTTTTTCGGAGCCCCGCGCGATGTCGGGACGAACTCCGCACAATTCCGCACGGCTCCGGCGATCGAAGTGGGACCGGCCCCGCGACGCCGGATGGCTCAAGCGACCACGTTAGGGCGCGCTCATCGCATAGAGTTGCATGCTTGTAGGACAGGCCCTTTAGTCATTTCAACTTTTTACATTTTTTTTGTGTGTTTTAAAGTATGTTTTTAATCTTTCTTTGTGTGGGGGGTGGTGTGGGGGGGTGAGGGAGAAACTGTTTTGGTCGCCTCCTTCACGGAGAGGCGACTTCTTCCAGGTCGGCTCCCCGGTGGCCTAACAACGAGGATCGGGCGGCCTTTCCCGGAGACGTGCCTGGGGCTTCAGCGCGGACACTCGGCGGGGAGCAGGTGAGCCCTCGCCGGAGGGGAGCACTCCGTGTCATTGGCCCGCGGCAGCCGGCAGCCTGAAGCTCCAGCTGGCGTGGAGTCCGCAGCCCGGGATCCCTCGTTGGGGACCCGGGAGAAGAAGAAGCTCCCACCGCCGGCCCGCGGGCATCTTCTATGGCGGGCCCGGCGTGGACTTACCATCAGGAGCGGGGCCCCTCGTAGGGGACCCCTGGAGGGGAGCTCAGACCGCCGGCCCTGCGGGCTGCGGTGCTTCTAGCTGCGGCGCGGCAGGGACTTTAGAACTTTGACCGCCGGCCTGCGGCCGACACCAACCTGAAGCCGCGGTCTCCGGTGGGGAAGAGCCGGTTCTGGACTCACCTGGATTTTTACCTAGCGGCGGCTGCGGGGGGTTGAGGACCACGAGGTCCCGACCACGGGGGAAAATGGAGGAGGACTGGCCAAATTTGTTGCCTTCCACCACAGTGATGAATGCTGTGGTGGATGTTGGTGTTCCATTTTTAGTGAGTTTTTGTGTGTTCTTTATCATTGTACCGCTGCTGGCAAATTCATTTCACTTGCACTTTGTGTGCAATGTAACGAATAAAACTGATTGATCGATGCGATGTGAAGCATGCACATCACTTGAGTGCTAATGCAGCCTGCACATGTTCCTGCTGCTGAGCAGAGACTGCTCCAAAACAGGCTATGGAACACATTTGGCCTTCGTGGTTTGTTTGTCCTACATGTGTTTGTCAAGCGCCATCTTAATCTATTCCTTGTGTCAGAAGGAACTGCAGATGCTGGTTTACACCGAAGATAGACACAAAATGCTGGAGTAACTCAGCGGGACAGGCGGCATCTCTGGAGAAAAGGAATGGGTGACGCTTCCAGTCTGAAGAAGGGTCTCGACCCGAAACGTCACCCATTCCTTCTCTCCAGAGATGCCACCTGCCCCTCTGAGTTACTCCAGCATTTTGTGTCTATCTTCTATAATCTATTCCTTTCAGCGTTACCAGTTTATTCGGCTATATTGTAAGTGTACCTTTGCACCTTGTGTAAGGCTTTTTGGCCAGAACTTTGTAAATATAGTTCTGGACATAGGAAAACTGAAAACATACAGCAAAGTGATCCATTCAGCCCATCATGTTCATGCTGTTCTAAAACATAGAGCTTACATGGAACAGTCATCAGCATCGGCAGACACTCTAAACGAGTATGACTGTCCCCTCATGGAGGACGCCTGTGCGTGACTTTGTTTAACGTGGGGAGACTGGTGCACAGACAGCCACCCCACGGTCCTTGACAGATCTGGGTCAGGATCCAAGACGACCGGAGACCCTTTTCTGCCGCAGCCTTCATCCGCCATCCCAGCCGTTGTGACGCTCCACTAAAGTCAGCCATCGTCCTCCGCCTGTTCCACCGTTGAGGTCTTGGTTGGATGGCTCTTTGTCAGAGACCAGACCTCCCCCTCGACCTTACCGCCACGGGTGGCCCTACCAGGAGCATCGCTCCAGATGGCATCGCTCTCAGGATCTCAAGACCACACATAGTTCTCCACAACGACAAGGTGACAATCCACGGAGAAGATAGAACACGCCTCGCAGTCGTAATATAACCGCCAAACGTGCTGCCAAGGTAAACTAACCTCCTCTGCCTGCTCATGGATCTATATCCCCCCATTTCCCTCAGGATAACTACCTAAATGTCTCTTAAAAACCATTATCATATCTGCCCCCACCACAGTCCTTGGCAGTGGTTCTAGTCACCCACCACCCTCTGTATAAATAGCCTGCCCCGAACATCTCCTTTAAACCGCCCCTCTCACCTTAAAATTATGCCTTTAGTCTTTGACATTTCCAAAAGGGTGGAGTAGACTTGATGGGCCGAATGGCCTAATTCTGCTCTTATCACTCATGGACATGGAGGATAGCTTGCTCTGACATACTGGCAAATGGTGCCCTTTATAGGTATAAACATTATAGGTCTCCAAATCTGAGGAAGGACATTATTGCCATAGAGGGAGTGCAGAGAAGGTTCACCAGACTGATTCCTGGGATGTCAGGACTGTCTTATGAAGAAAGACTGGATAGACTCGGTTTCTGCTCTCTAGAATTTAGGAGATTGAGAGGGGATCTTATAGAAACGCACAGAATTCTTAAGGGGTTGGACAGACTAGATGCAGGAAGATTGTTCCCAATGTTGGGGAGGTTCAGGACAAGGGGTCACAGCTTAAGGATAAGGGGGAAATTCTTTAGGACCGAGATGAGAAGGACTTTTTTCACACAGAGAGTGATGGGTCTCTGGAACTCTCTGCCACAGAGGGTAGTTGAGGCCAGTTCATTGGCTATATTTAAGAGGGAGTTAGATGTGGCCCTTGTGGCTAAGGGGATCAGGGGATATGGAGAGAAGGCAGGTACGGGATACTGAGTTGGATGATCAGCCATGATCATATTGTATGGCGGTGCAGGATCGAAGGGCCGAAGGGCCTACTCCTGCACCTAATTTCTATGTTTCTATGTTTGGTTGTCTGGGGCAGTTTCTGTTCACTCAATCCAGTAAGATGTTTAGGAGGACCATACCTTTCCACCAAGCCATCCATTAGCCCAGAGGAGTTCATTTACCTCACCATTGAACAAGCATGTTACAAAGAATGGACTGCCATCTGTTTAATGTGCAGAAGAAGTTGTTTTTTCTTTTCCAAGCTCTTTGATCTGTAAGATAAAATGATAATAGTTATGATGGACAAGTACAGCAGTCTTGCCTTCATTTAACCCTGATATTAAACACTTCACTTGATGAGTACTGAAAAATGTATACATTTCTGCAACTGATATAGTCATTCTGGTAGACAAAAGTGCTGGAGAAACTCAGCGGGTGCGGCAGCATCTATGGAGCGAAGGAAATAGGCAACGTTTCGGGCCGAAACCCTTCTTGGCACATTTCTTAATCCACATGTTGTCCTCCAGGAAGCATTAAAAACATGTCTGAATGTGGTGAATGCACATCCTTATAACTTGCACTGAAATACAGTCACAAATGATAACAAATAAATGCTTTTATAGTCATAGCTTGATACGGCATGGAAACAGGCCCACGTTTGCTATGGTGGACAAAAATGCTAGAGAACCTCAGCGGGTGAGGCAGCATCAATGCAGCGAAGGAAATAGGCAACCTTTCTTCAGACTGAGGGTCTCGACCCGAAACGTTGCCTATTTCCTTCGCTCCATAGATGCTGCCTCACCCGCTGAGTTTCTCCAGCACTTTTGTCTACCTTCGATTTTCCAGCATCTGCAGTTCCTTCTTAGTCATTGTGATAAGGGTGATCTCGTCTGTTGATAAGGAGGCAAGGATCTAAATAGTGATGACAAAGGAATGACAATGTGTAAATAAGCAATTCACAAACCATCTACACAATGCATTTCCAAATTAAACTGGCTTGCAACTTTGGTGTAAAATCTCATGTGTTGGAGTTCCAGTGCTCTTGCCACCATTATCCCTTTGTGCAGGAAGGAGCTACAGATGCTGGTTTAAACCAAGCACAGCGGGCCAGGCGGCGTCTCTGGAGAGAAGGAATGGGTGACGTTTCGGGGCGAGACCCTTCTGCAGACTGAAAGTCACGGGAAAGGGAAACGACGATGATGATGTCGAGAGATATAGAACAAATGAAGGAGAGACATGCAATGATAAAGGAAACAGGCCATTGTTAGCTGTTTTCTCGGTGAGAAAGGAAAGCTGGTGTGACTTGGGTGGGGGGAGTGAAGGGAGAGGGGATGCAGGGGTGACTTGAAGTTAGAGAAATGATAATTCACACCCCTGGGTTGTAAGCTGCCCAAGCGAATTATATGATGCTGTTTATCATGCCATTATCACTGCTGGTAGAGACCCTACCTTAACGTCTCCTTATTCGGCTTGGAGACCTGGCTATGGTTGTTGAAGATGCTAGGGTTTCGACCGGAAACGTTGCCTATATTTCCTTCGCCCCATAGATGCTGCCGCACCCGCTGAGTTTCCCCAGCACTTTTGTCTACCTGTATCAATGCAAGTTCTTCATGCGATCAGGAGGAATGTTTGTGCCGGATGTATTTGTTCAAACTGTGGTTATCAAACATGCGTTAGCTAGGGTGGAGAGAAAGCAAGGACATTTACATTGATCCTGACATTACCTCAATGAACAAATCCACAATGCCATGTGAGTTATTGATTTAAAGCATACTCAAAGTACTGCAAACCTAAACCCGATTCTCCTGTAAGGATTTATTTATCTTGCTACTTCCTTGAACATTAAATACTTAAGCTGATACATTTCTTTCCTTGTTTCTTGATCAATACTCAGAATTCTTGTCAGGAATTTGATGTTCCACTGGTATATCTCCCTTGAGCATTTTTATTTCACCGCTGAGTAACCAGTCCAGTAAGATGTTTGATAAAACCACACCTTTACAACAAACCACCTCTCATTCTACAGTAAATAGTCAACATGAGGTGCAGTCCTCACCTTGATTTCCAGGAATGGACAAAATCGATCAGAGAGGTATTGTTCTAACTCACCTCTGCAGGGGGAGGAGTGGGGGGGAGGGGACTGTAGAGAGAGTAGACTGACTTGTACGTACAAGATGAAGAAGGGTCTCGACCCATTCCTTCTCCCCAGAGATGCTGCCTGACCCGCTGAGTTACTCGGGCATTTTGAGTCTACCTTTGTGCGTCGTTTGCAAAAGAGAAGCATCTTATAGTTCCAGATGACAAACTGCAGATGTTGGAAAACTATAAATACTCAACGTGTTTTACTAGAATGTTGCCTGGGTTTCAACAGCTAAGTTACAGAGATAGGTTGAATAAGTTAGGTCTTTATTCTCTGGAACACAGAAGGTTAAGGGGGGACTTGATAGACGTCTTTAAAATGATGAGAGGGATAGACAGAGTTGATGTGGACAAGCTTTTCCCTTTGAGAACAGGGAAGATTCAAACAAGAGGACATGACTTTAGAATTAAGGGACAGACGTTTAGGGGTAACATGAGGGGGAACTTCTTTACTCAGAGAGTGGTAGCGGTGTGGAATGAGCTTCCAGTGGAAGTGGTGGCGGCAGGTTCGTTGGTATAATTTAAAAATAAATTGGATAGGCATATGGATGAGAAGGATATTGAGGATTATGGTATGAGTGCAGGCAGGTGGGACTAAGGGAAAAAAGTTGTTCGGCACGGACTTGAAGGGCCGAGATAGCCTGTTTCCGTGCTGAAATTGTTATATGGTTATATGGTTTATATGGTCTGGCTGCAAGCAAGAGAGAGAAACAGAGTTAACAGACAAACAGAGTTTTGGTCTCCTAATTTGAGGAAGGACATCCTTGTGATTGAGGCAGTGCAGCATAGGTTCACGAGATTGATCCCTGGGATGGCGGGACTGTCACATGAAGGAAGATTGAAAAGACTAGGCTTGTATTCACTGGAGTTTAGAAGGATGAGGGGGGATCTTATAGAAACATATAAAATTATAAAAAGGACTGGACAGGCTAGGTGCAGGAAAAATGTTCCCAATGTTGGGTGAGTCCAGAACCAGGGGCCACAATCTTAGAATAAAGGGGAGGCCGTTTAAGACTGAGGTGAGAAAAAACGATTTCACCCAGAGACAATAGAAAATAGACAATAGGTGCAGGAGGAGGCCATTTGACCCTTCGAGCCAACACCGCCATTCAATGTGATCATGGCTGATCATCCACAATCAGTATCCCGTTCCTGCCTTCTCCCCATATCCCCTGACTCTGTTATTTTTAAGAGCCCTATCTAGCTCTCTCTTGAAAGCATCCAGATAACCTGCCTCCACCGCCCTCTGAGGCAGAGAATTCCACAGAGAGTTGTGAATTTGTGGAATTCCCTGCCACAGAGGGCAGTGGAGGCCAAATCACTGGATGTATTTAAGAGAGAGTTGGATAGAGCTCTAGGGGCTAGTGGAATCAAGGGATATGGGGGGAAGGCAAGAACGGGGTACTGTTTGGGGATGATCAGCCATGATCACAATGAATGGCGATGCTGGCTCAAAGGGCCGAATGGCCTCCTCCTGCACCTAGTTTCTATGTTTCTATGTAACATCTCAGGTCAAATACCCTTCATCAGAACTGAGATTTGGGGTGGAAGATTGCAACCTTCACGTGGTCCGCCCTGTTTCGACTAATGCAATCAACTCGACGTGCACAAACGGAAGATCAAATAGAACAAGTTGTCCTACAACTTTAAGGGCCTGTCCCACCAGCATGCAACTCCATGCGATGAGCATGACCTAACGTGGTCGCTTGAGCTGTCCGGCGTCGTGGGGCCGGTCCCACTTCGATCGCCGGAGCCGTGCGGAATTGTGCGGAGTTCATCCCGACATCGCGCGGGGCTCCGAAAAACTGACTATGTCCAAAAATTCCACGCGGCAACGGCTTGTCGGCTCGCAGTCGCCTCGACGCATGACACACCGCCCCGACATCGTGCCTCCGTGAACCTCTCTGTAGGTGCCTCCGTGACCCTCTATGTGTGTGCCTCCGTGGCCCTCTGTGTGTGTGTGCCTCTGTGCCCCTCTCTGTGTGCCCCTCTCTGTCCTGGCGAACTTACCTTAAGACTTCGCTCCAAGTTCGCCTCACTTTGCGCCGCGTTGCGCCACTCACCCGACCTCCGCGCGGCCCCCGCTGCCGGTTTGGTCGTGCTTGCCGCATGCAGGCGCATGCTGGTGGGAACGGCCCTTTAGGCTGTGCACGTCACACAACAGAAGAAGAAGAAGAAGAAGAAGAACTGAGATCTGAAAATACTGATTCTGTTACTCCTCCGCTGGATACTACCTATAACCGCTGAGTGTTTCTCAAATTACTTGTTTGTCTTATAATTCCCTATTTAACAAAAGGCGTATGTAACAGTAACTAACTAACAACTGTGGCATTAAGTGATTTACTGGACCAGGGCACGTGGGTGGAAGTAATTTAAGAAAGTTACGATCAGTGAGAGTTTGCTGTGTAATATTTTGAAATACATGTGTAAACATACAAACTCAAATAAATGTCACAATATTGACACAATAGACAGTCGATGCTGGATTCAGGAACAAAAAACAAAGTGTGGGCGGAAGTCAGTGGGTCAGGCAACACTTGTGGAGGAAGGACGACACAGAATGCCGGAGTAACTCAGCGGGACCGGCAGCATGTCTGCAGAGAAGGAATGGGTGGCGTTTCGGGTCGAGACCCTTCTTCAGACGAAGGGTGTCGACCCGAAACATCACCATATTTTTCTCTCCAGAGATGCTGCCTGAGTTACTCCGGCATTTTGTGCCCACCTTCGGTGGGCACAACCAGCATCTGCATTCCTTCTTACACGTATGTTAAATCGTGATTGCAATTATAATGTTCCTACATCAGCTGGTGTAGTGTTGCAAGCTGATGTGTTGCAATCATCTGTCAATTTGTGTTAACATTTGATGCTACAGTCACAATTTGTGTTGGCCGTCCATTCCCAAACGTAGCCATGAAACAAATATTCACAAGTTCACAAGCACAAGGAGTAGAATCAGGCCATTTGGACCATCGGGTCCACTCCGCCATTCAATCATGGCTGATCTCTTCGTCCTAATCCTGTTCTCCTGCCTTCTCCCCAACACCCTTGACACCTGTTCTAATCAAGAATTTGTCTATCTCTGCCTTAAAAATATCCACTGACTTGGTCTACACAGCCCTCTGAGGCAATGAGCTCAACAGATTAACCACCCTCTGACTAAAGAAGTTCCTCCTCATCTCCTTTCTAAAAGAGCGCCCTTTAATCCTGAGGCTGTGACCTCTGGTCCAAGACCCTCCCTCCAGTGGAAACATCCCCTCCACAACATTCAGCTCATCCTGCCCCCCCCCCCCCCCCCACCCCGTCGAGGCCGTGCACTTCCTCCCGCAGCCAGGTTCCTCCCGAACCTCCAGGTGGGTTCCCAAAGTTGCAGACCCTGCAAAGAGGTCCTTCTGCATTGTACAGGGCCCTAGTGAGACCACACCTGGAGCATTGTGTGCAGTTTTGGTCCCCTAATTTGAGGAAGGACATTCTTCCTATTGAAGGAGTACAGCGTAGGTTTACAAGGCTAATTCCCGGGATGGCGGGACTGTCATATGCTGAGAGAATGGAGCAGGTGGGCTTGTACACTCTGGAGTTTAGAAGGATGAGAGGGGATCTCATTGGAACATATAAGATTGCTAAGGGTTGGACACGCTAGAGGCAGGAAACATGTTCCCGATGTTGGGGGAGTCAAGACCCAGGGGCCACAGTTTAAGAATAAGGAGTAAGACGAGGAAACACTTTTTCTCACAGAGAGTGGTGAGTCTGTGGAATTCTCTGCCTCAGAGGGCAGTAGAGGCGGGTTCTCTGGATGCTTTCAAGAGAGAGCTGGATAGGGCTTTTAAAAATAGCGGAGTCAGGGGATATGGGGAGAAGGCAGTAACGGGGTACTGATTGGGGATGATCAGCCATGATCACATTGAGTGACCTACTCCTGCACCCATTTTCCATTGTCTATTGTCTATCGACCTTTTCTGCATTTCAATTGGAATCTCATCGTCCAGAGTTAAAAAGAATGTTTTAATTATACTGAACCAAATCCCGTCGACAGCAGCACGTAATCTGCCTATTTTAATTCCCACAAAATCTTCCCTTGTGACCTTCTGCAAGTATGAGGGCCAACCATTCCTTGGTCTACGGGCTGCAGCTTTAAGAGTGCCGTAGCCCTCTTAGGAATGCAGCAGCATTAAATGGGAACGGCAGGCAAACATACACATGCCAGCTCAATTATTCTTCAGTAGGATTCCACCTACGTTGCATTCCGTCACCACATTTACTCATTTGCAGATATGTAAACACATACTTTTGGTAGAATGCAGGTATTAATTATATAAGTTTCAAAAATGATTTTCCAATGTAAAGTTACTCAAGGGTTATATTTCCGGAAGAACCAGTTTAAAGCAAGTTTGCAACGTATGCATTATTGCTCAATATTTTCCTCTGCATCTATCTGGGGTGTGTGCGTACAATATCACTGAGACGTGCAGTTTCCTGCATCAACCTACTACTAGTCTTATTAACACTACCATTCCTTGTTCAAGATTTCTTGAATGATAAGCAATAATATATTGGAATCTAGGAATAAATATCATGGAGGACACTGAGTCAGAAAGGAAAGAGATTGCAAACCTCAGGGTCCGGAATCGACTCGATCTGCGATCCTATTTTAAACATGGACAATAGGAAAATTAGGATATGGAGTTAAATCATCCTTGTAGGTACACAAAAATGCTGGAGAAACTCGGCGGGTGCAGCAGCATCTATGGAACGAAGGAGATAGGCAACGTTTCGGGCCGAAACCCTTCTTCAGTCTAAATCATCTCTGGATTTGAAACTGATCTTGGGAGATTGCAGTCTGAAGAAGGGTCCTGACCTGAAATGTTAGCTGTCCATGTTCTCCAGAGTCTAACAACCTGTACGTCTTTGGAGCATGAAGGGAAACCAGAGATCCTGGAGAAAACCCACGCAGGTCTCGGAGAGAACGTACAAACTCAGTGCAGACAAGTCAGGTTCGAACCCGTGTTTCTGGCGCTGTAAGGCAGCAATTCTACCGCTGCACCATCGTACATTGTTAAGGGCATGTCCCACTTTCATGAGGTAATTCAAGAATTCTCCTGAGTTTTCCCCGGATTCAAACTCGCAGAATGTTCGCCATGGGCTGAATGGCCTAATTCTGCTCCTATCACGTGGTCTTATGCCCCTGTCCCACTTAGGATACCTGAACGGAAACCTAGGAGACTTTGCGCCCCGACCCAAGGTTTCCGTGCGGTTCCCGGAGGTTTTTGTCCTCCGGCAACCACCTTCAACTAGCATCGCAACCGGCTTCGACTAAAGAATTACCGATTTTTAAAACGGGAAACCACTTTCGACCATTAGGGAGACTGACAAAAACCTCCGGGAACCGCACGGAAACCTTGGGTGGGGCGCAAAGTCTCCAGAGGTTTCCGTTCAGGTTTCCTAAGTGGGACAGGGGCATAATGATCTTACGGTTTTCAGATAAAATCTTCACATCCTCCTCTTAACTTGCCGATTCCTTGCTTTGAAACAGCAAAGGGCCTGCCCCACTTGGGCGTCATTTACACAACATAATTTCCGCGTCACGACTCACGACACGCGTGTCGTGACATGCACGTGATGCGCGCATGGCATGCATTACGCGCGCATGATGCATGGTGACATAGGCAAGTGACGTGAGGTCACGGGCGGCGCCCCAGGGATTTTGGGATTCACGAAATCTTCGCAATGACTCCCAAGTGGGACAGGCCCTCAGCTCTGTGTTTCACACAAGAGGTAACATCCTCTCCACATTCACCCTGTTGGGATGTATGCTGATGATTGCAGAAAGGTCACTTTCATTTGCAACTCTTCAGCGAGTAAACTTGCATGCAGCCAGACAATCTTGCAGCACAGACTGCCAGGATTTTATATATACTTCACTCCTACATTTCCAAACTCCAGAACATACATGTCTTTCAATGTTAGCTCATAAGCCAACCCACCCATTCCATTTATTAGTCTAGTGAATTTTCCCTTGGCTTCTTCCGATATATACACGTCCTTAAATAAGGACGGCGAGACCATGTGGATATAAAGAACTGCAGATGTTGCTTTACAAAAAGAAGACTAGTGCAGGTGTCAGAGGTTTTGGGGAGAAGGTCGGAGAATGGGGTTAGGAGGGAGAGATAGATCAGCTGTGATTGAATGGCGGAGTGTAGTAGATTTGAATGGCAGAGTAGACTTGATGGCCTAATTGTAGTCCTATTCCTTATGGCCTTACAGTGTTGGAGTAACTCAGCGGGTCAGTCAGCATCGCTGGAGAACATGGATGGGGGATGTTTCTTCAGTGTGATTGTTTTGGGGGGGGGGGAGATGAGAAAGCTGGGAAAGAGGTGAAGGAAACCTGGCAAGTGATAGATGAAATCGTGCTTATCTTTATCCACCCATCACTTGCTACATTTTGTCCTTCCCCTCCCCCCTCCCCCCTCCCCCCTCTGAAGAAGTGTGCCGAACCAAAATGTCACCTATCAATGGTACACAAAAGGCTGGAGAAACTCACCTGGGATGTCAGGACTGTCTTATGAACAAAGACTGCATAGACTCGGTTTATACTCTCTAGAATTTAGGAGATTGAGAGGGGGTCTTATAGAAACTTACAGAATTCTTAAGGGGTTGGACAGGCTAGATGCAGGAAGATTGTTCCCGATGTTGGGGAGGTCCAGAACAAGGGGTCACAGCTTAAGGATAAGGGGGAAATCGTTTAGGACCGAGATGAGAAGGACTTTTTTCACACAGAGAGTGGTGGGTCTCTGGAATTCTCTGCCACAGAGGGTAGTTGAGGCCAGTTCATTGGCTATATTGAAGATGGAGTTAGATGTGGCCCTTGAGGCTAAGGGGATCAGAGGGTATGGAGAGAAGGCAGGTACGGGATACTGAGTTGGATAATCAGCCATGATCATATTGAATAGCGGTGCAGGCTCGAAGGGCCGAATGGCCTACTCCTGCACCTAATTTCTATGTTTCTATGTTTCTATGGGTGCAGCAGCATCTAAGGAGCGAAGGAGATAGGCGACGTTTCGGGTCAAGACCCTCTCTAAATGTTCTCTGGAGAATCTGTCTGACCCGCTGAGTTACTTTTCCACTTTCTTGATTTACTGGATGGCTGTTGATCAGGGCACCAGGGCACGTGTGTGAAAGTAATTTAAGAAAGTTGTGGTCAGTGAGAGTTTGCTATGTAATATTTGGAAATACATGTGTAAAGATAGAGACTAAAAATTAATTTCGCAATGTTGACACAATAGACAGTAGATGCTGGGATCTGGAACAAAAAAAACAAACATTTCAGTGGGTCAGGCAATTTTTTTGTGGAAGATGATAGACACAAAATGTGTAACTGGTGTAACTCAGCGGGACAGGCAGCATCTCTGGAGAGAAGGAATGGGTGACTTTTCTAGCTGACCCGGTGACAATAGCTGCAGGTGTAGGCCATTCGGCCCATCGAGCCAGCACCGCCATTCAATGTGATCATGGCTGATCATCCCCAATCAGTACCCCGTTCCTGCCTTCTCCCCGTATACCCTGACTCCGCCATCTTTAAGAGCTGAGTTACACCAGTCTATCTTCTGTTTAAACCAGCATCTGCAGTTCCTTCCTCCTGGTATCCCTTCATTCTTTGTGCTCCAGAGAAACTAACAATTACGTCCAACCTCTCCTTATAGCTGCTACCCTCTAACCCACGCAGGTAATCCTCTTCTGCGCTAATATAGGAGGAATATAGGAATTCTGAGCGGGGGAAGATATTGATTCTACCAGGACAATCCTGAGTGTGGATCTTCGGAATGAGGTAGAAGTGGATACGTGATTTTAATTCTAGTTTTCATTTTTAGAGATAAGGTGCAGTAACAGGCTCTTCGGCCCACCGAGTCCGCACCGACCAGCGATCCCCGCACATTAACACTATCCTACACACACTACGGACAAATTACACTTACAGCAAGCCAATTGGCCGACAAACCTGTATGTCTTTGGAGTGTGGGAGGAAACCGAAGATCTCGGAGAAAACCCACGCAGGTCACGGGGAGTCAAGGTATTGTAGGGCTCTTAATCCAACCCTGCAAGATGGTTTGTCCAGAAATAGCATCACCCTTAGTCAGAGATCTGATAACCATCTTAGGGTGGGTTGCTATGAAGTTCAGGGGTGGACGATTGCAACCTTCACGTGGTGTCCGCCCTGTTTCGACTAATGCAATCAACCCGACGTGCACTAACGGATGATCAAATAGAACAAGTTGTCCAACAACTTTAGGCCGTGCCCGCCACACGAAAGACGAAGAAGAAGTATGAAGTGACCAAGGGCCGTGGAACAATTGAGGAAGTCAATGTCATGCTAATCTTTTTTTCTTCCCAGCTGTTATCAGGCAACTGAATCATCCTACCACAACCAGAGAGCAGTCCTGAACTACTATCTGCCTCATTGGTGACCCTCCAACTATCTTTGGTCGGATTTTATTGACGTTTCCTTGCACTGATCGTTATTCCCTGATTATGGGAATGCAAATGGCTCGTTTGTACACTGTAAATGGCTCGATGGTAATCAGGTATGTCTGGTTAACAGGCAAAAAAAGTTATACTGTACCTTGGTACACATGGCAATAAACTAAACTCAACTCAACTGCTAGCAATGGATAGATGTGTAGGAAGGAACTGCAGATGCTGGTTTATCCCAAAGAAAGACACAACATGCTGGAGTAACTCTGCGGGACAGGTTCTTGACCTGAAACGTCATCCATCCCTTCTCTCCAGGGATTCTGCCTGTCCTGTCTGAAGAAGGGTCTCGACCCGAAACGTCGCCTATCTCCTTCGCTCCTTAGATGCTGCTGCACCAGCTGAGTTTCTCCAGCTTTTTGTGTAACCCTCGATTCTCCAGCATCTGCAGTTCCTTCTTTAACATACATTCTGCCTGTCCCGCTGAGTTACTCCAGGGTTTTTGGTGTCTGGCATACAGGGTTAACATCTATGAGGAGGGGATGGGGGGGTGGGGGGGGGGAGTAGGTGGATCAAGACTCCTAAGCTGGGAGGAAAAGTCCACTATCTGGAATAAACATATCGAACCACAGAAAAGGCAGAAGAATACAGCAGGACCAAGAGATCATAGAAACATAGAAAATAGGTGCAGGAGGAGGCCATTCGGCCCTTCGAGCTAGCACCGCCATTCACTATGATCATGGCTGATCGTCCCCAATCAATAACCCGTGCCTGCCTTCGGAGTTCTTCTTCCTTCCAGACCCATCAGTGTGGCTTAACTGCCTCCCCAGTTTGGTCTCAAGAAGGGTCTTGACCCGAAACATCATATTCCTATTCTCCCGAGATGCTGTCTCTCCAACTTTTGAGTCACTCCGGCTTTTTGTGTCTAATCTCAAGGATCTTAGAAGGTGGACACAATATGCTGGAGTAACTCAGCGGGACAGGCAGCATCTCTGGAGAGAAGGAATGAATGACGTTTCGGGCCGAGACCCTTCTTCAGACTGAGAGTCAGGGCAAGAGGGAGACACTCAGATAAGAAATGATCTAACAGATAACGCCCCTTGTCCCACTTAGGAAACCTGAACGGAAACCTCTGGAGACTTTACGCCCCGACCCAAGGTTTCCGTGCGGTTCCCGGAGGTTTTTGTCCTCCGGCAACCACCTTCAACTAGCATTGCAACCGGCTTAGACTAAAAAAATTACCGATTTTTAAAATGGAAACCACTTTCGACCATTAGGGAGACTGACAAAAACCTCCGGGAACCGCACGGAAACCTTGGGTGGGGCGCAAAGTCTGCAGAGGTTTCCCAAGTGGGACAGGGGCATTAGGATCTAAGGACAAAACGTATTGGCCTGCCCAGTCGTGTCTGCATCTGCCTGAACAAAACCCTCAATGAGGTTTTTCCCTTATACCTAACCAGTCTGAAGAAGGGTCTCGACCCGAAACGTCACCCATTCCTTCTCCCCAAAGATGCTGCCTGTCCCGCTGAGTTACTCCAGCATTGTGTCTATTTCAAGTTCAAGTTAGTTTAGTGTCGTGTGTCCCTGATAGGACAATGAAATTCTTGCTTTGCTTCAGCACAACAGAACATAGTAGGCATTGACTACAGAACAGATCAGTGTGTCCATATACCATTATATAAATATATACCCACATGAATAAATAAACTGATAAAGTGCAAATTACCGATAATGGGTTATTAATATTCAGAGTTTTGTCCGAGCCAAGTCTAATAGCCTGATGGCTGTGGGGAAGTAGCTATTCCTGAACCTGGTTGTTGCAGTCTTCAGGCTCCTGTACCTTCTACCCAAAGCTAGCGGGGAGATGAGTGTGTGGCCAGGATGGTGTGGGTCCTTGATGATGCCGCCAGCCTTTTTGAGGCAGCGACTGATGGAAGGAAGGTCAGAGCCGATGATGGACTGGTCAGTGGTTACTACTCATTTGAGGATTAACTCTTGCCCCTTGTGGGAACTCATAGAAGCTACAGATTATACCCCACGTTCATTCTTCGCGAACAAGGCCAGGGGTGAGAGAGTGTTAATTGGCTTTCCGGTACATCCACGACTAGCGACTGGAATTATAAATAGACCCATTGTCCGGGGAATGAAAGAGAATGAGTCAGCTGGCCCCGAAATTAAACCAGTCAAAGGATTCCTGCAGGCGGAACTGATTTAGTTATGAAATAGTCTTCAATAACCCCGCATTCCTTCTGTTCTATTGCCTTCGAGGGAGGAACTATATTTGCATAATTGGAAGATAGGTATCGAGTGTCTGTGCACTTAGTGCCAAACCTTCCGGGAAAGCTGACAAAGGGAGCTAGCTCTTGCTCAGACTGGATGTGCACTGCCTTCTCCGGACAGGTGAGTTTAAACTGAAATCTTTGCTTTTTGGAATATGCAGTGCGGAGACCAAAACGTATGGGTTTTATTGCACTCTGTAGATGCTCACCAGAATCACCGATTCTGAATTGGAAAAAAAAGGGAGGAATATTTATATTAAATAGTTTAATTATGTTTATTTTTAAGAAGCAATTGCCTTGGAGAAGAAGTTCTGCAAAGATGGATGAGATGAGAGGAGTTAGGCTTTATGCGTTTTTGCATTTCGTTGTCTCTGTACTGTACACTGACAATGACAATTAAAATTGAATCTGAATCTGAATCTGAATTTTTGTCGGATAAATCCTAGAGACACTGGAATCTTGAGCAAAAACACAAGGTTTGGGAAGAACTCAGTGGGTCAGGCAGCAGACTGACACAAACAGTTGGAGGAGTAACTTAGCGGGTCGGATGATAGTCGATGATTCAAGATCGGATCCACCACGAAGTTGGCATGGTGTGTCGGGAAAATGGCACAACATTTTTTCCTACACATCTTTTTTTCCCGTTCCCATCTTTTTTTCCCGTTCCGCCTTTCACTGAAGGTAGACAAAAGTGCTGGAGAAACTCAGCGGGTGCAGCAGCATCTATGGAGCGAAGGAAATAGGCAACGTTTCGGGCCGAAACCCTTCTTCAGACTGCTGTCTGAAACCCTTCTTCAAACCCAGTCTGAAGAAGGGTTTCGGCCCGAAACGTTGCCTATCTCCTTCACTCCATAGATGCTGCTGCACCCGCTGAGTTTCTCCAGCATTTTTGTCTACCTTCGATTTTCCAGCATCTGCAGTTCCTTCTTAAACGCCTTTCACTGATATCTGCTGAAAGGATGCAAGGGAGCAAAGTCATTTGATCTAGATTCACGGACTATACAGCTTTGGAATAGATCGGGGTCGAGGTCAGGCTGAATCTGGGGACGAGGTATCAAAGATAATTGAATAACAGAACACTGTGGAGTATAAAACAAACGCATTGGTTCAGATGGTTAGAAGTCTAAAGTCTTTGCAAAGAAATCTCTATCTAATTTAATAAAACTGAAAAATGCTGGAAATACTCAATAGATCAGAGAGTGGAGAGAAATTGTTTCAGAAGGAATGATTGCAGATGCTGGAAAATCGAAAGTAGACTAAATTGCTGGAGAAACTCCGCGGGTCTGTGATTAAACTCCATCTGCCGTTTCTCCATGTTAACAACCTTCCACTTTATCCACACCTCAGCCTGTCTGCTAATCAGCCCATCTCCATTTTAACTGCACACTCACCTAGAATTCACTTCTGGAGAAATGTAGTTAATGTTTTATGAAAGCTTTCATTAGTAATTCCCATCTCTCTATCCAGGCATTTACCTACAACATAGAATGATACCCACAGCAGCTCTGTCGACCTAGTTTACACAAATCCTGCTCTTAATCCATTTCCTTAGATGCTGCTGTCATATCAGTTTCCATTGTATCCCTTGGCAGGTTGTTCCACACACCTACCATTCTCTGTAAAACGGCCTCATAAATCCCCTTAAACTTTCTCTCTCTCTCTCTCATCACAAAACTACACCCTCTAGAATTTAATATCCCTACCTTGAGCAAAAAGACTCTGACTCTCTACCCCGTCTAAACTTCTCATTATTTTATATACGTCTAGCAGATCCCTAATGCCCCTGTCCCACTTAGGAAACCTGAACGGAAACCTTTGGAGACTTTGCGCCCCAACCAAGGTTTCCGTGCGGTTCCCGGAGGTTTTCGTCAGTCTCCCTAATGGTCGAAAGTGGTTTCCGCTTCTTCTATGTTCCGGCTATTATTTCAAAAAATTCAAAACCGGTTTAGTCGAAGCCGGTTGCGATGCTAGTTGAAGGTGGTTGCCGGAGGTTGAAGGTGGTTGCCGGAGGTTGTAGGTAGTGGAAGGTAAGACCTCCCTGGTGGAATAAAACTGGGTGAAAAAAAGGTCTTACCTTCCACTACCTGCAACCTCCGGCAACCACCTTCAACTAGCGTCGCAACCGGCTTCGACTAAAAAATTACCGATTTTTAAAACGGAAACCTATTTTTAGTCGCGGCCGGTTTCGAATTTTTTTGAAATAATCGCCTGAACATAGAAGAAGCGGAAACCACTTTTGACCATTAGGGAGACTGACGAAAACCTCCGGGAACCGCACGGAAACCTTAGGTGGGGCGCAAAGTCTCCAGAGGTTTCTGTTCAGGTTTCCTAAGTGGGACAGGGGCATAAGTCTCTAAAGAGCCAAAGAAAATAAACCCAAGTTTATCTAAATCTCCTCTCAGCTAATACGCTCTAATCCAGCCTTCTTAGACCTTATGTAAGGGAGCTGAAAGATTATTCTGTGGACTGCCGTAGCAGGATAACGAACCTGGCTAAATCATCAGTGCCAATTTTTAAAGAGAGGGAGTTCTGCACCATATTCGGGTCGTCTGAAGAAAGGTCTCGACCAGAAACGTCTCCTATTCTCCTATTCTCCAGAGATGCTGCCTGACCTGCAGAGTTACTCCAGCTTTTGTGTCTATCTTAGCATTCTGGTAAGCCTCTCCAAAACGTCCACATCCGTCCTCTAATATGCTGATCAAGAACTGCGACTTAACCAAAGATTTATGCTGCTATAACTTGACTTATTTTATACTCTATGCCTGATTGATAAAGGCAGGTATACCACATCTGAAGTCTGAAGAAGGATCTCGACCAAGTAACATCACCCATTCCTTCTCTCCAGAGATGCTGCCTGTCCCGCTGAGTTACTCCAGCTTTTTGTGTCTATCTTCGAAGTATACCATATTATTTCTTTGCCCACTTTATCTACTTGAGTTGCCACTTTAAGAGAGCCATGGACTTGCATCCTCTGATCCCTAAGGACCCTGCCTTACCTTCCCCTTAGTTTAGATCTCACCTCACACTTGTCTGGTTTAAACCCCATCTGCCATTTCTCCACTCATATTTCCCACTGATCTCTATCCTCCTTTGACAACTGTCCACATTATCCGCAACTCAGCCTATCCGCCAATCAGCCCATCTCCATTTTAACTGTACACTTATCTAGAATTCACTTATCTTCATAATGGTTCAACCATAAATTAAAGACTGGACAAGTGACCTGTACATTAAAGTTCAGTTTGTTGTCACGTGTACCGAGGTACAGTGAAAAGCTTTTGTTGCGTGCTATCCAGTCAGCAGAAAGACAACACATGATTACAATTGAGCCATGTACAGTGTATAGATACATGATAAGGGAATAACGTTTAGTGCAAGGTAAAACCAGCAAAGTCCGATCAAGGATAGTCCGAGGGTCACCAATGAGGTAGATAGTAGTTCAGCGCTTCTCTCCGGTTCTGGTAAAGCACGGCTCCCTTACAGCAAAAGACAGTGCTGGAGAAACTCAGCAGGTCATACAGTATCGGTGGAGAAAATGGACAGATGATAGAAACATAGAAAAATAGGCGCAGGAATAGGCCATTCGGCCCTTCGAGCCTGCACCGCCATTCAATGTGATCATGGCTGATCATCCAACTCAGTATCCCGTACCTGCCTTCTCTCCATACCCCCTGATCCCTTCAGCCACAAGTGCCACATCTAACGCCCTCTTAATATAGCCAATGAACTGGCCTCAACTACCTTCTGTGGCAGAGAATTCCAGAGACTCACCACTACCCTCTGCCACAGAGGGTAGTTGAGGCCAGTTCATTGGCTATATTTAAGAGGGAGTTAGATGTGGCCCTTGTGGCTAAGGGGATCAGAGGGTATGGAGAGAAGGCAGATACGGGACACTGAGTTGGATGACCAGCCATGATCATATTGAATGGCGGTGCAGGCTCGAAGGGCCGAATGGCCTACTCCTGCACCTAATTTCTATGTTTCTATGTTTCCACTCTCTGTGTAAAGAATGCTTTCCTCATCTCGGTCCTAAAGGAATTCCCCCTTATCCTTGGACTGTGACCCCTTGTTCTGGAATCCCCCAACATCGGGAACAATCTTCCAGCATCGAGCTTGTCCGACCCCTTAAGAATTTTGTAAGTTAAAAGTGATGTTTTGGGTCAAAGAAGGGTCGATGTTTCAGACTGTCCGAAACATTACCTGTCCATTCCGTCCACATACGCTCCCTGACCCGATGAGTTCCTCCAGCACTTTGTGTTTTGCTCAAAACTCCATTAACTGTTGTTCCTTGTGTCACCACATCCTTAAAAAAAACTTTATTGGAACCAAGATTAATAATGTGAACTTTTCTTTCGTGTTCTACGTTTTGCCAGCACTACTGCATCGGTGGGTACTGTGGTAAATTGCTTTACAAGGCTTCAGACTGTTACAGAACCAGCGCAAAAGGTCTTGGAGTGGGAGGATCATAGGTTTGGGCTTCTGTCCCTTGCAGCAACGTACTTCCCCGAAATTAGTAATCTGAGCTTCATGTCGCAGAGTTGCAGATTCGGTGCCTTCTAAGGCAGTAATTTTAGGATTACACCCAGTGCAAACATTATAAATAGCATTGTGGTTTACTGGCAAAAACAAACTGCCGGAGGAACTCGGCCAGTCAAGCATCTTCTGTGGAGGCAACGGCATAATCAGTCTTTTGGGTCGGTGCCCTGCATCAGGACTTTAATTGGGCTAATTTGAGGAAGGACATTCTTGCTATTGAGGGAGTGCAGCGTAGGTTTACAAGGTTAATTCCCGGGATGGCGGGACTGTCATATGCTGAGAGAATGGAGCGGCTGGGCTTGTACACTCTGGAGTTTAGAAGGATGAGAGGATATCTCATTGAAACATATAAGATTGTTAACGGCTTGGACACACTAGAGGCAGGAAACATGTTCTCGATGGTTACACAAAAAGCTGGAGAAACTCAGCGGGTGCAGCAGCATCTAAGGAGTGAAGGAGATAGGCGACGTTTCTGGTCGAGGCCCTGAAGGGTCTCGACCCGAAACGTCGCCTATCTCCTTCGCTCCTTAGATGCTGCTGCATCCGCTGAGTTTCTCCAGCTTTTTGTGTAACCCTCAATTCTCCAGCATCTGCAGTTCCTTCTTTAACAAACATGTTCCCGATGTTGGGGGAGTCCAGAACCAGGGGCCACACAGTTTAAGAATAAGGAGTAAGCCATTCAGAACGGAGACGAGGAAACACTTTTTCTCACAGTGAGTGGTGAGTCTGTGGAATTCTCTGCCTCAGAGGGCGGTGGAGGCTAGTTCTCTGGATGCTTTCAAGAGAGAGGTAGATAGGGCTCTTAAAGATAGCAGAGTCAGGGGATATGGGGAGAAGGCAGGAACGGGGTACTGATTGGGGATAATCAGCCATGAGCTGATTATGAATGGAGGTGCTGGCTCGAAGGGCCAAATGGCCTACTCCTGCACCTATTGTCTATTGTCATTTGCGCGTCATTTACACGACATTATTTACGCTTCACGATTTGGGATTCACAAAATCTTTGCGCGCCAGGGCAAGATTTGCGTGACGGGCAAATGACGCCCAAGTGGGAATGGCCCTTGAGAGTGCAAAGGGAAGGTAGCCAGTGTGAAGGGGTGAAAGAGGGAGGCTGGGGAGGTGAGAGGATACAATAGATTAAGCTGAAGAGAGGATGATGGTCAGTTAGAGAGCCAGGTAAGTTTGGGCTGAAGGTAGCGACTGGTAGCGACTTTACCAGACCGATTCCTGGGATGTCAGGACTTCCATATGAGGAAAGACTGGATAGACTCGGCTTGTACTCGCTAGAATTTAGAAGATTGAGGGGGGATCTTATAGAAACGTACAAAATTCTTAAGGGGTTGGACAGGCTAGATGCAGGAAGATTGTTTCCGATGTTGGGGAGGTCCAGAACAAGGGATCACAGTTTAAGGATAAGGGGGAATTCCTGTAGGACAGAGATGAGGAAAACATTTTTCACACAGAGAGTGGTGAGTCTCTGGAATTCTCTGCCACAGAAGGTAGTTGAGGCCAGTTCATTGGCTATATTTAAGAGGAAGTTAGACGTGGCCCTTGTGGCTAAAGGGATCAGGGGGTATGGAGAGAAGGCAGGTACGGGATACTGAGTTGGATGATCAGCCATGATCATATTGAATGGCGGTGCAGGCTCGAAGGGCCGAATGGCCTACTCCTGCACCTGTTTTCTTTGTTTCTATGACAGAGGTTGGGAGGCGACTAGTGGAATCTGTAAAGGGCTGAAGATTATACAATCTGATTTTAAAAAAAGCAAGTGCCAAGGAGGTACACTGGGTGGATGGGAACAGGGAGGAGAGGGGAGAGGGGACTAAGTGGATTGAGTGTGTGGGTAACAGCAGATGGAGCTTGAATGGAGAAGGTGAAGAGATGCTGGGTAACGGGAGATGGAGAACGAGGCTTGGAAAGAGGGTCTGGCTGGATCAAACGGAGAGGAAAGATTATGACCGAATAGAATTTTATTTATCCCAGGAGGGAATTTGATCTGTCAACAGTCATAAAACAATACTTACATGAAACATGTAATTAAAGTGACGAGTGGAAAGAATTGGGTTAACAAAGGCAGGGTAAGGTTACCTGAAATTGGAGCATTCATGGGTCATGTCATTGGATTGTAGACTGGATCAGCGTGGGATTGGGGCAGGGACTTGGAACGTCTTATTAATGTCATATTGCCATAATGTCATAACGTCATATTAATGATTTGGACGAGGGAATTGAATGCAACATCTCCAAGTTTGCGGATGACACGAAGCTGGGGGGCAGTGTTAGCTGTGAGGAGGATGCTAGGAGGCTGCAAGGTGACTTGGACAGGCTGGGTGAGTGGGCAAATGCATGGCAGGTGCAGTATAATGTGGATAAATGTGAGGTTATCCACTTTGGTGGCAAAAACAGGAGGGTAGACTATTATCTAAATGGTGGCCGATCAGGAAAAGGGGAGATGCAACGAGACCTGGGTGTCATGGTACACCAGTCATTGAAAGTAGGCATGCAGGTGCAGCAGGCAGTGAAGAAAGCGAATGGTATGTTAGCATTCATGGCAAAATGATTTGAGTACAGGAGCAGGGAGGTTCTACTGCAGTTGTACAGGGTTTTGGTGCGACCACACCTGGAGTATTGCATACAGTTTTGGTCTCCAAATCTGAGGAAAGACATTCTTGCCATAGAGGGGGTACAGAGAAGGTTCACCAGACTGATTCCTGGGATGTCAGGACTTTCATATGAGGAAAGACTGGATAGACTCGGCTTGTACTCGCTAGAATTTAGAAGATTGAGATTATAGTAACGTACAAAATTCTTAAGGGGTTGGACAGGCGAGATGCAGGAAGATTGTTCCCGATGTTGGGGAACTCCAGAACAAGGGGTCACAGTTTAAGGATAAGGGGGAATTCCTTTAGGACCGAGATGAGGAAAAGATTTTTCACACAGAGAGTGGTGAGTCTGTGGAATTCGCTGCCACAGAAGGTAGTTGAGGCCAGTTCATTGGCTATATTTAAGAGAGAGTTAGATGTGACCCTTGTGGCTAAAGGGATCAGGGGGTATGGAGAGAAGGCAGGTACAGGATACTGAGTTGGATGATCAGCCATGATCACATTGAATGGCGGTGCAGGCTCGAAGGGCCAAATGGCCTACTCCTGCACCTATTTTCTATGTTTCTATGTCTTGCAATCAAGGGCTCGACATGGCCATTGTTGGCAGAGCACCGGCGCATGGCAAAGTGGTCGCTTGGTCTCAGCGATTCGGAGGAGGCCACATCCTGAGAACCTCCCCATCATTCCCACGCCGACCCACCTGCCCTCAACCCCCTCCACTGCCTGGATGAGACCAAACACAAACCTTACAGCACTTGCAGTGCCGGAGACCCGGGTTCGATCCCGACTACAGGTGCTGTCTGTAAGGTGTTTGTACGTTCCCCCCCGTGACCTGCGTGGGTTTTCTCCGAGATCTTCGGTTTCCTCCCACATTCCAAAGGCTACAGGTTTATAGGTCAATTGGCTTGGTATACATGCAAAATTCTCCCTTGTGTGCGTGTGTGTGCGTGCGCGTGTGCGCGTGTGTGCGTGTGTAGGATAGTGTTAATGCACAGGAATTAATTGCTGGTCGGTGCGGACTCGGTGCGTGAGGGGCCTGATTCCACGCATTATCTCCAAGACTAATACAAACTTGAGGAACAGCACCTCATATTTCACATGCGTAATCTGCAACCCATGGGCATGAACGTCGAATCCTACAATTTTGGGTTACCCACAACATTTCTTCCCCTCCCCTCCACCGAGCTCCGAGTGGCGCAGTTTTCTGTTCTTTCCTTCAGCTGGCTCCGCCTGCCTACAACCCAAACACTGTATCCATTCGGTACGCTATCACCTCCCCTCCTACGACCACTGTTCCCATATACCCGCCATCCTACCCTTATCCAGCTCCATCATCTCCCCCTTTCCTATCAGATTCGGTGGTCTGCAGCCCTCTGTTGTTTACATAAACCACCCCCCTCCCCCCCCCCCACGACCTCCTGCACTATCTCTGCCTTCTCTCTCTTCACCCGTCCCTCCCCCCTCTCCATCATCTCATCTCACCTGGATTTACATCACTTTCCACTCACCCTAGCCCCTCATCTCTTTAAGTAATCAAGTTTATTAGCCAAGTATTCACATACAAGGAATTCGCCTTGGTGCTCCACCCACAATTAACAACATGACATACAGTGACTGTTACGAATGACTCGGAAAACACTAAACATTAATAATAATAAAACATTAATGATAAAACACCATTGATCGAGCATGTGAACCAACAAGATACCAGGTCAAAGGGAGGCTACAGATTTTTGGCTGTTGAGTAGAGCAACTGCTCGTGGATAAAAACTGTCTGGCTGTGGCAGCTTTGACAGTCCGGAGTCGCCTTCCAGAGGGAAGTGATTCAAAGAGTTTGTGGCCAGGGTGAGAGGGGTCAGAGATGATCTTGCCCGCTCGCTTCCTGGCCCTTGCAGTGTACAGTTCATCAATGGAGGGAAGGTTGCAGCCAATAACCTTCTCTGCTGATCGGACGATTCGCTGCAGCCTCCGGGTGTCTTAGTTTAGTTTATCTTCCCTTTAGACGGTCAGTGCGGATGCAGGCTCCCAACCCAAAGTGCCAACAATCCCTCTGCCTCTACAGATGTTGCCTATCCCACTCAATTCTTCCAGCAGTTTGTCTTTTTTCTCCGGATCCCAGTATCTCTCTCTCTGAACAACCCTTGCGTAGGGAGGAACTGCACACGCTGCTTTTAAACTGAAGATAGACACAGAATGCTGGAGTGACTCAGCGGGACAAGCAGCATGTCTGGAATGGTTGGTAGACAAAAGTGCTGGAGGAACTCAGCGGGTGCGGCAGCATCTATGGAACGAAGGAAATAGGCAACCCTTCTTCAGATTCATGTAGTGGGGGGGTGGTGGGGAAGAAGAAAGGAAGAGGAGGAGCCGGAGAACTGAGAAGGGGATGATTGATGTTTCTCTGGAACGGTTGATGTTGGAGGTCGAGACCCTTCGTCAGACCTCGGACCCATCTTCAGTTTGTGTCTATCTTAATAACCCTTTTTGCTTAATAAAATAACCCTTTAGCTTAACTACCTGCTATTTAGCAACCACCTCTAATGGCACTATATCTGTACTGAATATGGTTCTATTTACTCTGTAATGTCATGTATTTCAGACCACCACAACAGGCAGCAAAGATGACGTTTTACGATGGCCGTTACCCCTTCTACCCAACAGCGCGGATACCAGTAGGGTTCAACACCATTGAAATTGTGATCATTATTATCTTTTTAGTTTTCCTGGTGTCTTTCCTCATAATACTCATTGGCATTCGTGGAGCTGATGTAAGTACCTATCTTAGTTTGTGTTTTTACCTCTGCAGCAATCGCGCGGGAATTCAAGGGCTTCAGATGGAGACTCAATCATAGAAACATGACTATGGTGCAGGAGGAGGCCATTCGGACCTTCGAGCCAGCACCGCCATTCATTGTGATCATGGCTGGTCGTCCCCTATCAATAACCCGTGGCTGCCTTCTCCCCATATCCCTCGACTCCACTAGCCCCTAGAGCTCTATCTAACTCTCTCTTAAATCCGATCCCTAATGAATGGTTTCAGGGAAGATTTAATAATAAAATTAATTATGGGCGGGGGGGGGGGATAAAAGGAATCTGTTTCTATTGTTGTTTAAGAAGGAACTGCAGATGCTGGAAAATCGAAGGTAGACAAAAAATGCTGGAAAATCGAAGGTAGACAAAAAATGCTGGAGAAACTCAGCGGGTGTGGCAGCTGAAGAAGGGTTTTGGCCCGAAACGTTGCCTATTTCCTTCGCTCCATGGACGCTGCCTCGCCCGCTGAGTTTCTCCAGCATTTTTTGTCTACGTTCTGTTTCTATTTTTGGAGAGGTTTGTAATGGGAGGCATGGAGTTAACGTGAGCAGCAAAAGAATGAGCGGCGATAACAAGTATATTATTGGGCAATGAGCTATTATGGTCTGGCAAACACTCCTTAAAGGGCGGAAGAATAAGGTGAATGATGGATGCGGAAACAGCAAGACACTGAGACTAATTGAATACATGTTTCAAAGAGATTAGATAAGTTGTAATCCAACAGCAAGGGTGCGATTCTGTACAATTAAGGCTAAAGCACCCTCAAGCCATATTAATGGAGATAGGCAAATGGGAAATATCAGATGCAGTTCCTCCAATTTGGTTTGGAGAGCGTATAAATATATTATAATATAATGGAGGAGGAATACTAACCCCCCCCCCCCCCCCCCCCCCCGAACTCTCACTCTGAAGAAGGATTTCCTCCCACATTCCAAAGACGTGCAGGTTTGTGGGTTAAATGGCTTCGGTAAAGATTGTCAAATGTCCCTCATGTGTGTGTGTGTGTGTGTGTGTGTGTGGGGTAGAACTAGTGTGGGGCGATCGCGATGGCATTTTGTACCAACAGCTGTGCGATCGTTTTTCCAGAGATTCCACTGGCTTGCAAGGATCACACTTAGCCTGTTCATTGGAGTTGTTATTGTCGGTGAGTATTGCCACTTCCGCTCTCGTTGAAAGCGGTTCGTTGTAATCGTGTAGTGACTCGTCAAACAAAATGATTTCTTTCTTCGTAGGATGAGATGATACAAAGAGAGGTATTCGAAAAGAGTGTCTTAAAGGGAGCGATGTTTAAGGAGGGAATTTTGAATTTTGTTGCTGAAGGCAGTGTTCAAAGCCCATAATGAAAGGAACATTTAAACCCCTCTCTATTGTCCTTGAGCTGGTGGTGAGCCTCCTTCATAGAAACATAGAAACATAGAAATTAGGTGCAGGAGTAGGCCATTCGGCCCTTCGAGCCTGCACCCCCATTCAATATGATCATGGTTGATCATCCAACTCAGTATCCCGTACCTGCCTTCTCTCCATACCCCCTGATCCCTTTAGCCACAAGGGCCACATCTAACTCCCTCTTAAATATAGCCAATGAACTGGCCTCAACTACCCTCTGTGGCAGAGTTCCAGAGACCCACCACTCTCTGTGTGAACAAAGTCCTTCTCATCTCGGTCCTAAAGGATTTCCCCCTTATCCTTAAGCTGTGACCCCTTGTCCTGGACCTCCCCAACATCGGGAACAATGTTCTGCAACATCGGGAACAATCGGGAATGAGATTGATTAATCTACAGTGCCGGAAGGAACTGCAGATGCTGGTTTAAACCGAAGGTAGACACAAAACGTTGGAGTAACTCAGCGGGACAGGCAGCATCTCTAGAGCGGAGGAATGGGTGACGTTTTGGGTCGAGACCCTTCTTCAGACTATGCTATTCCTTGGTGTGCATCTGATTAGTTACAAACCCAGAACCCCGTGGGTTCTGCAACTGTAATTGGTGCACTGGTGATTTTCCTCTGATGGGAGTCGGGCTACAGCACCTTTCTCAGTAAATGTAGAACCATCGGGGCAGAAGTGAGGTGGGGTTTGAGGGGGAGGAATGAACACCAATTGTTCCCTCCCGTCAGAAGGACCCAGCTTTACTTTAGTTTACAGGTACAGCACGGAAACGGGCCCTTCGGCCCACGGCGTCCATGCAGGCCATCGATCAGCCTTACACACAAGTTTTATGTCCCCACCTCCTCCATACCAGGGGTAATTTACAGTGGCAAACCGCCAACCTTTTGGGATTGTGGGGGGGAAACCAGAGCACCTGAATGAAACCCACGTGGTCACAGGGAAAACGTGCAAACTCCACACAGATAGCCCCAAGGTCAGTATCAAATCTGGGTCATTGGTGCTGTGAGGCAGCAGATCTACAAACCGTGCCACAGTGCCGGCCTTTTGCCAATGAGCCACCCTGAGAACATAAGAACATCGAGATATGTAGAATATAGCAGCAGGATTTGGCCACAGGGCCCTCAATTCCACTCTGCCGTTCAATATGATCATAATTGGTCCAGGACTCATCCCTTTTCCCATATTCCTTAAAATCCCATATCTTGATAAAAGCCTATTTACTTCCTCTAGTCTGAAGATGGGTCTCGACCCGAAACGTCGCCTATTTCCTTCGCTCCTTAGATGCTGCCTCACCCGCTGAGTTTCTCCAGCATTTTCTACTTGCTCTAGATATCACCAGCAACCTAGCTTCCATAACCCACTAATGTAGAGACATCAATGGATTGTGAGGAAAAAGTTCCTATGGATTCTAGTTTGAAAAGATGATTCCTTTAATCTTGCAGCAAAGTCCCACTACTCCAAATTCTCCCAGCAGTGGTAACAGCTTGATATTCACCTCTACACCCCTTGGGACGTCCTACAGTCATTCTTTTAACATATGTTTAAGAAGGAACTGCAGATGCTGGAAAATGGAAGGTAGATTAAAAATGCTGGAGAAACTCAGCGGGTGGGGCAGCATCTATGGGGCGAAGGAAATAGGCAAAGTTTCGGGTTCGGAAGGGTTTCGACATGAAACGTTGCCCAACGCTCCACAGATGCTGCCCCACCCGCTGAGTTTCTCCAGCATTTTTATCTACCTCCCATTCTTTGAACCTACCTTATTTTTGTCAAACCCAGGAATTCCTGCTAATTCCTGTAATCAAGAATGACAGATGATATTAACATTAGACTCGTGTTCATGCTAATTACGTTTCGTCAATTAATTTACTAATGTGCAAAGTAATAGAGAATATACGGGATGTATTTGCAAAGTTGAAACTAAGGGCACAGTGTGATGGTCTGAATTGTTCAACATCGTTGAGTTTCCACAACATACAAGTAGTTTCACAATCCTTTTCAAGTAGAGCCAGATTGTTCCATTTTGGCCTCAAGAGCAGGACACTTACATAATGCTGCTTTAGCTAAAACTTAAATAACAGGCCAATGAACAATTAGTCACAATTAACTCCAAGTTGACTGAACTGACAACAAAAGAATCCTTGTGCAAACATTAAAGGGCCTGTCCCACCAGCATGCAACTCTATGCGATGAACGCGATCAAACTAGAAGCGGGGGCCGCGCGGAGGTCGGGTGATCCCCTGTACAGGGCCGTTCCCACCAGCATGCGCCTGCATGCGGCAAGCGCGACCAAACCGGCAGCAAGGGCCGCGCGGAGGTCGGGTGAGTGGCGCAACGCGGCGCAAAGTGAGGCGAACTTGGAGCGAAGTCTAAGGTAAGTTCGCCAGGACAGAGAGGGGCACACAGAGAGGGGCACAGAGGCACACACACACACAGAGGGCCACGGAGGCACCTACAGATAGGGTCATGGAGGCACGATGTCGGGGTGGTGTGCAATGCGTCGAGGCGACTGCGAGCCGACAAGCCGTTGCCTCACGGAATTTTTGAACATAGTTTTTCGGAGCCCCGCGCGATGTCGGGACGAACTCCGCACAATTCCGCACGGCTCCGGCGATCGAAGTGGGACCGGCCCCCGCGACGCCGGATGGCTCAAGCGACCACATTAGGTCGCGCTAATCGTATAGAGTTGCATGCTTATAGGACAGGCTCTTAAAGAAGCATTTTTATTAATTCTTAACTTACGAGCATGAGAAGTCCTTGGTGTAAATAGACAGATCGATGTTTTTACTTTACTCAATACATTTTTTGATTGTGCCCAGATCTCCCCGCCCTAGAGTATATGAAATCTCCTTAAGGTGTGCCTACTTTGAAGAAATTCTCTTCCTCTCTCCGACGAGAGTTATGTAACATCCTCTCTCGCTGCCCCCCCTCCCCATCTGTGATTCCTCCTGCTCACCGACTCTGTCCATGGTTTAACCCAGACTCGCTACCACAGCCACGTGTGTTTCCCAACTAGTTTCACTGTCCTCTTGATTAATTTGACTGATTGTCTGCCTCGTTGGCACCTTCCCCTCAGCCAACAGTGAACATAGTTCGATGAACAATGGACATAGTGCCTGAAGAAGGGTGTCGCCTATTCCTTTTCTCCAGAGATGCTGTCTGACCCGCTGAGTTACTCCAGCTTTTGTGTCTATCTTTGGTTTAAGCCAGCATCTGCAGTTCCTTCCGACACATGAACATTCTACATTTCCTTGATCATTGTCTGCTTTGATCTGTCGATTTCACACATTACCCTTCCATATCTCTAGTCTCCCTCTCCCCCGAGTCTGAAGAAGGGTCAAGACCCGAAGCACCACCCATTCCTTCTCTCCAGAGGTTCAGCCTGCCCCAATGATCTACTCCAGCTCTGTCTGTGTCTATCTACGACAATGAACTTGACATGACGTGACCAGACTTCTGGGAAGAATGGATGGGGGAATGCTGTGTGGCAGCAGCTGATCGATGTGGCAGGAAGGAAAATGTAACCTCGTATATCCCCACTCCATGACAGAAGAAGTCCAAGCAGAATCACGAGGTGTTACAAATGAAAGGGGTCCCATCTTCACACCTCTCACTTTTCCCCTCTCGTTTAAAAAAAAATGAATAGATGAAAATCTAGACAAAATCTCGCGATGGTTTAGGACAATACAAGTTCGAGTTACATTTATGGTCACATACACCAATTGGTGCTATATCACCATATAACAATTACAGCACGGAAACAGGCCCTCTCAGCCCTTCCAGTCCGTGCCGACCATTTATTTCCCCCTAGTCCCATCTACCTGCACTCAGACCATACCCCTCCATTCCCTTCCCGTCCATATACCTATCCACTTTACTTTTAAATGTTAAAATCGATCCTGCCTCCACCACTTCTGCAGGAAGATCATTCCACACAGCCACCACTCTCTGAGTAAAGAAGTTCTCCCTCATGTTACCCCTAAACTTCTGTCCCTTAATTCTCATGTCATGCCCTCTTGTTTGAATCTTCCCTACCCTCAATGGGAAAAGCTTATCCACGTCAACTCTGTCTATCCCTTTCATCATTTTAAAGACCTCAATCAAGTCCCCCCTTAACCTTCGGCGCTCCAAAGAATGGTGCTGTGAAATTTGAGTTAGCATGCAGCCACACAAATAAGATAAACACAACACTATGGAATTTAACATAAACACCCTCCACAGTGGAATCAATGTTTCCCACAGTGAGGGAAGGCAATAAAGTCCAGTCCTCTTCCTCTTGTTCACCTGTGGTCAGGGCCTATTGAGTCATAATGGTCAGTTAAGGGCCTGTCCTACAAGCATGCAACTCCATGCGATGAGCGCGACCTAACGTGGTCGCTTGAGCTGTCCGGCGTCGCGGGGCCGGTCCCACTTCGATCGCCGGAGCCGTGCGGAATTGTGCGGAGTTCGTCCCGACATCGCGCGGGGCTCCGAAAAACTGACAATGTTCAAAAATTCTGTGTGTGTGCCTCTGTGCCCCTCTCTGTCCTGGCGAACTTACCTTTAAGACTTTGCTCCAAGTTCGCCTCACTTTGCGCCGCGTTGCGCCACTCGCCCGACCTCCGCGCGGCCCTCGCTGCCGGTTTGGTCGCGCTTGCCGCATGCAGGCGCATGCTGGTGGGAACGGCCCTGTACAGGGATCACCCGACCTCCGCTCGGCCCCCGCTTCTAGTTTGATCGCGCTCATCGCATGAAGTCGGATGCTGGTGGGACAGGCCCTTAACAAAGCAGTAAGGTGGGAATATTAAAGTATGTTTACATGTTCAATGCTGGACACTAACCATTTAATTTTATATCTCTTCGCAGCTGTTAATTTCAGCAATAACTGGGAACGAGCCTCTGCCACGGTGAACACAACGTATAAATCATTCAGCAGCGTGAATATCAATGCCGAAGTCGGGATTCATGTCGGGTTTTCAGGAGTAAATGTGACCCTCAGAGGTAGGAGTCGCTGTCACAACTTACCCTTCCTGTGTCTCCCTCTCCCCTGACTCTCACTCCGAAGAAGGGCCTCATCCCGAAAAGGTCACCCATTCCTTCTCTCCAGAGATGCTGCCTGTCCCGCTGAGTTACTCCAGCTTTTTGTGTCTATCTTCATTGTAAACCCACATCTGCAGATCCTGCCCATACACTTCCATTCCCAGTTGCCTCCAGCGGGTGGCTCTGCAATTTCTGTGCTATTCACAATTGGAGTGCAGATCTCACAATAAGTATATGCAGTTGTGATGGGTTTAGTTATGGTAGCTGGAGAGAATCTGTCGAAAGACCAGGGAGCACAGACTTAAAGTGAGGGGTGGGAGGACAAAGTTCTTTAACCGGTGAATGATTCTGCTCCCATCACCTATGACATTAATGGTGTGGCAGTGTAGAAATCTTGCTCCACAAGTGGGGAATTTAAATTCAATTCATTAAATAGAAACTGGAAGACAAAGAAAGAGTTTGAATACTCACTCAAGGTCCCTGAGCAGAAAAAACGCATGCAGCAATAACCAAAGATAGACACAAAATGCTGGAGTAACTCAGCGGGACGGGCAGCATCCCTGGAGAGAAGGAATGGGTGACGTTTCGGGTCGAGAAATAAAATAAAAGAGAGTTGCAGTGATAGCCTGTGGTGTAGACAAACTTGCAATCACTTTCGTCCGGTCTGAGTGAAACTAATAGTTGGAGTCAACTATTAGTTTCAAAACAGTACCTCAAGAGAACTCGCTAAAATTATAAAAGGACTGGACAAGCTAGATGCAGGAAACGTGTTCCCAATGTTGGGGCGAGTCCAGAACCTGGGGCCGCAGTCTTAGAATAAAGGGGAGGTCGTTTAAGACTGAGGTGAGAAAAAACTTTTTCACCCAGAGAGTTGTGAATTTGTGGAATTCCCTGCCGCAGAGGGCAGTGGAGGCCAAGTCACTGGATGGATTTAAGAGAGAGTTAGATAGAGCTCTAGGGGTTTGTGGAGTCAAGGGATATGGGGAGAAGGCAGGCACGGGTTATTGATAGGGGACGATCAGCCATGATGACAATGAATGGCGGTGCTGGCTCGAAGGGCTGAATGGCCTCCTCCTGCACCTATATTCTGTGTTTCTATCTCATACTAATCTCCTTGTAGGAGTTCCTGAGATCCAGCAGAATGAAACCATCAACTATAATGAAGAGTTTTTGTGGAATTCTGGAAGCAGCTATGCTGCCGCATATCGTGACGGATTGGAGAGGGGCCTTCCCGATCCGATCCTGTACATCGCGGAAAAGTTCACTCCGAGCAGCCCATGTGGTGTTTTTTCACAGTACAAGGTCTCGAGCCATTATGCCTCGGCCACAATGTGGTAAGTTACAAAAGAAATGAACCAAAAAGTTAAGGATTCAATTCAAATCAATCGTTAATTGTCATTGTGCAGTGTACAGTACAGAGACAACGAAATGCAGTTAGCATCTTCCTAGAAGAGCGAACTTAGAATAATGAACGGTAAAATATATATATATGTACAAACAGCAGTAGTGCAATTATACTGGGGGAAGGAGTGTCCGGGGGGATGGCTGGCGGTCACCGAGGTGCAGAGTTAAGTTGTATAACAGCCGCAGGGAAGAAGCTGTTCCTCAACCTGCTGGTCCGGCAACGGAGGGACCTGTAGCGCCTCCCGGATGGGAGGAGGGTAAACAGTCTGTGGCTGGGGTGAGACCAGGAGCAGACGAGGGCATTCGATCCAATTTGTGGTCCCAGCCTCAAAGACAGATGTGTACAGCAATTCGTTCTTTCCACGCACTATTAAAGCATGGAATAATCTCCACCAAGCCATGGTTGCCCAGCCAGATGCAACTAAATTTAAAGTGGCACTTTCTTCCCAATAACCCTCTCGGGCTAAACCCCTCCCTTCACCACCTCCAGTTTAAATTCCAGTTGGAATATTTTGGAGGACCAGGTAACCAAGAACCAAGTCCTTGACCATGCTGCGCGCCCTTCGAAGACTTGCTTTGGACAGACTCAATGGAGGGGAGTGAGGAACCGGTGATGCGTTGGGCAGTTTTCACCACCCTCTGCAGGGCTTTCCGGTCAGAGACAGAGCAGTTGCCATACCATACTGTGATGCAGTTGGTAAGGATGCTCTCGATGGTGCAGTGGTAGAAGTTCACCAGAATCTGCGGTTAGGAGGATGAAGGGGTGGGACTGCTCAACCTTGGTCATGATGGGATTCCTGTTTCTATATAATGAATTGAAATTAAATTCTCCAGCTGTGGAGCAAGATTTCAACACGCCCATATCATTAACACCATAACACACTATTCAGAAGGTCATGTGATAGGAGCAGATCGAGGCCATTCAGCCCATCAAGTCTACTCCACCATTTAATCATGGCTGTTCTATCGCTCCCCCTAACCTCATTCTCCTGCCTTCTTCTCGTAACCCCTGACACCCGCACTAATCACGAATCTATCTATCTCTGCTTTAAAAACATCCATTGACTTGGCCTCCACAGCCTTCTGTGGCAAAGAATTCTACAGATTCACCACACCCTGATGAAAGAAATTCCTACTCAAATCCTTCCTGATGGAATGCCCTTTAATTCTGAGGCTGTGACCTCCAGTCCCAGACGGTCCCACTGGTGGAAACATCCTCTCCACGTCCACTCGATCCAAGCCTCTCACTGTTCGGTCAGTTTCAATGCGGGAGGGGGTGTTTGGAAAATGATGGGAGTGCGAAGTCGGTGTCAGTGTGGGATATGGGAGGCTGCGGGATGAGTTCCAGATTTGTGCCTGAAGAATGTTTGTGAGTTCTTGTTCTCAACCCACACTTTGAAACCTTTGATTAGATATGCGAGGAAACTACGCAGCCAAGCCTTACAATTTAACCGTCTTGTTCCAAGTTGTGCAAAATAAATACGTGCATGTGTTTTCTGAAGTTTAGAGATGAAGGAAGTGACTTTGTTCCATTTTGCCGCTCACTAGGGTTGCCCTTGTTGCCTGGATGCTCGCCAACATCCTCCTCTGGCTCAAAGTCCCTCTCTACGGAGCCTACATGATATTGGTAACGGGATCTTTCATGATATTTTCGCTCATCTCCTTCGGAACAACAAGGAAGACAAAACTCTGTGCGATCATGTTCGACGACATGAAATTGGACAGTGCACTTGGTCCATCCTTTTGGCTAACATTGGCAACAGGTAAACCTTTTTTTACTCGTTGATGCTATTGTTCACAGAGTACCATGTTTGCATGTTCTGTTGTGCCACTACAAGTAAGAATTTCCTGGTTCCACCTGGCAATAAAACTCTCTCGACTCTCTTGACTATAAATTCCTCTCACATCGTCAAAGGTGCTCACGCATCTCTGTCATTAATCTCACTGCCTTTCGCAGCCTCACCTTCATCTGCCGTGACCCCATGCTCTGGAATCCATTCCCAAACCCTCTGCCCCTCTCTCTTTCCCTCCCCCGTTAGAATGCCCTCTTATAAGACCACATCTGGAGTATTTAAGACCACATCTGGAGTATTGCGTACAGTTTTGGTCTCTTAATTTGAGGAAGGACATCCTTGTGATTGAGGCAGGTTCAGGAGATTGATCCCTGGGATGGCGGGACTGTCATATGAGAAAGGATTGAAAAGACTAGGCTTGTATCCACTGGAGTTTAGAAGGATAAGGGTGGGGGGGATCATATAGAAACATATAAAATTGTAAAATGACTGGACAAGCTGGATGCAGCAAAAATGTTCCCAATGATTAGATGTTCGAGGAAATTACGCAGCCAAGCCTTACAATGTGACCGTCTTGTTCCAAGTTGTGCAAAATAAATAAGTGAGTCCAGAAACCAGGGGCCACAGTCTTAGAATAAAGGGGAGATCATTTAAGCCTGAGGTGAGAAAATACTTTTTCACCCAGAGAGTTGTGAATTTGTGGAATTCCCTGCCACAGAGGGCAGAGGCCAAATCACTGGATGGATTTAAGAGAGAGTTAGATAGAGCTCTAGGGGCTAGTGGAATCAAGGGGTATGGGGAGAAGGCAGGCACGGGTTATTGATTGGGGACGATCAGCCATGATCCCAATGATGCTGTCTCGCAGGGCCGAATGGCCTCCTCCTGCACCTATTTTCTATGTTTCTATAACTTTCCGTCTGAGCACGGTTTTGTCCATATTTCTGAATAACTGTATAACAATAAAACACTCTTGACTTGACCACTGCAGGCGTTCCTTGGAGCTGGGGGATGAATTAATTTGTTTAATTCTCTGCTATTTATTTCAGATTCGATAGGAAAGCTAAAAATTGGGAGAACATTTGCAAATTGTATAGGTTTAGGTTTTTTGGGAGTTTAGATTTATTATTGTCGTGGGTACAGAGCAGGCACGTGCCGTCAGGGTAGGCAAGGTAGGCACTGCCTACCCTGACTAAAATTATGAAATGGGAATTATTAAATATAAATAGTAAAGGCATGGAGAATGATGCCTATGTAAGAGACTGATCTCTTAGGTAGGCATAATTCCCTGTGCCTTTCACCCGCAGCGCTTGTGACACGGGAAGCTCTGTGCAGCCCCCGTGCCGTCAGCGCTGCCTGAAGCCGTCAATTTTAATCAGGGCTGAAGGCAGCAGAAATCCTGCCTTTGTAGCACTGCGCATGCGCACCAGTCTACTGCGCATGCGCAGCGCAAGTTTATTGGCGGGGTTTTCAACCGGGGTTTGTCGTGTCCCAATGATATGGTAAGTACATTTTGTGATTTATTTCTTTTAATACCGTATTTGCCGGGGTGTGGGAGTCGGAGTGGGGAGAGAGCTCCTTTCACAGCGTTTGGGGAGTCTGGCCCGGGATAACGTTGCGGGGAGGGCACAAATGTTATGAATGAGGGGTCGGGGGCATCCACTTGCGACGCTCCTTGCAAGGGGGCTTGCAATGACACTGCTCTGAGGCCGGGGGGGGGGGGGGAGAGAGAGAAGTAGCTCGAGCGGCAGAAGTAGCTCGAGTAGGAACCAGCCGCCACCTTAGCTCCAGAACCACCCGCCCACCTCTGGCAGCTCTCCGTCTAAAAACCTCTCTCCTGCCGCTCGCTGGCCTCACTCATGTCCTTAAATTCCGACAGCGCGATTGAGGTTACTCGGCTGTGGGACTTTAAGGATTTGCAGGAAGCCGCTGACATGAGTGAAGTCGGCGAACGGTAGATGACAGGTGTTCTGACGGAGAGCACTGCCAAAGGTGAGCGGGCCGGCAGAAGGCGCTGAAGTGGCGGCAAGTTCAGCTGTCGGGTCCCGGTGGCCGCTCCCCGAGCTGCTTCTATCCCCAGCTACAGTCCGTGGCTTCGCACCCGGAGAGCTGCGGCAGCGGTGAGGGAGTGAAGATTCCAGCACTTTGTGATAAGTCACTGTTTTTATTTATTTATTTATTTAACAGGGGGAACAATCTGCGCATGCGCGGTTTACATTTTTTTTTAAAGCGGACTGAGTGCCTACCCAGAGTAATTACTCACGGCACGTGCCTGGTACAGAGGTACAGTGAAAATTGTTGTTTCGCCTGCTATCCAAACAGCTCCGATACACCTCACATAGATACAACCACTTCAAACTCGTACAACAGATAGAGAGGAAGAGATTTTTTTTAAGAAGGAACTGCAGATGCTGGAAAATCGAAGGTAGATAAAAATGCTGGAGAAACTCAGCGGGCGGGGCAGCATCTATGGAGCGAAGGAAATAGGCAACGTTTCGGGTCGAAAACCTTCTTCAGACTGATGTGTGGGGGGCGGGGAGAAGAAAGGAAAAAAGAGATGTTGAGGAGTTAAGAGTTTGTATCGGATGATAATAGATCCTTCTCTGGGAAGAGCCTAAAGGGCCTGTCCCACCAGCATGCAACTCTATGCGATTAGCGCGACCTAACGTGGTTGCTTGAGCCGTCCGGCGTCGCGGGGCCGGTCCCACTTTGATCGCCGGAGCCGTGCGGAATTGTGCGGAGTTCGTCCCGACATCGCGCGGGGCTCTGAAAAACTGACTATGTCCAAAAATTCCGCGCGGCAACGGCTTGTCGGCTCGCATTCGCCTCGACGTTTACACACCGCCCCGACATCGTGCCTCCGTGAACCTTTCTGTAGGTGCCTCCGTGACCCTCTATGTGTGTGGCTCCGTGGCCCTCTGTGTGTGTGTGTGCCTCGGTGCCCCTCTCTGTGTGCCCCTCTCTGTCCTGGCGAACTTACCTTAGACTTCACTCCAAGTTCGCCTCACTTTGCGCCGCGTTGCGCCACTCACCCGACCTCCGCGCGGCCCCCGCTTCTAGTTTGATCGCGTTCATCGCATAGAGTTGCATGCTGGTGGGACAGGCCCTTAAGTGTCGCTGCACCCTTCCGCCATCTTGTCTTTATGCATCCAATTAGCAAATTTTATCCCTTTTCTTTTAGCTTTCCTGTTGAATTGACACGAGATAAGCATTAAATGAAGGGTCAGTTATGTGTTAAAGGGTCAGTTACAGTTTCAAGTGGTAAGAATGGTTCTGTCTGTACACCTACATTGATCACGAAGACTTGAGCCGTCCTTAGATGGTTAGCATTACTGTTAAATGGAGATGCAAGGAACCGTTGACTCTGGTTTACAAAAAAAATAAGACACAAAGTGCTGGAGTTACTCAGTGGGCCCGGCAGCATCTCTGGAGGACATGGATAGTCTGAGGGAGGGTTTCAACCTGAAACATCAAGAATGAAGAAGGGTCTCGACCTGAAACGTCACCCATGCCTTCTCTCCAGAGATGCTGCCTGTCCCGCTGATGTTACTCCAGCTTTTTGTGTCTATCTTCGCTGTCCACCAGCATCTGCAGTTCCTTCCTACACACTTCTCTAGAGATCCTCCTGACCCGCTGAGTTACTCCAGCACATTGTGTCTTCTGTAGCAGTGCAGTTAAGGGCCTGTCCTACCAGCATCCGACTCCAAGCGATGAGCGCGATCAAACTAGAAGCGGGGGCCGCGCGGAGGTCGGGTGATCCCCTGTACAGTGCCGCTCCCACCAGCATGCGCCTGCATGCGGCAAGCGCGACCAAACCGGCAGCGAGGGCTGCGCGGTGGTCGGGTGAGTGGCGCAACGCGGTGAAAAGTGAGGCGAACTTGGAGCGAAGTCTTAAAGGTAAGTTTGCCAGGACAGAGAGGGGCATACAGAGAGGGGCGCAGAGGCACACACACAGAGGGTCACGGAGGCACCTACAGAGAGGGTCATGGAGGCACGACGTCGAGGCGGTGTGTAATGCGTCGAGGCGACTGCGAGCCGACAAGCCGCGCGGAATTTTTGAACATAGTCAGTTTTTCGGAGCCCTGCGCGATGTCGGGACGAACTCCGCACAATTCCGCACGGCTGCGGCGATCGAAGTGGGACCGGCCCCACGACGCCGGACGGCTCAAGCGACCACATTAGGTCGCGCTCATCGCATAGAGTTGCATGCTGGTGGGACAGGCCCTTTAACCTAGTCAGCCATATAAGGGCAGGGTGTCATTTTGTTTCCTGACTAAAAGTTGACAATGCTAGAAAACTGCTGTTGGGTGTGGCTGACATCGCCTGGTTCAGGTGGATATCGGGCAATGATCGACAAGAATGACGGAACCAGTTAGGAGAGATTGGGTGAAGGTCACTTTAATTTAGTTCAGAGATACATCACAGAAACAGGCCCTTCAGCCCACTGGGTCAGCACCGACCAGCGATCCCCACACACTAACACTATCCTACACACACTGGAGACAATTTACCATTTATACCAAGTCAGTTAGCCTACAAACCTGTACGTCTTTGGAGCGTGGGAGGAAACCGGAGATCCCGTAGAAAACCCACGCAGAACGTACAAACTCTGCACAGACAGCACCTGTAGTCAGGATCGAATCTGGGTCCCTGGCGCTGTAATGCCCTTGTCCCACTTAGGAAACCTCTGGAGACTTTGCGCCCCACCCAACGTTTCCGTGCGGTTCCCGGAGGTTTTTGTCTTCCAGCAACCACCTTCAACTAGCATCGCAACCGGCTTCGACTAAACAAATTACCGATTTTTAAAACGGAAACCCCTTTCGACCATTAGGGAGACTGACAAAAACCTACAGGAACCGCACGGAAACCTTGGGTGGGGCGCAAAGTCTCCAGAGGTTTCTGTTCAGGTTTCCTAAGTGGGACACGGGCACAAGGCAGCAACTCTACCGCTGCTACCCTGGAATACTGAATAATAAAAGATAAGCCTGGAGAAGGTGTGCTTTGGAGACAATTGACGCCTTCAATAACAAGAAGTGCCAAAACACTGAAAACTGGAAATGTGAGATGCAAGTTCAGCTTGGTTGAATATCTGCAGCTGTGGAATTCATTGTGGATTATTGCACGACACAATGTACACAACCTTGCCCCAGGGTAACCCTCTGGGAAGACACGTCACAAATTACTTCTCAGAGCCGGTTTGACAGAGGGTAGGGCAAGCTGAGGTGACCTATGATGTCTGGAAAATTCTTCACCAGCTCCCTGCGGCAAACGGAAATAGCCAAAGATGCTGCCTGAGTTGCTCCAGCTTGTTGCGTCTATATCTTTGGTTAAAACTAACATTTCCAGTTTCTTCCTACACACGTCTACTCTGCCATTCATTCATGGCTCATCTATCTCTCCCTCCCAACCCTGTTCTCCATCCTTCGCTCCACAACACTTGGTCCCCTTACTAATCAAGAGTCTCTCCATCTCCACCTTAAAAATATCCATTGACTTGGCCTCCACAGGTGTCAGTGGCAATGAGTTCCACTTCCATTGGAAGAGCAAGCAGTCTACTCCCGAACAATGAACCTACTGATGTCCAATGTAGACCTGTCCCCCTCAGCATGACAACCCTTGGTCCTCACAAACCTACGTATCAACTTAATCCTCATAAGTCACCAGACCTCCACCGTACTCCACCCCTCCTCCCAACGCTTCAGCTTAACTATAGGGGTTCCTTTCCATGAGACCCTCTTCTGCACCCTCGCTAACTCCTCAGTGTCAGCTGTAGAGTTGCTGCCTTATGCCCCTGTCCCACTTAGGAAACCTGAACGGAAACCTCTGGAGACTTTGCGCCCCACCCAAGGTTTCCACGCGGTTCCCGGAGGTTTTTGTTCTCCGGCAACCATCTTCAACTAGCATCGCAACCGGCTTCGACTAAAAAAAGTACCGATTTTTAAAACGGAAACCACTTTCGACCATTAGGGAGACTGACGAAAACCTCCGGGAACCGCACGGAAACCTTGGGTGGGGCGCAAAGTCTCCAGAGGTTTCCGTTCAGGTTTCCTAAGTGGGACAGGGGCATAACAGCGCTTGCAGCGCCAGAGACCCGTAGGGTGCTTGTCTGTACGTTCTCCCCGTGACCTGCGTGAGTTTTCTCCGAGATCTTCGGTTTCCTCCCACACTCCAAAGACGTGCAGGTTTGTCGGTTAATTGGCTTGGTAAATGTAAATTTGTTCCTAGTGTGTGTAGGATAGTGTTAATGTGCGGGGATCGCTGGTTGGTGTGGACTCGGTGGGACGAAGGGCCTGTTTCACTAAACTAATCAGCTAGCATACGAAGAGCAAAGATGTACAGGTGATTTAAGGCCCACCACAGGCATAGAATTACACAGGCAGGTGGAATTAGTTTATACCGGCATGGTAAATTTAGTTTAGAGATCCAGTGCGGAAACAGGCTTTTAGGCCCAACGAGTCTGCACCGCCCAGCGATCCCCGCACGTTAACGCTATCTCCTTTGATATCTCATTTTCACTCCTTACCCTTCCTTATTCTCCGGGTCTCCCACTCCCCTGTTGCTCAATCTGAAGAAGGGTCTCGACCGCAAACCTCACCCATTCCTTCTCTCCAGAGATGCTGCCTGTCCCGCTGAGTTACTCCGGCATTTTGTGTCTATCTTCGGTGTAAACCAGCATCTGCAGTTTCTTCCGACATCTGCACCACTTAATAGCCAACCTATCAAGTGAAGGGTGGTGATGGGACGTAACCATTGGTAACAAAGACCAGAATCGGACTCACCTGATTTTCTGCAGGAGAGAGAGAAAGAATTGTTCAATGTTTCGTGAATCATTTATTTTATGCAAAAAGTTCCAAGATTTCAGAAAGACGGAATTTAACTCTCTCCTCTGTTGTTGCAGCTTTGCTGACTCTAATTATCGGGATAACCATTATGGCACTGAGCATCTGGGCTCCGCAAATTCTCAGCAAAGTCTTTGTCCTAACCGACAGTACCGATGATGAAGACACGGCTGGGGAAGATTTTTACAATGTCCACTACCTGGAGAATGACAAACCTACTGATGTGCCAATGAGGGTGAGTGCCCCTGCCATCGGGAAGAAGGTACAGGAGCCTGAAAACTGTAATGTCCAGGTTCAGGGGCAGCTTCTTCCCTGCAGCCATTAGGCCTCTTCTTCTTGCGTGTGGCGTGCACAGCCTAAAGTTGTAGGCCAACTTGTTCTATTTGATCTTATTTGATCGTGCACGCCAGGTTGATTGCATTCATCGAAACAGGGCGGACCACGTGAAGGTTGCAATCTCCCCACCCCAGCCATTAGGCTTTTAAACACGCAACCTCAAATAAGCTCTGTACTACATAGACTATTGTTGTCATTATTCCAATGTTATTGTTTGTTTGTTTTTATGTGTACATATGTGTATGTGTGTGTGTGTGTGTGTACATAAATATATATATATATACACACACATATATGTACACACATTATCTACATATGTATATATGTGTGTACATATATAATATGTATACATATATATAGACACACACATATATATAATATATACACACACACACACACACACACACACACATATATATATAGATTTAAGAGAGAGTTGGATAGAGCTCTAGGGGCTAGTGGAGTCATGGGATATGGGGACAAGGCAGGCATGGGTTATTGATAGCGGATGATCAGCCATGATCACAATGAATGACGGTGCTGGCTCGAAGGGCCGAATGGCCTCCTCCTGCACCTATATTCTATGTTTCTATATACGTATATACACACATACATATATATACACGTATATACACACATGTACACATATTACACACACACATACATATATATATATACACACACACACACACACACACACACAGATATAGATAGATAGATAGATAGATAGATAGATAGATAGATAGATAGATAGATAGATAGATAGATAGATAGATAGATAGATAGATAGAAATAATATGTGTGTGTATACATATTATCTGTGTGTATATATATATACACACACACACACACACACACACACAGATATAGATAGATAGAGAGATAGAGAGATAGAGAGATAGAGAGATAGAGAGATAGAGAGATAGAGAGATAGAGAGATAGATAGATAGATAGATATAAATAATATGTGTGTGTATACATATTATCTATGTGTGTGTGTATATATATATACACACACACACTTTTTTTCACTGGTTTATTATATTGTTTACAGTGTACTCCGTTAGCATCTTTTGTTGTGCTGCTGCAAGTAAGAATGTCATTGTTCTATCTGGGACATCTGACGATAAAACACTCTTGACTATAAATTCCTCTCACATCTCCAAAGTTCCCGTACATCCCTGATATTAATCTCACCGCCTTTCGCAGCTTTCCCGTCATCTGCCTGGATCCCACGCTCTGGAATCCATTCCCAAACTCTCTGCCCTCTTAGAACTTGCCTTCTGACCTGGGTTTTGGTCATATTTCTGAATAACACTTTATGAGGGCGTGTAGCCTTGGTTTGGTAATGGCCTGTGTCCTGTTAAATGATTCGTTATTGATTGTAATCATGTATTGTCTTTCCGCTGACTGGTTAGCACGCAACAAAGGCTTTTCACTGTACCTCGGTACACGTGACAATAAACCACACTGAACTGACTACATGATCTTTTTATTTTAGTGACGGTGATCATTTAATACCGTACCAGTGACATGGTTGGGAAGAAAATTTAAAACAGTTTTTAAAGTCATTTTAACAAATACTGGAGTAACTCAGTGAGACAGGCAGCAGTTCTGGATAGAAAGAATGGGTGACGTTTCGGGGTTGAGACCCTGCTTCAGACTGAGAGTCAGGGAAGAGGGAAGCACAAGAGATAAGAAAGGATAAGGTGTGAAAATGAGACATCAAAGGAGATGGGGATCAAGGAAAATGTAGCATAGATCACTGCTAGCTAGGAGAAGGTGACAACGAAGCATACAGAGATAAAATTTAATCGGGGGACAGTTTAACATTTTGACATCTCCAAGAAACATAACTTTCAAACTATTTTCAATACTAATCCCTTAAACCATACCCATGACTTACTCAGATGTTGGTGTTCTTTATTTCCAGACCCTGGAAAATGTGGTGTGATCTGCAGAAAAAGGATTCCAGGCCATGGATCTGCATGTTCTTGATGTCTACTTCTCATAGTATTTGGACCTCTAATCCGCATCTGTGCAAACACTCTTAAATTTCAGATGTTAGATGGAAGGGGAGAAGCACTAATAGTTCTAACCTTGTTTCTGTTTCACTGTAACATTTAATAAACACCTCTGAGAGGTGAATGATCTGTTCGGTAGGTTTCCAATTCATGACAGGCGCATGTTGAACCAACATCAATTGAAGAATAAATGTACGTTGCTTGGACGTCACGAGTTAAATATCACAACGGGAAAGTTAATGGGAGTCATAGAGTGATGCAGCATGGAAACAGGCCCTTCGGCCCAACTTGCCCATTCCGGCCAACGTGTCTCAACTCCACTAGTCTCATCTGCCCGCATATCCCTCCAAACCTGTCCATTCATGCACATGTATAACTGTTTCTTCACTGTTGGGATTGTCCCTGCTTCAACTACCTCCTCTGGCAGCTTGTTGTCAAAGCCACCACAGCCAGACATAAAAAACATTATTTTCCACCAAACAGTAGATCTGCTCAGTAACCAAAAGTCCGTAGCCTCCTTTTCCTCTGGTATGTTATTTCATTTACATGTTTAAACTATAATGTTTTATTCTTAATGTTTAATTGTTACTGTATGTCGTGTTGTTACTTGCGGGCGGAGCGCCAAGGCAAAATCCTTGTATGTGTACATACTTGGTCAATACACTAATTCGTTTCATATAGCCGCCACCCTTTGTGTGAAAAAGTGACCCCTCAGATTCCTATTAAATCTTTACCTATGTCCTCTGGTCCTCGATTCATCTACTCTGGGCAAGTGACTCTGCATCTGCCCGATGACTATATCCCTCTCGTGATTTTATGCACCTCTGTAAGATAATCCTCCTGCGCTCCTAGGAATAGAGTCCCAGCCTACTCAATTGGTAGTCCTGTAACTCAGACACTCTAGCCCTGACAGCATCAACATGGCAGAGGAAGTATCGCAGCTTTGTAGGAATCAGAGAGCATTGAGAAAACCACCATCACGGAATTTGGGGGAGACACAAAATGCTGGAGTAACTCAGCGGGTGAGGCAGCATCTGTGGAGAGAAGGAATTGCCGAGGTTTCGGGCCGAGACCCTTCTTTGCAAATCTTCACTTACCAAAGTTGGGAGAATGTGTACTTTTATAACATTTTATATTTGTTTCAAAAATAAATAAAATGCCATTGCTATATTTACAATGAGATGTTGAATGTATAAATGCTTTGCGTAATGAGCCATCTTCACAGTGAGGTGAATGCATTCGGGAGCCAAATAATCTAATCTGTGGGTGGAAGCAGATGCCAGGTTCTGCAGGAAAATACCAAACTACTGGAGGAACTCACCTGGTCAGGCAGCATCTGTGGAGGCAGAAGAAAGGTCAAAGTTTCAGGTTGGGATCCCGTCATCGGGACTGGTGTGGGGCCTCGACCTGAAATATCCACTGTCCCACGGATGCTGCCTAACTGCAGACATTTTAGTTTAGAGCAGTGGTTCTTAACCTGGGGGTCGTGACCCCCCCCCCCCCCCCCATGGGGGTCGTTTGGGGCTTTGCCGGGGGTCATGAAGGGAAAACATATACAATGATAAAAGGACTGGACAAGCTAGATGCAGCTTCATATGACTGTCATATGACTGTCATATGAGGAAAGATTGAAAAGACTAGGCTTGTATTCACTGGAGTTTAGAAGGATGAGGGGGGATCTTATAGAAACATATAAAATTATAAAAAGACTGGACAAGCTTGATGCAGCTTAAATGTTCCCAATGTTGTGCGCGTCCGGAACCTGAGGCCACAGTCTTAGAATAAAGAGGAGGTCATTTAAGACTGTGGTGAGAAAATACTTTTTCACCCAGAGAGTTGTGAATTTGTTGAATTCCCTGCCACAGAGGGTAGTGGAGGCCAAATCACTGGATGGATTTAAGAGAGAGTTAGATAGAGCTCTGGAGGCTAGTGGAGTCAAGGGATATGGGGAGAAGGCAGGCACGGGTTATTGATTGGGGACGATCAGCCATGATCACAATGAATGGCGGTGCTGGCTCGAAGGGCCGAATGGCCTCCTCCTGCACCTATTTTCTATGTTTCCAAATAACATATCAATTTGTTGAGCCCAGGGTTTATTTTGGAACCTACATACAGTATTTTGTTCACGTATGCGCGTGTTGCTGCCAAAAAAGGTTAAGAACCACTGGTTTAGAGATACAGCGCAGAAACAGGCCCTTTGGCCGACCGAGTCCACACCGACCAGCGATCTCCGCACATGAACACACACACACACAGGGGATATTTTTACATCTTATACCAAAGCCAATTAACCTACATGACTGGGATGGGCAATAAACTCAATCTCTGCCAGTCATGCCCACATCCTTAACATGACTTTCCCCAATTACCACAAGGGTTAACATTTTCAAGAAGGAACTGCAGATGCTGGAAAATCGAAGGTAGACAAAAATGCTGGAGAAACTCAGCGGGTGCGGCAGCATCTATGGAGAGAAGGAATTTCCTTTGCTCCATAGATGCTGCCGCACCCGCTGAGTTTCTCCAGCATTTTTGTCCACCACGGAGGGGTTTCAACTCAAGCTCCCAGATCTATCGCCCAGTTTTCTTTATGCTGCTCTTGTATAGTACAACGTAGCAGATACATATCCTTCAAGTGGGGGGATAAAAATGTGTCGGAAGGAACTGCAGATGCTGGTAGAGAAAGATGGGGCGGGATGGAGAGTAAAAACAGAAGAAAAAAAGACAGAGGGAGGAAAAGAGAAATTAAATGTAAAGGAAAAAGCAGAGAGTGAGAGAGAGAGAGATGAGGTTTACTGGAACAGTGTGATGGCTCATTGACTGGGGTTTAAGGGGGCCGCGCGGAGGTCGGGTGATCCCTGTACAGGGCCGTTCCCACCAGCATGCGCCTGCATGCGGCAAGCGCGACCAAACCGGCAGCGAGGGCCGCGAAGAGGTCGGGTGAGTGGCGCAACGCGGCGCAAAGTGAGGCAAACTTGGAGCGAAGTCTTATGTTCGCCAGGACAGAGAGGGGCACACAGAGAGGGGCACAGAGGCACACACACACACACAGAGGACCACGGAGCCACACACAGAGAGGGTCACGGAGGCACGACGTCGAGGCGGTGTGTAATGTGTCGAGGCGACTGCGAGCCGACAAGCCGTTGCCGCGCGGAATTTTTGAACACGGTCAGTTTTTCGGAGCCCCGCGCGATGTCGGGACGAACTCCGCACAATTCCGCACGGCTCCGGCGTTCGAAGTGGGACCGGCCCCGCGACGCCGGACGGCTCAAGCGACCACGTTGGGTCGCGCTCATCGCATGGAGTTGCCTGCTGGTGGGACAGGCCCTTATCACCAGCCTTGGTTACGCAGCAGGAAGAAACTCACACACATCCGAGTCGTGGCTTTGAATCCTTTATTGAGAAAGTAGTTTATTGAGCAACTGAGGTGTTTCGAACACAGAGAGCGGGCTGGGGTGGGGGTGGGGGGTGGGGGGGGGGTGGGGTGGGGGTGGGGGGGGGGTCGTGAGGGGGGTCTAAACTGCTACAGACACAAACTTTCATAGTATTACTAAGAGGCAATTGACACTTTTAAACAACAAGAATGGAGTGTGCTCAAGAGGATTTTTGTCATTTACTGAACTGTATGGGTCTGAAAGGAATTTCACTGCAGCTTGGTCAGTGTGACATAAAGCTCCATTGAACCCTTGAAATGCCATCTTCCCATAGCTTCCCCTCCCCCCCCCCCCCCCCCCCTCTCTAACTTCCAATAATCCTGATCTTTGGATTGGGGTAGACAAAAAGCTGGGGAAACTCAGCGGGTGAGACAGCATCCATGGACCGAAGGAATGGGTGACGTTTCGGGTCGAGACCCTTCCTCGGACTGATTTGGATTGGGACGAGTGGCGAACATGATTGGTTCTTCCTCCTGACCGAAGAGATCGATAGCATTTTAGCTCTGCCCTCTAGCAGAGCTGAGCTACCATTTACCTCTTTGGCGACCTTCAGACTATGCTTGGTCAGACATTGCTGGCTTCACCTTGCACTAAATGTTATTATTCCCTTCTCATGTGTCTACACGCCGTAAACTGGGTCGATTGTAATCGTCTATTGTCTTTCCGCTGGCTGGGTAGCACGCAACAAAGGCTTTTCACTGTACCTCGGTGCACGGGACAATTAACCGAACCGAACTGATCGCTGGTCAGTAGCTCCAGGGACGAGGGCAGAGGTGGGGTCAAAGTCACCCCCAGCCCACTCCTCGCTCTTTCATGGGTGGGGGAGAGGGGAGGAGGTGAGAGGAGGGGCATGGGGGGGAGAGAGGGGGTGGGGATGGGGGGGAGAGAGGAGGGGTGGGGGGGGAGAGAGGGGGGGGGTGGGTGGGGAGAGAGGGGTGGGGGATGGGGGGAGAGAGGAGGGGTGGGGGGGAGAGAGGGGGGGTGGGGGGGGAGAGGGGTGGGGTGGGTGATGAAGGGGGGTGGGGTGTAGAGAGGGGGTGGGGAGGTGGGGAGGAGGGGCTGTGGGGGGAGAGGGGGGGGAGAGTGGAGGGTGGGGGGAGAGAGGGGGGAGAGGGGGGGAGAGTGGAGGGTGGGGGGAGAGAGGGGGGAGAGGGGAGGGTGGGGGTAAGAGAGGGGGGTGGGGGAGAGAGGGGATTGCACTCACGGTCTGGCCTGTGAATTACTCAGGCGAGCAGGAGAAAGCACAGCTCAGGAAAGGAGGCAAGGAGATGGCACAAAGAGGTGAAGAGGTTTGTACAAAAACAGACATTTTAAGGGTAAGTCTTAGATTACATGCAAGAGCTCGAATAAATCTTGGGGGATGGGTCGTTTTACAGAGAATTTGCCTCTAACATGAAATTCTAATCCGTAGCAGAATAGTGAAGTTTCGACTCAGCATGGTTGATAAACCTTTAACATGTTCCATCAAGATAAAGATCAAGATAAAGACTGCTTTTCACATCACAGCTTAACAAATATATAAACAAATGACGATAACAAACGCACACTTAGGAGATGTCAGATATTGCTATCCTAACCTGTGCATAAATATATTTGTTTGGCATTAATAACAATGCTTTAAGAGCGTTGAATGGAAGGAGGGTGTGGGAGAGAGGGGGGGGAGAGAGGGGGGGGGAGAGAGGGGGAGAGAGAGGGAGAGAGAGGGGAGAGAGAGGGGGAGAGAGAGGGGGAGAGAGAGGGGGAGAGAGAGGGGGAGAGAGAGGGGGAGAGAGAGGGGGAGAGAGAGGGGGAGAGAGAGGGGAGAGAGAGAGGGGGAGAGAGAGGAGGAGAGAGAAGGGGAAATAGAGGGAAAGAGAGAGGGGAGGAGAGAGGGGGGGAGAGAGGGGGAGAGAGAGGGGGAGAGAGAGGGGGAGAGAGAGGGGGAGAGGGAGGGGGAAA